>CAWUFW010007278.1:0-600000 GCA_963921515.1 Calotriton arnoldi | reverse complement strand
TTTGGAAAGTGATACTGGGACCTCCAAGGAACAACTTCCAATAACAGGAATGGCCAGCCAAAACCCAGAGTAAGAGCAGGGGGAAGAAATAGAAAACTGAAGTTTCTGAAAAAGAATTGGAAATACTCACAAAGGAGTCCTGCAACAATCATGACCTCCTGGTTGGGCAGTCATCTATGGCTGTGCCAGACACACAGAAGCGTAAAATCTGGCAGATGATGCAACAGAAAATAAATGATCCAGGTGTGGCGCAGTGCCCCATCGAAAAGATATGGAAGAGGTGGTATGACCTCAGGACCAGCAGGAAAGAAAAGGTCGCAATGTACCTGAGTGAGTCCCAGGCAACAGGAGGTGGCCCCTCTACTGTACTCCCACCCACTACACTGGAGGCAATGGTGGAGACAACCCTGGACACAGAAGTGGCTGTTGGTTTTGCAAATATTGACACTTGAGCACCTGCAACATCGCAAAGTGAATGTGCTTTGTAAAGTTAACATTACTTACCTTAAAAGTGTCTTCTACATGCATGAATATTTAACCTAATACAGACATATTAGTAGAAGATATTTCCTTAGCAAAAGCACCTTTTATAGGGCATCATGGGACATGTAGTTAAGAAATAACTCACTGTACTCTGTGTCAGACATTTATTCAAGAAATGATATTAACTAAATAGAAATATGTTCCCCATGTAATAACATTAATTGTATGTCCATTATTTAACAGATGCCCCTGTGGAAGACAATGATTGCACACATGTGGAGGGAAAAGAACAGTCCTAAATGGTGGTGGAAGATCCAGTCTTGTTGGAGAGGCAGACTACTATACTTCATGGTCACTCTAGCAGAGCGTGTTTCTCCCCACAGCCACCATCAGTGGTTGAGGATGTTGTTATACATATTGAAATCAAGGATGGGGGAGGTAGAAGCAACTATGATCCATTCAGCTTCCTAGTAATCAGTCAATATCAATCGGGAACGGATCACTTGTACCTGCAACCAGGGTTCGCGAGTTCTAACTAACATCACTTAAAAACCCTCATTCACGTAGACAGGTCGTTAGGCGGTATATCTTGATTCTCCGCCCTAATCAGATACGTGACAGCATCATCATTGGGTTTCTTTTTATGCTTCCTCCACCTGGAGGGAACCACTGGTTATTTCAGTAGTGATCAGTAATAGGGAAAACAAGCATTGGCATAGCCAATAGGTCTCGCTTTGGGACCTTATAAGTATTTAGTTATGCAGCACAATATCCTTGGTGCAACAACATCAACTGTTGCATGGCTAAGCACTTATAAGGTCCCAAAGGCGAGACCTATTGGCTATGCCAATGCTTGTTAAATGCGGTGATCGGTTCCAATGTCCAGCACTGTTCCTGCACAGTTGAACTGCCAATCAAAATGTCTCTGCCAGAAAAGTCAAAAACACACCAGTATTGATGTTAATAAATGCCAGAGTGCTGCCGATACTATGCCACTGTACACTCAAAATATGATCTGGTACCAGAATATTAAAGTTCAAATTTCTTCTGACAGAATCTGTTTACACAAACCCCGCACTAGAGTTAATAACATTAAGTGTAAACTGAATGGAGCGATATTCTAGTAAACTATTTTGGCTATGTTATAGATATTCTGACATACAACCTAAAATCTGTGTGTTTTGCTCACATATTCCATGGTGCTAACTGTTCTATTCCATCATTCTGTCATGAGGAAATATTCCAGAGTTGTGCTAATGATAGGAGAGTCACTGTGTCTCCGGGTCAAAGTGCAAATATACAATGTGTACTCTTGGTGTGCGGAGCGATCACTAATGCTGAAGCAGTCCAGGCTGCCATGGTGGCAGCAGTTTGCACACGGTAGGCAGAGGAGCCGAGGGCGGGCGGAGGTCAGAGCTGAAAGGGGCCAGACAGGTGCTGTTACTTGTTACACTCAAGTTAGTAGCCTTACAAGTGAGGTCTCATACATAAAATGACCCCTCTGGTTTCAGATACTGCAGTGGTGAGCACGTGTTTAAAGCACACATTCCCACCCCTGGCTGTATCCACATTGCCCTGCAGCATGCGTTGTATTGCCATGCCAGTTTAAATGCCACCTTGCATCAGTATGTAAAGAGCGCATCTACATGCATTTCCCCCAAAAGCACTGGTATTTCAATCCCCACATCGGTCTGAAGGAAGGGAAGTTAAATGCACCAGCAGACCTCACAAGGTGCCATCACAGCTAGTGCCTAGAAGACCACGGGCAATCAGAGCGCCTCCACCGCACACCACAATGCATACTTTTATCCTCTTCTATCACATGCCAGAAGCTGCTCGTTGTTTACCTTGCACAATGATGTCCCAGAACTCGCTCAGCGTCCTCTCCTCCACCCGGTCTTTCAGGACACGCAGAAAGGAGTTGAACTGCTCGGCCTTGGACAGCTGAAAAGCAGGGCATGGTTATCACAGCGTGTACCTCCTTCTCAGGCGAGGCCCGGCGTGGCCTTCGGTGTCGGAAGGATGCAGCTACTCAAAGCACCGAGCGACGACTTGAAGTACAGAGAGAACACACAATCAAGGGAAGATGCGGCATGTCAACAGCTTCTTTGTGAACGTGAGCCACTGTGAACTCTCACGGTGAAAGAAGGCCCCCTCCGAGGCCGCCCTTTTTGTCTGCTGCCTGCACATTGATTTTTAATTGTTCTCTACCTGGGTTCTTGATGTGAAGGCTGTTCTGCAATTATTACATCGAAAAACAGCATAAAGGGCTGACAATAAGCAAATAGGTAATAGGAAAACAGGAAGACACACTTGTAACAGGATCCTAGGTAAGAGGAAACAAACACTGAAACACAAGTGCGGCTCCGCGCCGCGTCGCGAAAGTGAAACAGCAGTACTCCGGGTTAAGAAGTGGGAGGGGTGGGGAGTGCGATACCCTTGCGGGAGCGAGCGGCGCCAGGAGCGATAATTGCTACCATATGGCGCCGCTCACTCCCGCAAGTGAATCGCCAAACGTGCACGCGTTGCCATTGAAGGTAATGGAACGCGTGCACGTTTTTGGCTGAAAAGCCGAAGCGATCCCAAAAGGTCTTTTTCCTATGCAGCGCATGCGCGCTGCGTAGGCGAGACCTAAAAATGTGTGGGTGCTCAAGTGAAGTGAATTTTTAAAAGAACCACATGCTACCTAAACTTCAACTTTATTCAGTTTGTGGCATGGGGAGTGTTAAAAACAGTGTTGTGTGTAGTTGGACATATTATGGGTCCACTGCACTTAATAGTCCAGATAGGTGGTCGACATGTTTCAGCCCCTTTGGGCGCCCAGAAGGGTCGGGGGCTTTCTTCAGGACCTAGGAAAAGTGGTGGAAATGGATATTTTCCAATTCCAATGCTGATAGTCAGAAGTCGTATATCTGAGTAAAGGCCAGAAGTACCTAGAATGTGAAGTAAAAGAAACAAAGAGAGACGAAAAGGTGATTCTAAATAAAAAGTTAAAATAGTCTCATGATGATGTTTGTCAATTGTTCAACTTGAACATGTCATATAAATAAGCAAATAAGAAAATGGCAATTCTTTTAAAACCCAATGCCGGGTCGTGAGATCCTGCATATTTTAAAACGTTAAACTCAAGCACAATGGACACTAGATGTCCGTATCTTTGCATGATTGGGCGAGATATTGGAATTTCCTGTGTGAGGTGGCTTCAAGGCGTGGCATATGTTTGTACGAGGATTAAATGCCTTGGATGGTTGTGGCGCAGAATATTTTAAAACACAGCGTGTATGTAATATTAAGATGCGTGCTTTGTCCGAGAGAAGCACGTCTTAGAGTGCTTTAAAAATGGTTTTTATCGCGTTCATCGTTCGCCTTCATGGTAATTGAATGTGTTTGTGAGGCTTCGCTTTTAGGCAAACAAAGATTCTGCTGCGTCTTGAGTGTTAAGTAACGCAGTGTGTATCACATTCAAAATGCATAATTGTACAAGTGTCTGCTCCATTTATCGAGTAAATCTGTAAGCGCTACGTATCAAATAACATCTAGCGCGGCGGGTGGCGCGTTCATCATGTGCCTTATTAACTGTAAAATGACTGAAAGATGAGCAAGTGAGGTTACTTAATGGCGCTAACTCCCGCACAGTGGTGGGAGAAAGAAAGTTGAAAACCAAAGGCGGGTGACTAGGAGTTTGCATGTTACTTTCGGTAATAGTTTGCAAAGAGAGTAATAAGTAAATAATACGCATACCTTTAAAGTCCTCAGTAGGGCTTCTTCGGGGTTTTGGTGGCGCAGGGCACTGCTGAAAAGTTTAAGGAATACCTTGTAAGTGTTAGTTTGGAGTAATACGTTACGTGTGCTCAGGCACCAATGGAGTCTTCTAGTTCTTTGTACCTCGTGTGGCAGGCTTGCACACCTTGTGCTGACGCTGCCTCCAGGATCCCGGGTGGCTCGAGAGCTACTGCGGGCGGCCATTTAATAACAATAGAGGATACATGTTAGTGAAGAAAGACTACAGAGTGGTGTAAGCGGGTCCATTATTGAATATGTTTTGGAATAGTATTAAATTATCAAAAGTAGACAGTGATTCAGTGTGAATTTAGTTAAAATAAATCGGGACAAAATCGGAGGTTGTGGAGGTGTATTTGCTGTGACACCTCAGAAATGGGTCATTATTGGATACTGGGATTTGTTCTTGAGGTGGACAGATGTTATTAGTCACTTGTATATTCTTCTATGAGTGTAGATAAATAGAAGAATAGAAGAATGTTATTAGTCACTTGTATATTCTTCTATGAGTGTAGATAAATAGAAGAATAGAAGAATGTTATTAGTCACTTGTATATTCTTCTATGAGTGTAGATAAATAGAAGAATGTTATTAGTCACTTGTATATTCTTCTATGAGTGTAGATAAATAGAAGAATGTTATTAGTCACTTGTATATTCTATGAGTGTAGATAAATAGAAGAATAGAAGAATGTTATTAGTCACTTGTATATTCTTCTATGAGTGTAGATAAATAGAAGAATGTTATTAGTCACTTGTATATTCTTCTATGAGTGTAGATAAATAGAAGAATAGAAGAATGTTATTAGTCACTTGTATATTCTTCTATGAGTGTAGATAAATAGAAGAATGTTATTAGTCACTTGTATATTCTTCTATGAGTGTAGATAAATAGAAGATTGTTATTAGTCACTTGTATATTCTTCTATGAGTGTAGATAAATAGAAGAGTGTTATTAGTCACTTGTATATTCTTCTATGAGTGTAGATAAATAGAAGAATGTTATTAGTCACTTGTATATTCTATGAGTGTAGATAAATAGAAGAATAGAAGAATGTTATTAGTCAGTTGTATATTCTTCTATGAGTGTAGATAAATAGAAGAATGTTATTAGTCACTTGTATATTCTTCTATGAGTGTAGATAAATAGAAGAATGTTATTAGTCACTTGTATATTCTATGAGTGTAGATAAATAGAAGAATAGAAGAATGTTATTAGTCAGTTGTATATTCTTCTATGAGTGTAGATAAATAGAAGAGTGTTATTAGTCACTTGTATATTCTTCTATGAGTGTAGATAAATAGAAGAGTGTTATTAGTCACTTGTATATTCTTCTATGAGTGTAGATAAATAGAAGAATAGAAGAATGTTATTAGTCACTTGTATATTCTATGAGTGTAGATAAATAGAAGAATAGAAGAATGTTATTAGTCAGTTGTATATTCTTCTATGAGTGTAGATAAATAGAAGAATAGAAGAATGTTATTAGTCAGTTGTATATTCTTCTATGAGTGTAGATAAATAGAAGAATGTTATTAGTCACTTGTATATTCTTCTATGAGTGTAGATAAATAGAAGAATGTTATTAGTCACTTGTATATTCTATGAGTGTAGATAAATAGAAGAATAGAAGAATGTTATTAGTCAGTTGTATATTCTTCTATGAGTGTAGATAAATAGAAGAGTGTTATTAGTCACTTGTATATTCTTCTATGAGTGTAGATAAATAGAAGAGTGTTATTAGTCACTTGTATATTCTTCTATGAGTGTAGATAAATAGAAGAATAGAAGAATGTTATTAGTCACTTGTATATTCTATGAGTGTAGATAAATAGAAGAATAGAAGAATGTTATTAGTCACTTGTATATTCTTCTATGAGTGTAGATAAATAGAAGAATGTTATTAGTCACTTGTATATTCTATGAGTGTAGATAAATAGAAGAATAGAAGAATGTTATTAGTCACTTGTATATTCTTCTATGAGTGTAGATAAATAGAAGAATAGAAGAATGTTATTAGTCACTTGTATATTCTTCTATGAGTGTAGATAAATAGAAGAATAGAAGAATGTTATTAGTCACTTGTATATTCTTCTATGAGTGTAGATAAATAGAAGAATGTTATTAGTCACTTGTATATTCTTCTATGAGTGTAGATAAATAGAAGAATAGAAGAATGTTATTAGTCACTTGTATATTCTTCTATGAGTGTAGATAAATAGAAGAATGTTATTAGTCACTTGTATATTCTTCTATGAGTGTAGATAAATAGAAGAATAGAAGAATGTTATTAGTCACTTGTATATTCTTCTATGAGTGTAGATAAATAGAAGAATGTTATTAGTCACTTGTATATTCTTCTATGAGTGTAGATAAATAGAAGAATAGAAGAATGTTATTAGTCACTTGTATATTCTTCTATGAGTGTAGATAAATAGAAGAATAGAAGAATGTTATTAGTCACTTGTATATTCTTCTATGAGTGTAGATAAATAGAAGAATAGAAGAATGTTATTAGTCACTTGTATATTCTATGAGTGTAGATAAATAGAAGAATGTTATTAGTCACTTGTATATTCTTCTATGAGTGTAGATAAATAGAAGAATGTTATTAGTCACTTGTATATTCTTCTATGAGTGTAGATAAATAGAAGAATAGAAGAATGTTATTAGTCACTTGTATATTCTTCTATGAGTGTAGATAAATAGAAGAATGTTATTAGTCACTTGTATATTCTTCTATGAGTGTAGATAAATAGAAGAATGTTATTAGTCACTTGTATATTCTTCTATGAGTGTAGATAAATAGAAGAATGTTATTAGTCACTTGTATATTCTTCTATGAGTGTAGATAAATAGAAGAATAGAAGAATGTTATTAGTCACGTGTATATTCTTCTATGAGTGTAGATAAATAGAAGAGTGTTATTAGTCACTTGTATATTCTTCTATGATTGTAGATAAATAGAAGAATAGAAGAATGTTATTAGTCACTTGTATATTCTTCTATGAGTGTAGATAAATAGAAGAATAGAAGAATGTTATTAGTCACTTGTATATTCTTCTATGAGTGTAGATAAATAGAAGAATGTTATTAGTCACTTGTATATTCTTCTATGAGTGTAGATAAATAGAAGAATGTTATTAGTCACTTGTATATTCTTCTATGAGTGTAGATAAATAGAAGAATAGAAGAATGTTATTAGTCACTTGTATATTCTTCTATGAGTGTAGATAAATAGAAGAATGTTATTAGTCACTTGTATATTCTTCAATGAGTGTAGATAAATAGAAGAATAGAAGAATGTTATTAGTCACTTGTATATTCTTCTATGAGTGTAGATAAATAGAAGAATAGAAGAATGTTATTAGTCACTTGTATATTCTTCTATGAGTGTAGATAAATAGAAGAATAGAAGAATGTTATTAGTCACTTGTATATTCTTCTATGAGTGTAGATAAATAGAAGAATAGAAGAATGTTATTAGTCACTTGTATATTCTTCTATGAGTGTAGATAAATAGAAGAATGTTATTAGTCACTTGTATATTCTTCTATGAGTGTAGATAAATAGAAGAATAGAAGAATGTTATTAGTCACTTGTATATTCTTCTATGAGTGTAGATAAATAGAAGAGTGTTATTAGTCACTTGTATATTCTATGAGTGTAGATAAATAGAAGAATAGAAGAATGTTATTAGTCACTTGTATATTCTTCTATGAGTGTAGATAAATAGAAGAATAGAAGAATGTTATTAGTCACTTGTATATTCTTCTATGAGTGTAGATAAATAGAAGAATAGAAGAATGTTATTAGTCACTTGTATATTCTTCTATGAGTGTAGATAAATAGAAGAATGTTATTAGTCACTTGTATATTCTTCTATGAGTGTAGATAAATAGAAGAATGTTATTAGTCACTTGTATATTCTTCTATGAGTGTAGATAAATAGAAGAATAGAAGAATGTTATTAGTCACTTGTATATTCTATGAGTGTAGATAAATAGAAGAATAGAAGAATGTTATTAGTCACTTGTATATTCTTCTATGAGTGTAGATAAATAGAAGAATAGAAGAATGTTATTAGTCACTTGTATATTCTTCTATGAGTGTAGATAAATAGAAGAATAGAAGAATGTTATTAGTCACTTGTATATTCTTCTATGAGTGTAGATAAATAGAAGAGTGTTATTAGTCACTTGTATATTCTTCTATGAGTGTAGATAAATAGAAGAATAGAAGAATGTTATTAGTCACTTGTATATTCTTCTGAGTGTAGATAAATAGAAGAATAGAAGAATGTTATTAGTCACTTGTATATTCTTCTATGAGTGTAGATAAATAGAAGAATAGAAGAATGTTATTAGTCACTTGTATATTCTTCTATGAGTGTAGATAAATAGAAGAATAGAAGAATGTTATTAGTCACTTGTATATTCTTCTATGAGTGTAGATAAATAGAAGAATGTTATTAGTCACTTGTATATTCTTCTATGAGTGTAGATAAATAGAAGAATAGAAGAATGTTATTAGTCACTTGTATATTCTTCTATGAGTGTAGATAAGCCATCTATGACAATCTGTTATTTCTGATCAAGTAATGATAGAAGGAAGGTTCATGAGATACTGAGCCAGGGAATATTATCATTCAATACTGTGGAATTTGTCTTCAAGCGATGTACCCATCTTTGTTCTTTTTCAAAGAGTATTCTTTCGGCATTATGGGTAATTCCAGTTAACGTTTCAATGATAACCCAGTGCAGGTCGTCAATGGTATGTTGTTGTTCAATGTAATGGTTACTCATTTTGGTTGTTCCTCTTCTGCACTTCACATTGGTCCTGTGCTCGCAGATCCTTTGTTTTATTTGCGACAGGTCATGCCAATGTACCTGACGTTGCAGGGACACGTGATCATGTAGATTACATGTGTCGAATTACAATTTGTGTGTTGCCTCATGGTCCGCTTTAGTTCCGATGTTAGTTGAATGGATTTTGTGATGGTGGTCAGTTTACATACCGAGCAATGCCCGCAGGGTAGTGGCCAGTTACTGGTTGGATCGTCCATAGTGTGTTAGTGATTTCCTTCACTCTTGGTTCTTGGGGTCGTGTGTGGACCAGGATATCTTTGAAATTTCTTGTTCTCCTATTGGCAAACCTTGGTTTGGGCCAGTTTAGTGAACCTGATGTTAATATTCGCCAGTTCTTGTGATGATCTTTTTGACTGCGTTGCTCGCTATACTGTATGTGGTGACGAAAGTCAAGGTGTTCAGTGTAGGTGTTTTCGGTGTTGTTTCCAGGAGACTCTCTCTGGGTTGATTCCTTGCCCTCTTCTGGCATTTCGCCACTGTTTTTGCTGGGTAGTCTCATCTGGATAGTTTAGAGCAGAGATCCTTGGCTTGCGTCTTGTAATCTGTTAGTTCGCTGCAGTTTCTTTTAAGCGGAGGAACTGGCTGTATGGTAAATTGTCTCTGAGTGGACGTGGGTGGAAACTATTGTAGGAAAGTAAGCTGTTCTTGGCAGTTGGTTTAAAGAACATCTTGGTTCTAATAATGTTGTCTTCCACATAGATGGTTAAGTCTAGGAAGTCTAGCTGTTTTTTGTCAGCAGTGTAAGTAAATTTGAGGCATTGATCCTGTGTGTTGATCCACTCATGGAAACTGTGTAGACTTTCCTCTGTGCCTTCCCAGATCACAATGACGTCGTCTATAAACCGTTTCCAGAATCGGATTTTAGACAGGAAGGGGTTGTTTTCATTCTGTATGAAAGTTTTTTCGAAACTGCTGACATAGAGTCCCGCCACGCTAGGAGCCAATGTGCTTCCCATGGATGTTCCGTGGCATTGTTGGTACAGTGTGCCATTATACTCAAAGTAGTTTTCTGTGAGGGCGAGTTTGCAGCATTGTAGGACAAAATGTCTCGGTGTCTGGTAATCCCAGTCTTGGTCAAAGAGTAGTTCTTCCAAAGTCTCCATCGTCTTCTGTTGGGGTAAACTTGTGTATAGACTTTCCACGTCTAGTCCGACTAGGAGCATGGTGTCGTTCGTAAAGGTTTGTGCCTTCAGGAGATTCAATAAATCACGGGTATCTTTTGGATAGGTTGGTGTCTTCTGTACCATGGGACGTAAATATTGGTCGGCAAATTGAGAGAGTGGTTCAAGGACCGACCCTATCCCTGACACTATAGGCGGCCCGGTGGTGGTCTCCTGGCCTTGTGTTTTTTGGAAGGGAATAGAAATAGGGCACTTTTGGTGAATTGGTCCTCAAGAAATCTGCCTCGCTTTTAGAAATCCATCTGTTCACTTCTGCTTCTTCTACCATCATTCTGATGGTTCTTTGTAACCTTGGTGTAGGGTCCTTTTTGATAACTCTGTAGAATTTATCATCGGAGAGGAGTTCGAGGCATTGTGAGTCATAACCCTCTTTGTTCAGTATAACAATACCTCCGCCCTTGTCGGCAGGTTTAATTATTAGGTCCTTGTGTTGTCTGAGTTCATCTAGGGCTTTTGTTCCGCTCTGGTTGTATTCATAAAAGGTTTTTGATTTGTTTCTTGATATCTTCCACTTCCTTCATGACGGCCTGTTCAAAGGTTTGGATCTCTATTGGGATTTGATGATTCAATGGGCAGAAAGTAGATTTTGGTCGTAGTGTCGTGTCACCATCGGAGGAGCTTTCCTCTTTGTCATTAAAGAAGGCCTTGAGTTTCAGTTTCCTGCAAAATTCAGCCATCTCGCATTGTATTTTGAAAACATCAAGTGATGGTGTCGGCACAAACCCCAATCCTTTGTTCAGAACATTCTGTTGCTCTTCAGTTAAGGTAATGTCTGTCAGGTTGATTATAAGTGGGTCTTGCTTGTGATAATGATACCAGTGGCAACTCTACCGACAACTCAGATTGGAGTGTCGAAGAAACAACACAACCACGTAGAAGTAGAGGTTCTAACAGACGTCAACAACGCCGGAAACCTAACACGTGGTGTAACGCACAATACGGAGATCAACCGCCACCTTTCTTCCAGCCTTTCACATCGAACTACCACGGATGGATGAACCCATACACCTCAGGACCACCGCCAATGGGGCCATTCATGGGCCCTTATTTGCAACAGCCGCCTTTTTTAGGGAGAGGCCAATCCAACCAGAGAGGACGAAGAAAAGGGGTCACCTGGACAGATCAAGAAAGACAAGTCCTAACCAGGAGCATGTCTAGTATGTCGAAAGAAAAACCAGGAACAAGCACGACCCACTTATATTCAACCTGACAGACATTACCTTAACTGAAGAGCAACAGAATGTTCTGAACAAAGGATTGGGGTTTGTGCCGACACCATCACTTGATGTTTTCAAAATACAATGCGAGATGGCTGAATTTTGCAGGAAACTGAAACTCAAGGCCTTCTTTAATGACAAAGAGGAAAGCTCCTCCGATGGTGACACGACACTACGACCAAAATCTACTTTCTGCCCATTGAATCATCAAATCCCAATAGAGATCCAAACCTTTGAACAGGCCGTCATGAAGGAAGTGGAAGATATCAAGAAACAAATCAAAAAACCTTTTATGAATACAACCAGAGCGGAACAAAAAGCCCTAGATGAACTCAGACAACACAAGGACCTAATAATTTAACCTGCCGACAAGGGCGGAGGTATTGTTATACTGAACAAAGAGGGTTATGACTCACAATGCCTCGAACTCCTCTCCGATGATAAATTCTACAGTTATCAAAACGGACCCTACACCAAGGTTACAAAGAACCATCAGAATGATGGTAGAAGAAGCAGAAGTGAACAGATGGATTTCTAAAAACGAGACAGATTTCTTGAGGACCAATTCACCAAAAGTGCCCTATTTCTATTCCCTTCCAAAAATACACAAGGCCAGGAGACCACCACCGGGCCGCCCTATAGTATCAGGGATAGGGTAGGTCCTTGAACCACTCTCTCAATTTGCCGACCAATATTTACGTCGCATGGTACAGAAGACACCAACCTATCCAAAAGATACCCGTGATTTATTGAATCTCCTGAAGGAACAAACCTTTACGAACGACACCATGCTCCTAGTCGGACTAGACGTGGAAAGTCTATACACAAGTTTACCCCAACAGAAGACGATGGAGACTTTGGAAGAACTACTCTTTGACCAAGACTGGGATTACCAGACACCGAGACATTTTGTCCTACAATGCTGCAAACTCGCCCTCACAGAAAACTACTTTGAGTATAATGGCACACTGTACCAACAATGCCACGGAACATCCATGGGAAGCACATTGGCTCCTAGCGTGGCGGGACTCTATGTCAGCAGTTTCGAAAAACTTTCATACAGAATGAAAACAACCCCTTCCTGTCTAAAATCCGATTCTGGAAACGGTTGATAGACCGACGTCATTGTGATCTGGGAAGGCACAGAGGAAAGTCTACACAGTTTCCATGAGTGGATCAACACACAGGATCAATGCCTCAAACTTACTTACACTGCTGACAAAAAACAGCTAGACTTCCTAGACTTAACCATCTATGTGGAAGACAACATTATTAGAACCAAGATGTTCTTTAAACCAACTGCCAAGAACAGCTTACTTTCCTACAATAGTTTCCACCCACGTCCACTCAGAGACAATTTACCATACAGCCAGTTCCTCCGCTTAAAAAGAAACTGCAGCGAACTAACAGATTACAAGACGCAAGCCAAGGATCTCTGCTCTAAACTATCCAGACGAGACTACCCAGCAAAAACAGTGGCGAAATGCCAGAAGAGGGCAAGGAATCAACACAGAGAGAGTCTCCTGGAAACAACACCGAAAACACCTACACTGAACACCTTGACTTGCGTCACCACATACAGTATAGCGAGCAACGCAGTCATCTCATCTTAAAAATCCCCAAAAATGTATCAGCGAGAGAAGCCATAAAAAAATTACACTGGCTTCCAGTCAGGCAGAGATGCAAATTTTAAAGTCCTATGCCTGACTTTTAAATCACTACATGACCAAGGACCAACACAATTCAGGAACAAACTAAAATGGTATGTCCCCAACAGAACCTTACGGTCAGGAATGGCCAGGAACATGGCAACCCCACCCTTCAAGAAGGCCACATGGGGAGGTAGGAGCCTTTTCAGATCAGCAACAATGCTGTGGAATACATTACCCATTACCCTAAAAACAGCACCCTCCTTGATGAGCTTCAGGAAAGGTCTGAAAACGTGGCTTTTCACACAGACCACCTGAAGGAATTTACTTGATCACCGCCTGCACTATTGTTCCTTTTGTTCTCAGTTTGTTTATAGCGCCAAGACGCCTCCGGGCATTAGTTGCGCTTTATAAATCTAATTTCAATTTCAATTTCAATTCAAGAAGATCATCAACAAGAACTGGCGAATATTAACATCAGGTTCAGTAAACTGGCCCAAACCAAGGTTTGCCAATAGGAGAACAAGAAATTTCAAAGATATCCTGGTCCACACACGACCCCAAGAACCAAGAGTGAAGGAAATCACTAACACACTATGGACGATGCAACCAGTATCTGGCCACTACCCCTGCGGGCATTGCTCGGTATGTAAACTGACCACCATCACAAAATCCATTCAACTAACATCGGAACTAAAGCGGACCATGAGGCAACACACAAATGGTAATTCGACACATGTAATCTACATGATCACATGTCCCTGCAACCTCAGGTACATCGGCATGACCTGTCGCAAGATAAAACAAAGGATCTGCGAGCGCAGGAGCAATGTGAAGTGCAGAAGAGGAACAACCAAAATGAGTAACCATTACATTGAACAACAACATACCATTGACGACCTGCACTGGGTTATCATTGAAACGTTAACTGGAATTACCCATAATGCCGAAAGAATACTCTTTGAAAAAGAACAAAGATGGGTACATCGCTTGAAGACAAATTCCACAGGATTGAATGATAATATTCCCTGGCTCAGTATCTCATGAACCTTCCTTCTATCATTACTTGATCAGAAATAACAGATTGTCATAGATGGCTTATCTACACTCATAGAAGAATATACAAGTGACTAATAACATTCTTCTATTCTTCTATTTATCTACACTCATAGAAGAATATACAAGTGACTAATAACATTCTTCTATTTATCTACACTCATAGAAGAATATACAAGTGACTAATAACATTCTTCTATTCTTCTATTTATCTACACTCATAGAAGAATATACAAGTGACTAATAACATTCTTCTATTTATTCTACACTCATAGAAGAATATACAAGTGACTAATAACATTCTTCTATTCTTCTATTTATCTACACTCATAGAAGAATATACAAGTGACTAATAACATTCTTCTATTCTTCTATTTATCTACACTCATAGAAGAATATACAAGTGACTAATAACATTCTTCTATTCTTCTATTTATCTACACTCATAGAAGAATATACAAGTGACTAATAACATTCTTCTATTCTTCTATTTATCTACACTCATAGAAGAATATACAAGTGACTAATAACATTCTTCTATTTATCTACAATCATAGAAGAATATACAAGTGACTAATAACATTCTTCTATTCTTCTATTTATCTACACTCATAGAAGAATATACAAGTGACTAATAACATTCTTCTATTTATCTACACTCATAGAAGAATATACAAGTGACTAATAACATTCTTCTATTTATCTACACTCATAGAAGAATATACAAGTGACTAATAACATTCTTCTATTTATCTACACTCATAGAAGAATATACAAGTGACTAATAACATTCTTCTATTCTTCTATTTATCTACACTCTTCTATTTATCTACACTCATAGAAGAATATACAAGTGACTAATAACACTCTTCTATTTATCTACACTCATAGAAGAATATACAAGTGACTAATAACATTCTTCTATTCTTCTATTTATCTACACTCATAGAAGAATATACAAGTGACTAATAACATTCTTCTATTTATCTACACTCATAGAAGAATATACAAGTGACTAATAACATTCTTCTATTTATCTACACTCATAGAAGAATATACAAGTGACTAATAACATTCTTCTATTTATCTACACTCATAGAAGAATATACAAGTGACTAATAACATTCTTCTATTCTTCTATTTATCTACACTCTTCTATTTATCTACACTCATAGAAGAATATACAAGTGACTAATAACACTCTTCTATTTATCTACACTCATAGAAGAATATACAAGTGACTAATAACATTCTTCTATTTATCTACACTCATAGAAGAATATACAAGTGACTAATAACATTCTTCTATTCTTCTATTTATCTACACTCATAGAAGAATATACAAGTGACTAATAACATTCTTCTATTCTTCTATTTATCTACACTCATAGAATATACAAGTGACTAATAACATTCTTCTATTTATCTACACTCATAGAAGAATATACAAGTGACTAATAACATTCTTCTATTCTTCTATTTATCTACACTCATAGAAGAATATACAAGTGACTAATAACATTCTTCTATCCTTCTATTTATCTACACTCATAGAAGAATATACAAGTGACTAATAACATTCTTCTATTTATCTACACTCATAGAAGAATATACAAGTGACTAATAACATTCTTCTATTCTTCTATTTATCTACACTCATAGAAGATATACAAGTGACTAATAACATTCTTCTATTTATCTACACTCATAGAAGAATATACAAGTGACTAATAACATTCTTCTATTTATCTACACTCATAGAAGAATATACAAGTGACTAATAACACTCTTCTATTTATCTACACTCATAGAAGAATATACAAGTGACTAATAACATTCTTCTATTCTTCTATTTATCTACACTCATAGAAGAATATACAAGTGACTAATAACACTCTTCTATTTATCTACACTCATAGAAGAATATACAAGTGACTAATAACATTCTTCTATTCTTCTATTTATCTACACTCATAGAAGAATATACAAGTGACTAATAACATTCTTCTATTCTTCTATTTATCTACACTCATAGAAGAATATACAAGTGACTAATAACACTCTTCTATTCTTCTATTTATCTACACTCATAGAAGAATATACAAGTGACTAATAACATTCTTCTATTTATCTACACTCATAGAAGAATATACAAGTGACTAATAACACTCTTCTATTTATCTACACTCATAGAAGAATATACAAGTGACTAATAACATTCTTCTATTTATCTACACTCATAGAAGAATATACAAGTGACTAATAACATTCTTCTATTTATCTACACTCATAGAAGAATATACAAGTGACTAATAACATTCTTCTATTCTTCTATTTATCTACACTCATAGAAGAATATACAAGTGACTAATAACATTCTTCTATTTATCTACACTCATAGAAGAATATACAAGTGACTAATAACATTCTTCTATTCTTCTATTTATCTACACTCATAGAAGAATATACAAGTGACTAATAACACTCTTCTATTTATCTACACTCATAGAAGAATATACAAGTGACTAATAACATTCTTCTATTTATCTACACTCATAGAAGAATATACAAGTGACTAATAACACTCTTCTATTTATCTACACTCATAGAAGAATATACAAGTGACTAATAACATTCTTCTATTCTTCTATTTATCTACACTCATAGAAGAATATACAAGTGACTAATAACACTCTTCTATTTATCTACACTCATAGAAGAATATACAAGTGACTAATAACATTCTTCTATTCTTCTATTTATCTACACTCATAGAAGAATATACAAGTGACTAATAACATTCTTCTATTCTTCTATTTATCTACACTCATAGAAGAATATACAAGTGACTAATAACACTCTTCTATTTATCTACACTCATAGAAGAATATACAAGTGACTAATAACACTCTTCTATTTATCTACACTCATAGAAGAATATACAAGTGACTAATAACATTCTTCTATTCTTCTATTTATCTACACTCATAGAAGAATATACAAGTGACTAATAACACTCTTCTATTTATCTACACTCATAGAAGAATATACAAGTGACTAATAACATTCTTCTATTTATCTACACTCATAGAAGAATATACAAGTGACTAATAACACTCTTCTATTTATCTACACTCATAGAAGAATATACAAGTGACTAATAACATTCTTCTATTCTTCTATTTATCTACACTCATAGAAGAATATACAAGTGACTAATAACACTCTTCTATTTATCTACACTCATAGAAGAATATACAATTGACTAATAACATTCTTCTATTCTTCTATTTATCTACACTCATAGAAGAATATACAAGTGACTAATAACATTCTTCTATTTATCTACACTCATAGAAGAATATACAAGTGACTAATAACATTCTTCTATTTATCTACACTCATAGAAGAATATACAAGTGACTAATAACACTCTTCTATTTATCTACACTCATAGAAGAATATACAAGTGACTAATAACACTCTTCTATTTATCTACACTCATAGAAGAATATACAAGTGACTAATAACATTCTTCTATTCTTCTATTTATCTACACTCATAGAAGAATATACAAGTGACTAATAACATTCTTCTATTTATCTACACTCATAGAAGAATATACAATTGACTAATAACATTCTTCTATTCTTCTATTTATCTACACTCATAGAAGAATATACAAGTGACTAATAACATTCTTCTATTTATCTACACTCATAGAAGAATATACAAGTGACTAATAACATTCTTCTATTTATCTACACTCATAGAAGAATATACAAGTGACTAATAACATTCTTCTATTTATCTACACTCATAGAAGAATATACAAGTGACTAATAACATTCTTCTATTTATCTACACTCATAGAAGAATATACAAGTGACTAATAACATTCTTCTATTCTTCTATTTATCTACACTCATAGAAGAATATACAAGTGACTAATAACTTTCTTCTATTAATCTACACTCATAGAAGTATATACAAGTGACTAATAACATTCTTCTATTCTTCTATTTATCTACACTCATAGAAGAATATACAAGTGACTAATAACATTCTTCTATTTATCTACACTCATAGAAGAATATACAAGTGACTAATAACATTCTTCTATTTATCTACACTCATAGAAGAATATACAAGTGACTAATAACATTCTTCTATTCTTCTATTTATCTACACTCATAGAAGAATATACAAGTGACTAATAACATTCTTCTATTCTTCTATTTATCTACACTCATAGAAGAATATACAAGTGACTAATAACATTCTTCTATTCTTCTATTTATCTACACTCATAGAAGAATATACAAGTGACTAATAACATTCTTCTATTTATCTACACTCATAGAAGAATATACAAGTGACTAATAACATTCTTCTATTCTTCTATTTATCTACTCTCATAGAAGAATATACAAGTGACTAATAACATTCTTCTATTTATCTATACTCATAGAAGAATATACAAGTGACTAATAACATTCTTCTATTTATCTACACTCATAGAAGAATATACAAGTGACTAATAACATTCTTCTATTTATCTACACTCATAGAAGAATATACAAGTGACTAATAACATTCTTCTATTTATCTACACTCATAGAAGAATTTACAAGTGACTAATAACATTCTTCTATTCTTCTATTTATCTACACTCATAGAAGAATATACAAGTGACTAATAACATTCTTCTATTCTTCTATTTATCTACACTCATAGAAGAATATACAAGTGACTAATAACATTCTTCTATTTATCTACACTCATAGAAGAATATACAAGTGACTAATAACATTCTTCTATTTATCTACACTCATAGAAGAATATACAAGTGACTAATAACATTCTTCTATTTATCTACACTCATAGAAGAATATACAAGTGACTAATAACATTCTTCTATTTATCTACACTCATAGAAGAATATACAAGTGACTAATAACATTCTTCTATTTATCTACACTCATAGAAGAATATACAAGTGACTAATAACATTCTTCTATTCTTCTATTTATCTACACTCATAGAAGAATATACAAGTGACTAATAACATTCTTCTATTTATCTACACTCATAGAAGAATATACAAGTGACTAATAACATTCTTCTATTTATCTACACTCATAGAAGAATATACAAGTGACTAATAACATTCTTCTATTTATCTACACTCATAGAAGAATATACAAGTGACTAATAACATTCTTCTATTCTTCTATTTATCTACACTCATAGAAGAATATACAAGTGACTAATAACATTCTTCTATTTATCTACACTCATAGAAGAATATACAAGTGACTAATAACATTCTTCTATTTATCTACACTCATAGAAGAATATACAAGTGACTAATAACATTCTTCTATTCTTCTATTTATCTACACTCATAGAAGAATATACAAGTGACTAATAACATTCTTCTATTTATCTACACTCATAGAAGAATATACAAGTGACTAATAACATTCTTCTATTTATCTACACTCATAGAAGAATATACAAGTGACTAATAACATTCTTCTATTTATCTACACTCATAGAATATACAAGTGACTAATAACATTCTTCTATTCTTCTATTTATCTACACTCATAGAAGAATATACAAGTGACTAATAACATTCTTCTATTCTTCTATTTATCTACACTCATAGAAGAATATACAAGTGACTAATAACATTCTTCTATTTATCTACACTCATAGAAGAATATACAAGTGACTAATAACATTCTTCTATTCTTCTATTTATCTACACTCATAGAAGAATATACAAGTGACTAATAACATTCTTCTATTTATCTACACTCATTGAAGAATATACAAGTGACTAATAACATTCTTCTATTTATCTACACTCATAGAAGAATATACAAGTGACTAATAACATTCTTCTATTTATCTACACTCATAGAAGAATATACAAGTGACTAATAACATTCTTCTATTCTTCTATTTATCTACACTCATAGAAGAATATACAAGTGACTAATAACATTCTTCTATTCTTCTATTTATCTACACTCATAGAAGAATATACAAGTGACTAATAACATTCTTCTATTCTTCTATTTATCTACACTCATAGAATATACAAGTGACTAATAACATTCTTCTATTTATCTACACTCATAGAAGAATATACAAGTGACTAATAACATTCTTCTATTCTTCTATTTATCTACACTCATAGAAGAATATACAAGTGACTAATAACATTCTTCTATTTATCTACACTCATAGAAGAATATACAAGTGACTAATAACATTCTTCTATTCTTCTATTTATCTACACTCATAGAAGAATATACAAGTGACTAATAACATTCTTCTATTTATCTACACTCATAGAAGAATATACAAGTGACTAATAACATTCTTCTATTCTTCTATTTATCTACACTCATAGAATATACAAGTGACTAATAACATTCTTCTATTTATCTACACTCATAGAAGAATATACAAGTGACTAATAACATTCTTCTATTTATCTACACTCATAGAAGAATATACAAGTGACTAATAACATTCTTCTATTCTTCTATTTATCTACACTCATAGAAGAATATACAAGTGACTAATAACATTCTTCTATTCTTCTATTTATCTACACTCATAGAAGAATATACAAGTGACTAATAACATCTGTCCACCTCAAGAACAAATCCCAGTATCCAATAATGACCCAATTCTGAGGTGTCACAGCAAATACACCTCCACAACCTCCGATTTTGTCCCCATTTATTTTAACTAAATTCACACTGAATCACTGTCTACTTTTGATAATTTAATACTATTCCAAAACATATTCAATAATGGACCCGCTTACACCACTCTGTAGTCTTTCTTCACTAACATGTATCCTCTATTGTCATTAAATGGCCGCCCGCAGTAGCTCTCGAGCCACCCGGGATCCTGGAGGCAGCGTCAGCACAAGGTGTGCAAGCCTGCCACACGAGGTACAAAGAACTAGAAGAATCCATTGGTGCCGGAGCACACGTAACGTATTACTCCAAACTAACACCTACAAGGTATGTCTTAAACTTTTCAGCAGTGCCCTGCGCCACCAAAACCCCGAAGAAGCCCTACTGAGGACTTTAAAGGTATGCGTATTATTTACTTACTACTCTCTTTGCAAACTATTACCGAAAGTAACATGCAAACTCCTAGTCACCCGCCTTTGGTTTTCAACTTTCTTTCTCCCACCACTGTGCGGGAGTTAGCGCCATTAAGTAAACTCACTTGCTCATCTTTCAGTCAATTTACAGTTAATAAGGCACATGATGAACGCGCCACCCGCCGCGCTAGATGTTATTTGATACGTAGCGCTTACAGATTTACTCGATAAGCGGAGCAGACACTTGTACAATTATGCATGTTGAATGTGATACACACTGCCTTACTTAACACTCAAGACGCAGCAGAATCTTTGTTTGCCTAAAAGCGAAGCCTCACAAACACATTCAATTACCATGAAGGCGAACGATGAACGCGATAAAAACCATTTTTAAAGCACTCTAAGACGTGCTTCTCTCGGACAAAGCACGCATCTTAATATTACATACACGCTGTGTTTTAAAATATTCTGCGCCACAACCATCCAAGGCATTTAATCCTCGTACAAACATATGCCACGCCTTGAAGCCACCTCACACAGTAAATTCCAATATCTCGCCCAATCATGCAAAGATACGGACATCTAGTGTCCATTGTGCTTGAGTTTAACATTTTAAAATATGCAGGATCTCACGACCCGGCATTGGGTTTTAAAAGAATTGCCATTTTCTTATTTGCTTATTTATATGACATGTTCAAGTTGAACAATTGACAAACATCATCATGAGACTATTTTAACTTTTTATTTAGAATCACCTTTTCGTCTCGCTTTGTTTCTTTTACTTCACATTCTAGGTACTTCTGGCCTTTACTCAGATATACGACTTCTGACTATCAGCATTGGAATTGAAAAATATCCATTTCCACCACTTTTCCTAGGTCCTGAAGAAAGCCCACCGACCTTTCTGGTCGCCCAATGGGGCTGAAACATGTCGACCACCTATCTGGACTATTAAGTGCAGTGGACCCATAATATGTCCAACTACACAGAACACTGTTTTTAACACTCCTCATGCTCAAAACTGAATAAAGTTGAAGTTTAGGTAGCATGTGGTTCTTTTAAAAATTCGCTCCACTTGAGCACTCACACATTTTTTCCCTATTACTGATCACTACTGAAATAACCAGTGGTTCCCTCCAGGTGGAGGAAGCATAAAAAGAAACCCAATGATGATGCTGTCACGTATCTGATTAGGGCGGAGAATCAAGATATACCGCCTAACGACCTGTCTATGTGAATGAGGGTTTTTTAAGTGATGTTAGTTAGAACTCGTGAACCCTGGTTGCAGGTACAAGTGATCCGTTCCCGATTGATATTGGATGTTGTTATACAGCCACCTACTCCAATCCTGCAGCTAGTTGTCAGGCCATGGCAGCAGCGTCCAACAGTTCGTGCTCGTTGGCACCGAGATACATCTCGTGGCAACCAACCTTCTGCGTCTCAGCCAACTGCAAAAAATCCACCGTTGTTTGGAGGGATTGAGGCTTCCATGCTGCAAGTTCAGCATCTGCAGCATTAAAAATTAAAATCATAAACCAAAAATTACAGAACGTGCAGAAAACTATTTCTCTGGGTTTGAATACTGTGGCCAATTAATTGCCAGATAATCAATCTAGGATGGACACTAAAATGGACAATTTAACAAGTGCCCAGGAGAAATTATGCTAACAGATGGCAGAGGTGAATGCCAATCAAAGGTGAAGAGAGAGGAGCAGTGCTACGCATACGGATGCCTTAACGAGGTCTGTTGGAAGGTTAGCGCATGCCACCTCTACCGTATCAAGGCGGACTGTGACGCTACAGGTGGAAATGGACCGCTACAGTGGCGATGTATCGAGGGGCTTAGAGCAGATTACCACTGCTGTGGAATCCATACAAACTGCGCAAATAGCAAGTGGGGTAGGTGCAGAGCACCCTGAAACTGAGGAGTTGTCCAGCGGCAGCAGCATCTCTGCCAAAGATGCAGGTGTGCTGCGACGCAGTAGCAGACGTACTCCTGCACCTCAACATGGTGGCACATCTCATTCTGGACGCAGTCACAGGAAGCATTGAAGGGCACAGATCAGGGAGTACCTACATTGTTGTACTTTTCTCATGCCGGTGCTGTCACCGATTTTCATATTGGCATTTTGTTACATTTTCACTTGACAGTTACAGATTGTTTCTGAACAGTTGCAAAACATCGGACAATATAAAGGTAACTTTACTTTGGAACATCAAACAAGATTCGTACAATTTTAAAACTCTTGTAGGTTCAGATATGAGTTATCCTGAGAAGTAATGTGTGATGATGTGGTCCCTGCGTCATCTCCCCTCCACTGCTCCACTCTCCTCTGTTGGCTGCTGAACAGGTGACCCAGAGTCTTCATCTTCTGAATCCGAGGCTGGAAGCTCGATGTGCAGGCCTCTCCTGGTGGCAATATTGTGTAGGATGGCACACGTTGCTACTATCTTACATGCAATTTCAGGTACATATTGTAAGGCACCCCACTTTTATCTAGGTACCAGTTATGAGCTTTCAGTAGGCCAAAGGTCTGCTCAATCACAGTCCTGGTGCGATGATGTGCATTGTTGTATCACTGTTCATTTTGAGAGGTGGGGGAAAGGTTTGGAGTCAGAATCCAGAGACATAGGGCATACGCACTATCACCTGAAACACATACATTAGTGGGAGCCTTCAAAAATGTTGCAATGGATTACCCAAAACATATCTGTATTTACATTTCCTTATAAATATCCGTCATCAAACTCCCTTCTGTCCAGACGTCTGTATATTCTGCTGTGCCTAAACATGAAGGAGTCATGGGTGTTTCCTGGGTGTTGTGACGCAATATCAGTTATTATATGGTGGGCATCGCATACCACTTGAATACTGAGGCAATGTGTATTTCTCCTGTTGTTAAAAAGATATTCAAGCTGGTATGCAGGAAAAATAGACAGGAGTCCCATACATACACCCTATGACATGGGGAAATTTGGCAATCCTGTGTTTGGTACTTTGCATTTCCTGAGCATTCCTGGGTAGGTGTATGTAGCGGTGGATATAGAGCAGCATGGCTTCTAGCAATGCACGGAAAAACGTGAAAGCGCACTTTGAGACACCGCTCCTGCAACAGCAATCACACTTGGGTAACTGCCGTAGGCTAATAGGTGTAACAAGCACAACACATGAACATGAGTGGGGATTGAATTGCTGCGCAGAGCACTGCTTTCTAGATGTGGCTTTAGAAAGGCAATAATAAGGGATAATAATAAGTCGGTATTTGTCAACTATTTCTTCCTCTGTTTGTTGAAAAATGCTCAGCCTGACTCTGAAAATCCTCTCGTGTCTCCGCCTCCTCGTCTTCTGCTGAGCAGCCAGTATTCGCATTCCCCTTGCAATCACGTACAGAGCAACCATTGTGGAAACCCCTGATGCATTCTGGGCCAGCTTTTTAGTTTGCACACAGTTACCACCTGGTTTGAGTTGATGTTAAACTGCATGTGCAAACGGGTCTTTTCAAACTAGTTGCTAATTGCGACAGCCTCCAACATACCATTTGCGAGACGCAATTAGGGATTCTATAATTGCGATTTGCTATTTTGGTTCGCAAAAAATGTTGAATCGCAAAACTGTTGCATCACTAAAATTAACTTGCGAATGGCTTTCGTACGTCGCATAACAACACTTTTTCAGTCGCAAACCAATCTGTGACCGAGTTGCGAGTCGCTATTTCTTCGTATCTCTTAATGCTTCTGATATGAGCACCAGAAGGATTTTCTTTTGAAAAACTATGTCGGGATGCAAGGGGAGAATATGCCGGAGTAATGAGAGTAATTTCAGTAATTACGCATCACTATTGTGACGCAAAATTACCGAAATTATGTGATTAGGCCGGTTTCAGTAATTAAAAGGTCATTTAGGAGAAAAATGGTATCGCAGGAGACCAGGAACAACAAACTATGGGAGAAGGAGCGGCTGCTTGCTACTGCTGTTCATGTCTTTGTAGCATTCCCTGCTATTTTCTTAGCACAAAATGCATCCTCAGGCCTGTTTTGGACACAAGGGTGCATTTAGCACTATGAAAATAGCGCTAAATGTCCCGGTTACTTACCGGTAATCTTCATTACACCGAGTATTGTCTTCCTCACCACATGATCAACGAAGTGAGCTTCAACTCCACACCAGAACCCTCCAAAGCAAAAGTTAGCCTCCCATGCCTCCCATCCCCTCCCAACATGGCCGACCCATCTCACCCTTGACCCTTTATAAGAGGAGGGCCGGCCCAACCCCCAGCCTGAAGAACTACCAAGCCCAAACATGAAGCCGATAGCACCACAGGGAGGGAGGGATGGGAACTCATGTGGCGAGGAAGACAATACTCAGAGAAATGAAGATTACCGGTAAGTAACCGGGACATTACCTCCTCGTAAGTCTTCCTCGCCACATGATCAACGAAGTGAGCACATACCCAAGCCAAGAGGCTTCATAGGGAACAAGAAACCACCGACAAGGAGTACATGATATCAAAAACAGGATTTAATCCAGTGTACAAAGATACAGAATAACCCACACAGGACAAAACCAAGAGGCCCAATCAAGGGACGGAGGACCCAGCACTCAGAACCGCCTCTGCAAAATCCCCAGGAGGAGAACCACCCAAAACCACCCGGTAGTGCTCCATGAACATGTGCGGAGAGGCCCAGGTCGCAGCCCTGCAAATATCTTCCGTAGAAACCCGCTTAAAAGAGGCCCAGGACACAGAGAGGCCCTGGGTAGAACGACCCTGAACCTCGGCCGGGAGTACAGACCCCTGGGACCCGTAGGCCAGCAAGATAGCCTGCTTAAGCCACCGACTCAAGGTGGAGACCGAAGGTATGTGACCAGACCGAACCGGACCAAAAGTCACAAACAAACTGTCACAACAACAAAAAGCGGCCGTGCGGTCCAGATAAACCATGACCACCCGCCGAACATCCAGGAGGGACAGAGAGGCATCAGAATCAAAGGCGACCCCCAGAGGAAAGGAAGGCAAGACCACCTCACGTGAGCGGTTCACGACCGAAGGGACCTTGGGAAGGAAACAAGGGTCAGGTCGCAAAACTAGACGGTCCGGGAGAACCCGCAAGAAGGGGGGAGACCGAAGGAAAGACCCCAGCTCGCCCATCCTACCAGCCGAGACAATCGCCACCAAGAACACCACCTTGAATGTGAGAAACTTCACATCCACCAAGTCCAGAGGCTCAAAGGGAGCACCCTGGAGGGCCCGCAACACCAACGGAAGATCCCAGGGAGGAGCTAGGCAAATAGCCCGAGGCCGCTGCAAAAAACAACCCCGGCAGCAAGAGAGCCACAAAAGGATCGAGGATGTCCAGGCCCGGACTGCGGAAAGCCCGCAGGGCTGCCCACTGAGCCCGCAGAGTGGAGGGAGCCAAACCCAGGGAAAAACCCTCAGCAAGGAAATCAAGGACTCTTAAGGGGTCCACTGAGACAGGGTCGGCCCCATTCAGGCCGCACCAACGAGAAAAGGAAGACCAATGGCGGGAATAAGACAGCAAAGTAGAAGACCTGCGAGACCCCTGCAGCAAGTCAACCACCCCCA
This sequence comes from Calotriton arnoldi, assembly GCA_963921515.1. Lineage (NCBI taxonomy): Eukaryota > Metazoa > Chordata > Amphibia > Caudata > Salamandridae > Calotriton > Calotriton arnoldi. The sequence continues at coordinate 573,046 of CAWUFW010007278.1, read as the reverse complement.
CGGAACACCCCTGGGCCAACAAGGTCACCCTCTCACGAGCCAAGCCTGTAGATGAAGCCGGCGCAACATACCCACCGGGAGCGGAGGGCCCCGCAACGGATAGGGCAGATCCGGGACAGGCCAGCACTCCTGAACAGACAGCTCGCACAGGAGAGGCAACCAGGGGCGGCGAACCCAACCGGGAACCACCAACAGAACGAACGCCTTCTCCAGGCGGATCTTGCACAGGACACGCGGGATCAAGGGAAACGGGGGAAAGGCATACAGGAGGTCCTGTGGCCAAGGGAACGACAACGCAACCACCCTCCAGGCCCCTGGGCACGTATGGAGCGCGCAGAAACAGGGCAGGTAAGCATTGACCTCGTCCGCGAACAAGTCTAACCGTGGAAGGCCAAACAGAGCCACCAGGCGCCTGAACACCGAGACTGACAGGGAGATGGCCGACAGAGGAGGAAACACCTGGCTCAGGTGGTCCGCCTCCACATTCTCCTTCCCCGGGAGATACACAGCCTTGAGGGACAGGACCGTAGACTCCGCCCAGGACATCAGATCCTGGGTAAGCAGCCAAAGGGAGCGAACCCAGCAACCCCCCTGATGGTTAATGTACCCCTACACCACCTGATTGTCCGTCCGAACCAACACATGCTGACCCCGGAGAGAAGGGGCAAACTCCCGGCAAGCCATCAGAACCGCCTTCAATTCCCGAAAGTTGGAGGAGCACCGCGCCTGAAGAGTATCCCACCGACCCTGAACAGACCAAGACCGCAGGGTCGCCCCCCAGCCGAGGTGACTGGCGTCGGTCGTGACCACCCGGGACGGGGAGACCAGGAAGGGGAGACCCCTGGAGAGATGAGCCTCCACCAACCACCAGCCCAGGTCGGCCCGAATCTGAGGGGACACCACCACCGGAACCTCATAGTCCCCCGAGCAGGGATCCCAGTGGGACAGGAGATGATTCACCAAGGGGTATAAGTGGAGGCGAGCCCAAGGCAGAACATTGATGGCAGCCGACATCAACCCCTGAACCCTCAACCATTGATGAACCGGAGCGGAAGCCAGACCCAGGAGAGAACCCAGATCCCACCACAAGGTGGCCTGGCATTCCAGAGGCAAGAACACCCTCCCCTGGAGCATGTCCAGCCGACCCCCAATGAAAACCAAGACCTGGGTGGGCGACAGGTGCAATTTCTTGAGGTTGATCAGGAAGCCATGGGAAGACAGCACCTCGTAGACCCTCTTGACGTGAAGCGTCCCCTTGGAGAAAGAAGAGGCAGAAATCAGCCAGTCATCGAAGTACGGAAAAATCCTGATCCCCTCCCGGTGGAGGATACCCACCAAAGGGGCCAGAACCTTAGTGAACACCCTCGGGGTTGAGGATAAACCAAAAGGAAGTACCTGGAACTGGTAGTGCGGACCCCTACGCAGAACCGAAGGAAACGCTGAGAGGCAGGATAGACGGGCACATGAAGGTAGGCGTCCAGAAGATCCAGAGATGCGATCACCTCCCCCTGAATCAGCAGCAGCAGAGTCTCCTGCAGAGAGAGCATTTTGAACTTAATATGGGGAATGAAAGAATTAACCCGCTTTAAGGCCAGAACAGGACGAAAGTCCCCAGACACTTTCCTCACCAAGAACAGGATGGAATTGATGCCAACTCCCCTCTGAGAAGGTGGAACATTTCGAATTGCCCCCTTGCTGAGAAGATCCTGAATGCCGGTCAGCAGGGCCACCCGCTTCACCAGAGAGGAAGGCAGCGGGGTGGCGTGGAAAGCGTCTGGAGGAGTGGAGCTGAACCCAATGGAGAAACCGTCCCGGACAATCCGGAGAGCCCACAGATCCGAGACGAGGACTCCCAAGCTGAGACGAAAAGGCGTAGGCGCCCACCCACCGGGCAATTCCCTGGCAGGACCAGAAGATAGTCAGGACTTAGGGGCGGAGGAAGAGGCCGCAGGCTGAGACCGGGATTTGTTGAAGAAAGGGGTGCCCCGGCCGCGACCCCGTCCTCAAAAGGGCACACTGCCCCTAGCCGTAGACGTGGAAGAAAACACCCTCTTGGGCCCAAAGAAATGGCCCCTGGAAGATCTGATGGGAGCCAACAGCTTTCTGTCCTCCGCCAATTTCTTCACCATGTCCTCCAATGATGCCCCGAACAGCTTAGACCCTGAAAAGGGTATCCTCATCAGTATCGCCTTCTGGGCAGCATTCGCCTTCCAGTGACGAAGCCAGACCTGACGCCGAGTCTGAATAGCAGCGCCACCAGCCGCGGCCGCGGCCACCAACGTATCAAACGAGATGTCAGACAGGAGGTGAGTTTGTTGCTCCATCAGCGCCAAGGTAGGAACCACATCAGTTCCCTGGTCCAGCAGCTCCGCCAAAGCCTGGAAGTCCTTCAACAAGGACTGGACCGTGTACGACAAGTAGGTAGAAGCACGGATGGAAAAGTTGGCCGCTGCATAGGCCCGTTTGGCCGCGGCCTCCACCCGCTTGTCAACCGGGTCCGAAGTGGAGGCGTCCTCGGAAATGTTGGATCCCTGAGTGGCCAGCCCAGCCATGAGAGAGTCCACCTTCACGGAGGGAGGGAACTCCTTGGTGAAGTCCTGGATGGCGTAGCGCTTGGCCAGGTACCTAGGGAAGGCTTGTTTATCGACCTCCAGCCACTCATTTTCAATCACCTTCTTGATGGAGGAATGCAGAGCAAGGGATTCAGGCTCCTTGCGTTGGTACTGCAAGAAGAAATCCTCCGAAAGCTCATCAACCGAAGGAGCAGGAAACGCCTGTTTTCCTTGATGTGCTGAAGCACATCCCGCAGCTCCTGACCCTGGACATACCGTCCCCGGAGGTCCTCATCCTCCCCATTGACATCAGACACCGGAGAGGGGTCCAAGCGTGGACGTTTGGGGGAAGAAGGACCCTGTCCCCCTTAGCGCTCCCCAAAGGCCGCCGACACCGCAGCCTGGATCATAGCTTGGATGGACTGCAAGGTCAGGGCCTCAGCCGGGACCTGGGAGCTCGAGCCAGCCACCACTGGAGGATCAGCCCCCTGCTCCATGAGCAAAATCGCAGCCAATCCACACAGGAGAGAAAGGACGTCAGTAGCCAGAGCACAGCCACAGACTGAACGAGCAACAGACCAGTAACACATTCATTAAATAGTCGATAAAACGCCGCCCAGGAAACAGCAAGACCAGCCGCACCTGAAAGCAACCAGCCGCGCTGGAAGCCGAACGAGCGCCCCCCGCCCCTTAGGAGGCCGGTCACAAGAAATGCGGCAGAAAGCGGCTCTCCGCCCCGTAGGCCGACCCACCTGAAACCCCGGCCGGGAGCCAGAGGACCGCGGATGCCACCCATGCAGAGTCACGAGCACAGGCGGGAGAGGCCGTGCGGAGCGAGTCAGCACCGGGAACTGTGCCTGTCCCGGACGCCAAGCAGGTAAGCCACTGAGCTCCGAGGAGCTCGAAAAAGAAAAGTGGAGCCCCGCCGTAACCTGCGCCGACCGCCAGCCGCTCGGGACTGACACTTGGCAGGACGCAGGGAGGCCCCCGCGGGCCCCGCAACCTAAGCAGGGACTCAGGGAAAGCGGCCCCACATGGACCGGGAACGCCCGGGAGCGGGGAAGAACCAGAAATCAGTAAAAACAGATAGGCAAGACACAATCCGCACAAACCAACCTGCCCATACGGCCGAGGGGTCAGACGGGGCCGCTAGGCAGAGCCCCAGACCTCCATGGCCGCCCCCCTGTTAACTCTTGGCTCGCTAAGTCAGAGCCTAACCGGCCCCAGATAGGACAACGGGGAAAGGAAGGGGGAGGGTCCCAAAGCCCAAGGGCCCGCTAGAGCAGGGCCACCAACCAGGGACCCATGTCCCTGCTACAGCAGGAACCACTTACTTGACAGCGCATCTGGAGAGTCAATGCAGAACCAAAAAAACAGGCTGGGGGTTGGGCCGGCCCTCCTCTTATAGAGGTCAAGGGTGAGATGGGTCGGCCATGTTGGGAGGGTATGGGAGGCATGGGAGGCTAACTTTTGCTTTGGAGGGTTCTGGTGTGGAGCTGAAGCTCACTACGTTGATCATGTGGCGAGGAAGAATTACGAGGAGGTAATGCTGATTACGTTTCAAACACAATTCTGCAAGTTACAAGTAATTTTGCAGTAATTTCGAGTTATTACGCCAGTTACGCATACCCCTAGGGGAGAGATTCACCCATGCCCCATTATTATTTCTTTTTTATCAATGTGAGGCGCAGTGCAGGCACCACACTCTTATCACACTGTCAGAAAGTGAAATCAGTCAACGCCATTGTTGCTGAGTGGTTTTACTTCGATCAGCGCTTGAGGGGAGGGCATAACCCTGGATACAGAGGACCGATCCATGCAGGAGAGTGACCAACAGCGTTTGAGGGGAGGTCATAACCCTGGATACAGAGGACCGATCCATGCAGGAGAGTGACCTAGAGCGTTTGAGGGGGGTCATAACCCTGGATACAGAGGACCGATCCATGCAGGAGAGTGACCAACAGCGTTTGAGGGTAGGTCATAACCCTGGATACAGAGGACCGATCCATGCAGGAGAGTGACCAACAGCGTTTGAGTGGAGGTCATAACCCTGGATACAGAGGACAATCCATGCAGGAGAGTGACCAACAGCGTTTGAGGGGAGGGCATAACCATGGAAACAGAGGACCGATCCATGCATGAGAGTGACCAACAGCGTTTGAGGGGAGGTCATAACCCTGGATACAGAGGACCGATCCATGCAGGAGAGTGACCAACAGCGTTTGAGGGGAGGGCATAACCATGGAAACAGAGGACCGATCCATGCAGGAGAGTGACCACTGGAAAGGGAACAATGCCCTTGTTCCAGTGGTACCTCCCCCAAATGGAACCCTGCTTGGGGATCGCCCTCAGAGTATGCTCCCCGGGTGATTTTGAAGCAGGGATCCACCCTCTGGGCACCAGAAATTAATTTTGTGGGGAGCAGCCCCCCAGTGCAATGGGGAAGTAATGTCACAGTGTTGCCATACTTAGAGCACAACAATGAGCAAGCAGTGTTCTGGCACCATAGGATTGAGGAAAGGATGCAGCGGGCAGAGAAAGGAAGCAATCTAAGCAGAGAAATGCCAGATTTTGAGGGATTTTCCTAAAAGGCAGAATTTGATCGAAGCATCGGATCCACTCAGGGAGCGTGATCCTGGTTTTCACAACAATCACTGAAAAAGCTCTTCCATCTGCTCTACAGCGAGGAAGCTTGCCAATGGAGAAGAGCCATGCATCTGCACACCAAAGGGCCCATGAAGGCTGCTAGTGTTGGGATCTCTTTTGTAGATAAAAGTGGTCTGTTTGATGAAAGGCGTGAGAGGTACTAGACATTGATGTCTAAATGATGCACTTAGGGACAAGTAACCATTGTAGCCTGGCTATTGCAGAAGTCACACATACATGTGACACATTCACATGTATCAACAGGCATGCTCACACACTCAGGAAAGAGTCACAATACATCCAAATATCAAGCAAAATTAAGTGTTTTTTGCCAATATAATTAATGAAGAAATATATAAATTGAAACTGTGGTTGTGAAAGGGGGCAGTTCTTGATAAGTTATGCAAGGACAAAAAATAGTTCTTGCGTCCCGGAAGGAATAATCATTTTGGAGGGGATTGGCAAAAGTAAAAAGCATGTAGGGAATGTCAGGGAACATGTGTATTTATGCAGTGCATTGGGAAGCATGCAAAATCTTTACAAAATGTCTAAACAAAATAACTAGTCCAAATCATAGTCCAATGTCCACAAGAATGGCTATCGGCGAAATGACAAGTTCCAAGTCCAAAATAAATCTAAACCCAGGCCCCAAACTAGATGGTGTCAGAGATGCTGCTCTGTGTTGGGGGCAGACGTTCCTGGCCATCTGTCGGCTCTGAACTGATTACCACATTACATTTCTTCTCTGGTGAAGATAGTTGGTCTTCCAGGCCAGGACCAGACCCTCCTAACTGATTTGACATAGTGGGGGCAAGTCCAGGAACAGCAGGGGCAGATGTTCTGATAGACACATTTTGAGAGGCAGGGGGAGGATCACTAGACCAGAAGATAAGGCTGCAATCCAGAAGGTCAGGAGGCTAGAAGCTTCACTATGTTGGTCACCATGCACCTCTGGGTTTCAGAGTTGTCCCCCAGCTGTGACTGATAGGAACAGAAACGTGAGGGCTCAGGGGTATCTAGGACGTATGCTACCCTTGGCGTTGGATCTTCCGGGACGGCACTTGCAGGAGAAGAAGGAGGAGGAGCATCTTCAACAGAAGGCCCTGTCATTGTAGGGGTCCTCTGATTTATCGAGGGGTCAGCCTCGAGCCAGGATGGCCGAGGGGCATGCTCCCATTGATATTTCATCTACTTGATCAGGAGGAGCTCCCTCGTCTGACTCCTCCTGCCGTGCGGTATCCAGATGCACCACCCCTCAGTGGCTCCACAGCCTTCAACCAGCATCATTTAGATTGGGCGCAAGTTACTCTCTGGGCGAGCGCACTCTGCTTTGTATTGTCTGGATACCCTCACAGGTGATTAGCCACGCTATACAAATCCAGATTGATTGATTGATTGATTGTCCCTTCTCCTCAGTGGTGGGGCTGGAGTCTCCATCGCCCACCTAGGTCCTTCTTTGTCTTTACCTCTAGTTCTCTTCTTCTCTGGTTTCGCCATTACTGTCCCCTGAAAAGGAGCAGCGATTGAAGAAAGAAACCATGTTCACTATTTCCTGTACAGCAGTAAAAGAGAGTGACATTGTCAAGCACACCACAGCCCTTTGCCGTGCAAGGTTGTTATTTGCACGTGCCACTTGTAACAGAGGTTGTCTGTGGTTGACCCATATGCAGGTGAAGCACATTATGTCTCCCTCAAACATTGTGCTTTGTTTGTGTTCTATAAGGTGAAACAACACCTCAGCAAAGGGAATGTCTTAAATTGCTTGAGCAATCTCACTGTTACATTCATTGATGAAGTTATACAGGTATATAGATATGAGTCGATATATGATGGATAAGAGATGATGGCTGATGGGTGGAGCTTGCGGAGTAGCTTTCGGAACATGCGTTGGTGAATACTACTAAGTGTACATTGTATGTAAATTGCTTTACATTAAACATATTGGGGCATATTAGCAAGACCGGCGATAAAATTATCTCCGTTTTAGCGGCAGGAAACTGCCGCTAAAGCGGCGATAATGGGCTTGATGATATGCGCTATAGAATTCCAATAGAAGCCCAGGTTAGATGTGCAGGACATCTAACCTGGGCTTCTATTGGAATTCGATAACGCATATTAGCAAGCCCATTATCGCCGATTTAGCGGCAGTTTCCTGCCGCTAAAAAGCGATAATTTTATCGCCGGTCTTGCTGATATGCCCCATTGTGTTTATAACTATGTCAATAAGGCCGAAGCGTGTTTGAATCTGTCTCAGATCTGTACCTCACATGACCTTAAAATCCTACAGAAGGGTTATGTAAATTTCGTAATATGATATGATTCATCCTTCAAATAAAGCCAGATGACAATGCTGGTATTGACATTACTTTTAAGCACAGATGCTATCTATTCACAAAGTTCATGTGTCAACATATTGTTACAAATGCTTTAATATGTTTAATTAAAAAAAATATATATATATATATGTATCAAAATGACATTCATTTAATATTGTATTTTACAGGACAACATATATATATAGGTAGCATGGACCATAAGAGACACGTAAAGCATGAGACATGACAGGACAACAGTTTCGGACCATATATGCCATTAGGCATTCTGATGATGATCAGGCTTGCTGTCTTGCTGTTGCATGTGTGGGCCTCCAGCTGGACACAGAGGGCCAGTCAGGCTGTTCTCAGAACCCTCCTGTGCAGTGGGCAGAACCTGGGGTACCACACATGTGGCTGGGAGAATGCATCCAGTGCCTTCAGCTGTGCCCAGCACCGGAGGTCATCAGAGTCCTTTCGTGCACTTCCTGATTCTACGGCTGTGAACGGCCACTGAACTCTTGTGTCTGTGTTATATCCTTAGGTTCCTTTTTTATGCTCTGTTTCTTCTCTGTTGGTATGGTCTTGGTGCATGTTGCATCATAGCCTTCACTAGTTACCTAGGTGATTAGAATGCCAGTTTCTTGGAAGCTCCAGTGGAGTCAGTTGCTGCTGTGGGGCTAATGATGGGAGCTGCTCTGTGAGGGTCCTTGGTGCTGTCTTCCTGCATTCAAGAATAAACCTACACTTCAACCTTTCCTCCTGCGTGGACTATCTTCTTTAAGATGTAACAGTCTGCTTACCTGAAATCTTTAAAATTGTAATTTCTCCAGTTCCACTGATTGGATTTTTGTCCTTTTGGTGTCAAATATTTGATTAAATTTTACTCTATTTTTCTAAATTGGTATGAGATTTTTCTTGTGTTGTGTTTTTACTTTATTACTGTTTTGAAGTGCTGGATAAATACTTTACATGTTGCCTCTAAGTTAAGCATGGCCGCTTTTGTGCCAAGCTACCAGAGGGTTAAACACAGGTTAATTTAGGGGTTGCTTGTGTTTCACCCTGACAGAGATTGTGGTTGCTGGTTGAATTGAGGTTCCACCACCCTCAACCAGCAACCCAATTTCCAACATTGGGGACATGAGAACAGATCCAGCAATCGGACAGATTCATTGCTCTAAGATTTTCACAAGGATGTTAACTTGAATCAAGGACCATTTGGACTGGCAGAGGGTGTTGTGCACCTTTCAACAGAACTTCATCGGCCCCTCACCTGCCTGCATCTCTAAACGCAAACACATTATCATCCAACTGCCAGCCCCACACCAAAAAGAGCTGGGCAGACCCAAGGGGAACTAAGTGACTAAGGGCCTGATGCTTCAAAGAGTTTTACCCATTCTGTGCCTATGGGAAAATGTGTTCATGCATATGGCCCGAAGACACTTGTCTATTTTCTGTATGATAGGTTGTAACTTGGGGCAGGAATGGGGTCCTCGCCATTATTCCCTGTACATTATGGTCCTACTGAAGGGAATCTAACTTCATTTGCCACTTGAGTTTAGTGTCTTAGCTTCTCATGCTCTGAGGTTATGTTACAGTTGGAGGTATGTACCCATGATAACAGACTGGCACACTGCACTCCAGGGTTCATTGTCCGAAGGACTTGGTACAGGCCCTCCCATATGGATCACTCGAAGGATTCCGTCTGGTGCACCTTGGTACACTTCCACTTCGTGGGTTGAAGATTAAGAAAGGTTTCAGTCTTGCTTGCCTTCCCTTGTGGGTGGAAGCACTGAACTGTTCTAAGGAGAGTATGGTAATATTCCAAAGTTTAATTTGAATTTAGTTCAGTTTTCTGGTTCGGGATCACTTTTATACTTAGGAGGGCTAAAGGTAAGACATCAGGCAATCTCAAACCAGTTTCTGTACATATCTTAGCAAGTGTGTTCTTGAGAATACCATTTTGTTGTCCCTGTTGACTCTGAGTTGTAAGCACGATAAGGGCTTCGAATGAGCCTTTGATGATTTGGTATATAAAGTGGGACTCTTAGTTATTAGTCAAAGTCAGAGAAATGAGGAATAAAGTTTCCCAAGGATCCCTATGCCCACCATAGTTAACACGGGACACTTCAACCATAAATGGACACCATAATCTTGGAGGGGCAGGTAAGGCAGCCTTGAGGCAGTCTCTGTCCTGAAGCACCTTGAAGTCAACCTGCTGCTGAGAGAGGGAAAGAGCCTGCCAACCGTGGAGAGATGTGACTGACCTGAAGCGCCAGAGCAGCTTGAGGTTGTTATGAGGTCCAGGGTCAATGGATGTACAGGCATTGTGAAGTTCTAACAGACTGAAACAGCAGATGAGCTTGTCTTGATTCACCCTTAACTGAGGTGGGGGCTGGGGGATCTCTGGGGTTTTGCAGGATACCTGAGCAAAGGCATAAAAAGTGGAGCAGATGGTGACTGGTTGTTAGGGCTGCTGGTTCATTTAATCTCTGGCTCCATACTACTCTTGGTACCTCTGGCTTAGCCTATGCAAGTATTGGCACTTTTTAGATGCCTTGTGGTGGTGGAAAAGGAGGAGTATTTGTTCACTGGCAGGTTGGTCAGGTCACTTACCTGGTCCTTGATTCAAATGACTTCTCATCATGTGTCTGGATTGCTTTTTAGATGGTGGGTTGAGGTTGTGAGGAGAAGCATGCATTGGTTGGTTGGCACACCTTTTGGGTCTCATGACTCAGGTTGCCTTGTGTGCACAAGTCATGTGACCTCACATCCCGTACCAGCACTAGCTCTTTTTAGATGCTAGGTAGGGTAAGGAGGAGTGAGTGCTGCATGGTGTGAAGGGCTGTCATGTCAAATTACTTCTGGGGTGCTTTTATAATTGTTGTGATTATTGTCTGTGGTTCATATAGAGTTTGGGATCCTTGAGTTTGCTGGATTGAAGAGGTCTGGTTTGTTCAGGCATATCTAGTTCCTGATGGTGTCGGACTCTGTGTTATGGCTTTGATCATTTGGACCTTTTGTGTCCATCAATTGGCAGTTCCAGGTAGCTATGGGAATCATCTGAAATATATTTGATTTCAGTTCATTACATGTCGAACATTTCTTAACCCATGAATTGGATTGAGTTGGCATTGCCTCAGTCGGCTGGGGTTTCCACCAGGGAAAACAAAGCTCTTCACCTGTCACCTTTTTCACTAGCAGCTCCATTCCCAGAAGCGCCCAGTCACCTGCAGATACCACAAGGCTCCGCTTTGCTGCACATCATCTTAACCTCTAAATGAAGCTTCGTGGGCTTTTGATCACCAATAACAGCATCGAAATCCATCTGCAGGTTCTACTTGTACACAAGCAACTCTTCTCGAAACTCTCTGCTCCAGACTTCCAATGCCTCAAGCACTGTCTGTATCTCAGACTGATGTAATGTTCAGCATCCACCAGAAACTCAGCCCAACGAGACAAATTCCCGCTATTGACCAAGAAAAGCAAACTATAACTAGTGCAAACCTGCCTCAATGACATGAACCTGGGTGGATTTGAACCCCAATATTCACATCACAAGGAAATCCAGCAAAGTCTGATACTAGCTCTCTCTACTAAGGAAAGTGGAAATGTTCCTCCCAGAAAGCGTCCAGTACTGCTATTCAAGCTCTATTACAATTGCATCTAGATGGTGCCAACAACTTCTTCGTGGCCTTCCAGATTCCACACTAGCCCTCCCTCTGGTTATACACATGTTATAGAGAGCCTCGTTAGAGCCTGAAGAAATATGACCACATCACTCCTACACCAATGGAGCTCCACTGGCTCTCCTTGCTGACCCACACTATCTTCGAAGCCAGGTTCATCGTATATACAGCCATTGCAACTACAACCTTGCTTATCTGGCTGACAAGCTCACCATCGCTGGTGGTTCTCAGCAGAGCTGCAGCCAGGAGATACAGGAGGAGCTGAATCAATCAATCAATCAAACAGCATTTGTAAAGTGCAACACTGCCCCCCCTAGGGGTATCTGGGAGCTGTGTCTCCTTCAAAGACCCAGGTCTTGCGTCTCTTTCTGAAGTCTGCCTGCAAGGGGGCTGTATGAAGCTGGAGGAGAAGGTCGTTTTAGGTCTTGTCAGCAATGAACGAGAAGGCGTGGCCACCGCTGCAGATGCGACAGATGCAGGGAGTGTGTGTGAGGGTGAGTGAAGAGCAGTGCAGTGTCCAGCGGATTGGTGGAAATTCAGTTGGTGGTTGAGGTAGGAAGGTCTTAGGTCGTGGAGGGCTTTGTAGGCATGCGTGAGGATCTTGAACTGGTCTTTTCTGGATGTTGAGCCAGTGGAAGTCTCTCAGGTGGGGGGCGATGTGTGTTCATTTGGGGAGGTCCAGGATGAGTCTGGTTGCAGGGTTCTGTATGGTCTGGAGTCTTCTGAGGAGCTGGGTGGAGATGCCGGCATAGAGGGCAATTCCGTAGTCAAGGTGGCTTGTGATGAGGGCCTGGGTGACGGTCTTTCTGGTGTTTGTTGGAATCCATCTGAAGAATCTGCAGAGCATACAAAGTGTGTGGTAGCAGGAGGAGGCAACTGCATTAAGTTGTCATTTCATGGTCAGTTGGCTGTTGAGGATGATGCCAAGATTGCGTGCATGGTCGGTTGGTGTGGGTGTGGGTCCAACGTCTGCAGGCCACCAGCTGTGGTCCCATGCAGAGGTGTTCTTCCCGAAGATCAGCACATCAGGTTTGTTGGAGTTAAGTTGGAGGCAGTTGTCTCTCATCCGTTCGGCTACGTTGGTCATGGCGTTGCAGAAGTTGGTTTTGGCGTTGGAGGGGTTCTTGGTAAGTGAAAGGAAAAGTTGAGTGTCTTCTGCGTAGGAGATTAGGTTGAGTTTGTGGGATCTGACGACGAGTGCGAGGGGGGTCATATAGATGTTGAACAGGGTGGGGGGTATGATCCTTGTGGTACGCCACATATGATTTCTTTGGGTGCAGAGGTGAAGGGAGGCAGTCGGATGCTATGTGTGTGTCCTGTGAGGAAGAAGGTGATCCACTTGACGGTGTCTTTCTGTATGCCTATGTTGTGGATTCTTTTGATGAGGATGTTGTGGGAGACTGTGTCGAACATCGCGGAGAGGTCGAGGAGGAACAGGGCCACGGTTTCTCCACAGTCGAGGAGTGTTCTGATGTTGTCAGTGGCGGCGATAAGTGCAGTTTCAATGTTGTGGTTGCTGAAGATACATCTCTTTGACGAACACCACATCACTACGCAGTCAGAGTCCAAAGCCACTCTCAAAACCAAGCTACTCTCCCCACTGGTTGACTGTTTGCCTTTGATGCTGTACAGCACGACGCTCTCTTCAGGCTAGGATTGCGCTATTCAGAATACTGTATACATAAAAACCCTAAAGATGGAAGTTTGCAGCTTTGTGTCCCAACACCTCGAATCTGTAGGACGCACAGTAGCAGCAATGGCACAAGAGTCTGAACACATGGTACCCAGCAGGATGGTGCTACTAATGTAGCGGACACATCACACAACAGCTTGCAAGGCATCAGCACCATACATTCCAAGCCAGCAGGATGGCGCCGCTAATGCAGCTGGCACGTCACTCAATGGCCTGCACAGCATCAGCATAATCCATTCCAAACCAGCAGGACAGTGACGCTAATGCAGCAGACACATCACCCAACGGCCTGCACAGCTTCAGCACCGTCCATTCCAAACCAGCAGGACGGCACAGCTAATGCAGCCGACACATCAGCCAACAGCCTGCACAGTATGAGCACTGCCCATTCCAAATCAGCAGGACGGCACCGCTAATGCAGCAGACACATCACCTAACAGCCTGCATGGCATCAGCACTGTCCACTCCAAGCCAGCAGGACGGCACCTCTAATGCAGCAGACACATCACCCAATGGCCTGCACACTATTAGCACCGTCCATTCCAAATCAGCAGGACGGCACCGCTAATGCAGCAGACACATCACCTAACAGCCTGCATGGCATCAGCACTGTCCCTTCCAAGCCAGCAGGACGGCACCTCTAATTCAGCAGACACATCACCAAACGGCCTGCACACTATTAGCACCGTCCATTCCAAATCAGGAGGACGGCACCGCTAATGCAGCAGACACATCACCTAACAGCCTGCATGGCATCAGCACTGTCCACTCCAAGCCAGCAGGACGGCACCTCTAATGCAGCAGACACATCACCCAACGGCCTGCACACTATTAGCACCGTCCATTCCAAATCAGAGGACGGCACCGCTAATGCAGCAGACACATCACCTAACAGCCTGCATGGCATCAGCACAGTCCCTTCCAAGCCAGCAGGACGGCACCTCTAATGCAGCAGGCACATCACCCAACGGCCTGCACACTATTAGCACCGTCCATTCCAAATCATCAGGACGGCACCGCTAATGCAGCAGACACATCACCTAACAGCCTGCATGGCATCAGCACTGTCCACTCCAAGCCAGCAGGACGGTGCCGCTAATGCAGGGAACACATCACCCAACGGCCTGCACAGCATCAGCACCACCCATTGCAAGCCATTAGGACGGTTCCTCTAATGCAGCAGACACATCACCCAACGGCCTGCACACTATTAGCACCGTCCATTCCAAATCAGCAGGACGGCACCGCTAATGCAGCAGACACATCACCTAACAGCCTGCATGGCATCAGCACTGTCCACTCCAAGCCAGCAGGACGGTGCCGCTAATGCAGGGAACACATCACCCAACGGCCTGCACAGCATCAGCACCACCCATTGCAAGCCATTAGGACGGTTCCTCTAATGCAGCAGACACATCACCCAACGGCCTGCACACTATTAGCACCGTCCATTCCAAATCAGCAGGACGGCACCGCTAATGCAGCAGACACATCACCTAACAGCCTGCATGGCATCAGCACTGTCCACTCCAAGCCAGCAGGACGGTGCCGCTAATGCAGCAGACACATCACCCAATGGCCAGCACGGCATCAGCACCACTCATTCCAAGCCAGCAGGACGGCGCCACTAATGCAGCAGACACATCACCCAACAGCCTGGACGGCATCAGCACCATCCATTGCAAGCTAGCAGGACAGCGCCGCTAATGCAGGAGACACATCACCCGACAGACTGCAAAGCATCAGCACCACTCATTCCAAGCCAGCAGGACCGCGCCACTAATGCAGCAGACACATCACCCAACAGCCTGCACGGCATCAGCACCATCCATTCCAAGCTAGCAGGACCGCGCCGCTAATGCAGGAGACACACCACCCAACGGCCTGCACAGCATCAGCACCATCCATTCCAAGCTAGCAGGACGGTGCTGCTAACACAGCAGACACACCACTCAACGGCCTGCACAGCATCAGCACCATCATTCCAAGTCAGCAGAACGGTGCAGCTAACACAGCAGACACATCACCCTACATCCTGCACAGCATCAGCACCATTCTTTCCAAACCAGCAGGACGGTGCTGTTAATGCAGCAGACCCAGCAGCTTCAGCCTGCACGGCATCAGCACCATCCATTCCAAGCCAGCAGGACAGCGCCGCTAATGCAGCAGACATGTCACCCAATGGCCTGCACACCATCAGCACCATCCATTCCAAGCCAGCAGGATGGTGCTGATAATTCACAACACTCAACAGCCTGCACAGCATCTGCACCGCCCATTCCAAGCCAGCATGACAGTGCCGCTAATGCAGTGGACACATAACCTAATAGCCTGCACAGCATCAGCACCACTCATTCCAAACCAGCAGGACAGTGCCGTTAATGCAGCAGATACATCACCCATCGGCCTGCACACCATCAGCACCGTCCATTCCAAGCCAGGACGACGGCGCCGCTAATGCAGCAAACACGTCACCCTAGGGGCTGCACAGCATCAGCACCGTGCATTCCAAGTCAGCAGGACGGTGCCGCTAATGCAGCAGACAAGTCACCCACTGGCCTGCACGGCATCAGCACCATCCATTCCAAGCCAGCAGGATGGTGCCGGTACGCAGCGGACACATCACCCAACAGCCTGCATGGCATCAGCACCATCCATTCCAAGCCAGAAAGACGGTGCTGCTAACGCAGTGGATACTTCACCCAATGGCCTGCACAGCATCAGCACCATCCATTCCAAGCCAGCAGGATGGCGCCGCTAACGCTGGGGAAAAATCACCCAACGGTCTGCATGGCATCCGCACCATCCATTCCAAGCCAGCAGGACGGCACCGCAAACGCAGCAGGCACATCACCCAACAGCCTGCACAGCATCAGCACCACCCATTCCAAGCCAGCAGGATGGCGCTGCTAACGCAGGGGACACATCACCCAACAACCTGCACGGCATCATCACCGCCCATTCCAAGCCATCAGGATGGTGCCGCTAATGCAGGCGACACATCAGCCAACAGCCTGCACAGCATCAGCACCGTGCAATCCAAGTCAGCAGGACGGTGCCGCTAACGCAGCGGACACATCACCCAACGGCCTGCACGGCATCAGCACCATCCATTCCAAGCCAGCAGGACGGTGCTGCTAAAGCAGCGGATACTTCTCTCAATGGCCTGCACAGCATCAGCACCATCCATTCCAAGCCAGAAAGACGGTGCTGCTAAAGAAGCGGATACTTCACCCAATGGCCTGCACAGCATCAGCACCATCTATTCCAAGCCAGCAAGATAGTGCCACTAACGCAGCAGACACGTCACCCACTGGCCTGCATGGCATCAGCACCATCCATTCCAAGCCAGCAGGACGGCGACGCTAATGCTGGGTAAACATCACCCAACGGTCTGCATGGCATCAGCACCATCCATTCCCAGCCAGCAGGACGGCACCGCTAACGCTGGGGAATCATCACCCAACGGTCTGCATGGCATCAGCACCATCCATTCCCAGCCAGCAGGACGGCACCGCAAACGTAGCAGGCACATCACGCAACAGCCTGCACAGCATCAGCACCACCCATTCCAAGCCATCAGGATGGTGCCGCTAATGCAGGGGACACATCAGCCAACAGCCTGCACAGCATCATCACCGCCCATTCCAAGCCATCAGGATGGTGCCGCTAATGCAGGGGACACATCAGCCAACAGCCTGCACAGCATCAGCACCTTCCATTCCAAACCAGCAGGACGGCACCGCTAATGCAGCAGACACATCACCCAAAGGCCTGCACTGTATCAGCACCATCCATTCGATATCAGCAGAACGGCGCCGCTAATGCAGCAGACACATCACCCAATGGCCTTCATGGCATCAGCACCATCTATTCCAAGCCAGCAGGACAGTGCCGCTAATGCAGCAGACACATCACACCACAGCCTGCACAGCATCTGCACCATCCATTCCAAGCCAGCAGGACGGCGCGGCTAATGCAGCAGACACATCACCCGACGGCCTCCACAGCATCAGCACCGTCCATTCCAAGGCAGCAGGACGGCAACAGTAATGCAGCAGACATGTCACCCAACGGCCTGCATGGCATCAGCACCATCCATTCCAAGCCAGCAGGATGGCACCGCTAACGCAGCAGACACATCACACCACAGCCTGCACAGCATCAGCACCATCCATTCCAAGCCAGCAGGACGGTGCCGCTAATGCAGCAGACACACCACCCAACGGCCTGCTCAGCATCAGCACCATCCATTCCAAGCTAGCAGGACGGTGCCGCTAACACAGCAGACACATCACTCGACAGCCTGCAAAGCATCAGCACCACCCATTCCAAATCTGCAGGACAGTGCCGATAATGCAGCAGACACGTCGCACACTGGCCTGCACGGCATCAGCACCATCCATTACAAGCCAGCAGGACGGTGCCGCTAAAGCAGCGGACACATCAC
This sequence comes from Calotriton arnoldi, assembly GCA_963921515.1. Classification (NCBI taxonomy): domain Eukaryota; kingdom Metazoa; phylum Chordata; class Amphibia; order Caudata; family Salamandridae; genus Calotriton; species Calotriton arnoldi. Next base: position 555,704 of record CAWUFW010007278.1, on the reverse strand, counting down.
CCAACGGCCTGCATGGCATCAGCACCATCAGTTCCAAGCCAGAAAGACGGTGCTGCTGATGCAGCAGACACATCACACCACAGCCTGCACAGCATCAGCACCATCCATTCCAAGCCAGCAGGATTGCGCCGCTAACGCAGGGGACACATCACCCAACAGCCTGCACAGCATCATCACCGCCCATTCTAAGCCATCAGGATGGTGCAGCTAATGCAGGGGACACATCAGCCAACAGCCTGCACAGCATCAGCACCTTCCATTCCAAACCAGCAGGACAGCGCCGCTAATGCAGCAGACACATCACCCAACGTCCTGCAATGTATCAGCACAATCCATTCGAAATCAGCAGAACGGCGCCGCTAATGCAGCAGACACATCACCCAACGGCCTGCAAGACATCAGCACCATCCATTCCAAGCGAGCAGGACAGCGACGCTTATGCAATAGGCACGTCACCCAATGGCCTGCACGGCATCAGCACCATCCATTCTAAGCCATCAGGATGGTGCCGCAAACGCAGCGGATACATCACTCAACGGCCTGCACAGCATCAGCACCGTCCATTCCAAGCTAGCAGGATGGTGCCGCTAATGCAGCAGACACATCACCCAATGGCCTGCACGGCATCAGCATCATCCATTCCAAGCCAGCAGGACGGCATCGCTAACGCAGCAGGCACACACGCGACAGCCTACATAGCATCAGCACCATCCATTCTAAGCCAGTAGGATGGCAACAGTAATGCAGCAGACATGTCACCCAACGGCCTGCATGGCATCAGCACCATCCATTCCAAGGCAGCAGTACGGCGCTGCTAATGCAGCAGACACATCACCCAATGGCCTGCACAGCATCAGCATCAGCACCATCCATTCCAAACCAGCAGGACGGAGCCGCTAATGCAGGAGACAAATCACCCAACGGCCTGCACAGCATCAGCACCGTCCATTCCAAACCAGCAGGACGATGCCGCTAATGCAGGGGACTCGTCACACAACAGCCTGCACAGCATCCGCACCATCCATACCAAACCAGCAGGACGGCACCATTAACGCAGCAGACACATTACCCAACAGCCTGCACAGCATCAGCACCATCCATTCCAAGCCAGCAGGACGCAGGATGGTGCCGCTAATGCAGGAGACACATCACCCAATGGCCTGCACAGCATCAGCCCAGTCCATTCCAAAGCATCAGGACAGTGCCGCTAACGCAGGAGACACATCACCCAACGGCCTGCTCAGCACCGTCCATTCCAAACCAGCAGGACGGCACCACTAATGCAGCAGACACGTCACCCAACAGCCCGCACAGCATCAGCATCACCCATTCCAAACCGACAGAACAGCACCTCTAATGCAGCAGACACGTCACCCAACAGCCCGCACAGCATCAGCACCATCCATTACAAGACAGCAGGATGGCGCTGCTAACGCAGGGGACACATCACCCAACGGCCTGCAATGTATCAGCACCATCCATTCAAAATCAGCAGAACGGCGCCACTAATGCAGCAGACACATCACGCAACGGCCTGCACGGCATCATCACCATCCATTCCAAGCGAGCAGGACAGCGACACTAATGCATTAGGCACGTCACCCAATGGCCTGCACGGCATCAGCACCATACATTCCAAGCCCGCAGGGCAGCGCCGCTAATGCAGCTGACATGTCACCCAAGGGGTTGAAAACCTGGCTCTTCTCTGAGTAATCTTTCTCTCAGGACACCCACTAGGTAGCGCTTAGCGCCAGGACGCCTTCGGGCAACAGTTGCGCTCTATAAGCTTCATTAACATAACATGACATAACCCAATGGCCTGCACGGCATCAGCACCATCCATTCCAAGCCCGCACGGCAGCACCGCAAATGCAACTGACATGTCACCCAATGGCCTGCACGGCATCAGCACCATCCATTCCAAGCCATTAGGACGGCATCGCTAACGCAGCAGACACATCACCCGACAGCCTGCACAGCATCAGCAGCATCCATTCCAAACCATCATGACGGCACCACTAATGCAGAAGACACGTCACCTAACAGCCCGCACAGCATCAGTACCGCCCATTCCAAACCAGCAGGACAGCGCCTCTAATGCAGCAGACACATCACCCAACGGCCTGCACAGCATCGGCACCATCCATTCCAAACCAGCAGGACGGTGCTCCTGCAACGGACACATCACCCAACATCCTGCACAACATCAGCACCATCCATTCCAAGTGAGCAGGACAGCGACGCTAATGCATTTGGCACGTCACCAAATGGCCTGCACGGCATCAGCACCATACAGTCCAAGCCCGCAAGACAGTGCCACTAATGCAGCTGACATGTCCCCCAATGGCCTGCACGGCATCAGCACCATCCATTCCAAGCCAGGAGGACGGCATCGCTAACGCAGCAGACACATCACCCGACAGCCTTCACAGCATCAGCAGCATCCATTCCAAGCCAGTAGGATGGCAACAGTAAAGCAGCAGACATGTCACCCAATGGCCTGCATGGCATCAGCACCATCCATTCCAAGGCAGCAGTACGGCACCGCTAATGCAGCAGACACATCACCCAATGGCCTGCTCAGCATCAGCACCGTCCATTCCAAACCAGCAGGACGGTGCCACTAATGAGGGGAACACGTCACACAAAAGTCTGCACACCATCAGCACCATCCATACCAAACCAGCAGGACAGCACCACTAACGCAGCAGACACATCACCCAACAGCCCGCACAGCATCAGCACCATCCACTCCAAGCCAGCAGGATGGTGCCGCTAATGTAGGGGACACGTCACACAACAACCTGCACAGCATCAGCACCATCCATACCAAACCATCAGGACGGCACCAGTAACGCAGCAGACACATCACCCAACAGCCCGCACAGCATCAGCACCATCCATTTCAAACCAGCAGGATGGCACCGCTAACGCAGAAAACAAATCACCCAACAGCCCACACAGAATCAGCACCACCTATTCCAAACCAGCAGGACAGTGCCGCTAATGAAGCAGACACATCACCCAACGGCCTGCACAGCATCAGCATCATCCATACCAAACCAGCAGGACGGTGCCGCTAATGCAGGAGACACATCACCCAACGGCCTGCACAGCACCGTCCATTCAAAACCAGCAGGACGGCACTACTAATGCAGCAGACCCTTCACCCAACAGCCCGCACAGCATCAGCATCGTCCATTCCAAACCAACAGCACAGCACCTCTAATGCAGTAGACACGTCACGCAACAGCCCGCACAGCATCAGCACCATCCATTCCAAGACAGGAGGACAGCACCGGAAACGCAGCAGGCACATCACCCAACAGCCTGCACAGCATCAGCACCGCCCACTCCAAGCCAGAAGGATGGTGCCGCTAACGCATGGGACACATCACCCAACGGCCTGCACAGCATCAGCACCGTCCATTCCAAACCAGCAGGACGGCACCGCTAATGCAGGGGAAATGTCACCCACAGCCTGCACAGCATCAGCACCATCCATTTCAAACCAGCAGGACGGTGCCGCTAACGCAGGAGACACATCACCCAATGGCCTGCCCAGCATCAGCACGTCCATTCCAAACCATCATGACGGCACCACTAATGCAGAAAACACGTCACCCAACAGCCCGCACAGCATCAGCATCGCCCATTCTAAACCGACAGGACAGCACCTCTAATGCAGCAGACACGTCACCAAACAGCCCGCACAGCATCAGCACCATCCATTCCAAGACAGCAGGATGGCACTGCTAATGCAGGGGACACATCACCCAACAGCCTGCACAGCATCAGCACCTTCCATTCAAACCATCAGGACGGCGCCACTAATGCAGCAGACACATCACCCAACGGCCTGCAATGTATCAGCACCATCTATTCAAAATCAGCAGAACGGCGCCACTAATGCAGCAGACACATCACCCAATGGAATGCACGGCATCAGCACCATCCATTCCAAGCGAGCAGGACAGCGACACTAATGCATTAGGCACGTCACCCAATGGCCTGCACGGCATCAGCACCATACATTCCAAGCCCGCAGGGCAGCACCGCTAGTGCAGCTGACATGTCACCCAATGGCCTGCACAGCATCAGCACCATCCATTCCAAGGCAGCAGTACGGCGCCGCTAATGCAGCAGACACATTACCCAATGGCCTGCACAGCATCAGCACCGTCCATTCCAAACCAGCAGGATGGTGCCGCTAATGCAGGGGACACGTCACACAAAAGCCTGCACAGCATCAGCACCATCCATTCCAAGCCAGCAGGTTGGCACTGCTAACGCAGAAAACACATCACCCAACAGCCCGCACAGAATTAGCACCACCCATACCAAACCAGCAGGACAGTGCCGCTAATGAAGCAGACACATCACCCAACGGCCTTCACAGTAACAGCACCATCCATTCCAAACCAGCAGGATGGTGCCGCTAATGCAGGAGACACATCACCCAACAACCTGCACAGCATCAGCACCATCCACTCCAAACCAGTAGGACGCAGGATGGTGCAGCTAATGCAGGAGATACATCACCCAACGGCCTGGACAGCATCAGCACCGTCCATTCCAAACCAGCAGGACGGTGCCGCTAACGCAGGAGACACATCACCCAACGGCCTGCACTGCACCGTCCATTCCAAACCAAGAGGACAGCACCGCTAATGCAGCAGACACGTCACAGAACAGCCCGCACAGCATCAGCACCATCCATTCCAAGCCAGCAGAACGGCATTGCTAACGACGCAGACACATCACCCAACAGCCCGCACAGCAGCAGCACCGCCCATTCCAAACCAGCAGGACAGCGCCGCTAATGAAGCAGACACATCACCCAATGGCCTGCACAGCATCAGCACCGTCCATTCCAAGCCAGCAGGACGGCATCGCTAACGCAGCAGACACATCACCCGACAGCCTGCACAGCATCAGCAGCATCCATTCCAAACCAGTAGGACAGCAACAGTAATGCAGCAGACATGTCACCCAACTGCCTGCACGGCATCAGCACCATCCATTCCAAGGCAGCAGTACGGCACCGCTAATGCAGCAGACACATCACCCAACGGCCTGCAATGTATCAGCACAATCCATTCGAAATCAGCAGAACGGCGCCGCTAATGCAGCAGACACATCAACCAACGACCTGCACGGCATCAGCACCATCCATTCCAAGCGAGCTGGACAGCGAGGCTAATGCATTAAGCATGTCACCCAATGGCCTGCACGGTATCAGCACCATCCATTCTAAGCCATCAGGATGGTGCCGTTAAAGCAGGGGACACATCACCTAACGGCCTGCACAGCATCAGTACCGTCCATTCCAAGCCAGCAGGACGGTGCCGCTAATGCAGCAGACATGTCACCCAATGGCCTGCATGGCCTCAGCACCATCCATTCCAAGCCAGCAGGACGGCATCGCTAACGCAGCAGACACATCACCCGACAGCCTGCACAGCATCAGCAGCATCCATTCCAAGCCAGTAGGATGGCAACAGTAATGCAGCAGACATGTCACCCAACGGTCTGCATGGCATCAGCACCATCCATTCCAAGGAAGCAGTACGGCGCGTCGGTGCCGCTAATGCAGCAGACACATCACCCAATGGCCTGCACAGCATCAGCACCGTCCATTCCAAACCAGCAGGATGGTGCCGCTGATGCAGGAGACACATCACCCAACGGCCTGCACAGCATCAGCACCGTCCATTCCAAGCCAGCAGGATGGTGCCGCTAATGCAGGGGGCTCGTCACACAACAACCTGCACAGCATCAGCACCATCCATACCAAACCAGCAGGACGGCACCACTAATGCAGCAGACACATCACCCAACAACCCGCACAGCATCAGCACCATCCATTTCAAGACAGCAGGATTGCACCGCTAACGGAGAAAACAAATCACCCAACAGCCCACACAGAATCAGCACCACCCATTCCAAACCAGCAGAACAGTACCGCTAATGAAGCAGACACATCACCCAACAGCCTGCACAGCATCAGCACCATCCATACCAAACCAGCAGGACGGTGCCGCTAATGCAGGAGACACATCACACAACTGCCTGCATGGCATCAGCACCATCCATTCCAAGGCAGCAGTATGGCGCCGCTAATGCAGCAGATACATCACCCAACGGCCTGCAATGTATCAGCACAATCCATTCGAAATCAGCAGAATGGCGCCGCTAATGCAGCTATCACATCACCCAACGGCCTGCACGGCATCAGCACCATCCATTCCAAGCGAGCAGGACAGCAACTCTAATGCATTAAGCACGTCACCCAATGGCCTGCACGGCATCAGCACCATCCATTCTAAGCCATCAGGATGGTGCCGCTAACGCAGCGGACACATCACACAACGGCCTGCACAGCATCAGCACCGTCCATTCCAAGCCAGCAGGACGGTGCCGCTAATGCAGCAGACATGTCACCCAATGGCCTGCACGGCATCAGCACCATACATTCCAAGCCCGCAGGACAGCGCCGCTAATGCAGCTGACATGTCACCCAATAGCCTGCACGGCACCAGCACCATCCATTCCAAACCAGTAGGACAGCAACAGTAATGCAGCAGACATGTCACCCAACTGCCTGCATGGCATCAGCACCATCCATTCCAAGGCAGCAGTACGGCACCGCTAATGCAGCAGACACATCACCCAACGGCCTGCAATGTATCAGCACAATCCATTCGAAATCAGCAGAATGGCGCCGCTAATGCAGCAGACACATCACCCAACGACCTGCACGGCATCAGCACCATCCATTCCAAGCGAGCAGGACAGCGAGGCTAATGCATTAAGCATGTCACCCAATGGCCTGCACGGCATCATCACCATCCATTCTAAGCCATCAGGATGGTGCCGTTAACGCAGGGGACACATCACCTAACGGCCTGCACAGCATCAGCACCGTCCATTCCAAGCCAGCAGGACGGTGCCGCTAATGCAGCAGACATGTCACCCAGTGGCCTGCATGGCCTCAGCACCATCCATTCCAAGCCAGCAGGACAGCATCGCTAACGCAGCAGACACATCACCCGACAGCCTGCACAGCATCAGCAGCATCCATTCCATGCCAGTAGGATGGCAACAGTAATGCAGCAGACATGTCACCCAACGGTCTGCATGGCATCAGCACCATCCATTCCAAGGAAGCAGTACGGCGCGTCGGTGCCGCTAATGCAGCAGACACATCACCCAATGGCCTGCACAGCATCAGCACTGTCCATTCCAAACCAGCAGGACGGTGCCGCTAATGCAGGAGACACATCATCCAACGGCCTGCACAGCATCAGCACCGTCCATTCCAAGCCAGCAGGATGGTGCCACTAATGCAGCAGACACATCACCCAACAACCCGCACAGCATCAGCACCATCCATTTCAAGACAGCAGGATTGCACCGCTAACGCAGAAAACAAATCACCCAACAGCCCACACAGAATCAGCACCACCCATTCCAAACCAGCAGGACAGTACCGCTAATGAAGCAGACACATCACCCAACAGCCTGCACAGCATCAGCAACATCCATACCAAACCAGCAGGACGGTGCCGCTAATGCAGGAGACACATCACACAACTGCCTGCATGGCATCAGCACCATCCATTCCAAGGCAGCATTATGGCGCTGCTAATGCAGCAGACACATCACCCAATGGCCTGCACAGCATCAGCATCAGCACCATCCATTCCAAACCAGCAGGACGGAGCCGCTAATGCAGGAGACAAATCACCCAACGGCCTGCACAGCATCAGCACCGTCCATTCCAAACCAGCAGGACGGTGCCGCTAATGCAGGGGACTCGTCACACAACAGCCTGCACAGCATCCGCACCATCCATACCAAACCAGCCGGACGACACCATTAACGCAGCAGACACATTACCCAACAGCCTGCACAGCATCAGCACCATCCATTCCAAGCCAGCAGGACGCAGGATGGTGCCGCTAATGCAGGAGACACATCACCCAACGGCCTGCACAGCATCAGCCCCGTCCATTCCAAAGCATCAGGACAGTGCCGCTAACGCAGGAGACACATCACCCAACGGCCTGCTCAGCACCGTCCATTCCAAACCAGCAGGACGGCACCACTAATGCAGCAGACACGTCACCCAACATCCCGCACAGCATCAGCATCGCCCATTCCAAACCGACAGAACAGCACCTCTAATGCAGCAGACACGTCACCCAACAGCCCGCACAGCATCAGCACCATCCATTCCAAGACAGCAGAATGGCGCTGCTAACGCAGGGGACACATCACCCAACGGCCTGCAATGTATCAGCACCATCCATTCAAAATCAGCAGAACGGCGCCACTAATGCAGCAGACACATCACGCAACGGCCTGCACGGCATCAGCATCATCCATTTCAAGCGAGCAGGACAGCGACACTAATGCATTAGGCACGTCACCCAATGGCCTGCACGGCATCAGCACCATACATTCCAAGCCCGCAGGGCAGCGCCGCTAATGCAGCTGACATGTCACCCAAGGGGTTGAAAACCTGGCTCTTCTCTGAGTAATCTTTCTCTCAGGACACCCACTAGGTAGCGCTTAGCGCCAGGACGCCTTCGGGCAACAGTTGCGCTCTATAAGCTTCATTAACATAACATGACATAACCCAATGGCCTGCACGGCATCAGCACCATCCATTCCAAGCCCGCACGGCAGCACCGCAAATGCAACTGACATGTCACCCAATGGCCTGCACGGCATCAGCACCATCCATTCCAAGCCATTAGGGACGGCATCGCTAACGCAGCAGACACATCACCCGACAGCCTGCACAGCATCAGCAGCATCCATTCCAAACCATCATGACGGCACCACTAATGCAGAAGACACGTCACCTAACAGCCCGCACAGCATCAGTACCGCCCATTCCAAACCAGCAGGACAGCGCCTCTAATGCAGCAGACACATCACCCAACGGCCTGCACAGCATCAGCACCATCCATTCCAAACCAGCAGGACGGTGCTCCTGCAACGGACACATCACCCAACATCCTGCACAACATCAGCACCATCCATTCCAAGTGAGCAGGACAGCGACGCTAATGCATTTGGCACGTCACCAAATGGCCTGCACGGCATCAGCACCATACAGTCCAAGCCCGCAAGACAGTGCCACTAATGCAGCTGACATGTCCCCCAATGGCCTGCACGGCATCAGCACCATCCATTCCAAGCCAGGAGGACGGCATCGCTAACGCAGCAGACACATCACCCGACAGCCTTCACAGCATCAGCAGCATCCATTCCAAGCCAGTAGGATGGCAACAGTAAAGCAGCAGACATGTCACCCAATGGCCTGCATGGCATCAGCACCATCCATTCCAAGGCAGCAGTACGACACTGCTAATGCAGCAGACACATCACCCAATGGCCTGCTCAGCATCAGCACCGTCCATTCCAAACCAGCAGGACGGTGCCACTAATGAGGGGAACACGTCACACAAAAGTCTGCACACCATCAGCACCATCCATACCAAACCAGCAGGACAGCACCACTAACGCAGCAGACACATCACCCAACAGCCCGCACAGCATCAGCACCGTCCACTCCAAGCCAGCAGGATGGTGCCGCTAATGTAGGGGACACGTCACACAACAACCTGCACAGCATCAGCACCATCCATACCAAACCATCAGGACGGCACCAGTAATGCAGCAGACACATCACCCAACAGCCCGCACAGCATCAGCACCATCCATTTCAAGCCAGCAGGATGGCACCGCTAATGCAGAAAACAAATCACCCAACAGCCCACACAGAATCAGCATCACCTATTCCAAACCAGCAGGACAGCACCGGAAACGCAGCAGTCACATCACCCAACAGCCTGCACAGCATCAGCAGCGCCCACTCCAAGCCAGCAGGATGGCGCCGCTAACTCATGGGACATATCACCCAACGGCCTGCACAGCATCAGCACCGTCCATTCCAAACCAGCAGGACGGCACCGCTAATGCAGGGGAAATGTCACCCACAGCCTGCACAGCATCAGCACCATCCATTTCAAACCAGCAGGACGGTGCCGCTAACGCAGGAGACACATCACCCAATGGCCTGCCCAGCATCAGCACGTCCATTCCAAACCATCATGACGGCACCACTAATGCAGAAGACACGTCACCCAACAGCCCGCACAGCATCAGCATCGCCCATTCTAAACCGACAGGACAGCACCTCTAATGCAGCAGACACGTCACCAAACAGCCCGCACAGCATCAGCACCATCCATTCCAAGACAGCAGGATGGCACTGCTAATGCAGGGGACACATCACCCAACAGCCTGCACAGCATCAGCACCTTCTATTCAAACCATCAGGACGGCGCCACTAATGCAGCAGACACATCACCCAACGGCCTGCAATGTATCAGCACCATCTATTCAAAATCAGCAGAACGGCGCCACTAATGCAGCAGACACATCTCCCAATGGAATGCACGGCATCAGCACCATCCATTCCAAGCGAGCAGGACAGCGACACTAATGCATTAGGCACGTCACCAAATGGCCTGCACGGCATCAGCACCATACATTCCAAGCCCGCAGGGCAGCACCGCTAGTGCAGCTGACATGTCACCCAATGGCCTGCACAGCATCAGCACCATCCATTCCAAGGCAGCAGTACGGCGCCGCTAATGCAGCAGACACATTACCCAATGGCCTGCACAGCATCAGCAACGTCCATTCCAAACCAGCAGGATGGTGCCGCTAATGCAGGGGACACGTCACACAAAAGCCTGCACAGCATCAGCACCATCCATTCCAAGCCAGCAGGTTGGCACCGCTAACGCAGAAAACACATCACCCAACAGCCCGCACAGAATTAGCACCACCCATACCAAACCAGCAGGACAGTGCCGCTAATGAAGCAGACACATCACCCAACGGCCTTCACAGTAACAGCACCATCCATTCCAAACCAGCAGGATGGTGCCGCTAATGCAGGAGACACATCACCCAACAACCTGCACAGCATCAGCACCATCCACTCCAAACCAGTAGGACGCAGGATGGTGCAGCTAATGCAGGAGATACATCACCCAACGGCCTGGACAGCATCAGCACCGTCCATTCCAAACCAGCAGGACGGTGCCGCTAACGCAGGAGACACATCACCCAATGGCCTGCACTGCACCGTCCATTCCAAACCAACAGGACAGCACCGCTAATGCAGCAGACACGTCACAGAACAGCCCGCACAGCATCAGCACCATCCATTCCAAGCCAGCAGAACGGCATTGCTAACGACGCAGACACATCACTCAACAGCCCGCACAGCAGCAGCACCGCCCATTCCAAACCAGCAGGACAGCGCCGCTAATGAAGCAGACACATCACCCAATGGCCTGCACAGCATCAGCACCGTCCATTCCAAGCCAGCAGGACGGCATCGCTAACGCAACAGACACATCACCCGACAGCCTGCACAGCATCAGCAGCATCCATTCCAAACCAGTAGGACAGCAACAGTAATGCAGCAGACATGTCACCCAACTGCCTGCATGGCATCAGCACCATCCATTCCAAGGCAGCAGTACGGCACCGCTAATGCAGCAGACACATCACCCAACGGCCTGCAATGTATCAGCACAATCCATTCGAAATCAGCAGAATGGCGCCGCTAATGCAGCAGACACATCACCCAACGACCTGCACGGCATCAGCACCATCCATTCCAAGCGAGCAGGACAGCGAGGCGAATGCATTAAGCATGTCACCCAATGGCCTGCACGGCATCAGCACCATCCATTCTAAGCCATCAGGATGGTGCCGTTAATGCAGGGGAACGTCACCTAACGGCCTGCACAGCATCAGCACCGTCCATTCCAAGCCAGCAGGACGGTGCCGCTAATGCAGCAGACATGTCACCCAATGGCCTGCATGGCCTCAGCACCATCCATTCCAAGCCAGCAGGACGGCATCGCTAACGCAGCAGACACATCACCCGACAGCCTGCACAGCATCAGCAGCATCCATTCCAAGCCAGTAGGATGGCAACAGTAATGCAGCAGACATGTCACCCAACGGTCTGCATGGCATCAGCACCATCCATTCCAAGGAAGCAGTACGGTGCGTCGGTGCCGCTAATGCAGCAGACACATCACCCAATGGCCTGCACAGCATCAGCACCGTCCATTCCAAACCAGCAGGATGGTGCCGCTAATGCAGGAGACACATCACCCAACGGCCTGCACAGCATCAGCACCGTCCATTCCAAGCCAGCAGGATGGTGCCGCTAATGCAGGGGGCTCGTCACACAACAACCTGCACAGCATCAGCACCATCCATACCAAACCAGCAGGACGGCACCACTAATGCAGCAGACACATCACCCAACAACCCGCACAGCATCAGCACCATCCATTTCAAGACAGCAGGATTGCACCGCTAACGCAGAAAACAAATCACCCAACAGCCCACACAGAATCAGCACCACCCATTCCAAACCAGCAGGACAGTACCGCTAATGAAGCAGACACATCACCCAACAGCCTGCACAGCATCAGCGCCATCCATACCAAACCAGCAGGACGGTGCCGCTAATGCAGGAGACACATCACACAACTGCCTGCATGGCATCAGCACCATCCATTCCAAGGCAGCAGTATGGCGCCGCTAATGCAGCAGACACATCACCCAACGGCCTGCAATGTATCAGCACAATCCATTCGAAATCAGCAGAATGGCGCCGCTAATGCAGCTATCACATCAACCAACGGCCTGCACGGCATCAGCACCATCCATTCCAAGCGAGCAGGACAGCAACTCTAATGCATTAAGCACGTCACCCAATGGCCTGCACGGCATCAGCACCATCCATTCTAAGCCATCAGGATGGTGCCGCTAACGCAGCGGACACAACACAACAACGGCCTGCACAGCATCAGCACCGTCCATTCCAAGCCAGCAGGACGGTGCCGCTAATGCAGCAGACATGTCACCCAATGGCCTGCACGGCATCAGCACCATACATTCCAAGCCCGCAGGACAGCGCCGCTAATGCAGCTGACATGTCACCCAATAGCCTGCACGGCACCAGCACCATCCATTCCAAACCAGTAGGACAGCAACAGTAATGCAGCAGACATGTCACCCAACTGCCTGCATGGCATCAGCACCATCCATTCCAAGGCAGCAGTACGGCACCGCTAATGCAGCAGACACATCACCCAACGGCCTGCAATGTATCAGCACAATCCATTCGAAATCAGCAGAATGGCGCCGCTAATGCAGCAGACACATCACCCAACGACCTGCACGGCATCAGCACCATCCATTCCAAGCGAGCAGGACAGCGAGGCTAATGCATTAAGCATGTCACCCAATGGCCTGCACGGCATCAGCACCATCCATTCTAAGCCATCAGGATGGTGCCGTTAACGCAGGGGACACATCACCTAACGGCCTGCACAGCATCAGCACCGTCCATTCCATGCCAGCAGGACGGTGCCGCTAATGCAGCAGACATGTCACCCAATGGCCTGCATGGCCTCAGCACCATCCATTCCAAGCCAGCAGGATGGCATCGCTAACGCAGCAGACACATCACCCGACAGCCTGCACAGCATCAGGAGCATCCATTCCAAGCCAGTAGGATGGCAACAGTAATGCAGCAGACATGTCACCCAACGGTCTGCATGGCATCAGCACCATCCATTCCAAGGAAGCAGTACGGCGCGTCGGTGCCGCTATTGCAGCAGACACATCACCCAATGGCCTGCACAGCATCAGCACCGTCCATTCCAAACCAGCAGGATGGTGCCGCTAATGCAGGAGACACATCACCCAACGGCCTGCACAGCATCAGCACCATCCATTCTAAGCCAGCAGGATGGTGCCGCTAATGCAGGGGGCTCGTCACACAACAACCTGCACAGCATCAGCACCATCCATACCAAACCAGCAGGACGGTACCACTAATGCAGCAGACACATCACCCAACAACCCGCACAGCATCAGCACCATCCATTTCAAGACAGCAGGACAGTACCGCTAATGAAGCAGACACATCACCCAACAGCCTGCACAGCATCAGCACCATCCATACCAAACCAGCAGGACGGTGCCGCTAATGCAGGAGACACATCACCCAACGGCCTGCAATGTATCAGCACAATCCATTCGAAATCAGCAGAATGGCGCCGCTAATGCAGCTATCACATCACCCAACGGCCTGCACGGCATCAGCTCCATCCATTCCAAGCGAGCAGGACAGCAACGCTAATGCATTAAGCACGTCACCCAATGGCCTGCACGGCATCAGCACCATCCATTCTAAGCCATCAGGATGGTGCCGCTAACGCAGCGGACACATCACACAACGGCCTGCACAGCATCAGCACCGTCCATTCCAAGCCAGCAGGACGGTGCCGCTAATGCAGAAGACATGTCACCCAATGGCCTGCACGGCATCAGCACCATACATTCCAAGCCCGCAGGACAGCGCCGCTAATGCAGCTGACATGTCACCCAATAGCCTGCACGGCACCAGCACCATCCATTCCAAGCCGGCAGGACGGCATCGCTAACGCAGCAGACACATCACCCGAAAGCCTGCAGAGCATCAGCAGCATCCATTCCAAGCCAGTAGGATGGCAACAGTAATGAAGCAGACATGTCTCCCAACGGCCTGCATGGCATCAGCACCATCCATTCCAAGGCAGCAGTATGGCGCGTCGGCGCCGCTAATGCAGCAGACACATCACCCAATGGCCTGCACAGCATCAGCACCGTCCACTCCAAACCAGCAGGACGGTGCCGCTAATGCAGGAGACACATCACCCAACGGCCTGCACAGCATCAGCACCGTCCATTCCAAGCCAGCAGGATGGTGCCGCTAATGCAGGGGACAAGTCACACAACAACCTGCACAGCATCAGCACCATCCATACCAAACCAGCAGGACGGCACCACTAACGCAGCAGACACATCACCCAACAGCCCGCACAGAATTAGCACCACCCATTTCAAATCTGCAGGACAGTGCCGCTAATGAAGCAGACACATCACCCAACGGCCTGCACAGCATCAGCACCATCCATTCCAAACCAGCAGGATGGTGCCGCTAATGCAGGAGACACATCACCCAACAGCCTGCACAGCATCAGCACCATCCCCTCCAAGCCAGCAGGATGCAGGATGGTGCCGCTAATGCAGGAGACACATCACCCAACAGCCTGCACAGCATCAGTACCGTCCATTCCAAACCAGCAGGACGTTGCCACTAACGCAGGAGGCACATCACCCAACGGCCTGCACAGCACCGTCCATTCCAAACCAACAGGACAGCACCGCTAATGCAGCAGACACGTCACCCAACAGCCCGCACAGCATCAGCACCATCCATTCCAAACCAGCAGGACGGCATTGCTAACGCAGCAGACACATCACCCAACAGCCTGCACAGCATCAGTACCGCCCATTGCAAACCAGCAGGACAGCGCCACTAATGAAGCAGACACATCACCCAACGGCCTGCACAGCATCAGCACCGCCAATTCCAAACCAGCGGGACGGTGCCGCTAATGCAGGAGACACATCACCCAACGGCTTGCACAGCATCAGCACCGTCCATTCCAAACCAGCAGGAGGGCACCACTAATGCAGCAGATACGTCACCCAACAGCCCAAACAGCATCAGCACCGCCCATTCCAAACCAGCAGGACAGCACTGCTAATGCAGCACACACATCACCCAAAGGCCTGCACAGCATCGGCACTATCCATTCCAAACCAGCAGGAGGGTGCTCCTGCAAGGGACACATCATCAACATAATGCACAGCATCAGCACCATCCATTCCAAACCAGCAGGACTGCACCACTAATGCAGGGGACACATCACCCAACAGCCTGCACAGCATCAGCATCATCCATTCCATTCCAAGCCAGCAGGACGCAGGACGGAGCCGCTAATGCAGAAGACTCATCACCCAACGGCCTGCACAGCATCAGCACCGTCCATTCCAAACCAGCAGGACGATGCCGCTAACGCAGGAGACACATCACCAAACAGCCTGCACAGCATCACCACCATCTATTCCAAGCCAGCAGGACGGCACCGCTAACGCAGCAGACACATCAGTCAACAGCCTGCACAGCATCAGCACCATCCATTCCAAGCCAGCAGGACGGTGCCACTAATGCAGGGGACACGTCACACAAAAGCCTGCACACCATCAGCACCATCCATTCCAAGCCAGCAGGATGGCACAGCTAACGCAGAAAACACATCACCCAACAGCCCGCACAGAATTAGCACCACCCATTCCAAATCAGCAGGACAGTGCCGCTAATGAAGCAGACACATCACCCAACGGCCTGCTCAGCATCAGCACCATCCATTCCAAACCAGCAGGATGGTGCCGCTAATGCAGGAGACACATCACCCAACAGCCTGAACAGCATCAGCACCGCCCATTCCAAGCCAGCAGGATGCAGGATGGTGCCGCAAATGCAGGAGACACATCACCCAACAGACAGCACAGCATCAGCACCATCCATTCCAAACCTGCAGGACAGCATTGCTAATGCAGCAGACACATCACCCAACGGTCCGCACAGCATCAGCATTGCCCATTGCAAACCAGCAAGACAGCGCCGCTAATGAAGCAGACACAACACCCAACGGCCTGCACAGCACCAGCACCGTCCATTCCAAACCAGCAGGACGGTGCCGCTAATGCAGGAGACACATCACCCAACGGCCTGCACAGCATCAGCACCGTCCATTCCAAACCAGCAGGACGGTGCCGCTAACGCAGGAGACACATCACCCAATGGCCTGCACAGCACCAGCACCGTCCATTCCAAACCAGCAGGACGGCACCACTAATGCAGCAGACACGTCACCCGACAGCCCGAACAGCATCAGCACCGCCCATTCCAAACCAGGAGGACAGCACCTCTAATGCAGCAGACACATCACCCAAAGGCCTGCACAGCATCGGCACTATCCATTCCAAACCAGCAGGAGGGTGGTCCTGCAAGGGACACATCATCCAACATCCTGCACAGCATCAGCACCATCCATTCCAAACAAGCACGACGGCGTCGCTAATGCAGGGGACACGTCACCCAACAGCCTGCACAGCATCAGCATCATCCATTCCAAGCCAGCAGGACGCAGGACGGAAACGCTAATGCAGAAGACACATCACCCAATGGCCTGCACTGCATCAGCACCGTCCATTCCAAACCAGCAAGATGATGCCGCGAACGCAGGAGACACATCACCAAACGGCCTGCACAGCATCACCACCGTCCATTCAAAAAAAGCAGGACAGCAACATTAATGCAGCAGACACATCACCCAACAGCCCGCACAGCATCAGCACCGCCCATTCCAAACCAGCAGGACAGCACCGCTAATGCAGCGGACACGTCACCCAATCGCCTGCATGGCATCAGCACCATCCATTCCAAGCCAGCAGGACGACACCGCTAACGCAGCAGACACACCAGCCAACAGTGTTCACAGCATCAGCACCATCCATTCCAAGCCAGCAGGACGGCACCGCTATTGCAGCACACACATCACCCAACAGCCCACACAGCATCAGCACCGCCCATTCCAAACTAGCAGGACTGTGCCGCTAATGCTGGAGACACATCACCCAACGGCCTGCACAGCATCAGCACCGTCCATTCCAAACCAGCAGGACGGCACCGCTAATGCAGGGGACACGTCACCCAACAGCCTGCACAGCATCAGCACCATCCATTCCAAACCAGCAGGACGGTGCCACTAACGCAGGAGACACATCACCCAATGGCCTGCCCAGCATCAGCACCGTCCATTCCAAACCAGCATGACGGCACCACTAATGCTTCTGTTGGGTGGGGGTAATTACTGTAGTGCATGTATTAAGTATGAAAAAACACAACAGGCTTTCTTTATTAGATACCAAAAATTAAATAAACAAGAACACCCCAGGAGAAATATTAGATAACGGAGTTAATTTTACTCTTTTGTTTTTTTTTAAAGTAATTTCGAGAAAACATATATGGCTGTCACACATGCAAATTGAATGCAACACAAAAATGTGACTGTAGTGAACATGTGACATGTGGCGACTAGTGAAATCGAAGGTGCACTATATACAAGACATACGCAAGTGACATAGAATGATAATTATTCTTTTTCCTGTCTAATGATTATCCACATGAATGCCAGACCCATACTATTTCAAAGTTAAGGTCAAGACAACTGTGTAGACATGTATGATGGTACTGTCGACGTTTCGACCCTATAAACAGCGCAAAATGATGCTTTTATTTAAGTTATTTACGAATGTCTTACAAACTAACAGTAGACTTAACCTAGGAATAATTTCTACACCATTTGAATCCAACCGGCTGGTGGAAGCCTTGTGTGCTTTTATTTAAGACTCCAACCTTTTGGTGGAGTGCAACGCAGGTTTCAGTGTTTATCTATAAATCAAGATTCTTTAAAGACGCCCCCGGCATTCCCATGACCTGCATTAATTGAGCTTTTGAACCTACCCCCGGTATTCCAACTGGATTACCATTACACCATCCTTCATTGAATCAACTATTGTTTCGTTTGGCTGTCCATCCCGTGTTTTTACAGTCCTGAGGAAGACCCGGCCTGACGCACATCATTTTGTGCTGTTTATAGGGTCGAAACATCGACAGTACCATCATACATGTCTACACAGTTGTCTTGACCTTAACTCTCAAATAGTATTGGGTCTGGCATTCATGTGGATAATCATTAAACAGGAAAAAGAATAATTATCATTCTATGTCACTTGCGTATGTCTTGTATATAGTGCACCTTCGATTTCACTAGTCACCACATGTCACTTGTTCACTACAGTCACATTTTTGTGTTGCAATCAATTTGCATGTGTGACAGCCATATATGTTTTCTCGAAATTACTTTAAAAAAAAACAAAAGAGTAAAATTAACTCCGTTATCTAATATTTCTCCTGGTGTGTTCTTGTTTAATTAATTTTTGGTATCTAATTAAGAAAGCCTGTTGTGTTTTTTTCGTATTCAATACATGCACTAGAGTAATTACCCCCACCCAACAGAACCAATTGTTTTCTATATTACTGATACCCAGGTTCTGAGGGACACTGGGTCGCCCCATTAACTTTAAGGCACCACTAATGCAGCAGACACGTCACCTAACAGCCCGCACAGCATCAGTACCGCCCATTCCAAACCAGCAGGACAGCACCTCTAATGCAGCAGACACATCACCCAACGGCCTGCACAGCATTGGCACCATCCATTCCAAACCAGCAGGACGGTGCTCCTGCAACGAACACATCACCCAACATCCTGCACAGCATCAGCACCATTCCAAGCCAGCAGGACTGCACAGCTAATGCAGCAGACACATCACCCAACAGCCCGCACAGCATCTGCACCGCCCATTCCAAACCGGCAGGACAGCACCGCTAATGAAGCAGACAAATCACCCAACCACCTGCACAGCATCAGCACCGTCCAACCCAAAGCAGGCAGTACGGTGCCGCTAATGCAGGAGACACATCACCCAATGCCCTGCACAGCAGCAGCACCATCCATTCCAAACCAGCATGACGGCACCGTTAACGCAGCAGACACATCACCCAACAGCCCGCACAGCATCAGCACCGCCCATTCCAAACCAGCATGACGGCACCACTAATGCAGCAGACACATCACGCAACAGCCCACACAGCATCAGCACCGCCCATTCCAAACCAGCAGGATGGTGCCGCTAATGCAGCAGACACGTCACTCAAAGGCATGTACAGCATCAGCACCATCCATTCCAAACCAGCATGACTGCACCACTAATGCAGGGGACTCATCATCCGAAAGCCCGCAAAGCATGAGCACCGCCCATTCCAAACCAGCAGGACAGCGCCGCTAATGAAGCAGACTCATCACCCAAAAGCCTGTACAACATCCGCACCATCCATTCCAAGCCAGCATGACAGTGCTTTTAATGCAGCAGACACATTACCCAACAGCCTGCACAGTGTCAGCACCGTCCATTCCAAACCAGCAGTACGGCGCCACTAATGCAGCAGACACATCACCCAACAGCCTGCACAGCATCAGCACCATCCATTCCAAACCAGCAGTACGGCGCCACTAATGCAGCGGACACATCACCCAACAGCCTGCACAGCATCAGCACCATCCATTCCAAACCAGCAAGACAGTGCCGCTAATGCAGTGGACACATCACCCAATGGCCTGCATGGCATCAGCACCATCCATTCCAAGCCAGCAGTACAGTGCCGCTAATACAGCAGACACATTAACCGACAGCCTGCACAGCATCAGCACCGCCCATTCCAAACCAGCAGGACAGCACTGCTAATGCAGCGGACACGTCACCCAATGGCCTGCATGGGATCAGCACCATCCATTCCAAGCCAGCAGGACAGCACCGCTAACGCAGCAGACACATTAGTCAACAGCCTGTACAGCAACAGCACCATCCATTCCAAGCCAGCAGGGACGGCACCGCTAACGCAGCAGACACATCACCCAACAGCCCACACAGCATCAGCACCGCCCATTCCAAACCAGCAGGACAGCGCCGCTAATGAAGCAGACACATCACCCAACGGCCTGCGCAGCATCAGCACCGTCCATTCCAAACCAACAGGACGGTGCCGCTAATCCAGGAAAAACATCACCCAACGGCCTGCACATCATCAGCACCGCCCATTCCAAACCAGCAGGACGGTGCCGCTAATGCAGGAAACACATCACCCAACGGCCTGCACAGCATCAGCACTGTCCATTCCAAACCAGGAGGACGGCGCCGCTAATGCAGGGGACACGTCACCCAACAGCCTGCACTGCATCAGCACCATCCATTCCAAACCAGAAGGACGGTGCCGCTAACGCAGGAGACACATCACCCAATGGCCTGCACAGCATCAGCACTGTCCATTCCAAACCAGGAGGACGGCTCCTCTAATGCAGCAGACACATCACGCAACAGCCCACACAGCATCAGCACCGCCCATCCACAACCAGCAGGACGGTGCCGCTAATGCAGCAGACACGTGACCCAAAGGTGTGCACAGCATCAGCACCATCCATTCCAAACCAGCAGGATGGTGCTCCTGCAAGCAACACATCACCCAACATCCTGCAAAGCATCAGCAACATCCATTCCAAACCAGCACGACTGTGCCGCTAATGCAGGGGACTCATCATTCGAAAGCCCGCACAGCATCAGCACCGCCCATTCCAAACCAGCAGGACAGCGCCGCTAATGAGGCAGACTCATCACCCAAAAGCCTGTATAACATCCGCACCATCCATTCCAAGCCAGCATGACAGTGCTTTAAATGCAGCAGACACATCACCCAACAGTCTGCACAGTGTCAGCACCGTCCATTCCCAACCAGCAGTACGGCGCCACTAATGCAGCGGACACATCACCCAACAGCCTGCACAGAATCAGCACCATCCATTCCAAACCAGCAGGACGGTGCCGCTAATGCAGTAGACACATCACCCAACGGCCTGCATGGCATCAGCACCATCCATTCCAAGCCAGCAGTACGGTGCCGCTAATACAGCAGACACATCACCCGACGGCCTGCACAGCATCAGCACCGCCCATTCCAAACCAGCAGGACAGCACTGCTAATGCAACGGACATGTCACCCAATGGCCTGCATGGCATCAGCACCATCCATTCCAAGCCAGCAGGACAGCACCGTTAACGCAGCAGACACATCAGTTAACAGCCTGCACAGCATCAGCACCATCCATTCCAAGTCAGCAGGACGGCACCGCTAACGCAGCAGACACATCACCCAACAGCCCACACAGCATCAGCACTGCCCATTCCAAACTAGCAGGACTGTGCCGCTAATGCAGGAGACACATCACTCAACGGCCTGCACAGCATCAGCACAGTCCATTCCAAACCAGCAGGACGGCACCGCTAATGCAGGGGACACGTCACCCAACAGCCTGCACAGCATCAGCACCATCCATTCCAAACCAGCAGGACGGTGCCGCTAACGCAGGAGACACATCACCCAATGGCCTGCACAGCATCAGCACCGTCCATTCCAAACCACCATGACGGCACCACTAATGCAGCAGACTCGTCACCTAACAGCCCGCACAGCATCAGTACCGCCCATTCCAAACCAGCAGGACAGCGCCTGTAATGCAGCAGACACATCACCCAACGGCCTGCACAGCATCAGCACAGTCCATTCCAAACCAGCAGGACGGCACCGCTAATGCAGGGGACACGTCACCCAACAGCCTGCACAGCATCAGCACCATCCATTCCAAACCAGCAGGACGGTGCCACTAACGCAGGAGACACATCACCCAATGGCCTGCCCAGCATCAGCACCGTCCATTCCAAACCAGCATGACGGCACCACTAATGCTTCTGTTGGGTGGGGGTAATTACTGTAGTGCATGTATTAAGTATGAAAAAAACACAACAGGCTTTCTTTATTAGATACCAAAAATTAAATAAACAAGAACACCCCAGGAGAAATATTAGATAACGGAGTTAATTTTACTCTTTTGTTTTTTTAAAAGTAATTTCGAGAAAACATATATGGCTGTCACACATGCAAATTGATTGCAACACAAAAATGTGACTGTAGTGAACATGTGACATGTGGCGACTAGTGAAATCGAAGGTGCACTATATACAAGACATACGCAAGTGACATAGAATGATAATTATTCTTTTTCCTGTCTAATGATTATCCACATGAATGCCAGACCCATACTATTTCAAAGTTAAGGTCAAGACAACTGTGTAGACATGTATGATGGTACTGTCGACGTTTCGACCCTATAAACAGCGCAAAATGATGCTTTTATTTAAGTTATTTACGAATGTCTTACAAACTAACAGTAGACTTAACCTAGGAATAATTTCTACACCATTTGAATCCAACCGGCTGGTGGAAGCCTTGTGTGCTTTTATTTAAGACTCCAACCTTTTGGTGGAGTGCAACGCAGGTTTCAGTGTTTATCTATAAATCAAGATTCTTTAAAGACGCCCCGGCATTCCCATGACCTGCATTAATTGAGCTTTTGAACCTACCCCGGTATTCCAACTGGATTACCATTACACCATCCTTCATTGAATCAACTATTGTTTCGTTTGGCTGTCCATCCCGTGTTTTTACAGTCCTGAGGAAGACCCGGCCTGACGCACATCATTTTGTGCTGTTTATAGGGTCGAAACATCGACAGTACCATCATACATGTCTACACAGTTGTCTTGACCTTAACTCTCAAATAGTATTGGGTCTGGCATTCATGTGGATAATCATTAAACAGGAAAAAGAATAATTATCATTCTATGTCACTTGCGTATGTCTTGTATATAGTGCACCTTCGATTTCACTAGTCACCACATGTCACTTGTACACTACAGTCACATTTTTGTGTTGCAATCAATTTGCATGTGTGACAGCCATATATGTTTTCTCGAAATTACTTTAAAAAAAAAAAAAAGAGTAAAATTAACTCCGTTATCTAATATTTCTCCTGGTGTGTTCTTGTTTAATTAATTTTTGGTATCTAATTAAGAAAGCCTGTTGTGTTTTTTTCGTATTCAATACATGCACTAGAGTAATTACCCCCACCCAACAGAACCAATTGTTTTCTATATTACTGATACCCAGGTTCTGAGGGACACTGGGTCGCCCCATTAACTTTAAGGCACCACTAATGCAGCAGACACGTCACCTAACAGCCCGCACAGCATCAGTACCGCCCATTCCAAACCAGCAGGACAGCACCTCTAATGCAGCAGACACATCACCCAACGGCCTGCACAGCATTGGCACCATCCATTCCAAACCAGCAGGACGGTGCTCCTGCAACGAACACATCACCCAACATCCTGCACAGCATCAGCACCATTCCAAGCCAGCAGGACTGCACAGCTAATGCAGCAGACACATCACCCAACAGCCCGCACAGCATCTGCACCGCCCATTCCAAACCGGCAGGACAGCACCGCTAATGAAGCAGACAAATCACCCAACCACCTGCACAGCATCAGCACCGTCCAACCCAAAGCAGGCAGTACGGTGCCGCTAATGCAGGAGACACATCACCCAATGCCCTGCACAGCAGCAGCACCATCCATTCCAAACCAGCATGACGGCACCGTTAACGCAGCAGACACATCACCCAACAGCCCGCACAGCATCAGCACCGCCCATTCCAAACCAGCATGACGGCACCACTAATGCAGCAGACACATCACGCAACAGCCCACACAGCATCAGCACCGCCCATTCCAAACCAGCAGGATGGTGCCGCTAATGCAGCAGACACGTCACTCAAAGGCATGTACAGCATCAGCACCATCCATTCCAAACCAGCATGACTGCACCACTAATGCAGGGGACTCATCATCCGAAAGCCCGCAAAGCATGAGCACCGCCCATTCCAAACCAGCAGGACAGCGCCGCTAATGAAGCAGACTCATCACCCAAAAGCCTGTACAACATCCGCACCATCCATTCCAAGCCAGCATGACAGTGCTTTTAATGAAGCAGACACATTACCCAACAGCCTGCACAGTGTCAGCACCGTCCATTCCAAACCAGCAGTACGGCGCCACTAATGCAGCAGACACATCACTCAACAGCCTGCACAGCATCAGCACCATCCATTCCAAACCAGCAGTACGGCGCCACTAATGCAGCGGACACATCACCCAACAGCCTGCACAGCATCAGCACCATCCATTCCAAACCAGCAAGACAGTGCCGCTAATGCAGTGGACACATCACCCAATGGCCTGCATGGCATCAGCACCATCCATTCCAAGCCAGCAGTACAGTGCCGCTAATACAGCAGACACATTAACCGACAGCCTGCACAGCATCAGCACCGCCCATTCCAAACCAGCAGGACAGCACTGCTAATGCAGCGGACACGTCACCCAATGGCCTGCATGGGATCAGCACCATCCATTCCAAGCCAGCAGGACAGCACCGCTAACGCAGCAGACACATTAGTCAACAGCCTGTACAGCAACAGCACCATCCATTCCAAGCCAGCAGGACGGCACCGCTAACGCAGCAGACACATCACCCAACAGCCCACACAGCATCAGCACCGCCCATTCCAAACCAGCAGGACAGCGCCGCTAATGAAGCAGACACATCACCCAACGGCCTGCGCAGCATCAGCACCGTCCATTCCAAACCAACAGGACGGTGCCGCTAATCCAGGAAAAACATCACCCAACGGCCTGCACATCATCAGCACCGCCCATTCCAAACCAGCAGGACGGTGCCGCTAATGCAGGAAACACATCACCCAACGGCCTGCACAGCATCAGCACCGTCCATTCCAAACCAGGAGGACGGCGCCGCTAATGCAGGGGACACGTCACCCAACAGCCTGCACTGCATCAGCACCATCCATTCCAAACCAGAAGGACGGTGCCGCTAACGCAGGAGACACATCACCCAATGGCCTGCACAGCATCAGCACTGTCCATTCCAAACCAGCATGACGGCACCACTAATGCAGCAGACACATCACGCAACAGCCCACACAGCATCAGCACCGCCCATCCACAACCAGCAGGACGGTGCCGCTAATGCAGCAGACACGTGACCCAAAGGTGTGCACAGCATCAGCACCATCCATTCCAAACCAGCAGGATGGTGCTCCTGCAAGCAACACATCACCCAACATCCTGCAAAGCATCAGCAACATCCATTCCAAACCAGCACGACTGTGCCGCTAATGCAGGGGACTCATCATTCGAAAGCCCGCACAGCATCAGCACCGCCCATTCCAAACCAGCAGGACAGCGCCGCTAATGAGGCAGACTCATCACCCAAAAGCCTGTATAACATCCGCACCATCCATTCCAAGCCAGCATGACAGTGCTTTAAATGCAGCAGACACATCACCCAACAGTCTGCACAGTGTCAGCACCGTCCATTCCCAACCAGCAGTACGGCGCCACTAATGCAGCGGACACATCACCCAACAGCCTGCACAGAATCAGCACCATCCATTCCAAACCAGCAGGACGGTGCCGCTAATGCAGTAGACACATCACCCAACGGCCTGCATGGCATCAGCACCATCCATTCCAAGCCAGCAGTACGGTGCCGCTAATACAGCAGACACATCACCCGACGGCCTGCACAGCATCAGCACCGCCCATTCCAAACCAGCAGGACAGCACTGCTAATGCAACGGACATGTCACCCAATGGCCTGCATGGCATCAGCACCATCCATTCCAAGCCAGCAGGACAGCACCGTTAACGCAGCAGACACATCAGTTAACAGCCTGCACAGCATCAGCACCATCCATTCCAAGTCAGCAGGACGGCACCGCTAACGCAGCAGACACATCACCCAACAGCCCACACAGCATCAGCACTGCCCATTCCAAACTAGCAGGACTGTGCCGCTAATGCAGGAGACACATCACTCAACGGCCTGCACAGCATCAGCACAGTCCATTCCAAACCAGCAGGACGGCACCGCTAATGCAGGGGACACGTCACCCAACAGCCTGCACAGCATCAGCACCATCCATTCCAAACCAGCAGGACGGTGCCGCTAACGCAGGAGACACATCACCCAATGGCCTGCACAGCATCAGCACCGTCCATTCCAAACCACCATGACGGCACCACTAATGCAGCAGACTCGTCACCTAACAGCCCGCACAGCATCAGTACCGCCCATTCCAAACCAGCAGGACAGCGCCTGTAATGCAGCAGACACATCACCCAACGGCCTGCACAGCATCGGCACCATCCATTCCAAACCAGCAGGATGGTGCTCCTGCAGGGGACACATCACCCAACATCCTGCACAGCATCAGCACCATCCATTCCAAGCCAGCAGGACTGCACCCTAATGCAACAGACACATCACCCAACAGCCCGCACAGCATCTGCACCATCCATTCCAAGCCAGCAGGACGACACCGTTAACGCAGCAGACACATCACCCAACAGCTCGCACAGCAACAGCACCGCCCATTCCAAACCAGCATGACGGCACCACTAATGCAGCAGACACATCACGCAACAGCCCACACAGCATCAGCACCGCCCATTCCAAACCAGCAGGACGGTGCCGCTAATGCAGCAGACACGTCACCCAAAGGCATGCACAGCATCAGCACCATCCATTCCAAACCAGCAGGATGGTGCTCCTGCAAGCAACACATCACCCAACATCCTGCACAGCATCAGCACCATCCATTCCAAACCAGCACGACTGCGCCGCTAATGTAGCGGACTCATCATCCGACAGCCCGCACAGCACCAGCACCACCCATTCCAAACCAGCAGGACAGCGCCACTAATGAAGTAGACACATCACCCAAACGTCTGTACAACATCAACACCATCCATTCCAAGCCAGCACAGCAGTGCTTTTAGTGCAGCAGACACATCACCCAACAGCCTGCACAGTGTCAGCACCATCCATTCCAAACCAGCAGGACGGCGCCACTAATGCAGCGGACACATCACCCAACAGCCTGCACAGCATCAGCACCATCCATTCCAAACCAGCAGGACGGTGCCGCCAATGCAGCGGACACATCACCCAACGGCCTACATGGCATCAGCACCATCCATTCCAAGCCAGCAGTGCGGTGCCGCTAATACAGCAGACACATCACCCGACGGCCTGCACAGCATCAGCACGGCCCATTCCAAACCAGCAGTACAGCGCCGCTATTGAAGCAGACACATCACCCAATGACCTGCACAGCATAAGCACCATCCATTCCAAACCAGCAGGACGGTGCAGCTAATGCAGGGGACACATCACCCAAGATCCTGCAAAGCATCAGCACTGCCCATTCCAAGCCAGCAGGACGGCGCCACTAATGCAGGGGACACGTCACCCAACATCCTGCAAAGCATCAGCACCGCCCATTCCAAACCAGCAGGACGGCGCCGCTAGTGCAGGGGACACGTCACCCAACATCCTGCAAAGCATCAGCACCGCCCATTCCCAGCCAGCAGGACAGCGCCGCTAATGCAGCAGACTCATCATCCGACAGCCCGCACAGCATCAGCACCATCCATTCCAAGCCAGCAGGACAGCACCGCTAACGCAGCAGACACATCAGTCAACAGCCTGAACAGCATCAGCACCATCAATTCCAAGCCAGCAGGACGGCACCGCTAACGCAGCAGACACATCACCCAACAGCCAACACAGCATCAGCACCGCCCATTCCAAACCAGCAGGACTGCGCCACTAATGCAGGGGACACATCACCCAACAGCCTGCACAGCATCAGCATCATCCATTCCATTCCAAGCCAGCAGGACGCAGGACGGAGCCGCTAATGCAGAAGACTCATCACCCAACGGCCTGCACAGCATCAGCACCGTCCATTCCAAACCAGCAGGACGATGCCGCTAACGCAGGAGACACATCACCAAACAGCCTGCACAGTATCACCACCGTCTATTCCAAGCCAGCAGGACGGCACCGCTAACGCAGCAGACACATCAGTCAACAGCCTGCACAGCATCAGCACCATCCATTCCAAGCCAGCAGGACGGCACCGCTAATGCAGCAGACACATCACCCAACAGCTCACACAGCATCAGCACCGCCCATTCCAAACTAGCAGGACTGTGCCGCTAATGCTGGAGACACATCACTCAACGGCCTGCACAGCATCAGCACCGTCCATTCCAAACCAGCAGGACGGCACCGCTAATGCAGGGGACATGTCACCCAACAGCCTGCACAGCATCAGCGCCATCCATTTCAAACCAGCAGGACGGTGCCGCTAACGCAGGAGACACATCACCCAATGGCCTGCCCAGCATCAGCACCGTCCATTCCAAACCATCATGACGGCACCACTAATGCAGAAGACACGTCACCTAACAGCCCGCACAGCATCAGTACCGCCCATTCCAAACTAGCAGGACAGCGCCTCTAATGCAGCAGACACATTACCCAACGGCCTGCACAGCACGGCACCATCCATTCCAAACCAGCAGGACGGTGCTCCAGGAATGGACACATCACCCAACATCCTGCACAACATCAGCACCATCCATTCCAAGTGAGCAGGACAGCGACGCTAATGTATTTGGCACGTCACCAAATGGCCTGCACGGCATCAGCACCATACAGTCCAAGCCCGCAAGACAGTGCCACTAATGCAGCTGACATGTCCCCCAATGGCCTGCACGGCATCAGCACCATCCATTCCAAGCCAGCAGGACGGCATCGCTAACGCAGCAGACACATCACCCGACAGCCTTCACAGCATCAGCAGCATCCATTCCAAGCCAGTAGGATGGCAACAGTATTGCAGCAGACATGTCACCCAATGGCCTGCTCAACATCAGCACCATCCATTCCAAACCAGCAGGACGGTGCCACTAATGAGGGGAACACGTCACACAAAAGTCTGCACACCATCAGCACCATCCATACCAAACCAGCAGGACAGCACCACTAATGCAGCAGACACATCACCCAACAGCCCGCACAGCATCAGCATCGTCCATTCCAAGCCAGCAGGATGGTGCCGCTAATGTAGGGGACACGTCACACAACAACCTGCACAGCATCAGCACCATCCATACCAAACCAGCAGGACGGCACCAGTAACGCAGCAGACACATCACCCAACAGCCTACACAGCATCAGCACCATCCATTTCAAGCCAGCAGGATGGCACCGCTAACGCAGAAAACAAATCACCCAACAGCCCACACAGAATCAGCACCACCTATTCCAAAAAAGCAGGACAGTGGCACTAATGAAGCAGACACATCACCCAACGTCCTGCACAGAATCAGCATCATCCATACCAAACCAGCAGGACGGTGCCGCTAATGCAGGAGACACATCACCCAACAGTCTGCACAGCATCAGCACCATCCATTCCAAGCCAGCAGGACGCAGGATGGTGCCGCTAATGCAGGAGACACATCGCCCAACGGCCTGCACAGTGGCAGCACCGTCCATTCCAAAGCAGCAGGACGGTGCCGCTAACGCAGGAGACACATCACCCAACGGCCTGCACAGCACCGTCCATTCAAAACCAGCAGGACGGCACCACTAATGCAGCAGACCCTTCACCCAACAGCCCGCACAGCATCAGCATAGTCCATTCCAAACCAACAGGACAGACCTCTAATGCAGTAGACACGTCACCCAATAGCCCGCACAGCATCAGCACCACCCATTCCAAGACAGGAGGACAGCACCGGAAATGCAGCAGGCACATCACCCAACAGCCTGCACAGCATCAGCACCGCCCACTCACAGCCAGCAGGATGGTGCCGCTAACGCAAGGGACACATCAGCCAACAGCCTGCACAGCATCAGCACCTTCCATTCCAAACAAGCAGGAATGCGCCGCTAATGCAGCAGACACATCACCCAACGGCCTGCAATATTTCAGAACCATCCATTCCAAGCGAGCAGGACAGCGACGCTAATGTATTTGGCACGTCACCCAATGGTCTGCACGGCATCAACACCATACATTCCAAGCCCGCAAGACAGTGCCGCTATCGCAGCTGACATGTCCCTCAATGGCCTGCACAGCATCAGCAGCATCCATTCCAAGCCAGTAGGATGGCAACAGTAATGCAGCAGACATGTCACCCAACGGCCTGCATGGCATCAGCACCATCCATTCCAAGGCAGCAGTACGGGCGCTGCTAATGCAGCAGACACATATCCCAATGGCCTGCACAGCATCAGCACCATCCATTCCAAGTCAGCAGGACGGCACCGCTAACGCAGCAGGCACATCACCCAACAGCCCACACAGCATCAGCACTGCCCATTCCAAACTAGCAGGACTGTGCCGCTAATGCAGGAGACACATCACTCAACGGCCTGCACAGCATCAGCACAGTCTATTCCAAACCAGCAGGACGGCACCGCTAATGCAGGAGACACGTCACCCAACAGCCTGCACAGCATCAGCACCATCCATTCCAAACCAGCAGGACGGTGCCGCTAACGCAGGAGACACATCACCCAATGGCCTGCACAGCATCAGCACCGTCCATTCCAAACCACCATGACGGCACCACTAATGCAGCAGACTCGTCACCTAACAGCCCGCACAGCATCAGTACCGCCCATTCCAAACCAGCAGGACAGCGCCTGTAATGCAGCAGACACATCACCCAACGGCCTGCACAGCATCGGCACCATCCATTCCAAACCAGCAGGATGGTGCTCCTGCAGGGGACACATCACCCAACATCCTGCACAGCATCAGCACCATCCATTCCAAGCCAACAGGACTGCACCCTAATGCAACAGACACATCACCCAACAGCCCGCACAGCATCTGCACCACCCATTCCAAACCAGCAGAACAGCACAGCTAATGAAGCAGACAAATCACCCAACGACCTACACAGCATCAGCACCCTCCATTCCAAACCAGCAGGACGGTGCCGCTAATGCAGGAGAGACATCACCCAACGGCCTGCACAGCAGCAGCACCATCCATTCCAAGCCAGCAGGACGACACCGTTAACGCAGCAGACACATCACCCAACAGCTCGCACAGCAACAGCACCGCCCATTCCAAACCAGCATGACGGCACCACTAATGCAGCAGACACATCACGCAACAGCCTACACAGCATCAGCACCGCCCATTCCAAACCAGCAGGACGGTGCCGCTAATGCAGCAGACACGTCACCCAAAGGCATGCACAGCATCAGCACCATCCATTCCAAACCAGCAGGATGGTGCTACTGCAAGCAACACATCACCCAACATCCTGCACAGCATCAGCACCATCCATTCCAAACCAGCACGACTGCGCCGCTAATGTAGCGGACTCATCATCCGACAGCCCGCACAGCACCAGCACCACCCATTCCAAACCAGCAGGACAGCGCCACTAATGAAGTAGACACATCACCCAAGCGTCTGTACAACATCAACACCATCCATTCCAAGCCAGCACAGCAGTGCTTTTAATGCAGCAGACACATCACCCAACAGCCTGCACAGTGTCAGCACCATCCATTCCAAACCAGCAGGACGGCGCCACTAATGCAGCGGACACATCACCCAACAGCCTGCACAGCATCAGCACCATCCATTCCAAACCAGCAGGACGGTGCCGCCAATGCAGCGGACACATCACCCAACGGCCTACATGGCATCAGCACCATCCATTCCAAGCCAGCAGTGCGGTGCCGCTAATACAGCAGACACATCACCCGACGGCCTGCACAGCATCAGCTGGGCCCATTCCAAACCAGCAGGACAGCGCCGCTATTGAAGCAGACACATCACCCAATGACCTGCACAGCATAAGCACCGTCCATTCCAAACCAGCAGGACGGTGCAGCTAATGCAGGGGACACATCACCCAAGATCCTGCAAAGCATCAGCACCGCCCATTCCAAGCCAGCAGGATGGTGCCACTAATGCAGGGGACACGTCACCCAACATCCTGCAAAGCATCAGCACCGCCCATTCCAAACCAGCAGGACGGCGCCGCTAGTGCAGGGGACACGTCACCCAACATCCTGCAAAGCATCAGCAACGCCCATTCCCAGCCAGCAGGACAGCGCCGCTAATGCAGCAGACTCATCATCCGACAGCCCGCACAGCATCAGCACCATCCATTCCAAGCCAGCAGGACAGCACCGCTAACGCAGCAGACACATCAGTCAACAGCCTGAACAGCATCAGCACCATCAATTCCAAGCCAGCAGGACGGCACCGCTAACGCAGCAGACACATCACCCAACAGCCAACACAGCATCAGTGCCGCCCATTCCAAACTAGCAGGAATGTGCCGCTAATGCAGGGGACATGTCACCCAACAGCCTGCACAGCATCAGCACCATCCATTTCAAACCAGCAGGACGGTGCCGCTAACGCTTGAGACACATCACCCAATGGCCTGCCCAGCATCAGCACCGTCCATTCTAAACCAGCATGACGGCACCACTAATGCAGAAGACACGTCACCTAACAGCCCGCACAGCATCAGTACAGCCCATTCCAAACCAGCAGGACAGCGCCTCTAATGCAGCAGACACATGACCCAACGGCCTGCACAGCATCGGCACCATCCATTCCAAACCAGCAGGACGGTGCTCCTGCAACAGACACATCACCCAACATCCTGCACAGCATCAGCACCATCCATTCCAAGTGAGCAGGACAGCGACGCTAATGCATTTGGCACGTCACCCAATGGCCTGCACGGCATCAGCATCATCCATTCCAAGCCAGCAGGACGCAGGACGGAAACGCTAATGCAGCAGACACGTCACCCAAAGGCATGCACAGCATCAGCACCATCCATTCCAAACCAGCAGGATGGTGCTACTGCAAGCAACACATCACCCAACATCCTGCACAGCATCGGCACCATCCATTCCAAACCAGCAGGACGGTGCTCCTGCAACAGACACATCACCCAACATCCTGCACAGCATCAGCACCATCCATTCCAAGTGAGCAGGACAGCGACGCTAATGCATTTGGCACGTCACCCAATGTCCTGCACTACATCAGCACCGTCCATTCCAAACCAGCAAGATGATGCCGCGAACGCAGGAGACACATCACCAAACGGCCTGCACAGCATCACCACCGTCCATTCCAAAAAAGCAGGACAGCAACATTAATGCAGCAGACACATCACCCAACAGCCTGCACAGCATCAGCACCGCCCATTCCAAACCAGCAGGATAGCACCGCTAATGCAGCGGACACGTCACTCAATCGCCTGCATGGCATCAGCACCATCCATTCCAAGCCAGCAGGACGGCACCGCTAACGCAGCAGACACACCAGCCAACAGCGTTCACAGCATCAGCACCAATCATTCCAAGCCAGCAGGACGGCACCGCTATTGCAGCACACACATCACCCAACAGCCCACACAGCATCAGCACC
This sequence comes from Calotriton arnoldi, assembly GCA_963921515.1. Taxonomy (NCBI): domain Eukaryota; kingdom Metazoa; phylum Chordata; class Amphibia; order Caudata; family Salamandridae; genus Calotriton; species Calotriton arnoldi. Next base: position 521,748 of record CAWUFW010007278.1, on the reverse strand, counting down.
ACCCATTCCAAACTAGCAGGACTGTGCCGCTAATGCTGGAGACACATCACCCAACGGCCTGCACAGCATCAGCACCGTCCATTCCAAACCAGCAGGACGGCACCGCTAATGCAGGGGACACGTCACCCAACAGCCTGCACAGCATCAGCACCATCCATTCCAAACCAGCAGGACGGTGCCACTAACGCAGGAGACACATCACCCAATGGCCTGCCCAGCATCAGCACCGTCCATTCCAAACCAGCATGACGGCACCACTAATGCTTCTGTTGGGTGGGAGTAATTACTGTAGTGCATGTATTAAGTATGAATAAAACACAACAACAGGCTTTCTTTATTAGATACCAAAAATTAAATAAACAAGAACACCCCAGGAGAAATATTAGATAACGGAGTTAATTTTACTCTTTTGTTTTTTTTAAAAGTAATTTCGAGAAAACATATATGGCTGTCACACATGCAAATTGATTGCAACACAAAAATGTGACTGTAGTGAACATGTGACATGTGGCGACTAGTGAAATCGAAGGTGCACTATATACAAGACATACGCAAGTGACATAGAATGATAATTATTCTTTTTCCTGTCTAATGATTATCCACATGAATGCCAGACCCATACTATTTCAAAGTTAAGGTCAAGACAACTGTGTAGACATGTATGATGGTACTGTCGACGTTTCGACCCTATAAACAGCGCAAAATGATGCTTTTATTTAAGTTATTTACGAATGTCTTACAAACTAACAGTAGACTTAACCTAGGAATAATTTCTACACCATTTGAATCCAACCGGCTGGTGGAAGCCTTGTGTGCTTTTATTTAAGACTCCAACCTTTTGGTGGAGTGCAACGCAGGTTTCAGTGTTTATCTATAAATCAAGACTCTTTAAAGACGCCCCCGGCATTCCCATGACCTGCATTAATTGAGCTTTTGAACCTACCCCCGGTATTATTTCCAACTGGATTACCATTACACCATCCTTCATTGAATCAACTATCGTTTCGTTTGGCTGTCCATCCCGTGTTTTTACAGTCCTGAGGAAGACCCGGCCTGACGCACATCATTTTGTGCTGTTTATAGGGTCGAAACATCGACAGTACCATCATACATGTCTACACAGTTGTCTTGACCTTAACTCTCAAATAGTATTGGGTCTGGCATTCATGTGGATAATCATTAAACAGGAAAAAGAATAATTATCATTCTATGTCACTTGCGTATGTCTTGTATATAGTGCACCTTCGATTTCACTAGTCACCACATGTCACTTGTTCACTACAGTCACATTTTTGTGTTGCAATCAATTTGCATGTGTGACAGCCATATATGTTTTCTCGAAATTACTTTAAAAAAAACAAAAGAGTAAAATTAACTCCGTTATCTAATATTTCTCCTGGTGTGTTCTTGTTTATTTAATTTTTGGTATCTAATTAAGAAAGCCTGTTGTGTTTTTTTCGTATTCAATACATGCACTAGAGTAATTACCCCCACCCAACAGAACCAATTGTTTTCTATATTACTGATACCCAGGTTCTGAGGGACACAGGGTCGCCCCATTAACTTTAAGGCACCACTAATGCAGCAGACACGTCACCTAACAGCCCGCACAGCATCAGTACCGCCCATTCCAAACCAGCAGGACAGCACCTCTAATGCAGCAGACACATCACCCAACGGCCTGCACAGCATCAGCACCATCCATTCCAAGCGAGCAGGACAGCGACGCTAATGTATTTGGCACGTCACCCAATGGTCTGCACAGCATCAGCACCATACATTCCAAGCCCGCAAGACAGTGCCGCTATCGCAGCTGACATGTCCCTCAATGGCCTGCACAGCATCAGCAGCATCCATTCCAAGCCAGTAGGATGGCAACAGTAATGCAGCAGACATGTCACCCAACGGCCTGCATGGCATCAGCACCATCCATTCCAAGGCAGCAGGACGGTGCCGCTAACGCTTGAGACACATCACCCAATGGCCTGCACAGCATCAGCACCGTCCATTCCAAACCAGCATGACGGCACCACTAATGCAGAAGACACGTCACCTAACAGCCCGCACAGCATCAGTACCGCCCATTCCAAACCAGCAGGACAGCGCCTCTAATGCAGCAGACACATGACCCAACGGCCTGCACAGCATCGGCACCATCCATTCCAAACCAGCAGGACGGTGCTCCTGCAACAGACACATCACCCAACATCCTGCACAGCATCAGCACCATCCATTCCAAGTGAGCAGGACAGTGACGCTAATGCATTTGGCACGTCACCCAATGGCCTGCACGGCATCAGCACCATACATTCCAAGCCCTCAAGACAGTGCCACTAATGCAGCTGACATGTCCCCCAATGGCCTGCATGTCATCAGCACCATCCATTCCAAGGCAGCAGTACGGTACCGCTAATGCAACAGACACATCACCCAATGGCCTGCACAGCATCAGCACCGTCCATTCCAAACCAGCAGGACGGTGCCACTAATGCAGGGGACACGTCACACAAAAGCCTGCACACCATCAGCACCATCCATACCAAACGAGCAGGACGGCACCACTAACGCAGCAGACACATCACCCAACAGCCCGCACAGCATCAGCACCATCCATTCCAAGCCAGCAGGATGGCACAGCTAACGCAGAAAACACATCACCAAACAGCCCGCACAGAATTAGCACCACCCATTCCAAATCAGCAGGACAGTGCCGCTAATGAAGCAGACACATCACCCAACGGCCTGCTCAGCATCAGCACCATCCATTCCAAACCAGCAGGATGGTGCCGCTAATGCAGGAGACACATCACCCAACAGCCCGAACAGCATCAGCACCGCCCATTCCAAGCCAGCAGGATGCAGGATGGTGCCGCAAATGCAGGAGACACATCACCCAACAGACAGCACAGCATCAGCACCATCCATTCCAAACCTGCAGGACAGCATTGCTAATGCAGCAGACACATCACCCAACGGTCCGCACAGCATCAGCATTGCCCATTGCAAACCAGCAGGACAGCGCCGCTAATGAAGCAGACACAACACCCAACGGCCTGCACAGCACCAGCACCGTCCATTCCAAACTAGCAGGACGGTGCCGCTAATGCAGGAGACACATCACCCAACGGCCTGCACAGCATCAGCACCGTCCATTCCAAACCAGCAGGACGGTGCCGCTAACGCAGGAGACACATCACCCAATGGCCTGCACAGCACCAGCACCGTCCATTCCAAACCAGCAGGACGGCACCACTAATGCAGCAGACACGTCACCCGACAGCCCGAACAGCATCAGCACCGCCCATTCCAAACCAGGAGGACAGCACCTCTAATGCAGCAGACACATCACCCAAAGGCCTGCACAGCATCGGCACTATCCATTCCAAACCAGCAGGAGGTTGCTCCTGCAAGGGACACATCATCCAACATCCTGCACAGCATCAGCACCATCCATTCCAAACAAGCACGACGGCGTCGCTAATGCAGGGGACACGTCACCCAACAGCCTGCACAGCATCAGCATCATCCATTCCAAGCCAGCAGGACGCAGGACGGAAACGCTAATGCAGAAGACACATCACCCAATGGCCTGCACTGCATCAGCACCGTCCATTCCAAACCAGCAAGATGATGCCGCGAACGCAGGAGACACATCACCAAACGGCCTGCACAGCATCACCACCGTCCATTCCAGAAAAGCAGGACAGCAACATTAATGCAGCAGACACATCACCCAACAGCCCGCACAGCATCAGCACCGCCCATTCCAAACCAGCAGGACAGCACCGCTAATGCAGCGGACACGTCACCCAATCGCCTGCATGGCATCAGCACCATCCATTCCAAGCCAGCAGGACGGCACCGCTAACGCAGCAGACACACCAGCCAACAGCGTTCACAGCATCAGCACCATCCATTCCAAGCCAGCAGGACGGCACCGCTATTGCAGCACACACATCACCCAACAGCCCACACAGCATCAGCACCGCCCATTCCAAACTAGCAGGACTGTGCCGCTAATGCTGGAGACACATAACCCAACGGCCTGCACAGCATCAGCACCGTCCATTCCAAACCAGCAGGACGGCACCGCTAATGCAGGGGACACGTCACCCAACAGCCTGCACAGCATCAGCACCATCCATTCCAAACCAGCAGGACGGTGCCACTAACGCAGGAGACACATCACCCAATGGCCTGCCCAGCATCAGCACCGTCCATTCCAAACCAGCATGACGGCACCACTAATGCTTCTGTTGGGTGGGGGTAATTACTGTAGTGCATGTATTAAGTATGAAAAAAACACAACAGGCTTTCTTTATTAGATACCAAAAATTAAATAAACAAGAACACCCCAGGAGAAATATTAGATAACGGAGTTAATTTTACTCTTTTGGTTTTTTTTTTAAAGTAATTTCGAGAAAACATATATGGCTGTCACACATGCAAATTGATTGCAACACAAAAATGTGACTGTAGTGAACATGTGACATGTGGCGACTAGTGAAATCGAAGGTGCACTATATACAAGACATACGCAAGTGACATAGAATGATAATTATTCTTTTTCCTGTCTAATGATTATCCACATGAATGCCAGACCCATACTATTTCAAAGTTAAGGTCAAGACAACTGTGTAGACATGTATGATGGTACTGTCGACGTTTCGACCCTATAAACAGCGCAAAATGATGCTTTTATTTAAGTTATTTACGAATGTCTTACAAACTAACAGTAGACTTAACCTAGGAATAATTTCTACACCATTTGAATCCAACCGGCTGGTGGAAGCCTTGTGTGCTTTTATTTAAGACTCCAACCTTTTGGTGGAGTGCAACGCAGGTTTCAGTGTTTATCTATAAATCAAGATTCTTTAAAGACGCCCCGGCATTCCCATGACCTGCATTAATTGAGCTTTTGAACCTACCCCCGGTATTCCAACTAGATTACCATTACACCATCCTTCATTGAATCAACTATCGTTTTGTTTGGCTGTCCATCCCGTGTTTTTACAGTCCTGAGGAAGACCCGGCCTGACGCACATCATTTTGCGCTGTTTATAGGGTCGAAACATCGACAGTACCATCATACATGTCTACACAGTTGTCTTGACCTTAACTCTCAAATAGTATTGGGTCTGGCATTCATGTGGATAATCATTAAACAGGAAAAAGAATAATTATCATTCTATGTCACTTGCGTATGTCTTGTATATAGTGCACCTTCGATTTCACTAGTCACCACATGTCACTTGTTCACTACAGTCACATTTTTGTGTTGCAATCAATTTGCATGTGTGACAGCCATATATGTTTTCTCGAAATTACTTTAAAAAAAAACAAAAGAGTAAAATTAACTCCGTTATCTAATATTTCTCCTGGTGTGTTCTTGTTTAATTAATTTTTGGTATCTAATTAAGAAAGCCTGTTGTGTTTTTTCGTATTCAATACATGCACTAGAGTAATTACCCCCACCCAACAGAACCAATTGTTTTCTATATTACTGATACCCAGGTTCTGAGGGACACAGGGTCGCCCCATTAACTTTAAGGCACCAGTAATGCAGCAGACACGTCACCTAACAGCCCGCACAGCATCAGTACCGCCCATTCCAAACCAGCAGGACAGCACCTCTAATGCAGCAGACACATCACCCAACTGCCTGCACAGCATTGGCACCATACATTCCAAACCAGCAGGACGGTGCTCCTGCAACGAACACATCACCCAACATCCTGCACAGCATCAGCACCATTCCAAGCCAGCAGGACTGCACAGCTAATGCAGCAGACACATCACCCAACAGCCCGCACAGCATCTGCACCGCCCATTCCAAACCAGCAGGACAGCGCCGCTAATGAAGCAGACAAATCACCCAACCACCTGCACAGCATCAGCACCGTCCAACCCAAAGCAGGCAGTACGGTGCCGCTAATGCAGGAGACACATCACCCAATGCCCTGCACAGCAGCAGCACCATCCATTCCAACCCAGCATGACGGCACCGTTAACGCAGCAGACACATCACCCAACAGCCCGCACAGCATCAGCACCGCCCATTCCAAACCAGCATGACGGCACCACCTATGCAGCAGACACATCACGCAACAGCCCACACAGCATCAGCACCGCCCATTCCAAACCAGCAGGATGGTGCCGCTAATGCAGCAGACACGTCACTCAAAGGCATGTACAGCATCAGCACCATCCATTCCAAACCAGCATGACTGCACCACTAATGCAGGGGACTCATCATCCGAAAGCCCGCAAAGCATGAGCACCGCCCATTCCAAACCAGCAGGACAGCGCCGCTAATGAAGCAGACTCATCACCCAAAAGCCTGTACAACATCCGCACCATCCATTCCAAGCCAGCATGACAGTGCTTTTAATGCAGCAGACACATTACCCAACAGCCTGCACAGTGTCAGCACCGTCCATTCCAAACCAGCAGTACGGCGCCACTAATGCAGCAGACACATCACCCAACAGCCTGCACAGCATCAGCACCATCCATTCCAAACCAGCAGGATGGTGCCGCTAATGCAGGAGACACATCACCCAACAGCCCGAACAGCATCAGCACCGCCCATTCCAAGCCAGCAGGATGCAGGATGGTGCCGCAAATGCAGGAGACACATCACCCAACAGACAGCACAGCATCAGCACCATCCATTCCAAACCTGCAGGACAGCATTGCTAATGCAGCAGACACATCACCCAACGGTCCGCACAGCATCAGCATTGCCCATTGCAAACCAGCAGGACAGCGCCGCTAATGAAGCAGACACAACACCCAACGGCCTGCACAGCACCAGCACCGTCCATTCCAAACTAGCAGGACGGTGCCGCTAATGCAGGAGACACATCACCCAACGGCCTGCACAGCATCAGCACCGTCCATTCCAAACCAGCAGGACGGTGCCGCTAACGCAGGAGACACATCACCCAATGGCCTGCACAGCACCAGCACCGTCCATTCCAAACCAGCAGGACGGCACCACTAATGCAGCAGACACGTCACCCGACAGCCCGAACAGCATCAGCACCGCCCATTCCAAACCAGGAGGACAGCACCTCTAATGCAGCAGACACATCACCCAAAGGCCTGCACAGCATCGGCACTATCCATTCCAAACCAGCAGGAGGTTGCTCCTGCAAGGGACACATCATCCAACATCCTGCACAGCATCAGCACCATCCATTCCAAACAAGCACGACGGCGTCGCTAATGCAGGGGACACGTCACCCAATGGCCTGCACTGCATCAGCACCGTCCATTCCAAGCCAGCAGGACGCAGGACGGAAACGCTAATGCAGAAGACACATCACCCAATGGCCTGCACTGCATCAGCACCGTCCATTCCAAACCAGCAAGATGATGCCGCGAACGCAGGAGACACATCACCAAACGGCCTGCACAGCATCACCACCGTCCATTCCAAAAAGCAGGACAGCAACATTAATGCAGCAGACACATCACCCAACAGCCCGCACAGCATCAGCACCGCCCATTCCAAACCAGCAGGACAGCACCGCTAATGCAGCGGACACGTCACCCAATCGCCTGCATGGCATCAGCACCATCCATTCCAAGCCAGCAGGACGGCACCGCTAACGCAGCAGACACACCAGCCAACAGCGTTCACAGCATCAGCACCATCCATTCCAAGCCAGCAGGACGGCACCGCTATTGCAGCACACACATCACCCAACAGCCCACACAGCATCAGCACCGCCCATTCCAAACTAGCAGGACTGTGCCGCTAATGCTGGAGACACATCACCCAACGGCCTGCACAGCATCAGCACCGTCCATTCCAAACCAGCAGGACGGCACCGCTAATGCAGGGGACACGTCACCCAACAGCCTGCACAGCATCAGCACCATCCATTCCAAACCAGCAGGACGGTGCCACTAACGCAGGAGACACATCACCCAATGGCCTGCCCAGCATCAGCACCGTCCATTCCAAACCAGCATGACGGCACCACTAATGCTTCTGTTGGGTGGGGGTAATTACTGTAGTGCATGTATTAAGTATGAAAAAAACACAACAGGCTTTCTTTATTAGATACCAAAAATTAAATAAACAAGAACACCCCAGGAGAAATATTAGATAACGGAGTTAATTTTACTCTTTTGGGTTTTTTTAAAGTAATTTCGAGAAAACATATATGGCTGTCACACATGCAAATTGATTGCAACACAAAAATGTGACTGTAGTGAACATGTGACATGTGGCGACTAGTGAAATCGAAGGTGCACTATATACAAGACATACGCAAGTGACATAGAATGATAATTATTCTTTTTCCTGTCTAATGATTATCCACATGAATGCCAGACCCATACTATTTCAAAGTTAAGGTCAAGACAACTGTGTAGACATGTATGATGGTACTGTCGACGTTTCGACCCTATAAACAGCGCAAAATGATGCTTTTATTTAAGTTATTTACGAATGTCTTACAAACTAACAGTAGACTTAACCTAGGAATAATTTCTACACCATTTGAATCCAACCGGATGGTGGAAGCCTTGTGTGCTTTTATTTAAGACTCCAACCTTTTGGTGGAGTGCAACGCAGGTTTCAGTGTTTATCTATAAATCAAGATTCTTTAAAGACGCCCCCGGCATTCCCATGACCTGCATTAATTGAGCTTTTGAACCTACCCCCGGTATTCCAACTAGATTACCATTACACCATCCTTCATTGAATCAACTATCGTTTCGTTTGGCTGTCCATCCCGTGTTTTTACAGTCCTGAGGAAGACCCGGCCTGACGCACATCATTTTGCGCTGTTTATAGGGTCGAAACATCGACAGTACCATCATACATGTCTACACAGTTGTCTTGACCTTAACTCTCAAATAGTATTGGGTCTGGCATTCATGTGGATAATCATTAAACAGGAAAAAGAATAATTATCATTCTATGTCACTTGCGTATGTCTTGTATATAGTGCACCTTCGATTTCACTAGTCACCACATGTCACTTGTTCACTACAGTCACATTTTTGTGTTGCAATCAATTTGCATGTGTGACAGCCATATATGTTTTCTCGAAATTACTTTAAAGAAAAACAAAAGAGTAAAATTAACTCCGTTATCTAATATTTCTCCTGGTGTGTTCTTGTTTAATTAATTTTTGGTATCTAATTAAGAAAGCCTGTTGTGTTTTTTTCGTATTCAATACATGCACTAGAGTAATTACCCCCACCCAACAGAACCAATTGTTTTCTATATTACTGATACCCAGGTTCTGAGGGACACAGGGTCGCCCCATTAACTTTAAGGCACCAGTAATGCAGCAGACACGTCACCTAACAGCCCGCACAGCATCAGTACCGCCCATTCCAAACCAGCAGGACAGCACCTCTAATGCAGCAGACACATCACCCAACTGCCTGCACAGCATTGGCACCATCCATTCCAAACCAGCAGGACGGTGCTCCTGCAACGAACACATCACCCAACATCCTGCACAGCATCAGCACCATTCCAAGCCAGCAGGACTGCACAGCTAATGCAGCAGACACATCACCCAACAGCCCGCACAGCATCTGCACCGCCCATTCCAAACCAGCAGGACAGCGCCGCTAATGAAGCAGACAAATCACCCAACCACCTGCACAGCATCAGCACCGTCCAACCCAAAGCAGGCAGTACGGTGCCGCTAAGGCAGGAGACACATCACCCAATGCCCTGCACAGCAGCAGCACCATCCATTCCAACCCAGCATGACGGCACCGTTAACGCAGCAGACACATCACCCAACAGCCCGCACAGCATCAGCACCGCCCATTCCAAACCAGCATGACGGCACCACCTATGCAGCAGACACATCACGCAACAGCCCACACAGCATCAGCACCGCCCATTCCAAACCAGCAGGATGGTGCCGCTAATGCAGCAGACACGTCACTCAAAGGCATGTACAGCATCAGCACCATCCATTCCAAACCAGCATGACTGCACCACTAATGCAGGGGACTCATCATCCGAAAGCCCGCAAAGCATGAGCACCGCCCATTCCAAACCAGCAGGACAGCGCCGCTAATGAAGCAGACTCATCACCCAAAAGCCTGTACAACATCCGCACCATCCATTCCAAGCCAGCATGACAGTGCTTTTAATGCAGCAGACACATTACCCAACAGCCTGCACAGTGTCAGCACCGTCCATTCCAAACCAGCAGTACGGCGCCACTAATGCAGCAGACACATCACCCAACAGCCTGCACAGCATCAGCACCATCCATTCCAAACCAGCAGTACGGCGCCACTAATGCAGCGGACACATCACCCAACAGCCTGCACAGCATCAGCACCATCCATTCCAAACCAGCAAGACAGTGCCGCTAATGCAGTGGACACATCACCCAATGGCCTGCATGGCATCAGCACCATCCATTCCAAGCCAGCAGTACAGTGCCGCTAATACAGCAGACACATTAACCGACAGCCTGCACAGCATCAGCACCGCCCATTCCAAACCAGCAGGACAGCACTGCTAATGCAGCGGACACGTCACCCAATGGCCTGCATGGGATCAGCACCATCCATTCCAAGCCAGCAGGACAGCACCGCTAACGCAGCAGACACATTAGTCAACAGCCTGTACAGCAACAGCACCATCCATTCCAAGCCAGCAGGACGGCACCGCTAACGCAGCAGACACATCACCCAACAGCCCACACAGCATCAGCACCGCCCATTCCAAACCAGCAGGACAGCGCCGCTAATGAAGCAGACACATCACCCAACGGCCTGCGCAGCATCAGCACCGTCCATTCCAAACCAACAGGACGGTGCCGCTAATCCAGGAAAAACATCACCCAACGGCCTGCACAGCATCAGCACCACCCATTCCAAACCAGCAGGACGGTGCCGCTAATGCAGGAAACACATCACCCAACGGCCTGCACAGCATCAGCACCGTCCATTCCAAACCAGGAGGACGGCGCCGCTAATGCAGGGGACACGTCACCCAACAGCCTGCACAGCATCAGCACCATCCATTCCAAACCAGAAGGACGGTGCCGCTAACGCAGGAAACACATCACCCAATGGCCTGCACAGCATCAGCACTGTCCATTCCAAACCAGCATGACGGCACCACTAATGCAGCAGACACATCACGCAACAGCCCACACAGCATCAGCACCGCCCATCCACAACCAGCAGGATGGTGCCGCTAATGCAGCAGACACGTGACCCAAAGGTGTGCACAGCATCAGCACCATCCATTCCAAACCAGCAGGATGGTGCTCCTGCAAGCAACACATCACCCAACATCCTGCAAAGCATCAGCAACATCCATTCCAAACCAGCACGACTGTGCCGCTAATGCAGGTGACTCATCATTCGAAAGCCCGCACAGCATCAGCACCGCCCATTCCAAACCAGCAGGACAGCGCCGCTAATGAGGCAGACTCATCACCCAAAAGCCTGTATAACATCCGCACCATCCATTCCAAGCCAGCATGACAGTGCTTTAAATGCAGCAGACACATCACCCAACAGTCTGCACAGTGTCAGCACCGTCCATTCCCAACCAGCAGTACGGCGCCACTAATGCAGCGGACACATCACCCAACAGCCTGCACAGAATCAGCACCATCCATTCCAAACCAGCAGGACGGTGCCGCTAATGCAGTGGACACATCACCCAACGGCCTGCATGGCATCAGCACCATCCATTCCAAGCCAGCAGTACGGTGCCGCTAATACAGCAGACACATCACCCGACGGCCTGCACAGCATCAGCACCGCCCATTCCAAACCAGCAGGACAGCACTGATAATGCAACGGACATGTCACCCAATGGCCTGCATGGCATCAGCACCATCCATTCCAAGCCAGCAGGACAGCACCGTTAACGCAGCAGACACATCAGTTAACAGCCTGCACAGCATCAGCACCATCCATTCCAAGTCAGCAGGACGGCACCGCTAATGCAGCAGACACATCACCCAACAGCCCACACAGCATCAGCACTGCCCATTCCAAACTAGCAGGACTGTGCCGCTAATGCAGGAGACACATCACTCAACGGCCTGCACAGCATCAGCACAGTCCATTCCAAACCAGCAGGACGGCACCGCTAATGCAGGGGACACGTCACCCAACAGCCTGCACAGCATCAGCACCATCCATTCCAAACCAGCAGGACGGTGCCGCTAACGCAGGAGACACATCACCCAATGGCCTGCACAGCATCAGCACCGTCCATTCCAAACCACCATGACGGCACCACTAATGCAGCAGACTCGTCACCTAACAGCCCGCACAGCATCAGTACCGCCCATTCCAAACCAGCAGGAAAGCGCCTGTAATGCAGCAGACACATCACCCAACGGCCTGCACAGCATCGGCACCATCCATTCCAAACCAGCAGGATGGTGCTCCTGCAGGGGACACATCACCCAACAACCTGCACAGCATCAGCACCATCCATTCCAAGCCAGCAGGACTGCACCCTAATGCAACAGACACATCACCCAACAGCCCGCACAGCATCTTCACCACCCATTCCAAACCAGCAGAACAGCACAGCTAATGAAGCAGACAAATCACCCAACGACCTACACAGCATCAGCACCCTCCATTCCAAACCAGCAGGACGGTGCCGCTAATGCAGGAGAGACATCACCCAACGGCCTGCACAGCAGCAGCACCATCCATTCCAAGCCAGCAGGATGACACCGTTAACGCAGCAGACACATCACCCAACAGCTCGCACAGCAACAGCACCGCCCATTCCAAACCAGCATGACGGCACCACTAATGCAGCAGACACATCATTCAACAGCCCACACAGCATCAGCACCGCCCATTCCAAACAAGCAGGACGGTGCCGCTAATGCAGCAGACACGTCACCCAAAGGCATGCACAGCATCAGCACCATCCATTCCAAACCAGCAGGATGGTGCTCCTGCAAGCAACACATCACCCAACATCCTGCACAGCATCAGCACCATCCATTCCAAACCAGCACGACTGCGCCGCTAATGTAGCGGACTCATCATCCGACAGACCGCACAGCACCAGCACCACCCATTCCAAACCAGCAGGACAGCGCCACTAATGAAGTAGACACATCACCCAAACGTCTGTACAACATCAACACCATCCATTCCAAGCCAGCACAGCAGTGCTTTTAATGCAGCAGACACATCACCCAACAGCCTGCACAGTGTCAGCACCATCCATTCCAAACCAGCAGGACGGCGCCACTAATGCAGCGGACACATCACCCAACAGCCTGCACAGCATCAGCACCATCCATTCCAAACCTGCAGGACGGTGCCGCCAATGCAGCGGACACATCACCCAACGGCCTACATGGCATCAGCACCATCCATTCCAAGCCAGCAGTGCGGTGCCGCTAATACAGCAGACACATCACCCGACGGCCTGCACAGCATCAGCACGGCCCGTTCCAAACCAGCAGGACAGCGCCGCTATTGAAGCAGACACATCACCCAATGACCTGCACAGCATAAGCACCGTCCATTACAAACCAGCAGGACGGTGCAGCTAATGCAGGGGACACGTCACCCAAGATCCTGCAGAGCATCAGCACCGCCCATTCCAAGCCAGCAGGACGGCGCCACTAATGCAGGGGACACGTCACCCAACATCCTGCAAAGCATCAGCACCGCCCATTCCAAACCAGCAGGACGGCGCCGCTAGTGCAGGGGACAGGTCACCCAACATCCTGCAAAGCATCAGCACCGCCCATTCCCAGCCAGCAGGACAGCGCCGCTAATGCAGCAGACTCATCATCCGACAGCCCGCACAGCATCAGCACCATCCATTCCAAGCCAGGAGGACAGCACCTCTAATGCAGCAGACACATCACCCAAAGGCCTGCACAGCATCGGCACTATCCATTCCAAACCAGCAGGAGGTTGCTCCTGCAAGGGACACATCATCCAACATCCTGCACAGCATCAGCACCATCCATTCCAAACAAGCACAACGGCGTCGCTAATGCAGGGGACACGTCACCCAACAGCCTGCACAGCATCAGCATCATCCATTCCAAGCCAGCAGGACGCAGGACGGAAACGCTAATTCAGAAGACACATCACCCAATGGCCTGCACTGCATCAGCACCGTCCATTCCAAACCAGCAAGATGATGCCGCGAACGCAGGAGACACATCACCAAACGGCCTGCACAGCATCACCACCGTCCATTCCAAAAAAGCAGGACAGCAACATTAATGCAGCAGACACATCACCCAACAGCCCGCACAGCATCAGCACCGCCCATTCCAAACCAGCAGGACAGCACCGCTAATGCAGCGGACACGTCACCCAATCGCCTGCATGGCATCAGCACCATCCATTCCAAGCCAGCAGGACGGCACCGCTAACGCAGCAGACACACCAGCCAACAGCGTTCACAGCATCAGCACCATCCATTCCAAGCCAGCAGGACGGCACCGCTATTGCAGCACACACATCACCCAACAGCCCACACAGCATCAGCACCGCCCATTCCAAACTAGCAGGACTGTGCCGCTAATGCTGGAGACACATCACCCAACGGCCTGCACAGCATCAGCACCGTCCATTCCAAACCAGCAGGACGGCACCGCTAATGCAGGGGACACGTCACCCAACAGCCTGCACAGCATCAGCACCATCCATTCCAAACCAGCAGGACGGTGCCACTAACGCAGGAGACACATCACCCAATGGCCTGCCCAGCATCAGCACCGTCCATTCCAAACCAGCATGACGGCACCACTAATGCTTCTGTTGGGTGGGGGTAATTACTGTAGTGCATGTATTAAGTATGAAAAAAACACAACAGGCTTTCTTTATTAGATACCAAAAATTAAATAAACAAGAACACCCCAGGAGAAATATTAGATAACGGAGTTAATTTTACTCTTTTGGTTTTTTTTAAAGTAATTTCGAGAAAACATATATGGCTGTCACACATGCAAATTGATTGCAACACAAAAATGTGACTGTAGTGAACATGTGACATGTGGCGACTAGTGAAATCGAAGGTGCACTATATACAAGACATACGCAAGTGACATAGAATGATAATTATTCTTTTTCCTGTCTAATGATTATCCACATGAATGCCAGACCCATACTATTTCAAAGTTAAGGTCAAGACAACTGTGTAGACATGTATGATGGTACTGTCGACGTTTCGACCCTATAAACAGCGCAAAATGATGCTTTTATTTAAGTTATTTACGAATGTCTTACAAACTAACAGTAGACTTAACCTAGGAATAATTTCTACACCATTTGAATCCAACCGGATGGTGGAAGCCTTGTGTGCTTTTATTTAAGACTCCAACCTTTTGGTGGAGTGCAACGCAGGTTTCAGTGTTTATCTATAAATCAAGATTCTTTAAAGACGCCCCGGCATTCCCATGACCTGCATTAATTGAGCTTTTGAACCTACCCCCGGTATTCCAACTGGATTACCATTACACCATCCTTCATTGAATCAACTATCGTTTCGTTTGGCTGTCCATCCCGTGTTTTTACAGTCCTGAGGAAGACCCGGCCTGACGCACATCATTTTGCGCTGTTTATAGGGTCGAAACATCGACAGTACCATCATACATGTCTACACAGTTGTCTTGACCTTAACTCTCAAATAGTATTGGGTCTGGCATTCATGTGGATAATCATTAAACAGGAAAAAGAATAATTATCATTCTATGTCACTTGCGTATGTCTTGTATATAGTGCACCTTCGATTTCACTAGTCACCACATGTCACTTGTTCACTACAGTCACATTTTTGTGTTGCAATCAATTTGCATGTGTGACAGCCATATATGTTTTCTCGAAATTACTTTAAAAAAAAACAAAAGAGTAAAATTAACTCCGTTATCTAATATTTCTCCTGGTGTGTTCTTGTTTAATTAATTTTTGGTATCTAATTAAGAAAGCCTGTTGTGTTTTTTTCGTATTCAATACATGCACTAGAGTAATTACCCCCACCCAACAGAACCAATTGTTTTCTATATTACTGATACCCAGGTTCTGAGGGACACAGGGTCGCCCCATTAACTTTAAGGCACCAGTAATGCAGCAGACACGTCACCTAACAGCCCGCACAGCATCAGTACCGCCCATTCCAAACCAGCAGGACAGCACCTCTAATGCAGCAGACACATCACCCAACTGCCTGCACAGCATTGGCACCATCCATTCCAAACCAGCAGGACGGTGCTCCTGCAACGAACACATCACCCAACATCCTGCACAGCATCAGCACCATTCCAAGCCAGCAGGACTGCACAGCTAATGCAGCAGACACATCACCCAACAGCCCGCACAGCATCTGCACCGCCCATTCCAAACCAGCAGGACAGCGCCGCTAATGAAGCAGACAAATCACCCAACCACCTGCACAGCATCAGCACCGTCCAACCCAAAGCAGGCAGTACGGTGCCGCTAAGGCAGGAGACACATCACCCAATGCCCTGCACAGCAGCAGCACCATCCATTCCAACCCAGCATGACGGCACCGTTAACGCAGCAGACACATCACCCAACAGCCCGCACAGCATCAGCACCGCCCATTCCAAACCAGCATGACGGCACCACCTAATGCAGCAGACACATCACGCAACAGCCCACACAGCATCAGCACCGCCCATTCCAAACCAGCAGGATGGTGCCGCTAATGCAGCAGACACGTCACTCAAAGGCATGTACAGCATCAGCACCATCCATTCCAAACCAGCATGACTGCACCACTAATGCAGGGGACTCATCATCCGAAAGCCCGCAAAGCATGAGCACCGCCCATTCCAAACCAGCAGGACAGCGCCGCTAATGAAGCAGACTCATCACCCAAAAGCCTGTACAACATCCGCACCATCCATTCCAAGCCAGCATGACAGTGCTTTTAATGCAGCAGACACATTACCCAACAGCCTGCACAGTGTCAGCACCGTCCATTCCAAACCAGCAGTACGGCGCCACTAATGCAGCAGACACATCACCCAACAGCCTGCACAGCATCAGCACCATCCATTCCAAACCAGCAGTACGGCGCCACTAATGCAGCGGACACATCACCCAACAGCCTGCACAGCATCAGCACCATCCATTCCAAACCAGCAAGACAGTGCCGCTAATGCAGTGGACACATCACCCAATGGCCTGCATGGCATCAGCACCATCCATTCCAAGCCAGCAGTACAGTGCCGCTAATACAGCAGACACATTAACCGACAGCCTGCACAGCATCAGCACCGCCCATTCCAAACCAGCAGGACAGCACTGCTAATGCAGCGGACACGTCACCCAATGGCCTGCATGGGATCAGCACCATCCATTCCAAGCCAGCAGGACAGCACCGCTAACGCAGCAGACACATTAGTCAACAGCCTGTACAGCAACAGCACCATCCATTCCAAGCCAGCAGGACGGCACCGCTAACGCAGCAGACACATCACCCAACAGCCCACACAGCATCAGCACCGCCCATTCCAAACCAGCAGGACAGCGCCGCTAATGAAGCAGACACATCACCCAACGGCCTGCGCAGCATCAGCACCGTCCATTCCAAACCAACAGGACGGTGCCGCTAATCCAGGAAAAACATCACCCAACGGCCTGCACAGCATCAGCACCACCCATTCCAAACCAGCAGGACGGTGCCGCTAATGCAGGAAACACATCACCCAACGGCCTACACAGCATCAGCACCGTCCATTCCAAACCAGGAGGACGGCGCCGCTAATGCAGGGGACACGTCACCCAACAGCCTGCACAGCATCAGCACCATCCATTCCAAACCAGAAGGACGGTGCCGCTAACGCAGGAAACACATCACCCAATGGCCTGCACAGCATCAGCACTGTCCATTCCAAACCAGCATGACGGCACCACTAATGCAGCAGACACATCACGCAACAGCCCACACAGCATCAGCACCGCCCATCCACAACCAGCAGGACGGTGCCGCTAATGCAGCAGACACGTGACCCAAAGGTGTGCACAGCATCAGCACCATCCATTCCAAACCAGCAGGATGGTGCTCCTGCAAGCAACACATCACCCAACATCCTGCAAAGCATCAGCAACATCCATTCCAAACCAGCACGACTGTGCCGCTAATGCAGGGGACTCATCATTCGAAAGCCCGCACAGCATCAGCACCGCCCATTCCAAACCAGCAGGACAGCGCCGCTAATGAGGCAGACTCATCACCCAAAAGCCTGTATAACATCCGCACCATCCATTCCAAGCCAGCATGACAGTGCTTTAAATGCAGCAGACACATCACCCAACAGTCTGCACAGTGTCAGCACCGTCCATTCCCAACCAGCAGTACGGCGCCACTAATGCAGCGGACACATCACCCAACAGCCTGCACAGAATCAGCACCATCCATTCCAAACCAGCAGGACGGTGCCGCTAATGCAGTGGACACATCACCCAACGGCCTGCATGGCATCAGCACCATCCATTCCAAGCCAGCAGTACGGTGCCGCTAATACAGCAGACACATCACCCGACGGCCTGCACAGCATCAGCACCGCCCATTCCAAACCAGCAGGACAGCACTGATAATGCAACGGACATGTCACCCAATGGCCTGCATGGCATCAGCACCATCCATTCCAAGCCAGCAGGACAGCACCGTTAACGCAGCAGACACATCAGTTAACAGCCTGCACAGCATCAGCACCATCCATTCCAAGTCAGCAGGACGGCACCGCTAATGCAGCAGACACATCACCCAACAGCCCACACAGCATCAGCACTGCCCATTCCAAACTAGCAGGACTGTGCCGCTAATGCAGGAGACACATCACTCAACGGCCTGCACAGCATCAGCACAGTCCATTCCAAACCAGCAGGACGGCACCGCTAATGCAGGGGACACGTCACCCAACAGCCTGCACAGCATCAGCACCATCCATTCCAAACCAGCAGGACGGTGCCGCTAACGCAGGAGACACATCACCCAATGGCCTGCACAGCATCAGCACCGTCCATTCCAAACCACCATGACGGCACCACTAATGCAGCAGACTCGTCACCTAACAGCCCGCACAGCATCAGTACCGCCCATTCCAAACCAGCAGGAAAGCGCCTGTAATGCAGCAGACACATCACCCAACGGCCTGCACAGCATCGGCACCATCCATTCCAAACCAGCAGGATGGTGCTCCTGCAGGGGACACATCACCCAACAACCTGCACAGCATCAGCACCATCCATTCCAAGCCAGCAGGACTGCACCCTAATGCAACAGACACATCACCCAACAGCCCGCACAGCATCTTCACCACCCATTCCAAACCAGCAGAACAGCACAGCTAATGAAGCAGACAAATCACCCAACGACCTACACAGCATCAGCACCCTCCATTCCAAACCAGCAGGACGGTGCCGCTAATGCAGGAGAGACATCACCCAACGGCCTGCACAGCAGCAGCACCATCCATTCCAAGCCAGCAGGACGACACCGTTAACGCAGCAGACACATCACCCAACAGCTCGCACAGCAACAGCACCGCCCATTCCAAACCAGCATGACGGCACCACTAATGCAGCAGACACATCACGCAACAGCCCACACAGCATCAGCACCGCCCATTCCAAACAAGCAGGACGGTGCCGCTAATGCAGCAGACACGTCACCCAAAGGCATGCACAGCATCAGCACCATCCATTCCAAACCAGCAGGATGGTGCTCCTGCAAGCAACACATCACCCAACATCCTGCACAGCATCAGCACCATCCATTCCAAACCAGCACGACTGCGCCGCTAATGTAGCGGACTCATCATCCGACAGACCGCACAGCACCAGCACCACCCATTCCAAACCAGCAGGACAGCGCCACTAATGAAGTAGACACATCACCCAAACGTCTGTACAACATCAACACCATCCATTCCAAGCCAGCACAGCAGTGCTTTTAATGCAGCAGACACATCACCCAACAGCCTGCACAGTGTCAGCACCATCCATTCCAAACCAGCAGGACGGCGCCACTAATGCAGCGGACACATCACCCAACAGCCTGCACAGCATCAGCACCATCCATTCCAAACCTGCAGGACGGTGCCGCCAATGCAGCGGACACATCACCCAACGGCCTACATGGCATCAGCACCATCCATTCCAAGCCAGCAGTGCGGTGCCGCTAATACAGCAGACACATCACCCGACGGCCTGCACAGCATCAGCACGGCCCATTCCAAACCAGCAGGACAGCGCCGCTATTGAAGCAGACACATCACCCAATGACCTGCACAGCATAAGCACCGTCCATTACAAACCAGCAGGACGGTGCAGCTAATGCAGGGGACACGTCACCCAAGATCCTGCAGAGCATCAGCACCGCCCATTCCAAGCCAGCAGGACAGCGCCACTAATGCAGGGGACACGTCACCCAACATCCTGCAAAGCATCAGCACCGCCCATTCCAAACCAGCAGGACGGCGCCGCTAGTGCAGGGGACAGGTCACCCAACATCCTGCAAAGCATCAGCACCGCCCATTCCCAGCCAGCAGGACAGCGCCGCTAATGCAGCAGACTCATCATCCGACAGCCCGCACAGCATCAGCACCATCCATTCCAAGCCAGCAGGACAGCACCGCTAACGCAGCAGACACATCAGTCAACAGCCTGAACAGCATCAGCACCATCAATTCCAAGCTAGCAGGACGGCACCGCTAACGCAGCAGACACATCACCCAACAGCCAACACAGCATCAGCACCGCCCATTCCAAACCAGCAGGACTGCGCCACTAATGCAGGGGACACATCACCCAACAGCCTGCACAGCATCAGCATCATCCATTCCATTCCAAGCCAGCAGGACGCAGGACGGAGCCGCTAATGCAGAAGACTCATCACCCAACGGCCTGCACAGCATCAGCACCGTCCATTCCAAACCAGCAGGACGATGCCGCTAACGCAGGAGACACATCACCAAACAGCCTGCACAGCATCACCACCGTCTATTCCAAGCCAGCAGGACGGCACCGCTAACGCAGCAGACACATCAGTCAACAGCCTGCACAGCATCAGCACCATCCATTCCAAGCCAGCAGGACGGCACCGCTAATGCAGCAGACACATCACCCAACAGCTCACACAGCATCAGCACCGCCCATTCCAAACTAGCAGGACTGTGCCGCTAATGCTGGAGACACATCACCCAACGGCCTGCACAGCATCAGCACCGTCCATTCAAACCAGCAGGACGGCACCGCTAATGCAGGGGACATGTCACCCAACAGCCTGCACAGCATCAGCGCCATCCATTTCAAACCAGCAGGACGGTGCCGCTAACGCAGGAGACACATCACCCAATGGCCTGCCCAGCATCAGCACCGTCCATTCCAAACCATCATGACAGCACCACTAATGCAGAAGACACGTCACCTAACAGCCCGCACAGCATCAGTACCGCCCATTCCAAACTAGCAGGACAGCGCCTCTAATGCAGCAGACACATTACCCAACGGCCTGCACAGCATCGGCACCATCAATTCCAAACCAGCAGGACGGTGCTCCTGCAATGGACACATCACCCAACATCCTGCACAACATCAGCACCATCCATTCCAAGTGAGCAGGACAGCGACGCTAATGTATTTGGCACGTCACCAAATGGCCTGCACGGCATCAGCACCATACAGTCCAAGCCCGCAAGACAGTGCCACTAATGCAGCTGACATGTCCCCCAATGGCCTGCACGGCATCAGCACCATCCATTCCAAGCCAGCAGGACGGCATCGCTAACGCAGCAGACACATCACCCGACAGCCTTCACAGCATCAGCAGCATCCATTCCAAGCCAGTAGGATGGCAACAGTAATGCAGCAGACATGTCACCCAACGGCCTGCATGGCATCAGCACCATCCATTCCAAGGCAGCAGTACGGCACCGCTAATGCAGCAGACACATCACCCAATGGCCTGCTCAACATCAGCACCGTCCATTCCAAACCAGCAGGACGGTGCCACTAATGAGGGGAACACGTCACACAAAAGTCTGCACACCATCAGCACCATCCATACCAAACCAGCAGGACAGCACCACTAATGCAGCAGACACATCACCCAACAGCCCGCACAGCATCAGCATCGTCCATTCCAAGCCAGCAGGATGGTGCCGCTAATGTAGGGGACACGTCACACAACAACCTGCACAGCATCAGCACCATCCATACCAAACCAGCAGGACGGCACCAGTAACGCAGCAGACACATCACCCAACAGCCTACACAGCATCAGCACCATCCATTTCAAGCCAGCAGGATGGCACCGCTAACGCAGAAAACAAATCACCCAACAGCCCACACAGAATCAGCACCACCTATTCCAAAAAAGCAGGACAGTGCCACTAATGAAGCAGACACATCACCCAACGTCCTGCACAGCATCAGCATCATCCATACCAAACCAGCAGGACGGTGCCGCTAATGCAGGAGACACATCACCCAACAGTCTGCACAGCATCAGTACCATCCATTCCAAGCCAGCAGGACGCAGGATGGTGCCGCTAATGCAGGAGACACATCGCCCAACGGCCTGCACAGTGGCAGCACCGTCCATTCCAAAGCAGCAGGACGGTGCCGCTAACGCAGGAGACACATCACCCAACGGCCTGCACAGCACCGTCCATTCAAAACCAGCAGGACGGCACCACTAATGCAGCAGACCCTTCACCCAACAGCCCGCACAGCATCAGCATAGTCCATTCCAAGACCAGGAGGACAGCACCTGAAATGCAGTAGACACGTCACCCAACAGCCCGCACAGCATCAGCACCGCCCATTCCACAGCCAGCAGGACAGCGCCGCTAATGCAGCGGGACACATCACCCAACAGCCTGCACAGCATCAGCACCGCCCACTCTACAGCCATCAGGATGGTGCCGCTAATGCAGGGGACACATCAGCCAACAGCCTGCACAGCATCAGCACCTTCCATTCCAAACAAGCAGGAATGCGCCGCTAATGCAGCAGACACATCACCCAACGGCCTGCAATGTATCAGCACCATCCATTCCAAGCGAGCAGGACAGCGACGCTAATGTATTTGGCACGTCACCCAATGGTCTGCACGGCATCAGCACCATACATTCCAAGCCCGCAAGACAGTGCCGCTATCGCAGCTGACATGTCCCTCAATGGCCTGCACAGCATCAGCAGCATCCATTCCAAGCCAGTAGGATGGCAACAGTAATGCAGCAGACATGTCACCCAACGGCCTGCATGGCATCAGCACCATCCATTCCAAGGCAGCAGTACGGCGCTGCTAATGCAGCAGACACATATCCCAATGGCCCGCACAGCATCAGCACCATCCATTCCAAGCCAGCAGGACGGCACAGCTAACGCAGCAGGCACATCACCCAACAGCCCACACAGCATCAGCACTGCCCATTCCAAACCAGCAGGACTGTGCCGCTAATGCAAGCAGACACATCACCCAACGGCCTGCACAGCATCAGCACCAGTCTATTCCAAACCAGCAGGATGGCGCCGCTAATGCAGGAGACACGTCACCCAACAGCCTGCACAGCATCAGCACCATCCATTCCAAGCCAGCAGGACGCAGGATGGTGCCGCTAATGCAGGAGACACATCACCCAACAGCCTGCACAGCATCAGCACCGTCCATTCCAAACCAGCAGGACGGTGCCACTAACGCAGGAGACACATCAGCCAATGGCCTGCACAGCACCGTCCATTCCAAACCAACAGGACAGCACCGCTAATACAGCAGACATGTCACCCAACAGCCCTCTCAGCATCAGCACCATCCATTCCAAACCAGCAGGACGGTATTGCTAACGCAGCAGACACATCACCCAACAGCCCGCACAGCATCAGCACCGCCCATTGCAAACCAGCAGGACAGCGCCACTAATGAAGCAGACACATCACCCAACGGCCTGCACAGCATCAGCACCGTCCATTCCAAACCAGCAGGACGGTGCCACTAATGCAGGAGACACATCAGCCAATGGCCTGCACAGCACCGTCCATTCCAAACCAACAGGACAGCACCGCTAATACAGCAGACATGTCACCCAACAGCCCGCTCAGCATCAGCACCATCCATTCCAAACCAGCAGGACGGCATTGCTAACGCAGCAGACACATCACCCAACAGCCCGCACAGCATCAGCACCGCCCATTGCAAACCAGCAGGACAGCGCCACTAATGAAGCAGACACATCACCCAACGGCCTGCACAGCATCAGCACTGTCCATTCCAAACCAGCAGGAGGGCACCACTAATGCAGCAGACACGTCACACAACAGCCCGAACAGCATCAGCACCGCCCATTCCAAACCAGCAGGACAGCACCGCTAATGCAGCAGACACATCACCCAAAGGCCTGCACAGCATCGGCACTATCCATTCCAAACCAGCAGGAGGGAGCTCCTGCAAGGGACACATCATCCAACATCCTGCACAGCATCAGCACCATCCATTCCAAACCAGCAGGACGGCGCCGCTAATGCAGGGGACACGTCACCCAACAGCCTGCACAGCATCAGCATCATCCATTCCAAGCCAGCAGGACGCAGGATGGAGCCGCTAATGCAGAAGACACATCACCCAACGGCCTGCACAGCATCAGCACCGTCCATTCCAAACGAGCAGGACGATGCCGCTAACGCAGGAGACACATCACCAAACGGCCTGCATAGCATCACCACCGTCCATTCCAAGCCAGCAGGACGGCACCGCTAACGCAGCAGACACATCAGTCAACAGCCTGAACAGCATTAGCACCATCCATTCCAAGCCAGCAGGACGGCACCGCTAATGCAGCAGACACATCACCCAACAGCCCACACAGCATCAGCGCCGCCCATTCCAAACTAGCAGGAATGTGCCGCTAATGCAGGGGACATGTCACCCAACAGCCTGCACAGCATCAGCACCATCCATTTCAAACCAGCAGGACGGTGCCGCTAACGCTTGAGACACATCACCCAATGGCCTTCCCAGCATCAGCACCGTCCATTCCAAACCAGCATGACGGCACCACTAATGCAGAAGACACGTCACCTAACAGCCCGCACAGCATCAGTACCGCCCATTCCAAACCAGCAGGACAGCGCCTCTAATGCAGCAGACACATGACCCAACGGCCTGCACAGCATCTGCACCATCCATTCCAAACCAGCAGGACGGTGCTCCTGCAACAGACACATCACCCAACATCCTGCACAGCATCAGCACCATCCATTCCAAGTGAGCAGGACAGCGACGCTAATGCATTTGGCACGTCACCCAATGGCCTGCACGGCATCAGCATCATCCATTCCAAGCCAGCAGGACGCAGGACGGAATTGCTAATGCAGAAGACACATCACCCAATGGCCTGCACTGCATCAGCACCCTCCATTCCAAACCAGCAAGATGATGCCGTGAACGCAGGAGACACATCACCAAACGGCCTGCACAGCATCACCACAATCCATTCCAAAAAAGCAGGACAGCAACATTAATGCAGCAGACACATCACCCAACAGCCTGCACAGCATCAGCACCGTCCATTCCAAACCAGCAGGACAGCACCGCTAATACAGCGGACACGTCACTCAATCGCCTGCATGGCATCAGCACCATCCATTCCAAGCCAGCAGGACGGCACCGCTAACGCAGCAGACACACCAGCCAACAGCGTTCACAGCATCAGCACCATCCATTCCAAGCCAGCAGGACGGCACCGCTATTGCAGCACACACATCACCCAACAGCCCACACAGCATCAGCACCACCCATTCCAAACTAGCAGGACTGTGCCGCTAATGCTGGAGACACATCACCCAACGGCCTGCACAGCATCAGCACCGTCCATTCCAAACCAGCAGGACGGCACCGCTAATGCAGGGGACACGTCACCCAACAGCCTGCACAGCATCAGCACCATCCATTCCAAACCAGCAGGACGGTGCCACTAACGCAGGAGACACATCACCCAATGGCCTGCCCAGCATCAGCACCGTCCATTCCAAACCAGCATGACGGCACCACTAATGCTTCTGTTGGGTGGGAGTAATTACTGTAGTGCATGTATTAAGTATGAATAAAACACAACAACAGGCTTTCTTTATTAGATACCAAAAATTAAATAAACAAGAACACCCCAGGAGAAATATTAGATAACGGAGTTAATTTTACTTTTTGTTTTTTTTAAAAGTAATTTCGAGAAAACATATATGGCTGTCACACATGCAAATTGATTGCAACACAAAAATGTGACTGTAGTGAACATGTGACATGTGGCGACTAGTGAAATCGAAGGTGCACTATATACAAGACATACGCAAGTGACATAGAATGATAATTATTCTTTTTCCTGTCTAATGATTATCCACATGAATGCCAGACCCATACTATTTCAAAGTTAAGGTCAAGACAACTGTGTAGACATGTATGATGGTACTGTCGACGTTTCGACCCTATAAACAGCGCAAAATGATGCTTTTATTTAAGGTTATTTACGAATGTCTTACAAACTAACAGTAGACTTAACCTAGGAATAATTTCTACACCATTTGAATCCAACCGGCTGGTGGAAGCCTTGTGTGCTTTTATTTAAGACTCCAACCTTTTGGTGGAGTGCAACGCAGGTTTCAGTGTTTATCTATAAATCAAGATTCTTTAAAGACGCCCCGGCATTCCCATGACCTGCATTAATTGAGCTTTTGAACCTACCCCCGGTATTTCCAACTGGATTACCATTACACCATCCTTCATTGAATCAACTATTGTTTCGTTTGGCTGTCCATCCCGTGTTTTTACAGTCCTGAGGAAGACCCGGCCTGACGCACATCATTTTGTGCTGTTTATAGGGTCGAAACATCGACAGTACCATCATACATGTCTACACAGTTGTCTTGACCTTAATTCTCAAATAGTATTGGGTCTGGCATTCATGTGGATAATCATTAAACAGGAAAAAGAATAATTATCATTCTATGTCACTTGCGTATGTCTTGTATATAGTGCAACTTCGATTTCACTAGTCACCACATGTCACTTGTTCACTACAGTCACATTTTTGTGTTGCAATCAATTTGCATGTGTGACAGCCATATATGTTTTCTCGAAATTACTTTAAAAAAAACAAAAGAGTAAAATTAACTCCGTTATCTAATATTTCTCCTGGTGTGTTCTTGTTTAATTAATTTTTGGTATCTAATTAAGAAAGCCTGTTGTATTTTTTCGTATTCAATACATGCACTAGAGTAATTACCCCCACCCAACAGAACCAATTGTTTTCTATATTACTGATACCCAGGTTCTGAGGGACACAGGGTCGCCCCATTAACTTTAAGGCACCACTAATGCAGCAGACACGTCACCTAACAGCCCGCACAGCATCAGTACCGCCCATTCCAAACCAGCAGGACAGCACCTCTAATGCAGCAGACACATCACCCAACGGCCTGCACAGCATCAGCACCATCCATTCCAAGCGAGCAGGACAGCGACGCTAATGTATTTGGCACGTCACCCAATGGTCTGCACGGCATCAGCACCATACATTCCAAGCCCGCAAGACAGTGCCGATATCGCAGCTGACATGTCCCTCAATGGCCTGCACAGCAGCAGCAGCATCCATTCCAAGCCAGTAGGATGGCAACAGTAATGCAGCAGACATGTCACCCAACGGCCTGCATGGCATCAGCACCATCCATTCCAAGGCAGCAGGACGGTGCCGCTAACGCTTGAGACACATCACCCAATGGCCTGCACAGCATCAGCACCGTCCATTCCAAACCAGCATGACGGCACCACTAATGCAGAAGACACGTCACCTAACAGCCCGCACAGCATCAGTACCGCCCATTCCAAACCAGCAGGACAGCGCCTCTAATGCAGCAGACACATGACCCAACGGCCTGCACAGCATCGGCACCATCCATTCCAAACCAGCAGGACGGTGCTCCTGCAACAGACACATCACCCAACATCCTGCACAGCATCAGCACCATCCATTCCAAGTGAGCAGGACAGCGACGCTAATGCATTTGGCACGTCACCCAATGGCCTGCACGGCATCAGCACCATACATTCCAAGCCCTCAAGACAGTGCCACTAATGCAGCTGACATGTCCCCCAATGGCCTGCATGTCATCAGCACCATCCATTCCAAGGCAGCAGTACGGCACCGCTAATGCAACAGACACATCACCCAATGGCCTGCACAGCATCAGCACCGTCCATTCCAAACCAGCAGGACGGTGCCACTAATGCAGGGGACACGTCACACAAAAGCCTGCACACCATCAGCACCATCCATACCAAACGAGCAGGACGGCACCACTAACGCAGTAGACACATCACCCAACAGCCCGCACAGCATCAGCACCATCCATTCCAAGCCAGCAGGATGGCACAGCTAACGCAGAAAACACATCACCCAACAGCCCGCACAGAATTAGCACCACCCATTCCAAATCAGCAGGACAGTGCCGCTAATGAAGCAGACACATCACCCAACGGCCTGCTCAGCATCAGCACCATCCATTCCAAACCAGCAGGATGGTGCCGCTAATGCAGGAGACACATCACCCAACAGCCCGAACAGCATCAGCACCGCCCATTCCAAGCCAGCAGGATGCAGGATGGTGCCGCAAATGCAGGAGACACATCACCCAACAGACAGCACAGCATCAGCACCATCCATTCCAAACCTGCAGGACAGCATTGCTAATGCAGCAGACACATCACCCAACGGTCCGCACAGCATCAGCATTGCCCATTGCAAACCAGCAGGACAGCGCCGCTAATGAAGCAGACACAACACCCAACGGCCTGCACAACACCAGCACCGTCCATTCCAAACCAGCAGGACGGTGCCGCTAATGCAGGAGACACATCACCCAACGGCCTGCACAGCATCAGCACTGCCCATTCCAAACTAGCAGGACTGTGCCGCTAATGCAGGAGACACATCACCCAATGGCCTGCACAGCATCAGCACCGTCCATTCCGAAGGAGCATGACGGCACCACTAATGCAGCAGACACATCACCTAACAGCCCGCACAGCATCGGTACCGCCCATTCCAAACCATCAGGACAGCGCCTCTAATGCAGTAGACACATCACCCAATGGCCTGCACAGTATCGGCACCATCCATTCCAAACCAGCAGGATGGTGCTCCTGTAAGGGAAACATCACCCAACATCCTGCACAGCATCAGCACCATCCATTCCAAGCCAGCAGGACTGCACCGCTAATGCAGCAGACACATCACCCAACAGCCCGCACAGCATCTGCACCGCCCATTCCAAACCAGCAGGACAGTGCCGCTAATGAAGCAGACAAATCACCCAACGACCTGCACAGCATCAGCACCGTCCATTCGAAACCAGCAGGACGGCACCGTTAACGCAGCAGACACATCACGCAACAGCCCACACAGCATCAGCACCGCCCATTCCAAACCAGCAGGACGGTGCCGCTAATGCAGCAGACACATCACCCAAAGGCATACACAGCATCAGCACCATCCATTCCAAACCAGCAGGATGGTGCTCCTGCAAGCAACACATCACCCAACATCCTACACAGCATCAGCAGCATCCATTCCAAAGCAGCACGACCGTGCCGCTAATGCAGCGGACTCATCATCTGACAGCCCGCACAGCATCAGCACCGCCCATTCCAAACCAGCAGGACAGCGCCGCTAATGAAGCAGACACATCATCCAAAAGCCTGTACAACATCAGCACCATCTATTCCAAGCCAGCACGACAGTGCTTTTAATGTAGCAGACACATCACCCAACAGCCTGCACAGTGTCAGCACCGTCCATTCCAAACCAGCAGTATGGCGCCCCTAATGCAGCAGACACATCACCCAACAGCCTGACCAGCATCAGCACCATCTATTGCAAACCAGCATGACGGTGCCGCTAATGCAGCGGACACATCATCCAACGGCCTGCATGGCATCAGCACCATCCATTCCAAGCCAGCAGTACGGTGCCGCTAATACAGCAGACACATCACCCGACGGCCTGCACAGCATCAGCACCGCCCATTCCAAACCAGCAGGACAGCGCCGCTAATGAAGCAGACACATCACCCAACGGCCTGCACAGCATCAGCACCGTCCATTCCAAACCAGCAGGACGGTGCCGCTAATGCAGGAAACACATCACCCAACGGCCTGCACAGCATCAGCACCGTCCATTCCAAACCAGTAGGACGGCGCGGCTAATGCAGGGGACACGTCACCCAACAGCCTGCACAACATCAGCACCATCCATTCCAAACCAGAAGGATGGTGCTGCTAACGCAGGAGACACATCACCCAATGGCCTGCACAGCATCAGCACTGTCCATTCCAAACCAGCATGACAGCACCACTAATGCAGCAGACACGTCACCCAACAGCCCACAGAGCATCAGCACTGCCCATTCCAAACCAGCAGGACAGCGCCGCTAATGAAGCAGACACATCACCCAACGAGCTGCACAGCATCAGCACCGTCCATTCCAAACCAGCATGACGGCACCACTAATGCAGCAGACTCATCACCTAACAGCCCGCACAGCATCACTACCGCCCATTCCAAACCATCAGGACAGAGCCTCTAATGCAGCAGACACATCACCCAACGGCCTGCACAGCATCGGCACCATCCATTCCAAACCAGTAGAATGGTGCTCCTGCAAGGGACACATCACCCAACATCCTGCACAGCATCAGCACAATCAATTCCAAGCCAGGAGGACTGCACCGCTAATGCAGCAGACACATCACCCAACAGCCCGCACAGCATCTGCACCGCCCATTCCAAACCAGCAGGACAGCGCCGCTAATGAAGCAGACAAATCACCCAACGACCTGCACAGCATCAGCACCGTCCATTCCAAACCAGCAGCACGGCACTGTTAACGCAGCAGACACATCACTCAACAGCCCACACAGCATCAGCACCCCCCATTCCAAACCAGCAGGACGGTGCCGCTAATGCAGCAGACACATCACCCAAAGGCATACACAGCATCAGCACCATCCATTCCAAACCATCAGGATGGTGCTCCTGCAAGCAACACATCACCCAACATCCTACACAGCATCAGCACCATCCATTCCAAACCAGCACGACCGTGCCGCTAATGCAGCGGACTCATCATCTGACAGCCCGCACAGCATCAGCACCGCCCATTCCAAACCAGCAGGACAGCGCCGCTAATGAAGCAGACACATCATCCAAAAGCCTGTACAACGTAAAAGTGGCTCTGTATATACTGAACCAAAGTAAGGTTCAGTGTGCACAGAGTCCACAGTCCCCAGAGGTTTGGCAGAGGCTAAAGTTAGATATAACCTTACTCTCTAAAGTGGTAGCTTGGTCGAGCAGTAAGGCAGTATCAGAGGACAGTGTAAAGCATTTGTTGTACACACTCAGTCAGCAAATGGTCTCACACACTCAAGAACTAAACTCTAGGCCAATTGTTTTGTATATAAAAATATATAGTTGTTTTATTTTAGAACCAACAATAGGTATCAAAATACTTTCTCAGAATAAAATGCTGTAGTTGTATACTTTCAATAAGCAATAGACTTTTAAATGCAATAGTTACAGTTGTTGCAATAGGCAACACAATTCCAACACAATTATAACATTGAGCTCAATGGGAGTTTTTAAGTAAAGGCAGTTTCAGTTACTTTACGTATGATTTTCTTACTCAGGGTTGGATCCTGGATTCAGCCCTGGTGCATTTCCTGTAAACAGTTGAAAGAAATCGTTTTTGTTACACAGGCGATTTTTAAGGAATATGTGTATGTTTCAAAAATCGATACTTAGAAGAATTTCTGGCAAAAACCAGGCAATGTTATCCTATGGAGGAAAATCAAGTTATCGGTAAGTACAGTTGAAATTACTTGTCAGGGTCAGTGCTGGGCACCAAGATCCAGCACTGGGATCTCTCCTGATAACAGGTGAGTAATTTCGTTTTTGTTGATCGGGCGATTTTTAGTGAATATTTTAAAGTTTCAAAACTCGACACAGAAGAATTTCCAAGTGAAACCAGTCCATGTTACCCTATGGAGAAGATGCGGGTTATCGGATTTCAGGTAAGTGCTCGACTGGCAGAGTTAAGGTTCTGGGCATAGACTCAGGGGTCTTCCAGGGTCAGGTAGGTACAGTTGGTACACCCTCAGTGGCACAGGGGCAGCCGGGTGCAGAGTGAGTTAGGCCCAATGTTAGCCTATGGCGGGCAGGGGGCCCTTGGTTGGTGGCTGCTAGCAGGCAGGCCACGCGGCTGTGGGAGCTGGGCTCCTGGTCACTTACACAGGGCAAGTGGGGAAGTAGAATAGGATAGGTGTTGCACTCCCAGGGGCACTCGGGCGGCTGGGTGCAGGGTGCTTTTGAGCCGTCGGGCGCTCAATGGATTTCAATGGAGAAGTTACCAGATGAACAAAGGCTGCAAGCTCGGGGACGGAGATTCTTCAGGTGCGACCACCACTTCGAGAGGTAAGTTGGGAAGCTGTAGGTTAAGTAGGCACCCCGGAGTTGGGCACAGGGGCCGCAGGGCGCCGGGTGCAGGGGTGTCTTTTTGGGTCGGGAAATCTTACCCTCTGCTGGTCGCGGTTGGAGGGGTCCCTGATTCTGAGGCTGCAGGCGTCGTCAGGAGCGTCGAGGAGGGTCCTTGGGTGCTGGATTCTGGGTCACAGCCGCCGGGGGGACGTCCTCGTGGTCTTTGTCCACTCAGGCACAGGCTGGACTCGGCGGGTGCAGAGTGTGCAGGAGTCGCGGTTCCTGGCTGGCACCAGGGGTTTGTTACTTGCTTTGAGCAGAACCACTGCAAGTGGGAGTCCCAGTCTTTTAGAGTCACAAGGCAGTCAGGTCCTCCGGGGTTTTCGAGGTTGCTGACCACTGGAGACGCCGGAGTTTAGCAGGAGCAGGTTCGAGGGTCGACAGGCCTGTAGGGCTGTGGCCAAGTCAGTTGGTGTCTTCCTCTTGTGAGCAGCTGCACGGAAGGTCTTCTTTCTTCTTGTTCTTCTTGCTTGTTTCGGATTCGGGATCTGAGGAAGGAAGGTTCAGGGTGCCCCTAAATACTAAATTTAGGGGCGTTACAGGTAGGTAAAGGGCAGGGACCAATGGGTCCCTTCCCTGGGGTGGGTACACCCCCTATCCTGCCACTCTCCAGTGGGAGGGGGGCAGGAGCCTAGTCCTGATTGGGCAGGGCTCCCCATCTTCAAGATGGCGAGAGCCCGGAGATGTGCTTCACCTCGCCTCCCCCACCTGAGGGGTGGGGTTGGCAGAGGCTGGCACACCCCCTTTCCTCACTTGGGGTTTCCCGCCAGTCTTCCCGCCAGAGTGGGGGCTAGAACCGGTGGGGACCAGTTGCTGAGTACAGCAAGTGGTCTGGGGAGGCTCACAAAGGCGGCATGCCTTTGAAGCTTCCCCCGCCCATCCTGGGGGAGGAGACCTAGCACCTCGCCCAGGACGTGCAGGACGTGCTAACGATGGAGGAACAGTTGCTGCCAGCTTCCGAGAAGGAATGCTAGCCATCAGCTCCTGGATGGCAAGCAACTGCTTAAAGCTTAATTCCGATAAAACGGAAGTAATGATCTTTGGAAACCTAGCCCCGGGCTGGTCCTCTACCTGGTGGCCAACCGATTTGGGACCCCCTCCTGCACCGGTCACTAAGGTCAGGAATTTGGGTGTAATGTTTGACGACAAGCTGTCTTTCATTCATCACGCGAACGCGGTCGTCTCTTCATCCTTTTACACCCTAAAAATGATAAGGAAACTTCTGACATTCCTCCCCCCCAGCGCCGGTAAGACTCTTATGTGCACATTGGTGATGTCAAAGATTGACTATTGCAATGGACTCTTCTTAAACGCCCAGGAGAAAGTCCTTAATAAACTGCAATTAGTTCAGAACTCAGCTGCCAGAATTCTGTCTGGCTCCTCCAAGTTCAAATCAATCTCTAGAGTCATACGGCAGCTTCATTGGCTGCCTATTAGAAGTCGAACCAAATTCAAAGCACTGTGCAATCCACATAAAGTGATTAACAAGACTGGACCCGAGTTCCTAAAAAAAGAACTTTGTCCATACATCCCACTCAGATCTTTGCGTTCTGCCTCAGCCAACCTACTGACTATCCCTCGCACAAAGAAAACATCTTGGGGAGATAGACGTTTCACAGTTGCCACGGCAAGACTGTGGAACACCCTACCCCTCCACATCAAAACCAGTCCCACCCTCTTGACATTTAGGAAACAAGTGAAAACCTGGCTCTTCAACCAGTAGTCATCCAATTTAGCTGCTTTAATTCTACTCCGCAGCGCCGAGACAACCCCGGGTATTTGTGCGCTATATAAATTGCATAAATAAATAAATAAATTGTTGCAGGCCCAGGAGAGTGGATGGCTCTCTACCCAGGGGTCCAGCAACATGTCTGCTGGGTGGCAGCCTAGGCAGCCTCTCAGGCAGGACGTGGATTGTAGGTTAGGTTCAGGGGGCAACTCTAAGTTGCCCTCTGTCGTGCATCTTACATTAAATCCCACACTGGCATCAGTGTGGGTTGAATGTGCTGAGAAGTTTGATACCAAACTTCCCAGTCTTCAGTGTAGCCATTATGGTGCTGTGGAGTTCGTAATGACAAACTCCCAGCACCATATGCTCTTAATGGCAGCACTGCACTTACAGTGCCCAGGAATGGACCTGGGTACTGTAGGGGTACAGGGCTCATGCACCTGTACCCTCACCACTGGCATAGGGCACCCAGCTAGAGGGGTGACTGATGTATGCCAGGGCAGTGGTTTGTGGGCATGTCGACTCTTCACTTTGTTCTGCACCAAGACACGCAGCCTGCAAGGGCAGTGTGTGTGTGTAAAGGTACAGGGCCTCTAAGGGTGGCACAATAAGTGCTGCAGCCCTTAGAGGTCTTCTCTGGTCACAGTGCCCTGGGTACCTGTGGTACCATTTACCAGGGGCTGACCTGTGGCCAGAGATGCCAATTGGGTACAGTTTTGGGGAAAGAACACAGGCCCTGGGAACCTGATTGGCAGGGACCCAGGGCACATCAAGTCAAAGTGCATCAGCGGTCTGGCAAAAAGTGGGGGGGTTACTGCAACAGAAACCCACTTCCTTACATACAACATCAGCACCATCCATTCCAAGCCAGCACGACAGTGCTTTTAATGCAGCAGACACATCACCCAACAGCCTGCACAGTGTCAGGACCGTCCATTCCAAACCAGCAGTATGGCGCCACTAATGCAGCAGACACATCACCCAACAGCCTGCACAGCATCAGCACCATCCATTCCAAACCAGCACGACGGTGCCGCTAATGCAGCGGACACATCACCCAACGGCTTGCATGGCATCAGCACCATCCATTCCAACCCAGCAGTACGGTGCCGCTAATACAGCAGACACATCACCCGACGGCCTGCACAGCATCAGCACCGCCCATTCCAAACCAGCAGGACACTGCCGCTAATGAAGCAGACACATCACCCAACGGCCTGCACAGCATCAGCACCGTCCATTCCAAACCAGCAGGACGGTGCCGCTAATCCAGGAAACACATCACACAATGGCCTGCACAGCATCAGCACCGTCCATTCCAAACCAGCAGGACGGTGCCCCTAATGCAGGAAACACATCACCCAACGGCCTGCACAGCATCAGCACCGTCCATTCCAAACCAGTAGGACGGCGCCGCTAATGCAGGGGACACGTCACCCAACAGCCTGCACAACATCAGCACCATCCATTCCAAACCAGAAGGATGGTGCTGCTAACGCAGGAGACACATCACCCAATGGCCTGCACAGCATCAGCACCATCCATTCCAAACCAGCAGGACGGTGCCGCTAATGCAGTGGACACATCACCCAACGGCCTGCATGGCATCAGCACCATCCATTCCAAGGCAGCAGTACGGTGCCGCTAATACAGCAGACACATCACCCAACAGCCCGCACAGCATCTGCACCGCCCATTCCAAACCAGCAGAACAGCACCGCTAATGAAGCAGACAAATCACCCAACGACCTACACAGCATCAGCACCCTCCATTCCAAACCAGCAGGACGGTGCCGCTAATGCAGGAGAGACATCACCCAACGGCCTGCACAGCAGCAGCACCATCCATTCCAAGCCAGCAGGACGACACCGTTAACGCAGCAGACACATCACCCAACAGCTCGCACAGCAACAGCACCGCCCATTCCAAACCAGCATGATGGCACCACTAATGCAGCAGACACATCACGCAACAGCCCACACAGCATCAGCACCGCCCATTCCAAACCAGCAGGACGGTGCCGCTAATGCAGCAGACACGTCACCCAAAGGCATGCACAGCATCAGCACCATCCATTCCAAACCAGCAGGATGGTGCTCCTGCAAGCAACACATCACCCAACATCCTGCACAGCATCAGCACCATCCATTCCAAACCAGCACGATTGCGCCGCTAGTGCAGCGGACTCATCATCCGACAGCCCGCACAGCACCAGCACCACCCATTCCAAACCAGCAGGACAGCCCCGCTAATGAAGTAGACACATCACCCAAACGTCTGTACAACATCAACACCATCCATTCCAAGCCAGCACGGCAGTGCTTTTAATGCAGCAGACACATCACCCAACAGCCTGCACAGTGTCAGCACCATCCATTCCAAACCAGCAGGACGGCGCCACTAATGCAGCGGACACATCACCCAACAGCCTGCACAGCATCAGCACCATCCATTCCAAACCAGCAGGACGGTGCCGCAAATGCAGCGGACACATCACCCAACGGCCTGCATGGCATCAGCACCATCCATTACAAGCCAGCAGTGCGGTGCCGCTAATACAGCAGACACATCACCCGACGGCCTGCACAGCATCAGCACGGCCCATTCCAAACCAGCAGGACAGCGCCACTATTGAAGCAGACACATCACCCAATGACCTGCACAGCATAAGCACCGTCCATTCCAAACCAGCAGGACGGTGCAGCTAATGCAGGGGACACGTCACCCAACATCCTGCAAAGCATCAGCACCGCCCATTCCAAGCCAGCAGGACGGCGCCGCTAATGCAGGGGACACGTCACCCAACATCCTGCAAAGCATCAGCACCGCCCATTCCAAGCCAGCAGGACGGCGCCGCTAATGCAGGGGACACGTCACCCAACATCCTGCAAAGCATCAGCACCGCCCATTCCCATCCAGCAGGACGGCGCCGCTAATGCAGCGGACTCATCATCCGACAGCCAGCACAGCATCAGCACCATCCATTCCAAGCCAGCAGGACAGCACCGCTAACGCAGCAGACACATCAGTCAACAGCCTGAACAGTATCAGCACCATCAATTCCAAGCCAGCAGGATGGCAACGCTAACGCAGCAGACACATCACCCAACAGCCAACACAGCATCAGCACCGCCCATTCCAAACTAGCAGGACTGTGCCGCTAATGCAGGAGACACATCACCCAATGGCCTGCACAGCATCAGCACTGTCCATTCCAAACCAGCATGACAGCACCACTAATGCAGCAGACACGTCACCCAACAGCCCACAGAGCATCAGCACCGCCCATTCCAAACCAGCAGGACAGCGCCGCTAATGAAGCAGACACATCATCCAACGAGCTGCACAGCATCAGCACTGTCCATTCCAAACCAGCATGACGGCACCACTAATGCAGCAGACACATCACCTAACAGCCCGCACAGCATCAGTACCGCCCATTCCAAACCATCAGGACAGCGCCTCTAATGCAGCAGACACATCACCCAACGGCCTGCACAGCATCGGCACCATCCATTCCAAACCAGCAGAATGATGCTCCAGCAAGGGACACATCACCCAACATCCTGCACAGCATCAGCACCATCCATTCCAAGCCAGGAGGACTGCACCGCTAATGCAGCAGACATATCACCCAACAGCCCGCACAGCATCTGAACCGCCCATTCCAAACCAGCAGGACAGTGCCGCTAATGAAGCAGACAAATCACCCAACGACCTGCACAGCATCAGCACCGTCCATTCCAAACCAGCAGGATGGCACCGTTAACGCAGCAGACACATCACGCCACAGCCCACACAGCATCAGCACCGCCCATTCCAAACCAGCAGGACGGTGCCGCTAATGCAGCAGACACATCACCCAAAGGCATACACAGCATCAGCACCATCCATTCCAAACCAGCACGACTGTGCCGCTAATGCAGCGGACTCATCATCTGACAGCCCGCACAGCATCAGCATCGCCCATTCCAAACCAGCAGGACAGCGCCGCTAATGAAGCAGACATATCATCCAAAAGCCTGTACTACATCAGCACCATCCATTCCAAGCCAGCACGACAGTGCTTTTAATGCAGCAGACACATCACCCAACAGCCTGCACAGTGTCAGCACCGTCCATTCCAAACCAGCAGTATGGCGTCACTAATGCAGCAGACACATCACCCAACAGCCTGCACAGCATGAGCACCATCCATTCCAAACCAGCACGACGGTGCCGCTAATGCAGCGGACACATCACCCAACGGCCTGCATGGCATCAGCACCATCCATTCCAAGCCAGCAGTACGGTGCCGCTAATACAGCAGACACATCACCCGACGGCCTGCACAGCATCAGCACCGTCCATTCCAAACCAGCAGGATGGTGCCACTAATCCAGGAAACACATCACCCAACGGCCTGCACAGCATCAGCACCGTCCATTCCAAACCAGCAGGACGGTGCCCCTAATGCAGGAAACACAGCACCCAACGGCCTGCACAGCATCAGCACCGTCCATTCCAAACCAGTAGGACGGCGCCGCTAATGCAGGGGACACGTCACCCAACAGCCTGCACAACATCAGCACCATCCATTCCAAACCAGAAGGATGGTGCTGCTAACGCAGGAGACACATCACTCAACGGCCTGCACAGCATCAGCACAGTCCATTCCAAACCAGCAGGATGGCACCGCTTATGCAGGGGACACGTCACCCAACAGCCTGCACAGCATCAGCACCATCCATTCCAAACCAGCAGGACGGTGCCGCTAACGCAGGAGACACATCACCCAATGGCCTGCACAGCATCAGCACCGTCCATTCCAAACCACCATGACAGCACCACTAATGCAGCAGACTCGTCACCTAACAGCCCGCACAGCATCAGTACCGCCCATTCCAAACCAGCAGGACAGCGCCTGTAATGCAGCAGACACATCACCCAATGGCCTGCACAGCATCGGCACCATCCATTCCAAACAAGCAGGATGGTGCTCCTGCAAGGGACACATCACCCAACATCCTGCACAGCATCAGCACCATCCATTCCAAGCCAGCAGGACTGCACCACTAATGCAGCAGACACATCACCCAACAGCCCGCACAGCATCTGCACCGCCCATTCCAAACCAGCAGAACAGCACCGCTAATGAAGCAGACAAATCACCTAACGAACTACACAGCATCAGCACCCTCCATTCCAAACCAGCAGAACGGTGCCGCTAATGCAGGAGAGACATCACCCAACGGCCTGCACAGCAGTGGCACCATCCATTCCAAGCCAGCAGGACGATACCGTTAACGCAGCAGACACATCACCCAACAGCCCGCACAGCATCAGCACCGCCCATTCCAAACCAGCATGACGGCACCACTAATGCAGCAGACACATCACGCAACAGCCCACACAGCATCAGCCCCGCCCATTCCAAACCAGCAGGATGGTGCCGCTAATGCAGCAGACACGTCACCCAAGGGCATGCACAGCATCAGCACCGTCCATTCCAAACAAGCAGGATGGTGCTCCTGCAAGCAACACATCACCGAACATCCTGCACAGCATCAGCACCATCCATTCCAAACCAGCACGACTGCGCCGCTAATGCAGTGGACTCATCATCCGACAGCCCGCACAGCACCAGCACCACCCATTCCAAACCAGCAGGACAGCGCCGCTAATGAAGTAGACACATCACCCAAACGTCTGTACAACATCAACACCATCCATTCCAAGCCAGCACGGCAGTGCTTTTAATGCAGCAGACACATCACCCAACAGCCTGCACAGTGTCAGCACCATCCATTCCAAACCAGCAGGAAGGCGCCACTAATGCAGCGGACACATCACCCAACAGCCTGCACAGCATCAGCACCATCCATTCCAAACCAGCAGGACGGTGCCGCCAATGCAGCGGACACATCACCCAACGGCCTGCATGGCATCAGCACCATCCATTCCAAGCCAGCAGTGCGGTGCCGCTAATACAGCAGACACATCACCCGACGGCCTGCACAGCATCAAGCACGGCCCATTCCAAACCAGCAGGACAGCGCCGCTATTGAAGCAGACACATCACCCAATGACCTGCACAGCATAAGCACTGTCCATTCCAAACGAGCAGGACGGTGCAGCTGATGCAGGGGACACGTCACCCACTGCAAAGCATCAGCACCGCCCATTCCAAGCCAGCAAGACGGCACCACTAATGAGGGGACACGTCACCCAACATCCTGCAAAGCATCAGCACCGCCCATTCCAAGCCAGCAGGACGGCGCCGCTAATGCAGGGGACACGTCACCCAACATCCTGCAAAGCATCAGCACCGCCCATTCCCAGCCAGCAGGACGGCGCCGCTAATGCAGCGGACTCATCATTCGACAGCCCGCACAGCATCAGCACCATCCATTCCAAGCCAGCAGGACAGCACTGCTAACGCAGCAGACACATCAGTCACCAGCCTGAACAGCATCAGCACCATCAATTCCAAGCCAGCAGGACGGCACCACTAACGCAGCAGACACATCACCCAACAGCGAACACAGCATCAGCACCGCCCATTCCAAACTAGCAGGACTGTGCCGCTAATGCAGGAGACACATCACCCAATGGCCTGCACAGCATCAGCACCA
Source organism: Calotriton arnoldi (assembly GCA_963921515.1). Taxonomy (NCBI): domain Eukaryota; kingdom Metazoa; phylum Chordata; class Amphibia; order Caudata; family Salamandridae; genus Calotriton; species Calotriton arnoldi. Next base: position 480,837 of record CAWUFW010007278.1, on the reverse strand, counting down.
TCCATTCCAAACCAGCAGGATGGTGCTCGTGCAAGGGACACATCACCCAACATCCTGCACAGCATCAGCACCATCCATTCCAAGCCAGCAGGACAGCACCGCTAATGCAGCAGACACATCACCCGACGGCCTCCACAGCATCAGCACGGCACATTCCAAACCAGCAGGACAGCGCCGCTATTGAAGCAGACACATCACCCAATGACCTGCACAGCATAAGCACCGTCCATTCCAAACCAGCAGGACAGTGCAGCTAATGCAGGGGACACGTCACCCAACATCCTGCAAAGCAGTGGCACCATCCATTCCAAGCCAGCAAGACGACACCGTTAACGCAGCAGACACATCACCCAACAGCCCGCACAGCATCAGCACCGCACATTCCAAACCAGCATGACGGCACCACTAATGCAGCAGACACGTCACCCAAAGGCATGCACAGCACCAGCACCATCCATTCCAAACCAGCAGGACGGTGCCGCTAACGCAGGAGACACATCACCCAATGGCCCGCACAGCATCAGCACCGCACATTCCAAACCACCATGACGGCACCACTAATGCAGCAGACACATCACCTAACAGCCCGCACAGCATCAGTACCGCCCATTCCAAACCATCAGGACAGCGCCTCTAATGCAGCAGACACATCACCCAACGGCCTGCACAGCATCGGCACCATCCATTCCAAACCAGCAGGATGGTGTTCCTGCAAGGGACACATCACCCAACATCCTGCACAGCATCAGCACCATCCATTCCAAGCCAGCAGGACTGCACAGCTAATGCAGCAGACACATCACCCAACAGCCCGCACAGCATCTGCACCGCCCATTCCAAACCAGCAGGACAGTGCCGCTAATGAAGCAGACAAATCACCCAACGACCTGCACAGCATCAGCACCGTCCATTCTAAACCAGCAGGACGGCACCGTTAACGCAGCAGACACATCACGCAACAGCCCACACAGCATCAGCACCGCCCATTCCAAACCAGCAGGACGGTGCCGCTAATGCAGCAGACACATCACCCAAAGGCATACACAGCATCAGCACCATCCATTCCAAACCAGCAGGATGGTGCTCCTGCAAGCAACACATCACCCAACATCCTACACAGCATCAGCAGCATCCATTCCAAACCAGCACGACCGTGCCGCTAATGCAGCGGACTCATCATCCGACAGCCCGCACAGCACCAGCACCACCCATTCCAAACCAGCAGGACAGCGCCGCTAATGAAGTAGACACATCAACCAAACGTCTGTACAACATCAACACCATCCATTCCAAGCCAGCACGGCAGTGCTTTTAATGCAGCAGACACATCACCCAACAGCCTGCACAGTGTCAGCACCATCCATTCCAAACCAGCAGGACGGCGCCACTAATGCAGCGGACACATCACCCAACAGCCTGCACAGCATCAGCACCATCCATTCCAAACCAGCAGGACGGTGCCGCCAATGCAGCGGACACATCACCCAACGGCCTGCATGGCATCAGCACCATCCATTCCAAGCCAGCAATGCGGTGCCGCTAATACAGCAGACACATCACCCGACGGCCTGCACAGCATCAGCACGGCCCATTCCAAACCAGCAGGACAGCGCCGCTATTGAAGCAGACACATCACCCAATGACCTGCACAGCATAAGCACTGTCCATTCCAAACGAGCAGGACGGTGCAGCTAATGCAGGGGACACGTCACCCACTGCAAAGCATCAGCACCGCCCATTCCAAGCCAGCAAGACGGCACCACTAATGAGGGGACACGTCACCCAACATCCTGCAAAGCATCAGCACCGCCCATTCCAAGCCAGCAGGACGGCGCTCGCTAATGCAGGGGACACGTCACCCAACATCCTGCAAAGCATCAGCACCGCCCATTCCCAGCCAGCAGGACGGCGCCGCTAATGCAGCGGACTCATCATTCGACAGCCCGCACAGCATCAGCACCGCCCATTCCAAACCAGCAGGATGGTGCCGCTAATGCAGCAGACACGTCACCCAAAGGCATGCACAGCATCAGCACCATCCATTCCAAACCAGCAGGATGGTGCTCCTGCAAGCAACACATCACCCAACATCCTGCACAGCATCAGCACCATCCATTCCAAAGCAGCACGACTGCGCCGCTAGTGCAGCGGACTCATCATCCGACAGCCCGCACAGCACCAGCACCACCCATTCCAAACCAGCAGGACAGCCCCGCTAATGAAGTAGACACATCACCCAAACGACTGTACAACATCAACACCATCCATTCCAAGCCAGCACGGCAGTGCTTTTAATGCAGCAGACACATCACCCAACAGCCTGCACAGTGTCAGCACCATCCATTCCAAACCAGCAGGACGGCGCCACTAATGCAGCGGACACATCACCCAACAGCCTGCACAGCATCAGCACAATCCATTCCAAACCAGCAGGACGGTGCCGCCAATGCAGCAGACACATCACCCAACGGCCTGCATGGCATCAGCACCATCCATTCCAAGCCAGCAGTGCGGTGCCGCTAATACAGCAGACACATCACCCGACGGCCTGCACAGCATGAGCACGGCCCATTCCAAACCAGCAGGACAGCGCCGCTATTGAAGCAGACAAGTCACCCAATGACCTGCACAGCATAAGCACCGTCCATTCCAAACCAGCAGGACGGTGCAGCTAATGCAGGGGACACGTCACCCAACATCCTGCAAAGCATCAGCACCGCCCATTCCAAGCCAGCAGGACCGCGCCGCTAATGCAGCGGACTCATCATCCGACAGCCAGCACAGCATCAGCACCATCCATTCCAAGCCAGCAGGACAGCACCGCTAACGCAGCAGACACATCAGTCAACAGCCTGAACAGCATCAGCACCATCGATTCCAAGCCAGCAGGACGGCACCGCTAACGCAGCAGACACATCACCCAACAGCCAACACAGCATCAGCACCGCCCATTCCAAACTAGCAGGACTGTGCCGCTAATGCAGGAGACACATCACCCAATGGCCTGCACAGCATCAGCACTGTCCATTCCAAACCAGCATGACAGCACCACTAATGCAGCAGACAAGTCACCCAACAGCCCACAGAGCATCAGCACCGCCCATTCCAAACCAGCAGGACAGCGCCGCTAATGAAGCAGACACATCATCCAAAAGCCTGTACAACAACAGCACCATCCATTTCAAGCCAGCACAACAGTGCTTTTAATGCAGCAGACACATCACCCAACAGCATGCACAGTGTCAGCACCGTCCATTCCAAACCAGCAGTATGGCGCCACTAATGCAGCAGACACATCACCCAACAGCCTGACCAGCATCAGCACCATCCATTCCAAACCAGCATGACGGTGCCGCTAATGCAGCAGACATATCACCCGACGGCCTGCACAGCATCAGCACCGCCCATTCCAAACCAGCAGGACAGCGCCGCTAATGAAGCAGACACATCACCCAATGGCCTGCACAGCATCAGCACCGTCCATTCCAAACCAGCAGGCCGGGGCCCCTAATGCAGGAAACACATCACCCAACGGCCTGCACAGCATCAGCACCGTCCATTCCAAACCAGTTGGACGGCGCCGCTAATGCAGGGGACACGTCACCCAACAGCCTGCACAACATCAGCACCATCCATTCCAAACCAGAAGGATGGTGCTTCTAACGCAGGAGACACATCACCCAATGGCCTGCACAGAATCAGCACTGTCCATTCCAAACCAGCATGACAGCACCACTAATGCAGCAGACACGTCACACAACAGCCCACAGAGCATCAGCACCATCCATTCCAAACCAGCATAACGGTGCCGCTAATGCAGCAGACATATCACCCGACGGCCTGCACAGCATCAGCACCGCCCATTCCAATCCAGCAGGACAGCGCCGCTAATGAAGCAGACACATCACCCAATGGCCTGCACAGCATCAGCACCGTCCATTCCAAACCAGTAGGACGGCGCCGCTAATGCAGGGGACACGTCACCCAACAGCCTGCACAACATCAGCACCATCCATTCCAAACCAGAAGGATGGTGCTTCTAACGCAGGAGACACATCACCCACTGGCCTGCACAGCATCAGCACTGTCCATTCCAAACCAGCAGGACAGCGCCGCTAATGAAGCAGACACATCACCCAACGAGCTGCACAGCATCAGCACCGTCCATTCCAAACCAGCATGACGGCACCACTAATGCAGCAGACACATCACCTAACATCCCGCACAGCATCAGCACCGCCCATTCCAAACCAGCAGGACGGTGCCGCTAATGCAGCAGACACATCACCCAAAGGCATACACAGCATCAGCACCATCCATTCCAAACCAGCAGGATGGTGCTCCTGCAAGCAGCACATCACCCAACATCCTACACAGCATCAGCACTGTCCATTCCAAACCAGCATGACAGCACCACTAATGCAGCGGACTCATCATCTGACAGCCCGCACAGCATCAGCACCGCCCATTCCAAACCAGCAGGACAGCGCCGCTAATGAAGCAGACACATCATCCAAAAGCCTGTACAACATCAGCACCATCCATTCCAAGCCAGCACAACAGGGCTTTTAATGCAGCAGACACATCACCCAACAGCCTGACCAGAATCAGCACCATCCATTCCAAACCAGCACGACGGTGCCGCTAATGCAGCGGACACATCACCCAACGGCCTGCATGGCATCAGCACCATCCATTCCAAGCCAGCAGTACGGTGCCGCTAATACAGCAGACACATCACCCGACGGCCTGCACAGCATCAGCACCGTCCATTCCATACCAGCAGGACGGTGCCGCTAATCCAGGAAACACATCACCCAACGGCCTGCACAGCATCAGCACCGTCCATTCCAAACCAGCAGGACGGTGCCCCTAATGCAGGAAACACAGCACCCAACGGCCTGCACAGCATCAGCACCGTCCATTCCAAACCAGTAGGACGGCGCCGCTAATGCAGGGGACACGTCACCCAACAGCCTGCACAACATCAGCACCATCCATTCCAAACCAGAAGGATGTTGCTGCTAACGCAGGAGACACATCACTCAACGGCCTGCACAGCATCAGCACAGTCCATTCCAAACCAGCAGGATGGCACCGCTTATGCAGGGGACATGTCACCCAACAGCCTGCACAGCATCAGCACCATCCATTCCAAACCAGCAGGACGGTGCCGCTAACGCAGGAGACACATCACCCAATGGCCTGCACAGCATCAGCACCGTCCATTCCAAACCACCATGACGGCACCACTAATGCAGCAGACACATCACCCAACGGCCTGCACAGCATCGGCACTATCCATTCCAAACAAGCAGGATGGTGCTCCTGCAAGGGACACATCACCCAACATCCTGCACAGCATCAGCACCATCCATTCCAAGCCAGCAGGACTGCACCGCTAATGCAGCAGACACATCACCCAACAGCCCGCACAGCATCTGCACCGCCCATTCCAAACCAGCAGAACAGCACCGCTAATGAAGCAGACAAATCACCTAACGACCTACACAGCATCAGCACCCTCCATTCCAAACCAGCAGAACGGTGCCGCTAATGCAGGAGAGACATCACCCAACGGCCTGCACAGCAGTGGCAGCATCCATTCCAAGCCAGCAGGACGACACCGTTAACGCAGCAGACACATCACCCAACAGCCCGCACAGCATCAGCACCGCCCATTCCAAACCAGCATGACGGCACCACTAATGCAGCAGACACATCACGCAACAGCCCACACAGCATCAGCACCCCCATTCCAAACCAGCAGGATGGTGCCGCTAATGCAGCAGACACGTCACCCAAAGGCAAGCACAGCATCAGCACCGTCCATTCCAAACCAGCAGGATGGTGCTCCTGCAAGCAACACATCACCCAACATCCTGCACAGCATCAGCACCATCCATTCCAAACCAGCACGACTGCGCCGCTAATGCAGCAGACTCATCATCCGACAGCCCGCACAGCACCAGCACCACCCATTCCAAACCAGCAGGACAGCGCCGCTAATGAAGTAGACACATCACCCAAACGTCTGTACAACATCAACACCATCCATTCCAAGCCAGCACGGCAGTGCTTTTAATGCAGCAGACACATCACCCAACAGCCTGCACAGTGTCAGCACCATCCATTCCAAACCAGCAGGACGGCGCCACTAATGCAGCGGACACATCACCCAACAGCCTGCACAGCATCAGCACCATCCATTCCAAACCAGCAGGACGGTGCCGCCAATGCAGCGGACACATCACCCGATGGCCTGCACAGCATCAGCACGGCCCATTCCAAACCAGCAGGACAGCGCCGCTATTGAAGCAGACACATCACCCAATGACCTGCACAGCATAAGCACTGTCCATTCCAAACCAGCAGGATGGTGCAGCTAATGCAGGGGACACATCACCCAACATCCTGCAAAGCATCAGCACCGCCCATTCCAAGCCAGCAGGACGGCACCACTAATGCAGGGGACACGTCACCCAACATCCTGCAAAGCATCAGCACCGCCAATTCCAAGCCAGCAGGACGGCGCCGCTAATGCAGGGGACACGTCACCCAACATCCTGCAAAGCATCAGCACCGCCCATTCCCAGCCAGCAGGACGGCGCCGCTAATGCAGCGGACTCATCATTCGACAGCCCGCACAGCATCATCACCATCCATTCCAAGCCAGAAGGACAGCACTGCTAACGCAGCAGACACATCAGTCAACAGCCTGAACAGCATCAGCACCATCAATTCCAAGCCAGCAGGACGGCACCACTAACGCAGCAGACACATCACCCAACAGCCAACACAGCATCAGCAGCGCCCATTCCAAACTAGCAAGACTGTGCCGCTAATGCAGGAGACACATCACCCAATGGGCTGCACAGCATCAGCACCGTCCATTCCAAACCAGAATGACGGCACCACTAATGCAGCAGACACATCACCTAACAGCCCGCACAGCATCAGTACCGCCCATTCCAAACCATCAGGACAGCGCCTCTAATGCAGCAGACACATCACCCAACGGCCTGCACAGCATCGGCACCATCCATTCCAAACCAGCAGGATGGTGCTCGTGCAAGGGACACATCACCCAACATCCTGCACAGCATCAGCACCATCCATTCCAAGCCAGCAGGACAGCACCGCTAATGCAGCAGACACATCACCCGACGGCCTGCACAGCATCAGCACGGCCCATTCCAAACCAGCAGGACAGCGCCGCTATTGAAGCAGACACATCACCCAATGACCTGCACAGCATAAGCACCGTCCATTCCAAACCAGCAGGACAGTGCAGCTAATGCAGGGGACACGTCACCCAACATCCTGCAAAGCAGTGGCACCATCCATTCCAAGCCAGCAAGACGACACCGTTAACGCAGCAGACACATCACCCAACAGCCCGCACAGCATCAGCACCGCACATTCCAAACCAGCATGACGGCACCACTAATGCAGCATACACGTCACCCAAAGGCATGCACAGCACCAGCACCATCCATTCCAAACCAGCAGGATGGTGCTCTTCCAAGCAACACATCACCCAACATCCTGCACAGCATCAGCACCATCCATTCCAAACCAGCACGACTGCGCCGCTAATGCAGCAGACTCATCATCCGACAGCCCGCACAGCACCAGCACCACCCATTCCAAACCAGCAGAATATCGCCGCTAATGAAGTAGACACATCACCCAAACGTCTGTACAACATCAACACCATCCATTCCAAGCCAGCACGGCAGTGCTTTTAATGCAGCAGACACATCACCCAACAGCCTGCACAGTGTCAGCACCATCCATTCCAAACCAGCAGGACGGCACCACTAATGCAGCGGACACATCACCCAACAGCCTGCACAGCATCAGCACCATCCATTCCAAACCAGCAGGACGGTGCCGCCAATGCAGCGGACACATCACCCAACGGCCTGCATGGCATCAGCACCATCCATTCCAAGCCAGCAGTGCGGTGCCGCTAATACAGCAGACACATCACCCGACGGCCTGCACAGCATCAGCATGGCCCAATCCAAACCAGCAGGACAGCGCCGCTAACGCAGCAGACACATCACCCAACAGCCAACACAGCATCAGAACTGCCCATTCCAAACTAGCAGGACTGTGCCGCTAATGCAGGTGACACATCACCCAATGGCCTGCACAGCATCAGCACCGTCAATTCCAAACCAGCATGACAGCACCACTAATGCAGCAGACACATCACCTAACAGCCCGCACAGCATCAGTACCGCCCATTCCAAACCATCAGGACAGCGCCTCTAATGCAGCAGACACATCACCCAACGGCCTGCACAGCATCGGCACCATCCATTCCAAACCAGCAGGATGGTGCTCCTGCAAGGGACACATCACCCAACATCCTGCACAGCATCAGCATCATCCATTCCAAGCCAGCAGGACTGCACCGCTAATGCAGCAGACACGTCACCCAACAGCCCGCACAGCATCTGCACCACCCATTCCAAACCAACAGGACAGTGCCGCTAATGAAGCAGACAAATCACCCAACGACCTGCACAGCATCAGCACCGTCCATTCCAAACCAGCAGGACGGCACCGTTAACGCAGCAGACACATCACGCAACAGCCCACACAGCATCAGCACCGCCCATTCCAAACCAGCAGGACGGTGCCGCTAATGCAGCAGACATATCACCCAAAGGCATACACAGCATCAGCACCATCCATTCCAAACCAGCAGGATGGTGCTCCTGCAAGCAACACATCACCCAACATCCTACACAGCATCAGCAGCATCCATTCCAAACCAGCACGACCGTGCCGCTAATGCAGCGGACTCATCATCTGACAACCCGCACAGCATCAGCACCATCCATTCCAAGCCAGCACGACAGTGCTTTTAATGCAGTAGACACATCACCCAACAGCCTGCACAGTGTCAGCACCGTCCATTCCAACCCAGCAGTATGGCGCCACTAATGCAGCAGACACATCACCCAACAGCCTGACCAGCATCAGCACCATCCATTCCAAACCAGCATGACGGTGCCGCTAATGCAGCGGACACATCACCCAACGGCCTGCATGGCATCAGCACCATCCATTCCAAGCCAGCAGTACAGTGCCGCTAATACAGCAGACACATCACCCGACGGCCTGCACAGCATCAGCACCGCCCATTCCAAACCAGCAGGACAGCGCCGCTAATGAAGCAGACACATCACCCAACGGCCTGCGCAGCATCAGCACCGTCCATTCCAAACCAGCAGGACGGTGCCGCTAATCCAGGAAACACATCACCCAACGGCCTGCACAGCATCAGCACCGTCCATTACAAACCAGCAGGACAGTGCCCCTAATGCAGGAAACACATCACCCAACGGCCTGCACAACATCAGCACCATCCATTCCAAACCAGAAGGATGGTGCTTCTAACGCAGGAGACACATCACCCAACATCCTGCACAGCATCAGCTCCATCCATTCCAAGCCAGCAGGACTGCACCGCTAATGCAGCAGACACATCACCCAACAGCCCGCACAGCATCTGCACCGCCCATTCCAAACCAGCAGGACAGTGCCGCTAATGAAGCACACAAATCACCCAACGACCTGCACAGCATCAGCACCGTCCATTCCAAACCAGCAGGACGGCACCGTTAACGCAGCAGACACATCACGCAACAGCCCACACAGCATCAGCACCGCCCATTCCAAACCAGCAGGACGGTGCCGCTAATGCAGCAGACACATCACCCAAAGGCATACACAGCATCAGCACCATCCATTCCAAACCAGCAGGATGGTGCTCCTGCAAGCAACACATCACCCAACATCCTACACAGCATCAGCACCATCCATTCCAAACCAGCACGACCGTGCACGCTAATGCAGCGGACTCATCATCTGACAGCCCGCACAGCATCAGCAACGCCCATTCCAAACCAGCAGGACAGCGCCGCTAATGAAGCAGACACATCATCCAAAAGCCTGTACAACATCAGCACCATCCATTCCAAGCCAGCACGACAGTGCTTTTAATGCAGCAGACACATCACCCAACAGCCTGCACAGTGCCAGCACTTTCCATTCCAAACCAGCAGTATGGCGCCACTAATGCAGCAGACACATCACACAACAGCCTGCACAGCATCAGCACCATCCATTCCAAACCAGCACGACAGTGCCGCTAATGCAGCGGACACATCACCCAACGGCCTGCATGACATCAGCACCATCCATTCCAAGCCGGCAGTACGGTGCCGCTAATACAGCAGACACATCACCCGACGGCCTGCACAGCATCAGCACCGCCCATTCCAAACCAGCAGGACAGCGCCGCTAATGAAGCAGACATTACCCAACGGCCTGCACAGCATCAGCATCAGCACCGTCGATTCCAAACCAGCAGGACGGTGCCGCTCATCCAGGAAACACATCACCCAACGGCCTGCACAGAATCAGCACCGTCCATTCCAAACCAGCAGGACGGTGCCCCTAATGCAGGAAACACATCACCCAACGGCCTGCACAGCATCAGCACCGTCCATTCCAAAGCAGTAGGACGGCGCCGCTAATGCAGGGGACACGTCACCCAACAGCCTGCACAACATCAGCACCATCCATTCCAAACCAGAAGGATGGTGCTGCTAACGCAGGAGACACATCACCCAATGGCCTGCACAGCATCAGCACTGTCCATTCCATACCAGCATGACAGCACCACTAATGCAGCAGACACGTCACCCAACAGGCCACAGAACATCAGCACCGCCCATTCCAAACCAGCAGGACAGCGCCGCTAATGAAGCAGACACATCACCCAACGAGCTGCACAGCATCAGCACCGTCCATTCCAAAACAGCATGACGGCACCACTAATGCAGCAGACACATCACCTAACATCCCGCACAGCATCAGTACCGCCCATTCCAAACCATCAGGACAGCGCCTCTAATGCAGCAGACACATCACCCAACGGCCTGCACAGCATCGGCACCATCCATTCCAAACCAGCAGGATGGTGCTCCTGCAAGGGACACATCACCCAACAGCCTGCACAGTGCCAGCACTTTCCATTCCAAACCAGCAGTATGGCGCCACTAATGCAGCAGACACATCACACAACAGCCTGCACAGCATCAGCACCATCCATTCCAAACCAGCACGACGGTGCCGCTAATGCAGCGGACACATCACCCAACGGCCTGCATGACATCAGCACCATCCATTCCAAGCCGGCAGTACGGTGCCGCTAATACAGCAGACACATCACCCGACGGCCTGCACAGCATCAGCACCGCCCATTCCAAACCAGCAGGACAGCGCCGCTAATGAAGCAGACACATCACCCAACGGCCTGCACAGCATCAGCATCAGCACCGTCGATTCCAAACCAGCAGGACGGTGCCGCTCATCCAGGAAACACATCACCCAACGGCCTGCACAGAATCAGCACCGTCCATTCCAAATCAGCAGGACGGTGCCCCTAATGCAGGAAACACATCACCCAACGGCCTGCACAGCATCAGCACCGTCCATTCCAAAGCAGTAGGACGGCGCCGCTAATGCAGGGGACACGTCACCCAACAGCCTGCACAACATCAGCACCATCCATTCCAAACCAGAAGGATGGTGCTGCTAACTGAGGAGACACATCACCCAATGGCCTGCACAGCATCAGCACTGTCCATTCCATACCAGCATGACAGCACCACTAATGCAGCAGACACGTCACCCAACAGGCCACAGAACATCAGCACCGCCCATTCCAAACCAGCAGGACAGCGCCGCTAATGAAGCAGACACATCACCCAACGAGCTGCACAGCATCAGCACCGTCCATTCCAAAACAGCATGACGGCACCACTAATGCAGCAGACACATCACCTAACATCCCGCACAGCATCAGTACCGCCCATTCCAAACCATCAGGACAGCGCCTCTAATGCAGCAGACACATCACCCAACGGCCTGCACAGCATCGGCACCATCCATTCCAAACCAGCAGGATGGTGCTCCTGCAAGGGACACATCACCCAACATCCTGCACAGCATCAGCACCATCCATTCCAAGCCAGCAGGACTGCACAGCTAATGCAGCAGACACATCACCCAACAGCCCGCACAGCATCTGCACCGCCCATTCCAAACCAGCAGGACAGTGCCGCTAATGAAGCAGACAAATCACCCAACGACCTGCACAGCATCAGCACCGTCCATTCCAAACCAGCAGGACGGCACCGTTAACGCAGCAGACACATCACGCAACAGCCCACACAGCATCAGCACTGCCCATTCCAAACCAGCAGGACGGTGCCGCTAATGCAGCAGACACATCACCCAAAGGCATACACAGCATCAGCACCATCCATTCCAAACCAGCAGGATGGTGCTCCTGCAAGCAACACATCACCCAACATCCAACACAGCATCAGCAGCATCCATTCCAAACCAGCACGACCGTGCCGCTAATGCAGCGGACTCATCATCTGACAGCCCGCACAGCATCAGCACCGCCCATTGGAAACCAGCAGGACAGCGCCGCTAATGAAGCAGACACATCATCCAAAAGCCTGTACAACATCAGCACCATCCATTCCAAGCCAGCACGACAGGGCTTTTAATGCAGCAGACACATCACCCAACAGCCTGCACAGTGTCAGCACCGTCCATTCCAAACCAGCAGTATGGCGCCACTAATGCAGCAGACACATCACCCAACAGCCTGACCAGCATCAGCACCATCCATTCCAAACCAGCATGACGGTACCGCTAATGCAGAGGACACATCACCCAATGGCCTGCATGGCATCAGCACCATCCATTCCAAGCCAGCAGTACGGTGCCGCTAATACAGCAGACACATCACCCGACGGCCTGCACAGCATCAGCACCGCTCATTCCAAACCAGCAGGACAGCGTCGCTAATGAAGCAGACACATCATCCAACGGCCTGCACAGCATCAGCACCGTCCATTCCAAACCAGCAGGACGGTGCCGCTAATCCAGGAAAGACATCACCCAACAGCCCGCACAGCATCAGCACCGCCCATTCCAAACCAGCATGACGGCACCACTAATGCAGCAGACACATCACGCAACAGCCCACACAGCATCAGCACCACCCATTCCAAACCAGCAGGATGGTGCCGCTAATGCAGCAGACACGTCACCCAAAGGCATGCACAGCATCAGCACCATCCATTTCAAACCAGCAGGATGGTGCTCCTGCAAGCAACACATCACCCAACCTCCTGCACAGCATCAGCACCATCCATTCCAAAGCAGCATGACTGCGCCGCTAGTGCAGCGGACTCATCATCCGACAGCCCGCACAGCACCAGCACCACCCATTCCAAGCCCCGCTAATGAAGTAGACACATCACCCAAACGTCTGTACAACATCAACACCATCCATTCCAAGCCAATACGTCAGTGCTTTTAATGCAGCAGACACATCACCCAACAGCCTGCACAGTGTCAGCACCATCCATTCCAAACCATCAGGACGGCGCCACTAATGCAGCGGACACATCACCCAACAGCCTGCACAGCATCAGCACCATCCATTCCAAACCAGCAGGACGGTGCCGCCAATGCAGCGGACACATCACCCAACGGCCTGCATGGCATCAGCACCATCCATTCCAAGCCAGCAGTGCGGTGCCGCTAATACAGCAAACACATCACCCGACGGCCTGCACAGCATCAGCACGGCCCATTCCAAACCAGCAGGACAGCGCCGCTATTGAAGCAGACACATCACCCAATGACCTGCACAGCATCAGCACCGTCCATTCCAAACCAGCAGGACGGTGCAGCTAATGCAGGGGACACGTCACCCAACATCCTGCAAAGCATCAGCACCGCCCATTCCAAGCCAGCAGGACCGCGCCGCTAATGCAGCGGACTCATCATCCGACAGCCAGCACAGCATCAGCACCATCCATTCCAAGCCAGCAGGACAGCACCGCTAACGCAGCAGACACATCAGTCAACAGCCTGAACAGCATCAGCACCATCGATTCCAAGCCAGCAGGACGGCACCGCTAACGCAGCAGACACATCACCCAACAGCCAACACAGCATCAGCACCGCCCATTCCAAACTAGCAGGACTGTGCCGCTAATGCAGGAGACACATCACCCAATGGCATGCACAGCATCAGCACTGTCCATTCCAAACCAGCATGACAGCACCACTAATGCAGCAGACAAGTCACCCAACAGCCCACAGAGCATCAGCACCGCCCATTCCAAACCAGCAGGACAGCGCCGCTAATGAAGCAGACACATCATCCAAAAGCCTGTACAACATCAGCACCATCCATTCCAAGCCAGCACAACAGTGCTTTTAATGCAGCAGACACATCACCCAACAGCATGCACAGTGTCAGCACCGTCCATTCCAAACCAGCACTATGGCGCCACTAATGCAGCAGACACATCACCCAACAGCCTGACCAGCATCAGCACCATCCATTCCAAACCAGCATGACGGTGCCGCTACTGCAGCAGACATATCACCCGACGGCCTGCACAGCATCAGCACCGCCCATTCCAAACCAGCAGGACAGCGCCGCTAATGAAGCAGACTCATCACCCAATGGCCTGCACAGCATCAGCACCGTCCATTCCAAACCAGCAGGACGGTGCCCCTAATGCAGGAAACACATCACCCAACGGCCTGCACAGCATCAGCACCGTCCATTCCAAACCAGTAGGACGGCGCCGCTAATGCAGGGGACACGTCACCCAACAGCCTGCACAACATCAGCACCATCCATTCCAAACCAGAAGGATGGTGCTTCTAACGCAGGAGACACATCACCCAATGGCCTGCACAGCATCAGCACTGTCCATTCCAAACCAGCATGACAGCACCACTAATGCAGCAGACACGTCACACAACAGCCCACAGAGCATCAGCACCATCCATTCCAAACCAGCATGACGGTGCCGCTAATGCAGCAGACATATCAGCCGACGGCCTGCACAGCATCAGCACCGCCCATTCCAAACCAGCAGGACAGCACCGCTAATGAAGCAGACACATCACCCAATGGCCTGCACAGCATCAGCACCGTCCATTCCAAACCAGTAGGACGGCGCCGCTAATGCAGGGGACACGTCACCCAACAGCCTGCACAACATCAGCACCATCCATTCCAAACCAGCAGGACAGTACCGCTAATGAAGCACACAAATCACCCAACGACCTGCACAGCATCAGCACCGTCCATTCCAAACCAGCAGGACGGCACCATTAACGCAGCAGACACATCACGCAACAGCCCACACAGCATCAGCACCGCCCATTCCAAACCAGCAGGACGGTGCCGCTAATGCAGCAGACACATCACCCAAAGGCATACACAGCATCAGCACCATCCATTCCAAACCAGCAGGATGGTGCTCCTGCAAGCAGCACATCACCCAACATCCTACACAGCATCAGCACTGTCCATTCCAAACCAGCATGACAGCACCACTAATGCAGCGGACTCATCATCTGACAGCCCGCACAGCATCAGCACCGCCCATTCCAAACCAGCAGGACAGCGCCGCTAATGAAGCAGACACATCATCCAAAAGCCTGTACAACATCAGCACCATCCATTCCAAGCCAGCACGACAAGGCTTTTAATGCAGCAGACACATCACCCAACAGCCTGCACAGTGTCAGCACCGTCCATTCCAAACCAGCAGTATGGCGCCACTAATGCAGCAGACACATCACCCAACAGCCTGACCAGAATCAGCACCATCCATTCCAAACCTCATGACGGTGCCGCTAATGCAGCGGACACATCACCCAATGGCCTGCATGGCATCAGCACCATCCATTCCAAGCCAGCAGTACGGTGCTGCTAATACAGCAGACACATCACCCGACGGCCTGCACAGCATCAGCACCGCCCATTCCAAACCAGCAGGACAGCGCCGCTAATGAAGCAGACACATCATCCAACGGCCTGCACAGCATAAGCACCGTCCATTCCAAACCAGCAGGACGGTGCCGCTAATCCAGGAAACACATCACCCAACAGCCTGCGCAGCATCAGCACCGCCCATTCCAAACCAGCATGACGGCACCAATAATGCAGCAGTCACATCACGCCACAGCCCACACAGCATCAGCACCGCCCATTCCAAACCAGCAGGATGGTGCCGCTAATGCAGCAGACACGTCACCCAAAGGCATGCACATCATCAGCACCATCCATTCCAAACCAGCAGGATGGTGCTCCTGCAAGCAACACATCACCCAACATCCTGCACAGCACCAGCACCACCCATTCCAAACCAGCAGGACAGCCCCGCTGATGAAGTAGACACATCACCCAAACGTCCTGCACAGTGTCAGCACCATCCATTCCAAACCAGCAGGATGGCGCCACTAATGCAGCGGACACATCACCCAACGGCCTGCATGGCATCAGCGCCATCCATTCCAAACCAGCAGTGCAGTGCCGCTAATAGAGCAGACACATCACCCGACGGCCTGCACAGCATCAGCACGGCCCATTCCAAACCAGCAGGACAGCGCCGCTATTGAAGTAGACACATCACCCAATGACCTGCACAGCATAAGCACCGTCCATTCCAAACCAGCAGGACGGTGCAGCTAATGCAGGGGACACATCACGCAACAGCCCACATAGCATCAGCACCGCCCATTCCAAACCAGCAGGATGGTGCCGCTAATGCAGCAGACACGTCACCCAAAGGCATGCACAGCATCAGCACCATCCATTCCAAACCAGCAGGATGGTGCTCCTGCAAGCAACACATCACCCAACATCCTGCACAGCATCAGCACCATCCATTCCAAACCAGCACGACTACGCCGCTAATGCAGCGGACTCATCATCCGACAGCCCGCACAGCACCAGCACCACCCATTCCAAACCAGCAGGACAGCGCCGCTAATGAAGTAGACACATCACCCAAACGTCTGTACAACATCAACACCATCCATTCCAAGCCAGCAGGGCAGTGCTTTTAATGCAGCAGACACATCACCCAACAGGCTGCACAGTGTCAGCACCATCCATTCCAAACCAGCAGGACGGCGCCACTAATGCAGCGGACACATCACCCAACAGCCTGCACAGCATCAGCACCATCCATTCCAAACCAGCAGGACGGTGCCGCCAATGCAGCGGACACATCACCCAATGGCCTGCATGGCATCAGCAACATCCATTCCATGCCAGCAGTGCGGTGCCGCTAATACAGCAGACACATCACCCGACGGCCTGCACAGCATCAGCACGGCCCATTCCAAACCAGCAGGACAGCGCCCGCTATTGAAGCAGACACATCACCCAATGACCTGCACAGCATAAGCACCGTCCATTCCAAACCAGCAGGACGGTGCAGCTAATGCAGCGTACACGTCACCCAACATCCTGCAAAGCATCAGCACCGCCCATTCCCAGCCAGCAGGACGGGCGCCGCTAATGCAGCGGACTCATCATCCGACAGCCCGCACAGCATCAGCACCATCCATTCCAAGCCAGCAGGACAGCACCGCTAACGCAGCAGACACATCAGTCAACAGCCTGAACAGCATCAGCACCATCAATTCCAAGCCAGCAGGACGGCACCGCTAACGCAGCAGACATATCACCCAACAGCCAACACAGCATCAGCACCGCCCATTCCAAACTAGCAGGACTGTGCCGCTAATGCAGGAGACACATCACCCAATGGCCTGCACAGCATCAGCACCGTCCATTCCAAACCAGCATGACGGCACCACTAATGCAGCAGACACATCACCTAACAGCCCGCACAGCATCAGTACCGCCCATTCCAAACCATCAGGACAGCGCCTCTAATGCAGCAGACACATCACTCAACGGCCTTCACAGCATCAGCACCATCCATTCCAAACCAGCAGGATGGTGCTCCTGCAAGGGGCACATCACCCAAAATCCTGCACAGCATCAGCACCATCCATTCCAAGCCAGCAGGACTGCACCGCTAATGCAGCAGACACAACACCCGACGGCCAGCACAGCATCAGCACGGCCCATTCCAAACCAGCAGGACAGCGCCGCTATTGAAGCAGACACATCACCCAATGACCTGCACAGCATAAGCACCGTCCATTCCAAACCAGCAGGACAGTGCAGCTAATGCAGGGGACACGTCACCCAACATCCTGCAAAGCATCAGCACCATCCATTCCAAGCCAGCAGGACAGCACCGCTAATGCAGCAGACACATCACCCGACGGCCTGCACAGCATCAGCACGGCCCATTCCAAACCAGCAGGACAGCGCCGCTATTGAAGCAGACACATCACCCAATGACCTGCACAGCATAAGCACCGTCCATTCCAAACCAGCAGGATGGCACCGTTAACGCAGCAGACACATCACGCAACAGCCCACACAGCATCAGCACCGCCCATTCCAAACCAGCAGGACGGTGCCGCTAATGCAGCAGACACATCACCCAAAGGCATACACAGCATCAGCACCATCCATTCCAAACCAGCAGGATGGTGCTCCTGCAAGCAACACATCACCCAACATCCTACACAGCATCAGCAGCATCCATTCCAAACCAGCACGACCGTGCTGCTAATGCAGCGGACTCATCATCTGACAGCCCGCACAGCTCAGCACCGCCCATTCCAAACCAGCAGGACAACGCCGCTAATGAAGCAGACACATCATTCAAAAGCCTGTACAACATCAGCACCATCCATTCCAAGCCAGCACGACAGGGCTTTTAATGCAGCAGACACATCACCCAACAGCCTGCACAGTGTCAGCACCGTCCATTCCAAACCAGCAGTATGGCACCACTAATGCAGCAGACACATCACCCACCAGCCTGACCAGCATCAGCACATCCATTTCAAACCAGCATGACGGTGCCGCTAATGCAGCGGACACATCACCCAATGGCCTGCATGGCATCAGCACCATCCATTCCAAGCCAGCAGTACGGTGCCGCTAATACAGCAGACACATCACCCGACGGCCTGCACAGCATCAGCACCGCCCATTCCAAACCAGCAGGACAGCGCCGCTAATGAAGCAGACACATCATCCAACAGCCCGTGCATCAGCACCGCCCATTCCAAACCAGCATGACGGCACCACTAATGCAGCAGACACATCACGCCACAGCCCACACAGCATCAGCACCGCCCATTCCAAACCAGCAGGATGGTGCCGCTAATGCAGCAGACACGTCACCCAAAGACATGCACAGCATCAGCACCATCCATTCCAAACCAGCAGGATGGTGCTCCTGCAAGCAACACATCACCCAACATCCTGCACAGCATCAGCACCATCCATTCCAAACCAGCACGACTGCGCCGCTAGTGCAGCGGACTCATCATCCGACAGCCCGCACAGCACCAGCTCCACCCATTCCAAACCAGCAGGTCAGCCCCCCTAATGAAGTAGACACATCACCCAAACGTCTGTACAACATCAACACCATCCATTCCAAGCCAGCACGGCAGTGCTTTTAATGCAGCAGACACATCACCCAACAGCCTGCACAGTGTCAGCACCATCCATTCCAAACCAGCAGGACGGCGCCACTAATGCAGCGGACACATCACCCAACAGCCTGCACAGCATCAGCACCATCCATTCCAAACCAGCAGGATGGTGCCGCCAATGCAGCGGACACATCACCCAACGGCCTGCATGGCATCAGCACCATCCATTCCAAGCCAGCAGTGCGGTGCCGCTAATACAGCAGACACATCACCCGACGGCCTGCACAGCATCAGCACGGCCCATTCCAAACCAGCAGGACAGCGCTGCTATTGAAGCAGACACATCACCCAATGACCTGCACAGCATAAGCACCGTCCATTCCAAACCAGCAGGACGGTGCAGCTAATGCAGGGGACACGTCACCCAACATCCTGCAAAGCATCAGCACCGCCCATTCCAAGCCAGCAGGACGGCGCCGCTAATGCAGCGGACTCATCATCCGACAGCCAGCACAGCATCAGCACCATCCATTCCAAGCCATCAGGACAGCACCGCTAACGCAGCAGACACATCAGTCAACAGCCTGAACAGCATCAGCACCATCAATTCCAAGCCAGCAGGACGGCACCGCTAACGCAGCAGACACATCACCCAACAGCCAACACAGCATCAGCACCGCCCATTCCAAACTAGCAGGACTGTGCCGCTAATGCAGGAGACACATCACCCAATGGCCTGCACAGCATCAGCACTGTCCATTCCAAACCAGCATGACAGCACCACTAATGCAGCAGACACGTCACCCAACAGCCCACAGAGCATCAGCACCGCCCATTCCAAACCAGCAGGACAGCGCCGCTAATGAAGCAGACACATCACCCAACGAGCTGCACAGCATCAGCACCGTCCATTCCAAACCAGCATGACGGCACCACTAATGCAGCAGACACATCACCTAACAGCCCGCACAGCATCAGTACCGCCCATTCCAATGCATCAGGACAGCGCCTCTAATGCAGCAGACACATCACCCAACGGCTCTGCACAGCATCGGCACCATCCATTCCAAACCAGCAGGACGGTGCCGCTAAAGCAGCAGACACATCACCCAAAGGCATACACAGCATCAGCACCAATCATTCCAAAAAGCAGAATGATGCTCCAGCAAGGCACACATCACCCAACATCCTGCACAGCATCAGCACCATCCATTCCAAGCCAGGAGGACTGCACCGCTAATGCAGCAGACACATCACCCAACAGCCCGCACAGCATCTGCACCGCCCATTCCAAACCAGCAGGACAGTGCCGCTAAAGAAGCAGACAAATCACCCAACGACCTGCACAGCATCAGCACCGTCCATTCCAAACCAGCAGGACGGCACCGTTAACGCTGCAGACACATCACGCAACGGCCCACACAGCATCAGCACCGCCCATTCCAAACCAGCAGGACGGTGCCGCTAGTGCAGCAGACGCATCACCCAAAGGCATACACAGCATCAGAACCATCCATTCCAAACCAGCAGGATGGTGCTCCTGCAAGCAACACATCACCCAACATCCTACACAGCATCAGCACCATCCTTTCCAAACCAGCACGACCGTAGCACGCTAATGCAGCGGACTCATCATCTGACAGCCCGCACAGCATCAGCACCGCCCATTCCAAACCAGCAGGGCAGCGCCGCTAATGAAGCAGACACATCATCCAAAAGCCTGTACAACATCAGCACCATCCATTCCAAGCCAGCACAACAGTGCTTTTAATGCAGCAGACACATCACCCAACAGCCTGCACAGTGTCAGCACCGTCCATTCCAAACCAGCAATATGGCGCCACTAATGCAGCAGACACATCACCCAACAGCCTGCACAGCATCAGCACCATCCATTCCAAACCAGCACGACGGCAGCACGCTAATGCAGCGGACACATCACCCAACGGCCTGCATGGCATCAGCACCATCCATTCCAAGCCAGCAGTACGGTGCCGCTAATACAGCAGACACATCACACGATGGCCTGCACAGCATCAGCACCGTCCATTCCAAACCAGCAGGACGGTGGCGCTAATCCAGGAAACACATCACCCAACGGCCTGCACAGCATCAGCACCGTCCATTCCAAACCAGCAGGACGGTGCCGCTTTTCAAGGAAACACATCACCCAACGGCCTGCACAGCATCAGCACCGTCCATTCCAAACCAGCAGGACGGTGCCCCTAATGCAGGAAACACATCACCCAACGGCCTGCACAGCATCAGCACCGTCCATTCCAAACTAGTAGGACGGCGCCGCTAATGCAGGGGACACGTCACCCAACAGCCTGCACAACATCAGCACCATCCATTCCAAACCAGAAGGATGGTGCTGCTAACGCAGGAGACACATCACTCAACGGCCTGCACAGCATCAGCACCGTCCATTCCAAACCACCATGACGGCACCACTAATGCAGCAGACTCGTCACCTAACAGCCCGCACAGCATGAGTACCGCCCATTCCAAATCAGCAGGACAGTGCCTGTAATGCAGCAGACACATCACCCAACGGCCTGCACAGCATCAGCACCATCCATTCCAATCCAGCAGGATTGTGCTCCTGCAAGGGACACATCACCCAACATCCTGCACAGCATCAGCACCATCCATTCCAAGCCAGCAGGACTGCACCGCTAATGCAGCAGACACATCACCCAACAGCCCGGACAGCATCTGCACCGCCCATTCCAAACCAGCAGAACAGCACCGCTAATGAAGCAGACAAATCACCCAACGACCTACACAGCATCAGCACCCTCCATTCCAAACCAGCAGGACGGTGCCGCTAATGCAGGAGAGACATCACCCAACGGCCTGCACAGCAGTGGCACCATCCATTCCAAGCCAGCAGGACGACACCGTTAACGCAGCAGACACATCACCCAACAGCCCGCACAGCATCAGCAACGCCCATTCCAAACCAGCATGACGGCACCACTAATGCAGCAGACACATCACGCAACAGCCCACACAGCATCAGCACCGCCCATTCCAAACCAGCAGGATGGTGCCGCTAATGCAGCAGACACGTCACCCAAAGGCATGCACAGCATCAGCACCATCCATTCCAAACCAGCAGGATGGTGCTCCTGCAAGCAACACATCACCCAACATCCTGCACAGCATCAGCACCATCCATTCCAAACCAGCACGACTGCGCCGCTAATGCAGCGGACTCATCATCCGACAGCCCGCACAGCACCAGCACCACCCATTCCAAACCAGTAGGACAGCGCCGCTAATGAAGTAGACACATCACCCAAACGTCTGTACAACATCAACACCATCCATTCCAAGCCAGCAGGGCAGTGCTTTTAATGCAGCAGACACATCACCCAACAGGCTGCACAGTGTCAGCACCATCCATTCCAAACCAGCAGGACGGCGCCACTAATGCAGCGGACACATCACCCAACAGCCTGCACAGCATCAGCACCATCCATTCCAAACCAGCAGGACGGTGCCGCCAATGCAGCGGACACATCACCCAATGGCCTGCATGGCATCAGCACCATCCATTCCATGCCAGCAGTGCGGTGCCGCTAATACAGCAGACACATCACCCGACGGCCTGCACAGCATCAGCACGGCCCATTCCAAACCAGCAGGACAGCGCCGCTATTGAAGCAGACACATCACCCAATGACCTGCACAGCATAAGCACCGTCCATTCCAAACCAGCAGGACGGTGCAGCTAATGCAGGGTACACGTCACTCAACATCCTGCAAAGCATCAGCACCGCCCATTCCAAGCCAGCAGGACGGCGCCACTAATGCAGGGGACACGTCACCCAACATCCTGCAAAGCATCAGCACCGCCCATTCCAAGCCAGCAGGACGGCGCCACTAATGCAGGGGACACGTCACCCAACATCCTGCAAAGCATCAGCACCGCTCATTCCAAGCCAGCAGGACGGCGCCGCTAATGCAGGGGACACGTCACCCAACATCCTACAAATCATCAGCACCGCCCATTCCCAGCCAGCAGGACGGCACCGCTAATGCAGCGGACTCATCATCCGACAGCCCGCACAGCATCAGCACCATCCATTCCAAGCCAGCAGGACAGCACCGCTAACGCAGCAGACACATCAGTCAACAGCCTGAACAGCATCAGCACCATCAATTCCAAGCCAGCAGGACGGCACCGCTAACGCAGCAGACACATCACCCAACAGCCAACACAGCATCAGCACCGTCCATTCCAAACTAGCAGGACTGTGCCGCTAATGCAGGAGACACATCACCCAATGGCCTGCACAGCATCAGCACCGTCCATTCCAAACCAGCATGACGGCACCACTAATGCAGCAGACACATCACCTAACAGCCCGCACAGCATCAGTACCGCCCATTCCAAACCATCAGGACAGCGCCTCTAATGCAGCGGACACATCACCCAACGGCCTTCACAGCATCAGCACCATCCATTCCAAACCAGCAGGATGGTGCTCCTGCAAGGGACACATCACCCAACATCCTGCACAGCATCAGCACCATCCATTCCAAGCCAGCAGGACTGCACCGCTAATGCAGCAGACACATCACCCGACGGCCTGCACAGCATCAGCTCGGCCCATTCCAAACCAGCAGGACAGCGCCGCTATTGAAGCAGACACATCACCCAATGACCTGCACAGCATAAGCACCGTCCATTCCAAACCAGCAGGACAGTGCAGCTAATGCAGGGGACACGTCACCCAACATCCTGCAAAGCATCAGCACCGCCCATTCCAAGCCAGCAGGACGGCGCCACTAATGCAGGGGACACGTCACCCAACATCCTGCAAAGCATCAGCACCGCCCATTCCAAGCCAGCAGGATGGCGCCGCTAATGCAGGGGACACGTCACCCAACATCCTACAAAGCATCAGCACCGCCCATTCCCAGCCAGCAGGACGGCACCGCTAATGCAGCGGACTCATCATCCGACAGCCCGCACAGCATCAGCACCATGCATTCCAAGCCAGCAGGACAGCACCGCTTGCGCAGCAGACACATCAGTCAACAGCCTGAACAGCATCAGCACCATCAATTCCAAGCCAGCAGGACGGCACCGCTAACGCAGCAGACACATCACCCAACAGCCAACACAGCATCAGCACTGCCCATTCCAAACTAGCAGAACTGTGCCGCTAATGCAGGAGACACATCACCCAATGGCCTGCACCGTCCATTCCAAACCAGCATGACAGCACCACTAATGCAGCAGACACATCACCTAACAGCCCGCACAGCATCAGTACCGCCCATTCCAAACCATCAGGACAGCGCCTCTAATGCAGCAGACACATCACCCAACGGCCTGCACAGCATCGGCACCATCCATTCCAAACCCGCAGGATGGTGCTCCTGCAAGGGACACATCACCCAACATCCTGCACAGCATCAGCACCATCCATTCCAAGCCAGCAGGACTGCACTGCTAATGCAGCAGACACGTCACCCAACAGCCCGCACAGCATCTGCACCACCCATTCCAAACCAACAGGACAGTGCCGCTAATGAAGCAGACAAATCACCCAACGACCTGCACAGCATCAGCACCGTCCATTCCAAACCAGCAGGATGGCACCGTTAACGCAGCAGACACATCACGCAACAGCCCACACAGCATCAGCACCGCCCATTCCAAACCAGCATGACGGTGCCGCTAATGTAGCAGACACATCACCCAAAGGCATACACAGCATCAGCACCATCCATTCCAAACCCAGCAGGATGGTGCTCCTGCAAGCAACACATCACCCAACATCCTACACAGCATCAGCAGCATCCATTCCAAACCAGCACGACCGTGCCGCTAATGCAGCTGTCTCATCAACTGACAGCCCGCACAGCATCAGCACCGCCCATTCCAAACCAGCAGGACAGCGCCGCTAATGAAGCAGACACATCACCCAACGAGCTGCACAGCATCAGCACCGTCCATTCCAAACCAGCATGACGGCACCACTAATGCAGCAGACACATCACCTAACATCCCGCACAGCATCAGTACCGCCCATTCCAAACCATCAGGACAGCGCCTCTAATGCAGCAGACACATCACCCAACGGCCTGCACAGCATCGGCACCATCCATTCCAAACCAGCAGAATGGTGCTCCTGCAAGGGACACATCACCCAACATCCTGCACATCATCAGCACCATTCATTCCAAGCCAGCAGGACTGCACCGCTAATGCAGCAGACACATCACCCAACAGCCCGCACAGCATCTGCACCGCCCAATGCAAACCAGCAGGACAGTGCCGCTAATGAAGCACACAAATCACCCAACGACCTGCACAGCATCAGCACCGTCCATTCCAAACCAGCAGGATGGCACCGTTAACGCAGCAGACACATCACGCAACAGCCCACACAGCATCAGCACCGCCCATTCCAAACCAGCAGGACGGTGCCGCTAATGCAGCAGACACATCACCCAAAGGCATACACAGCATCAGCACCATCCATTGCAAACCAGCAGGATGGTGCTCCTGCAAGCAACACATCACCCAACATCCTACACAGCATCAGCACCATCCATTCCAAACCAGCAGGTCTGCACAGCTAATGCAGCAGACACATCACCCAACAGCCCGCACAGCATCTGCACCGTCCTTTCCAAACCAGCATGACGGCACCACTAACGCAGCAGACACATCACCTAACATCCCGCACAGCATCAGTACCGCCCATTCCAAACCATCAGGACAGCGCCTCCAATGCAGCAGACACATCACCCAACGGCCTGCACAGCATCGGCACCATCCATTCCAAACAAGCAGAATGGTGCTCCTGCAAGGGACACATCACCCAACATCCTGCACAGCATCAGCACCATCCATTCCAAGCCAGCAGGACTGCACCGCTAATGCAGCAGACACATCACCCAACAGCCCTCACAGCATCTGCACCGCCCATTCCAAACCAGCACGACCGTGCCGCTAATGCAGCGGACTCATCATCTGACAGCCCGCACAGCATCAGCAACGCCCATTCCAAACCAGCAGGACCGCGCCGCTAATGAAGCAGACACATCATCCAAAAGCCTGTACAACATCAGCACCATCCATTCCAAGCCAGCACGACAGTGCTTTTAATGCAGCAGACACATCACCCAACAGCCTGCACAGTGTCAGCATTGTCCATTCCAAACCAGCAGTATGGCGCCAATAATGCAGCAGACACATCACCCAACGGCCTGCATGGCATCAGCACCATCCATTCCAAGCCAGCAGTACGGTGCCGCTAATACAGCAGACACATCACCCGACGGCCTGCACAGCATCAGCACCGTCCATTCCAAACCAGCAGGACGGTGGCGCTAATCCAGGAAACACATCACCCAACGGCCTGCACAGCATCAGCACCGTCCAATCCAAACCAGCAGGACGGTGCCGCTTTTCAAGGAAACACATCACCCAACGGCTGCACAGCATCAGCACCGTCCATTCCAAACCAGCAGGACGGTGCCCCTAATGCAGGAAACACATCACCCAACGGCCTGCACAGCATCAGCACCGTCCATTCCAAACTAGTAGGACGGCGCCGCTAATGCAGGGGACACGTCACCCAACAGCCTGCACAACATCAGCACCATCCATTCCAAACCAGAAGGATGGTGCTGCTAACGCAGGAGACACATCACTCAACGGCCTGCACAGCATCAGCACAGTCCATTCCAAACCAGCAGGACGGCACCGCTAATGCAGGGGACACGTCACCCAACAGCCTGCACAGCATCAGCACCATCCATTCCAAACCAGCAGGACGGTGCAGCTAACGCAGGAGACACATTACCCAATGGCCTGCACAGCATCAGCACCGTCCATTCCAAACCACCATGACGGCACCACTAATGCAGCAGACTCGTCACCTAACAGCCCGCACAGCATCAGTACCGCCCATTCCAAATCAGCAGGACAGTGCCTGTAATGCAGCAGACACATCACCCAACGGCCTGCACAGCATCAGCACCATCCATTCCAAGCCAGCAGGATTGTGCTCCTGCAAGGGACACATCACCCAACATCCTGCACAGCATCAGCACCATCCATTCCAAGCCAGCAGGACTGCACCGCTAATGCAGCAGACACATCACCCAACAGCCCGGACAGCATCTGCACCGCCCATTCCAAACCAGCAGAACAGCACCGCTATAGAAGCAGACAAATCACCCAACGACCACACAGCATCAGCACCCTCCATTCCAAACCAGCAGGACGGTGCCGCTAATGCAGGAGAGACATCACCCAACGGCCTGCACAGCAGTGGCACCATCCATTCCAAGCCAGCAGGATGACACCGTTAACGCAGCAGACACATCACCCAACAGCCCGCACAGCATCAGCACCGCCCATTCCAAACCAGCATGACGGCACCACTAATGCAGCAGACACATCACGCAACAGCCCACATAGCATCAGCACCGCCCATTCCAAACCAGCAGGATGGTGCCGCTAATGCAGCAGACACGTCACCCAAAGGCATGCACAGCATCAGCACCATCCATTCCAAACCAGCAGGATGGTGCTCCTGCAAGCAACACATCACCCAACATCCTGCACAGCATCAGCACCATCCATTCCAAACCAGCACGACTGCGCCGCTAATGCAGCGGACTCATCATCCGACAGCCCGCACAGCACCAGCACCACCCATTCCAAACCAGCAGGACAGCGCCGCTAATGAAGTAGACACATCACCCAAACGTCTGTACAACATCAACACCATCCATTCCAAGCCAGCAGGGCAGTGCTTTTAATGCAGCAGACACATCACCCAACAGGCTGCACAGTGTCAGCACCATCCATTCCAAACCAGCAGGACGGCGCCACTAATGCAGCGGACACATCACCCAACAGCCTGCACAGCATCAGCACCATCCATTCCAAACCAGCAGGACGGTGCCGCCAATGCAGCGGACACATCACCCAATGGCCTGCATGGCATCAGCAACATCCATTCCATGCCAGCAGTGCGGTGCCGCTAATACAGCAGACACATCACCCGACGGCCTGCACAGCATCAGCACGGCCCATTCCAAACCAGCAGGACAGCGCCGCTATTGAAGCAGACACATCACCCAATGACCTGCACAGCATAAGCACCGTCCATTCCAAACCAGCAGGACGGTGCAGCTAATGCAGCGTACACGTCACCCAACATCCTGCAAAGCATCAGCACCGCCCATTCCCAGCCAGCAGGACGGCGCCGCTAATGCAGCGGACTCATCATCCGACAGCCCGCACAGCATCAGCACCATCCATTCCAAGCCAGCAGGACAGCACCGCTAACGCAGCAGACACATCAGTCAACAGCCTGAACAGCATCAGCACCATCAATTCCAAGCCAGCAGGACGGCACCGCTAACGCAGCAGACATATCACCCAACAGCCAACACAGCATCAGCACCGCCCATTCCAAACTAGCAGGACTGTGCCGCTAATGCAGGAGACACATCACCCAATGGCCTGCACAGCATCAGCACCGTCCATTCCAAACCAGCATGACGGCACCACTAATGCAGCAGACACATCACCTAACAGCCCGCACAGCATCAGTACCGCCCATTCCAAACCATCAGGACAGCGCCTCTAATGCAGCAGACACATCACTCAACGGCCTTCACAGCATCAGCACCATCCATTCCAAACCAGCAGGATGGTGCTCCTGCAAGGGGCACATCACCCAAAATCCTGCACAGCATCAGCACCATCCATTCCAAGCCAGCAGGACTGCACCGCTAATGCAGCAGACACATCACCCGACGGCCAGCACAGCATCAGCACGGCCCATTCCAAACCAGCAGGACAGCGCCGCTATTGAAGCAGACACATCACCCAATGACCTGCACAGCATAAGCACCGTCCATTCCAAACCAGCAGGACAGTGCAGCTAATGCAGGGGACACGTCACCCAACATCCTGCAAAGCATCAGCACCGCCCATTCCAAGCCAGCTGGACGGCACCACTAATGCAGGGGACACGTCACCCAACATCCTGCAAAGCATCAGCACCGCCCATTCCAAGCCAGCAGGATGGCGCCGCTAATGCAGGGGACACGTCACCCAACATCCTACAAAGCATCAGCACCGCCCATTCCCAGCCAGCAGGACGGCGCCGCTAATGCAGCGGACTCATCATCCGACAGCCCGCACAGCATCAGCACCATCCATTCCAAGCCAGCAGGACAGCACCGCTTGCGCAGCAGACACATCAGTCAACAGCCTGAACAGCATCAGCACCATCAATTCCAAGCCAGCAGGACGGCACCGCTAACGCAGCAGACACATCACCCAACAGCCAACACAGCATCAGCACTGCCCATTCCAAACTAGCAGAACTGTGCCGCTAATGCAGGAGACACATCACCCAATGGCCTGCACAGCATCAGCACCGTCCATTCCAAACCAGCATGACAGCACCACTAATGCAGCAGACACATCACCTAACAGCCCGCACAGCATCAGTGCCGCCCATTCCAAACCATCAGGACAGCGCCTCTAATGCAGCAGACACATCACCCAACGGCCTGCACAGCATCAGCACCATCCATTCCAAACCAGCAGGATGGTGCTCCTGCAAGGGACACATCACCCAACATCCTGCACAGCATCAGCACCATCCACTACAAGCCAGCAGGACTGCACCGCTAATGCAGCAGACACGTCACCCAACAGCCCGCACAGCATCTGCACCACCCATTCCAAACCAACAGGACAGTGCCGCTAATGAAGCAGACAAATCACCCAACGACCTGCACAGCATCAGCACCGTCCATTCCAAACCAGCAGGATGGCACCGTTAACGCAGCAGACACATCACGCAACAGCCCACACAGCATCAGCACCATCCATTCCAAGCCAGCAGGACAGCACCGCTTGCGCAGCAGACACATCAGTCAACAGCCTGAACAGCATCAGCACCATCAATTCCAAGCCAGCAGGACGGCACCGCTAACGCAGCAGACACATCACCCAACAGCCAACACAGCATCAGCACTGCCCATTCCAAACTAGCAGAACTGTGCCGCTAATGCAGGAGACACATCAGCCAATGGCCTGCACAGCATCAGCACCGTCCATTCCAAACCAGCATGACAGCACCACTAATGCAGCAGACACATCACCTAACAGCCCGCACAGCATCAGTACCGCCCATTCCAAACCATCAGGACAGCGCCTCTAATGCAGCAGACACATCACCCAACGGCCTGCACAGCATCAGCACCATCCATTCCAAACCAGCAGGATGGTGCTCCTGCAAGGGACACATCACCCAACATCCTGCACAGCATCAGCACCATCCACTCCAAGCCAGCAGGACTGCACCGCTAATGCAGCAGACACGTCACCCAACAGCCCGCACAGCATCTGCACCACCCATTCCAAACCAACAGGACAGTGCCGCTAATGAAGCAGACAAATCACCCAACGACCTGCACAGCATCAGCACCGTCCATTCCAAACCAGCAGGATGGCACCGTTAACGCAGCAGACACATCACGCAACAGCCCACACAGCATCAGCACCGCCCATTCCAAACCAGCAGGACGGTGCCGCTAATGTAGCAGACACATCACCCAAAAGCCTGTACAACATCAGCACCATTCATTCCAAGCCAGCACGACAGTGCTTTTAATGCTGCAGACACATCACCCAACAGCCTGCACAGCATCAGCAGCATCCATTCCAAACCAGCACGACCGTGCCGCTAATGCAGCTGTCTCATCATCTGACAGCCCGCACAGCATCAGCATCGCCCATTCCAAACCAGCAGGACAGCGCCGCTAATGAAGCAGACACATCATCCAAAAGCCTGTACAACATCAGCACCCTTCATTCCAAGCCAGCACGACAGTGCTTTTAATGCAGCAGACACATCACCCAACAGCCTGCAC
Source organism: Calotriton arnoldi (assembly GCA_963921515.1). NCBI lineage: Eukaryota > Metazoa > Chordata > Amphibia > Caudata > Salamandridae > Calotriton > Calotriton arnoldi. The sequence continues at coordinate 449,439 of CAWUFW010007278.1, read as the reverse complement.
AGTGTCAGCACCGTCCATTCCAAACCAGCAGTATGGCGCCACTAATGTAGCAGACACATCACCCAACAGCCTGACCAGCATCAGCACCATCAACTCCAAACCAGCATGATGGTGCCGCTAATGCAGCAGACACATCACCCGACGGCCTGCACAGCATCAGCACCGCCCATTCCAAACCAGCAGGACAGCGCCGCTAATGAAGCCGACACATCACCCAACGGCCTGCACAGCATCAGCACCGTCCATTCCAAACCAGCAGGACGGTGCCGCTAATCCAGGAAACACATCACCCAACGGCCTGCACAGCATCAGCACCGTCCATTCCAAACCAGCAGGACGGTGCGCCTAATGCAGGAAACACATCACCCAACGGCCTGCACAGCATCAGCACCGTCCATTCCAAACCAGTAGGACGGCGCCGCTAATGCAGGGGACACGTCACCCAACAGCCTGCACAATATCAGCACCATCCATTCCAAACCAGAAGGATGGTGCTTCTAACGCAGGAGAAACATCACCCAATGGCCTGCACAGCATCAGCACTGTCCATTCCAAACCAGCATGACAGCACCACTAATGCAGCAGACACGTCACCCAACAGCCCACAGAGCATCAGCACCGCCCATTCCAAACCAGCAGGACAGCGCCGCTAATGAAGCAGACACATCACCCAACGAGCTGCACAGCATCAGCACCGTCCATTCCAAACCAGCATGACGGCACCACTAATGCAGCAGACACATCACCTAACATCCCGCACAGCATCAGTACCGCCCATTCCAAACCATCAGGACAGCGCCTCTAATGCAGCAGACACATCACCCAACGGCCTGCACAGCATCGGCACCATCCATTCCAAACCAGCAGAATGGTGCTCCTGCAAGGGACACATCACCCAACATCCTGCACAGCATCAGCACCATTCATTCCAAGCCAGCAGGACTGCACCGCTAATGCAGCAGACACATCACCCAACAGCCCGCACAGCATCTGCACCGCCCAATGCAAACCAGCAGGACAGTGCCGCTAATGAAGCACACAAATCACCCAACGACCTGCACAGCATCAGCACCGTCCATTCCAAACCAGCAGGATGGCACCGTTAACGCAGCAGACACATCACGCAACAGCCCACACAGCATCAGCACCGCCCATTCCAAACCAGCAGGACGGTGCCGCTAATGCAGCAGACACATCACCCAAAGGCATACACAGCATCAGCACCATCCATTCCAAACCAGCAGGATGGTGCTCCTGCAAGCAACACATCACCCAACATCCTACACAGCATCAGCAGCATCCATTCCAAACCAGCACGACCGTGCTGCTAATGCAGCGGACTCATCATCTGACAGCCCGCACAGCTCAGCACCGCCCATTCCAAACCAGCAGGACAACGCCGCTAATGAAGCAGACACATCATTCAAAAGCCTTTACAACATCAGCACCATCCATTCCAAGCCAGCACGACAGGGCTTTTAATGCAGCAGACACATCACCCAACAGCCTGCACAGTGTCAGCACCGTCCATTCCAAACCAGCAGTATGGCACCACTAATGCAGCAGACACATCACCCACCAGCCTGACCAGCATCAGCACATCCATTTCAAACCAGCATGACGGTGCCGCTAATGCAGCGGACACATCACCCAATGGCCTGCATGGCATCAGCACCATCCATTCCAAGCCAGCAGTACGGTGCCGCTAATACAGCAGACACATCACCCGACGGCCTGCACAGCATCAGCATCGCCCATTCCAAACCAGCAGGACAGCGCCGCTAATGAAGCAGACACATCATCCAACAGCCCGTGCATCAGCACCGCCCATTCCAAACCAGCATGACGGCACCACTAATGCAGCAGACACATCACCCCACAGCCCACACAGCATCAGCACCGCCCATTCCAAACCAGCAGGATGGTGCCGCTAATGCAGCAGACACGTCACCCAAAGACATGCACAGCATCAGCACCATCCATTCCAAACCAGCAGGATGGTGCTCCTGCAAGCAACACATCACCCAACATCCTGCACAGCATCAGCACCATCCATTCCAAAGCAGCACGACTGCGCCGCTAGTGCAGCGGACTCATCATCCGACAGCCCGCACAGCACCAGCTCCACCCATTCCAAACCAGCAGGTCAGCCCCCCTAATGAAGTAGACACATCACCCAAACGTCTGTACAACATCAACACCATCCATTCCAAGCCAGCACGGCAGTGCTTCTAATGCAGCAGACACATCACCCAACAGCCTGCACAGTGTCAGCACCATCCATTCCAAACCAGCAGGACGGCGCCACTAATGCAGCGGACACATCACCCAACAGCCTGCACAGCATCAGCACCATCCATTCCAAACCAGCAGGATGGTGCCGCCAATGCAGCGGACACATCACCCAACGGCCTGCATGGCATCAGCACCATCCATTCCAAGCCAGCAGTGCGGTGCCGCTAATACAGCAGACACATCACCCGACGGCCTGCACAGCATCAGCACGGCCCATTCCAAACCAGCAGGACAGCGCTGCTATTGAAGCAGACACATCACCCAATGACCTGCACAGCATAAGCACCGTCCATTCCAAACCAGCAGGACGGTGCAGCTAATGCAGGGGACACGTCACCCAACATCCTGCAAAGCATCAGCACCGCCCATTCCAAGCCAGCAGGACGGCGCCGCTAATGCAGCGGACTCATCATCCGACAGCCAGCACAGCATCAGCACCATCCATTCCAAGCCATCAGGACAGCACCGCTAACGCAGCAGACACATCAGTCAACAGCCTGAACAGCATCAGCACCATCAATTCCAAGCCAGCAGGACGGCACCGCTAACGCAGCAGACACATCACCCAACAGCCAACACAGCATCAGCACCGCCCATTCCAAACTAGCAGGACTGTGCCGCTAATGCAGGAGACACATCACCCAATGGCCTGCACAGCATCAGCACTGTCCATTCCAAACCAGCATGACAGCACCACTAATGCAGCAGACACGTCACCCAACAGCCCACAGAGCATCAGCACCGCCCATTCCAAACCAGCAGGACAGCGCCGCTAATGAAGCAGACACATCACCCAACGAGCTGCACAGCATCAGCACCGTCCATTCCAAACCAGCATGACGGCACCACTAATGCAGCAGACACATCACCTAACAGCCCGCACAGCATCAGTACCGCCCATTCCAATGCATCAGGACAGCGCCTCTAATGCAGCAGACACATCACCCAACGGCCTGCACAGCATCGGCACCATCCATTCCAAACCAGCAGGACGGTGCCGCTAAAGCAGCAGACACATCACCCAAAGGCATACACAGCATCAGCACCAATCATTCCAAAAAAAGCAGAATGATGCTCCAGCAAGGCACACATCACCCAACATCCTGCACAGCATCAGCACCATCCATTCCAAGCCAGGAGGACTGCACCGCTAATGCAGCAGACACATCACCCAACAGCCCGCACAGCATCTGCACCGCCCATTCCAAACCAGCAGGACAGTGCCGCTAAAGAAGCAGACAAATCACCCAACGACCTGCACAGCATCAGCACCGTCCATTCCAAACCAGCAGGACGGCACGGTTAACGCTGCAGACACATCACGCAACAGTCCACACAGCATCAGCACCGCCCATTCCAAACCAGCAGGACGGTGCCGCTAATGCAGCAGACGCATCACCCAAAGGCATACACAGCATCAGAACCATCCATTCCAAACCAGCAGGATGGTGCTCCTGCAAGCAACACATCACCCAACATCCTACACAGCATCAGCACCATCCTTTCCAAACCAGCACGACCGTGCCGCTAATGCAGCGGACTCATCATCTGACAGCCCGCACAGCATCAGCACCGCCCATTCCAAACCAGCAGGGCAGCGCCGCTAATGAAGCAGACACATCATCCAAAAGCCTGTACAACATCAGCACCATCCATTCCAAGCCAGCACAACAGTGCTTTTAATGCAGCAGACACATCACCCAACAGCCTGCACAGTGTCAGCACCGTCCATTCCAAACCAGCAATATGGCGCCACTAATGCAGCAGACACATCACCCAACAGCCTGCACAGCATCAGCACCATCCATTCCAAACCAGCACGACGGTGCCGCTAATGCAGCGGACACATCACCCAACGGCCTGCATGGCATCAGCACCATCCATTCCAAGCCAGCAGTACGGTGCCGCTAATACAGCAGACACATCACACGATGGCCTGCACAGCATCAGCACCGTCCATTCCAAACCAGCAGGACGGTGGCGCTAATCCAGGAAACACATCACCCAACGGCCTGCACAGCATCAGCACCGTCCATTCCAAACCAGCAGGACGGTGCCGCTTTTCAAGGAAACACATCACCCAACGGCCTGCACAGCATCAGCACCGTCCATTCCAAACCAGCAGGACGGTGCCCCTAATGCAGGAAACACATCACCCAACGGCCTGCACAGCATCAGCACCGTCCATTCCAAACTAGTAGGACGGCGCCGCTAATGCAGGGGACACGTCACCCAACAGCCTGCACAACATCAGCACCATCCATTCCAAACCAGAAGGATGGTGCTGCTAACGCAGGAGACACATCACTCAACGGCCTGCACAGCATCAGCACCGTCCATTCCAAACCACCATGACGGCACCACTAATGCAGCAGACTCGTCACCTAACAGCCCGCACAGCATGAGTACCGCCCATTCCAAATCAGCAGGACAGTGCCTGTAATGCAGCAGACACATCACCCAACGGCCTGCACAGCATCAGCACCATCCATTCCAATCCAGCAGGATTGTGCTCCTGCAAGGGACACATCACCCAACATCCTGCACAGCATCAGCACCATCCATTCCAAGCCAGCAGGACTGCACCGCTAATGCAGCAGACACATCACCCAACAGCCCGGACAGCATCTGCACCGCCCATTCCAAACCAGCAGAACAGCACCGCTAATGAAGCAGACAAATCACCCAACGACCTACACAGCATCAGCACCCTCCATTCCAAACCAGCAGGACGGTGCCGCTAATGCAGGAGAGACATCACCCAACGGCCTGCACAGCAGTGGCACCATCCATTCCAAGCCAGCAGGACGACACCGTTAACGCAGCAGACACATCACCCAACAGCCCGCACAGCATCAGCAACGCCCATTCCAAACCAGCATGACGGCACCACTAATGCAGCAGACACATCACGCAACAGCCCACACAGCATCAGCACCGCCCATTCCAAACCAGCAGGATGGTGCCGCTAATGCAGCAGACACGTCACCCAAAGGCATGCACAGCATCAGCACCATCCATTCCAAACCAGCAGGATGGTGCTCCTGCAAGCAACACATCACCCAACATCCTGCACAGCATCAGCACCATCCATTCCAAACCAGCACGACTGCGCCGCTAATGCAGCGGACTCATCATCCGACAGCCCGCACAGCACCAGCACCACCCATTCCAAACCAGTAGGACAGCGCCGCTAATGAAGTAGACACATCACCCAAACGTCTGTACAACATCAACACCATCCATTCCAAGCCAGCAGGGCAGTGCTTTTAATGCAGCAGACACATCACCCAACAGGCTGCACAGTGTCAGCACCAACCATTCCAAACCAGCAGGACGGCGCCACTAATGCAGCGGACACATCACCCAACAGCCTGCACAGCATCAGCACCATCCATTCCAAACCAGCAGGACGGTGCCGCCAATGCAGCGGACACATCACCCAATGGCCTGCATGGCATCAGCACCATCCATTCCATGCCAGCAGTGCGGTGCCGCTAATACAGCAGACACATCACCCGACGGCCTGCACAGCATCAGCACGGCCCATTCCAAACCAGCAGGACAGCGCCGCTATTGAAGCAGACACATCACCCAATGACCTGCACAGCATAAGCACCGTCCATTCCAAACCAGCAGGACGGTGCAGCTAATGCAGGGTACACGTCACTCAACATCCTGCAAAGCATCAGCACCGCCCATTCCAAGCCAGCAGGACGGCGCCACTAATGCAGGGGACACGTCACCCAACATCCTGCAAAGCATCAGCACCGCCCATTCCAAGCCAGCAGGACGGCGCCACTAATGCAGGGGACACGTCACCCAACATCCTGCAAAGCATCAGCACCGCTCATTCCAAGCCAGCAGGACGGCGCCGCTAATGCAGGGGACACGTCACCCAACATCCTACAAATCATCAGCACCGCCCATTCCCAGCCAGCAGGACGGCACCGCTAATGCCGCGGACTCATCATCCGACAGCCCGCACAGCATCAGCACCATCCATTCCAAGCCAGCAGGACAGCACCGCTAACGCAGCAGACACATCAGTCAACAGCCTGAACAGCATCAGCACCATCAATTCCAAGCCAGCAGGACGGCACCGCTAACGCAGCAGACACATCACCCAACAGCCAACACAGCATCAGCACCGTCCATTCCAAACTAGCAGGACTGTGCCGCTAATGCAGGAGACACATCACCCAATGGCCTGCACAGCATCAGCACCGTCCATTCCAAACCAGCATGACGGCACCACTAATGCAGCAGACACATCACCTAACAGCCCGCACAGCATCAGTACCGCCCATTCCAAACCATCAGGACAGCGCCTCTAATGCAGCAGACACATCACCCAACGGCCTTCACAGCATCAGCACCATCCATTCCAAACCAGCAGGATGGTGCTCCTGCAAGGGACACATCACCCAACATCCTGCACAGCATCAGCACCATCCATTCCAAGCCAGCAGGACTGCACCGCTAATGCAGCAGACACATCACCCGACGGCCTGCACAGCATCAGCTCGGCCCATTCCAAACCATCAGGACAGCGCCGCTATTGAAGCAGACACATCACCCAATGACCTGCACAGCATAAGCACCGTCCATTCCAAACCAGCAGGACAGTGCAGCTAATGCAGGGGACACGTCACCCAACATCCTGCAAAGCATCAGCACCGCCCATTCCAAGCCAGCAGGACGGCGCCACTAATGCAGGGGACACGTCACCCAACATCCTGCAAAGCATCAGCACCGCCCATTCCAAGCCAGCAGGATGGCGCCGCTAATGCAGGGGACACGTCACCCAACATCCTACAAAGCATCAGCACCGCCCATTCCCAGCCAGCAGGACGGCACCGCTAATGCAGCGGACTCATCATCCGACAGCCCGCACAGCATCAGCACCATGCATTCCAAGCCAGCAGGACAGCACCGCTTGCGCAGCAGACACATCAGTCAACAGCCTGAACAGCATCAGCACCATCAATTCCAAGCCAGCAGGACGGCACCGCTAACGCAGCAGACACATCACCCAACAGCCAACACAGCATCAGCACTGCCCATTCCAAACTAGCAGAACTGTGCCGCTAATGCAGGAGACACATCACCCAATGGCCTGCACCGTCCATTCCAAACCAGCATGACAGCACCACTAATGCAGCAGACACATCACCTAACAGCCCGCACAGCATCAGTACCGCCCATTCCAAACCATCAGGACAGCGCCTCTAATGCAGCAGACACATCACCCAACGGCCTGCACAGCATCGGCACCATCCATTCCAAACCCGCAGGATGGTGCTCCTGCAAGGGACACATCACCCAACATCCTGCACAGCATCAGCACCATCCATTCCAAGCCAGCAGGACTGCACTGCTAATGCAGCAGACACGTCACCCAACAGCCCGCACAGCATCTGCACCACCCATTCCAAACCAACAGGACAGTGCCGCTAATGAAGCAGACAAATCACCCAACGACCTGCACAGCATCAGCACCGTCCATTCCAAACCAGCAGGATGGCACCGTTAACGCAGCAGACACATCACGCAACAGCCCACACAGCATCAGCACCGCCCATTCCAAACCAGCATGACGGTGCCGCTAATGTAGCAGACACATCACCCAAAGGCATACACAGCATCAGCACCATCCATTCCAAACCCAGCAGGATGGTGCTCCTGCAAGCAACACATCACCCAACATCCTACACAGCATCAGCAGCATCCATTCCAAACCAGCACGACCGTGCCGCTAATGCAGCTGTCTCATCAACTGACAGCCCGCACAGCATCAGCACCGCCCATTCCAAACCAGCAGGACAGCGCCGCTAATGAAGCAGACACATCACCCAACGAGCTGCACAGCATCAGCACCGTCCATTCCAAACCAGCATGACGGCACCACTAATGCAGCAGACACATCACCTAACATCCCGCACAGCATCAGTACCGCCCATTCCAAACCATCAGGACAGCGCCTCTAATGCAGCAGACACATCACCCAACGGCCTGCACAGCATCGGCACCATCCATTCCAAACCAGCAGAATGGTGCTCCTGCAAGGGACACATCACCCAACATCCTGCACATCATCAGCACCATTCATTCCAAGCCAGCAGGACTGCACCGCTAATGCAGCAGACACATCACCCAACAGCCCGCACAGCATCTGCACCGCCCAATGCAAACCAGCAGGACAGTGCCGCTAATGAAGCACACAAATCACCCAACGACCTGCACAGCATCAGCACCGTCCATTCCAAACCAGCAGGATGGCACCGTTAACGCAGCAGACACATCACGCAACAGCCCACACAGCATCAGCACCGCCCATTCCAAACCAGCAGGACGGTGCCGCTAATGCAGCAGACACATCACCCAAAGGCATACACAGCATCAGCACCATCCATTGCAAACCAGCAGGATGGTGCTCCTGCAAGCAACACATCACCCAACATCCTACACAGCATCAGCACCATCCATTCCAAACCAGCAGGTCTGCACAGCTAATGCAGCAGACACATCACCCAACAGCCCGCACAGCATCTGCACCGTCCTTTCCAAACCAGCATGACGGCACCACTAACGCAGCAGACACATCACCTAACATCCCGCACAGCATCAGTACCGCCCATTCCAAACCATCAGGACAGCGCCTCCAATGCAGCAGACACATCACCCAACGGCCTGCACAGCATCGGCACCATCCATTCCAAACAAGCAGAATGGTGCTCCTGCAAGGGACACATCACCCAACATCCTGCACAGCATCAGCACCATCCATTCCAAGCCAGCAGGACTGCACCGCTAATGCAGCAGACACATCACCCAACAGCCCTCACAGCATCTGCACCGCCCATTCCAAACCAGCACGACCGTGCCGCTAATGCAGCGGACTCATCATCTGACAGCCCGCACAGCATCAGCAACGCCCATTCCAAACCAGCAGGACCGCGCCGCTAATGAAGCAGACACATCATCCAAAAGCCTGTACAACATCAGCACCATCCATTCCAAGCCAGCACGACAGTGCTTTTAATGCAGCAGACACATCACCCAACAGCCTGCACAGTGTCAGCATTGTCCATTCCAAACCAGCAGTATGGCGCCAATAATGCAGCAGACACATCACACAACAGCCTGCACAGCATCAGCACCATCCATTCCAAAGCAGCACGACGGTGCCGCTAATGCAGCGGACACATCACCCAACGGCCTGCATGACATCAGCACCATTCATTCCAAGCCAGCAGTACGGTGCCGCTAATACAGCAGACACATCACCCGACGGCCTGCACAGCATCAGCACCGCCCAATCCAAACCAGCAGGACAGCGCCGCTAATGAAGCAGACACATCACCCAACGGCCTGCACAGCATCAGCACCGTCGATTCCAAACTAGCAGGACGGTGCCGCTAATCCAGGAAACACATCACCCAACGGCCTGCACAGCATCAGCACCGTCGATTCCAAACCAGCAGGACGGCGCCGCTAATCCAGGAAACACATCACCCAACGGCCTGCACAGTATCAGCACCGTCCATTCCAAACCAGCAGGACGGTGCCCCTAATGCAGGAAACACATCACCCAACGGCCTGCACAGCATCAGCACCGTCCATTCCAAACCAGTAGGACGGCGCCGCTAATGCAGGGGACATGTCACCCAACAGCCTGCACAACATCAGCACCATCCATTCCAAACCAGAAGGATGGTGCTGCTAACGCAGGAGACACATCACCCAATGGCCTGCACAGCATCAGCACTGTCCATTCCAAACCAGCATGACAGCACCACTAATGCAGCAGACACGTCACCCAACAGGCCACAGAGCATCAGCACCGCCCATTCCAAACCAGCAGGACAGCGCCGCTAATGAAGCAGACACATCACCCAACGAGCTGCACAGCATCAGCACCGTCCATTCCAAACCAGCATGATGGCACCACTAATGCAGCAGACACATCACCTAACAGCCCGCACAGCATCAGTACCGCCCATTCCAAACCATCAGGACAGCGCCTCTAATGCAGCAGACACATCACCCAATGGCCTGCACAGCATCGGCACCATCAATTCCAAACCAGCAGGATGGTGCTCCTGCAAGGGACACATCACCCAACATCCTGCACAGCATCAGCACCATCCATTCCAAGCCAGCAGGACTACACATCTAATGCAGCAGACACATCACGCAACAGCCCACACAGCATCATCACCGCCCATTCCAAACCAGCAGGACGGTGCCGCTATTGCAGCAGACACATCACCCAAAGGCATACACAGCATCAGCACCATCCATTCCAAACCAGCAGGATGGTGCTCCTGCAAGCAACACATCACCCAACATCCTACACAGCATCAGCACCATCCATTCCAAACCAGCACGACTGTGCCGCTAATGCAGCGGACTCATCATCTGACAGCCCGCACAGCATCAGCACCATCCATTCCAAGCCAGCAGGACTGCACAGCTAATGCAGCAGACACATCACCCAACAGCCCGCACAGCATCTGCACCGCCCATTCCAAACCAGCAGGACAGTGCCGCTAATGAAGCACACAAATCATACAACGACCTGCACAGCATCAGCACCGTCCATTCCAAACCAGCAGGACGGCACAGTTAACGCAGCAGACACATCACGCAACAGCCCACACATCATCAGCACCGCCCACTCCAAACCAGCAGGACGGTGCCGCTAATGCAGCAGACACATCACCCAAAGGCATACACAGCATCAGCATCATCCATTCCAAACCAGCAGGATGTGCTCCTGCAAGCAACACATCACCCAACATCCTACACAGCATCAGCACCATCCATTCCAAACCAGCACGACTGTGCCGCTAATGCAGCGGACTCATCATCTGACAGCCCGCACAGCATCAGCAACGCCCATTCCAAACCAGCAGGACAGCGCCGCTAATGAAGCAGACACATCATCCAAAAGCCTGTACAACATCAGCACCATCCATTCCAAGCCAGCACGACAGTGCTTTTAATGCAGCAGACACATCACCCAACAGCCTGCACAGTGTCAGCATTGTCCATTCCAAACCAGCAGGATGGTGCTCCTGCAAGCAACACATCACCCAACATCCTACACAGCATCAGCACCATCCATTCCAAACCAGCATGTCTGCACAGCTAATGCAGCAGACACATCACCCAACAGCCCGCACAGCATCTGCACCGTCCTTTCCAAACCAGCATGACGGCACCATTAACGCAGCAGACACATCACCTAACATCCCGCACAGCATCAGTACCGCCCATTCCAAACCATCAGGACAGCGCCTCCAATGCAGCAGACACATCACCCAACGGCCTGCACAGCATCGGCACCATCCATTCCAAACAAGCAGAATGGTGCTCCTGCAAGGGACACATCACCCAACATCCTGCACAGCATCAGCACCATCCATTCCAAGCCAGCAGGACTGCACCGCTAATGCAGCAGACACATCACCCAACAGCCCTCACAGCATCTGCACCGCCCATTCCAACCAGCAGGACAGTGCCGCTAATGAAGCACACAAATCACCCAACGACCTGCACAGCATCAGCACCGTCCATTCCAAACCAGCAGACGGCACAGTTAACGCAGCAGACACATCACGCAACAGCCCACACTTCATCAGCACCGCCCACTCCAAACCAGCAGGACGGTGCCGCTAATGCAGCAGACACATCACCCAAAGGCATACACAGCATCAGCACCATCCATTCCAAACCAGCAGGATGGTGCTCCTGCAAGCAACACATCACCCAACATCCTACACAGCATCAGCACCATCCATTCTAAACCAGCACGACCGTGCCGCTAATGCATCGGACTCATCATCTGACAGCCCGCACAGCATCAGCAACGCCCATTCCAAACCAGCAGGACCGCGCCGCTAATGAAGCAGACACATCATCCAAAAGCCTGTACAACATCAGCACCATCCATTCCAAGCCAGCACGACAGTGCTTTTAATGCAGCAGACACATCACCCAACAGCCTGCACAGTGTCAGCATTGTCCATTCCAAACCAGCAGTATGGCGCCACTAATGCAGCAGACACATCACACAACAGCCTGCACAGCATCAGCACCATCCATTCCAAAGCAGCACGACGGTGCCGCTAATGCAGCGGACACATCACCCAACGGCCTGCATGACATCAGCACCATCCATTCCAAGCCAGCAGTACGGTGCCGCTAATACAGCAGACACATCACCCGACGGCCTGCACAGCATCAGCACCGCCCATTCCAAACCAGCAGGACAGCGCCGCTAATGAAGCAGACACATCACCCAACGGCCTGCACAGCATCAGCACCGTCGATTCCAAACCAGCAGGACGGTGCCGCTAATCCAGGAAACACATCACCCAACGGCCTGCACAGTATCAGCACCGTCCATTCCAAACCAGCAGGACGGTGCCCCTAATGCAGGAAACACATCACCCAACGGCCTGCACAGCTTCAGCACCGTCCATTCCAAACCAGTAGGACGGCGCCGCTAATGCAGGGGACACATCACCCAACAGCCTGCACAACATCAGCACCATCCATTCCAAACCAGAAGGATGGTGCTGCTAACGCAGGAGACACATCACCCAATGGCCTGCACAGCATCAGCACTGTCCATTCCAAACCAGCATGACAGCACTACTAATGCAGCAGACACGTCACCCAACAGGCCACAGAGCATCAGCACCGCCCATTCCAAACCAGCAGGACAGCGCCGCTAATGAAGCAGACACATCACCCAACGAGCTGCACAGCATCAGCACCGTCCATTCCAAACCAGCATGATGGCACCACTAATGCAGCAGACACATCACCTAACAGCCCGCACAGCATCAGTACCGCCCATTCCAAACCATCAGGACAGCGCCTCTAATGCAGCAGACACATCACCCAATGGCCTGCACAGCATCGGCACCATCAATTCCAAACCAGCAGGATGGTGCTCCTGCAAGGGACACATCACCCAACATCCTGCACAGCATCAGCACCATCCATTCCAAGCCAGCAGGACTGCACATCTAATGCAGCAGACACATCACGCAACAGCCCACACAGCATCAGCTCTGTGGTACTGAAAATTCTGGACCTGTGTCATTAACATCATTGTAACATGACGATTTTGGTATCAGCAGACCGGTAATGACAGGTATGCTATATCTGAGTATTTGCGTCATATTCGAGTGACGGGATCACTCTAATATTAACGATTCCCTTGTGAACCCTCGGGTTCCATTTTGTGTACGGCAGCCATTTTGTGGTTGCCCTCACATAAGGCAATGTCTCAAGCCAAACGCGCCTTAGGGGACACGTACACTTTCAGTGACCTGGGTAAGCTGACTCCACTGTCCAGAGCCAGAACCTGTTCGGCCAGTTTTAGTTCCCAGTGGCCGATCGAGATTAGGGGCCCAGGTGCAGCATGCCATAAACCCTTCATTGCACACATCTATATCTAAATCTTATTCACACCTGTCACTGCTCTTTCTTTATGACCTGCTTTACGAGGAGGAGGTGCCCGGTTTTATTAGGGGTCCAGATTATATCTGTTGCAGGTGTTGGGCCTCACTGGGTATTTGGTTGGCTGGACAAACTGAAAATGGGCTTGTCATCATGAATCTGTCTTTTCTTTTGTTGTAAGAAATATGTGAATGACCCACTGTAAAAATAAGGAATGTTTGCCTAAAGCATAATATTCTGTATAAAAGAGATAGCTGGTTTCCATGAGAAGGCAGTCTCCTGAGAACATACACATTGTTGTACTTCTAGGATACCTGTTGCTGGCTGCAGCCAATAAATTGATCTTTGAAGCCACCAAGAAGACTCTGTGTTTCTGTAGTCTGAGACAGGAAGAACTCGAGGTCATTGGGTGTGTTCCCTGGCACCGCTGGGTCCAATAAAACCCAGTACTTCAATTGGCGCCCAACGTGGAACGATTTCAGCGGTACCGGTCCAAGCCAGAGGTCGTGAGGAGCTTCGTGTAAAATTCTGGAGGAAGGCCAACCACTTCATCGACCCCTGTATGTCGTTCGTGGTCCGAAAGTCTTTGCTGCGAGGTTCCCCGCGTCCCGACGGCTACGAAGGACTGCTGCCCTGACTATCGCCCTGTCTTGGACCCTTTTATGATTTGTAGTGCGAGACAATAGACGAGTCTTCTGGTGACGTCATCGATACCTCAGTTAAGTATAAGTGGAGCGTCTCCCAGTCCTTAGTCTTGGTTCTTAGTTTTGGGTATCCCATGGGATCTTTGATTTGTTAGGATCTTTTGATTTGGAACTTGCAAGTACCAAAGCCGAAGGACTCGTGTATTCACGAGACTGTCGTATTCGATAATCCTTTGAAGTTTGAAGCTAGACTAGTGAGCGAAGATGCCTGGTCTTAGCAGACTTGGAAATTTGTTTTGTCTTGGTTGTAATAGGGATTCCCGATTGGAGGACTCGTGTCCGGTTCCTCCAATTGGAACTCCAACCTATGAGCTCTACGTGAAGCACGGAGTGGGCCCTATCACGTATATTAACGTATGGGTTAGGTACACAAGGAAAGATGGTGTCCTAAAGTGGCCCCAATATGGTAGTTTTGACACCGAAATTCTGGATAATTTAGAGGTTAGACTTTTTAAGAAGAAAGCCCGGCCGGCGATGTTTGACTCTTTCCGCCTATGGCGAAAAGAAGCCAAACAGAAAGAAATTAAATTAGTAAAGAAGAATAAAAGAGAAAAGGGTATTTCAATAATGCAAGCTGCTATGCAGTATAAGGATGATGAAGAGGAACAAGCGAGTGAACAGCTGCACAGGCAACGTAAATTGGCAATTGATAAATGTTATCCAGTTTTGCCACCTCTTCAGCAAGATACAGTGAAGGAACTTGAGAAGGATCCTTTAATGTCTCATTTGTTGAATTCACCACCTCCTTATGCGCAGAGTGCTACAGCACCTCCGCAACCTTTAGTTGTACAACCCCCAGTTGTTGTACCTCCGGTTCTTCCACAACCACCAGCTGTTTTTCAGTTGGCTCCTACTACTATGGCGCAGCCCCTCAAGGGCTGCCACCTTTACTACCTGTTCCATCTTTACTTCCTATGACTTTGCCCCCTGCATCTATTTCCCTCCACACTATCCCTTCTGACACTGCCTCTGCATTTGCTTTGTCTCCTCCTGTTTTTCCTCCTGTTCATTTGTCAACTTCTCCTTCTGTCCGACAGAGAATGACAAACACTGTTACTAGTATTTTGTCTCCTTTCTTTGGGTCACCGACTACGACCCCCGTTTTAGAGCGTAAACAATTGCGTAGCCAATTGCCCGATTCTAGAGAGAAGGGAGTATTGGATCATTTGGCGCATAAATGGGTCACTGACCCTACAAGATATGAGTTAGAGTCTGTTATGGATGTCTTCCACCAATGGCAAGCACCGAAACAGAGATATGTTTTTGACAAAATGTGCGAAGTTCTTCTTGAAAGATTAAAAGATTGTGATATGTGTGAGAAAGTGCCATCTTTCTTACATGGTATGCCCCCACTTTTTGCTGAATGGCTGATGTACTTTGACTGAGTGTGCCCTGGGCTCCTGCCAACCAGGTACCCAGGGCCTGTGTTCCTTCCCTAAAATTGCATTGATACCTACACCCAATTGACATCCCTGGCCACAGGTCAGCCCCTGGTAAATGGTACCATGGGTACCCAGGGCACTGTGACTAGGGAAGGCCCCTAAGGGCTGCAGCACTTGTTGTGCCACCCTTAGGGACCCTGCACCTTTACACACACACACTGCCTTTGCAGGCTGCGTGTCTTGGTGCAGAACAAAAGTGAAGAGTCGACATGGCTCACATCCCTGTGTGCCATGCCTACAAGCCACTGCCCTGGCCTAGGTCAGCCACCCCTCTAGCTGGGTGCACTATGCCAGTGGTGAGGGCATAGAGGCATGAGCCCTGTGCCTCTACAGTGCCCAAGTCCATTCTTGGGCATTGTAAGTGCAGTGCTGCCATTAAGAGTATATGGTGCTGGGAGTCTGTCATTACGAACTCCACCGCACCATAATGGCCCCACTGAAGACTAAGAAGTTTGGTATCAAACTTCTCAGCACATTAAACCCCCACTGATGCCAGTGTGGGATTTAATGTAAAACGCACTCCAGAGGGCATCTTAGAGATGCCCCCTGAAACCAACCCGACCTCCAGTGTCCGGACTGAGTGGCTGCCCAGGCTGCCACCACCAGACATGTTTCTGGACCCCTGGGTCGAGAGCCTCTGCTCTCAGGGGCCTGAAACAATGCACATCCCGGGACGAGGTGCCAAAGCCTCCTCCCCCAGGATGGGCAGGGGGAGCTTCAAAGGCCTGCCGCCTTTGGAGTTTCCCCAGACCATTTGCTGCTTCCAGCAAACTGGTCCCCACTGGTTCTACCCCCACTCCTGGCGGGAGAACCGGCGGGAAAACCAGAAGCAGGAAATGGGCTGTGCCCACCTCTGCCAACTCCACCCCTAAGGTGGGGGAGGCGAGGTGAAGCACAAACTCGAGTCCCCGCCATCTTGAGGATGGGGGGACCTGGCAAACCAGGGACAGGCTCCTGCCCCCTCCCACTGGAGAGGAACAGAATAGGGGGTGTACTCCACCCCAGGGAAGGGACCCATTGGTCCCTGCCCTTACCTACCTGTAACCACCCCATAATTTAGTATTTAGGGGCTCCCTGAACCTTCCTTCGGGAGTTCCCAAATCCGAAAACAAGAAGAGAAGACGAAGCAAGAAGACCAGCCGTGCAGCTGCTAAAAAGGAGGCGACAACAACTGACTTGGCCCCAGCCCTACCGGCCTGTCGACCTCTGAACCTGCTCCTGCGGAATCCCGGCCTCAGCAACCTCACAAACCCCGGAGGACCTGACTTCTGTGCTACAGCCTTCGATCCAGGGACTCCCACGAGCAGTGGTACTGCTCAAAAGAAAACCTACCAAAGACCCGGCCCTGGCACGGAGCCGCGAAACCTGCACACTCTGCACCCGCCGAGTCCAGCTTGTGCCTGAGTGACCAAAGACCTCGAGGACGTCCCCCGGCGATTCTGACCTGGAATCCAGTGGCCAAGGACCCTCCTCGACGACCCAGACGACGCCTGCAGCCTCAGGACAAGGGACCCCTCCAACCGCGACCAGCAGGGGGTAAGATTTCCCGACCTCAAAAGACACCCCTGCACCCGGCGCCCCACGGCCCCCTGTGCCCAACTCCTGGGTGTCTACCTATCCTCCAAGACCCCAACTTACCTCCTGAAGTGTTGGTCGTCCCTGAAGAATCACCGTCCCCGAGCCTGCAGCCTTTCTTCACCTTTCACGACCTCTATTGTTTAACATTGAGCGCCCGACGGCTCAAGCACCCTGCACCCAGCTGCCCGAGTGCCCCTGGAAGTGCAACCTCTATCCTAACCTACTTCCCTACTTGCCCTGAGCAAGTGACCAGGAGCCCAGCTCCCACAGTCGCGTGGCCTGCTTGCCAGCAGCCACCAACCCGGGGCCCCCCGCCTGCCATAGGATAACATTGGGCCTTCTCACTCTGCACCCGGCCGCCCCTGTGCCGCTGAGGGTGTAAAAACTGTACTTACCTGATCCTGGGGGACCCCTGAGTCTTACCCAGAACCTTAACCCTGCCAGTCAAGTACTTACCCGAAATCCGATAACTCACTTTTCTTCCATAGGGTTCCATTGACTGGTTTTCTGCGAAATTTCTTCTAAGTGTGGAGTTCTGAAACTTTAGAATATTCACCAAAAATCAACCGAGTCACGAAAACGAAAATACTCACCTAGTATTAGAAGGGGCCTCAGTGCTGGACCCGAGTGCCCAACACTGGCCCTAAAAAGTAATCGCAACGTTACTTACCGCTAACTCACTTTTCTTTCATAGGGATCCATTGACTGGTTTTCTGTGAAATTTCTTCTAAGTGTCGATTTCTGTATTTTACAAATATTCTTTAAAAATCGAACAAACTACAAAAACGTAATTACTTACCTGTTTTAAGTAAATGTCCCAGTGCTGAACCTAGAGTCCAGCACTGGATTACAAAAGTAACGTAAACATACTTTGCTTGCACACTGTATTTCCTTTCATAGGATAACATTGGTAATTTTACCCAGAAAAGTTTCTAAGTGTCAGCTTTTGAAATATAGTAATATTCTTCAAAAATCACTACAATAACCAAAACGCTTTTTCTTACCTGTTTGCAGGAAGTGTCCCAGGACTGAATCCAGGATCCAGTCCTGTGGTTAGAAAAGTGCTCTGCAAAGTAATCAATTGTAATTAAGCATAATTTTCCATTGAGCTCAATGTTGCATTGAATTTGACCCTGTGTTGCCTCTTGCACCAACTGTGATAACCACTATCAAAAAGTCTACTGCCTATCTGTAAGGTGAATAACCAAAGCATCTCATACTGAGAAAGTATATTTTGATCCTATTGTTGGTTCTAAAATAAAACAAGCATATATTTTTTATATACAAACCATTGGCCTAGAGTTCAGTTCTTGAGTGTGTGGCTTCATTTGCTGACTGAGTGTGTACAACAAATGCTTTACACTGTCCTCTGATACTGCCTTACTGCTCGACCAAGCTACCACTTTGGAGAGTAAGGTTATATCTAACTTTAGCCTCTGTCAACCCTCTGGGACTGTGGACTCTGTACACCCTGAACCTTACTTGGGTACAGTATATACAGAGCCACTTTCCTACATTGGTGGATCAGCGGTGGGATACAAACTTGCATTTGTTGGACTACTTGGTTACCATCTGATCACACGACAGAACTCTTAAATTGCCTTTAGAATTCTGATTTTTTTAATTGGCATTTTTTTACCAAATTACTAAAAGTCTTGTTAGGGCCTTGCTTAAGTCCCTGTAGCATCTTAGAAAATAAAAAGTCACTATAGCCAAGGTTAGAGGGGTTAGAATATTTTTTTTTTAAAATGTCTCAAGACAAGAACCCAGCTATTAGTGAAGATAATAATGACATACAGGAACTGGTTGAGGAGCTCGACCTCACCCCTTATCTTCATTTGTCTTTCAAAGAGATAAGGTCCTTATGCAAACTTAAAGATATACCAATGGGCCAGCATCCAACCAAACAAGGGCTCCAGGAGCTCCTGGCTGAGTATGCTAAAGCCCACCCCTCTGAGCATGGTGATGACCCAACAGAGGAGGAAAGGAATGAGGAGGATGGGGATGGTAACCCACCTCCATCACTTCCTAGGGAAGATAGGGTCCCTGCACCCTTAACTCCAAGAATAGACCTCTGGGGACCTAGGGGCCACTTAGGTGGTCCTGGTCCCAGAGAGGACACTGAGGATAGCCTCAGTGAGGAGGACAACTTGTTAGCAAGGTTGGCCAAACGACTGGACCTAGAGACCAGACTCCTGGCTCTAGAGAAGGAAAGACAGGAGATGGGTTTAGCACCCATCAATGGTGGCAGCAATACTAAAAATAAGGATAGGGAGGAAACTTCTGAACCTAAAATCCCCAAAGGGATTGTCCCTAAGTTTGAGGAAGGTGACGACATCACCAAATGGTTCACAGCCTTTGAGAGGGCTTGTGAAATAAGAAGAGTAAAGAAACCTCTGTGGGGGGCACTCCTGTGGGAACTGTTCTCTGGTAACTGCAGAGACAGGCTTCTGACCCTCTCTGGGCCAGATGCAGGGTCCTATGACCTCATGAAGAGTACTCTGATTGAGGGATTTGGGCTCACTACTGAGGAGTATAGAATTAGATTCAGGGGGGCTCACAAAACCCAGACCCAGTCCTGGATTGACTTCGTGGACTACTCAGTAAAGACACTGGATGGCTGGTTAGCTGGACATAATGTGCATGATTTTTCTGGACTTTACAATTTGTTTATGAAGGAACACATACTAAGTAATTGCACATATGAAAAGTTGCATCAGCATTTGGTAGACCTAGGTCTAATTTCTCCCCAAGAATTGGGAAAGAAGGCAGACCACTGGGTCAAGACTAGGGTGACAAGGACAACCACTGGGGGTGACCAAAAGAAGGTGGTCACCAAACCCCCCAGGGGAAAGGTGGTGAGAATCCCCAAGATAAAAAGTCTGAGTCTTCCAAAGGGCCCCAAAAACCTGTTCAGGGGGTGGGTCCCAAACTACTCCCTATGTGCCTCAACCCTATAGGGGGAAGAACTTTGATCCCTTGAAGGCCTGGTGTAATAACTGTAAGAAGTCAGGACACCTCACTGTAGACAAAACTTGCCCCCACAACAAAGCCCCTAAGGCACCCAGTACAGCTACTCCTGGGGCAGCAAGTTTACAGATGGGATCAGAAGTGTACCCTGAGCAAATCTGGGAACCCACTGAGGCAAGTCTGGTCTCCCTAGGGGAAGTGGAATTTGCCACTGTAGCTGTGTGGCCACCCAACTTAAAGAAGTATTTGCAATACCCCTGGGTGAATGGAACTAGAGTAGAGGCTCTGAGGGATACAGGTGCCAGTGTCACTATGGTGAGGGACACACTGGTTTCCCCTGAGCAATACTTGATTGGGAAAACTTACCCAGTCACCAATGCTGACAGTGTCACCACTAGTCATCCCATGGCCATGGTGACATTAGGCTGGGGGGGTTACTGGCCTGAAGCAGGTAGTGGTCTCTCCGAAGTTACCAGCTGCATGTCTGCTAGGAAATGATCTGGAAACCTCAGCCTGGGCAGAGGTGGAGCTAAAGGCCCATGCAGCCATGCTGGGCATCCCTGAATTGGTGTGTGTAAAAACAAGAGCACAGAGCAAAAGGCAGGGTGAAGAAATAGTGTTGGAGCCTGAAATGATGGCCCAGCCTACCAAGAGAAAAGGAAAGAAGACTGGCGGACCAGCTTCTACACAGTCACAAGAGCAGGACCCCTCTCCTCAGGGAGAGAACCTGGAAGCCCCAGAGGGAACTGAGCCCCTAGAGCTTGACCCTTACCAGGTTGAACTCTTGGGCCCAGGGGGACCCTCTAGGGAAGAGCTGTGCCAGGGACAGCAAGACTGTCCCACTCTTGAAAGCCTGAGGCAGCAAGCTGTTTCAGAAGCCAAGGGAGATGTCAGTGGTACCCACAGAGTCTATTGGGAAGAGGGATTACTGTACACTGAGGCAAAAGACCCCAACCCTGGAACCACCAGGAGAGTGGTAGTGCCCCAGAAGTACAGGGAGTTCCTCCTAACTTTGGCTCATGACATCCCCCTAGCTGGACATCTGGGCCAAACCAAAACTTGGGAAAGGCTAGTTAGCCACTTTTACTGGCCCCAGATGCACCAAAAGGTGAAGGAGTTTGTCAGCTCCTGTGTTACCTGTCAAGCCAGTGGCAAGACAGGTGGCCATCCAAAGGCCCCCTGATACCACTACCTGTGGTGGGGGTTCCCTTGAAAGGGTAGGTGTGGACATAGTGGGTCCACTGGAACCTCCCACAGCCTCAGGGAACAAATTCATACTGGTGGTAGTGGATCATGCCACTAGGTATCCTGAGGCTATTCCCCTTAGGACTACTACAGCTCCTGCAGTAGCCAAAGCCCTCATTGGTGTCTTCACCAGGGTAGGGTTTCCTAAGGAGGTGGTTTCAGACAGAGGTTCCAACTTCATGTCTGCTTACCTGACCCACATGTGGAAGGAGTGTGGGGTGCAGTACAAGTTTACTACACCCTACCATCCACAAACCAATGGCCTTGTTGAGAGGTTCAACAAGACATTGAAAGGCATGATCATGGGGCTCCCTGAAAAACTCAAAAGGAGATGGGATGTCCTACTACCATGCCTGCTTTTCGCTTACAGAGAAGTGCCACAGAAGGGGGTAGGTTTCTCACCCTTTGAACTTCTGTTTGGCCATCCTGTGAGGGGACCACTCTGTCTTGTAAAGGAGGGCTGGGAGAGACCTCTCCAAGAACCCAAACAAGATATAGTGGACTATGTGCTTGGCCTAAGGTCCAGAATGGCTGAGTACATGGAAAAGGCATCCAAGAACCTTGAGGCCAGCCAGGAGCTTCAGAAGCACTGGTATGACCAAAAAGCTGCACTGGTTGAATTCCAACCTGGGCAACAGGTATGGGTTTTGGAGCCAGTGGCACCAAGGGCCCTCCAGGACAGATGGAGTGGCCCTTACCCTATCCTAGAGAAAAGAGTGAGGTCACCTACCTGGTTGACCTGGGCACCAGCAGGACACCCAAAAGGGTTATCCATGTGAACCGCCTAAAACTCTACAATGACAGGGCTGACATCACCATGCTGATGGTGACAGATGAGGAACAGGAAGCTGAGAGTGAACCTCTCCCTGATCTCCTCTCCCACAGCCCAAAAGATGGGTCAGTAGATGGAGTTGTCTTTTCAGACACCCTCACTGCCCAACAGCAGACTGACTGCAAGCAAGTCTTGCAGCAGTATGCTGGGCTCTTTTCCTTGACCCCTGGTCTGACAAACTGGTGTACCCATGATGTGGACACTGGTGACAGTGCACCTGTCAAAAACAAGATCTATCGTCAGTCAGACCAAGTTAAGGAAAGCATCAGAGCTGAAGTCAGCAAGATGCTGGAGCTAGGGGTTATTGAGCCCTCTGAGAGCCCCTGGGCTAGCCCAGTGGTTCTGGTCCCCAAACCTCATCAAAAGGGTGAAAAGAGAGAGATGAGGTTTTGTGTGGACTATAGGGGTCTCAACTCTGTCACCAAGACAGATGCACACCCTATCCCAAGAGCTGATGAACTGATAGACAGATTGGGTGCAGCCAAATACCTGAGTACCTTTGACTTAACTGCAGGGTACTGGCAGATTGGCATGGCCCCAGGAGCCAAACAGAAAACAGCATTCTCCACACCTGATGGGCATTTTCAGTTCACTGTTATGCCCTTTGGTTTAAAGAATGCCCCTGCCACCTTCCAGAGGTTGGTGAATCAAGTCCTTGCTGGGTTGGAGTCCTTTAGTGCAGCTTATCTTGATGATATTGCTGTCTTCAGTTCCACCTGGCAGGATCACCTGGTCCACCTTGGGAAGGTTTTAAAGGCCCTGCAAACTGCAGGCCTAACTATCAAGGCATCCAAATGCCAGATAGGGCAGGGCACTGTGGTGTACTTGGGCCACCTGGTTGGTGGAGGCCAGGTACAACCCTTACAGCCCAAGATCCAGGCTATCCTGGACTGGGTAGCTCCAACAACTCAGACCCAAGTCAGGGCATTCCTTGGCTTGACTGGGTACTACAGGAGGTTTGTGAAGGGATATGGGTCCATTGTGACTCCCTCACAGAACTCACCTCCAAGAAGATGCCAAAGAAAGTAAACTGGACAGTCTGTTGCCAAAAGGCTTTTGACACTCTGAAAGAAGCAATGTGCTCAGCACCAATTCTAAAAGCACCAGATTATGCCAAGCAGTTCATTGTGCAGACTGATGCCTCTGAGCTAGGGATAGGAGCGGTCCTATCCCAGACCAATGATGAAGGCCAAGACCAACCTGTTGCTTTTATAAGCAGAAGGCTTCTCCCCAGGGAGCAGCGTTGGAGTGCCATTGAGAGGGAGGCCTTTGCTGTGGTCTGGTCCCTGAAGAAGCTGAGGCCCTACCTGTTTGGAACTCACTTCCTAGTTCAAACTGACCACAGACCTCTCAGGTGGCTAATGCAAATGAAAGGAGAAAACCCAAAACTGTTGAGGTGGTCCATCTCCCTACAGGGAATGGACTTTGAAGTGGAACACAGACCTGGCACTGCCCATGCCAATGCAGATGGCCTTTCCAGGTTCTTCCACTTAGACAATGAAGACTCCATAGGGCAAGGTTAGTCTCATCATCTTTCGTTTGGGGGGAGTTGTGTGAGAAAGTGCCATCTTTCTTACATGGTATGCCCCCACTTTTTGCTGAATGGCTGATGTACTTTGACTGAGTGTGCCCTGGGCTCCTGCCAACCAGGTACCCAGGGCCTGTGTTCCTTCCCTAAAATTGCATTGATACCTACACCCAATTGACATCCCTGGCCACAGGTCAGCCCCTGGTAAATGGTACCATGGGTACCCAGGGCACTGTGACTAGGGAAGGCCCCTAAGGGCTGCAGCACTTGTTGTGCCACCCTTAGGGACCCTGCACCTTTACACACACACACTGCCTTTGCAGGCTGCGTGTCTTGGTGCAGAACAAAAGTGAAGAGTCGACATGGCTCACATCCCTGTGTGCCATGCCTACAAGCCACTGCCCTGGCCTAGGTCAGCCACCCCTCTAGCTGGGTGCACTATGCCAGTGGTGAGGGCATAGAGGCATGAGCCCTGTGCCCCTACAGTGCCCAAGTCCATTCTTGGGCATTGTAAGTGCAGTGCTGCCATTAAGAGTATATGGTGCTGGGAGTCTGTCATTACGAACTCCACCGCACCATAATGGCCCCACTGAAGACTAAGAAGTTTGGTATCAAACTTCTCAGCACATTAAACCCCCACTGATGCCAGTGTGGGATTTAATGTAAAACGCACTCCAGAGGGCATCTTAGAGATGCCCCCTGAAACCAACCCGACCTCCAGTGTCCGGACTGAGTGGCTGCCCAGGCTGCCACCACCAGACATGTTTCTGGACCCCTGGGTCGAGAGCCTCTGCTCTCAGGGGCCTGAAACAATGCACATCCCGGGACGAGGTGCCAAAGCCTCCTCCCCCAGGATGGGCAGGGGGAGCTTCAAAGGCCTGCCGCCTTTGGAGTTTCCCCAGACCATTTGCTGCTTCCAGCAAACTGGTCCCCACTGGTTCTACCCCCACTCCTGGCGGGAGAACCGGCGGGAAAACCAGAAGCAGGAAATGGGTTGTGCCCACCTCTGCCAACTCCACCCCTAAGGTGGGGGAGGCGAGGTGAAGCACAAACTCGAGTCCCCGCCATCTTGAGGATGGGGGGACCTGGCCAACCAGGGACAGGCTCCTGCCCCCTCCCACTGGAGAGGAACAGAATAGGGGTGTACTCACCCCAGGGAAGGGACCCATTGGTCCCTGCCCTTACCTACCTGTAACCACCCCTAAATTTAGTATTTAGGGGCTCCTGAACCTTCCTTCGGGAGTTCCCAAATCCGAAAACAAGAAGAGAAGACGAAGCAAGAAGACCAGCCGTGCAGCTGCTAAAAAGGAGGCGACAACAACTGACTTGGCCCCAGCCCTACCGGTCTGTCGACCTCTGAACCTGCTCCTGCGGAATCCCGGCCTCAGCAACCTCACAAACCCCGGAGGACCTGACTTCTGTGCTACAGCCTTCGACCCAGGGACTCCCACGAGCAGTGGTACTGCTCAAAAGAAAACCTACCAAAGACCCGGCCCTGGCACGGAGCCGCGAAACCTGCACACTCTGCACCCGCCGAGTCCAGCTTGTGCCTGAGTGACCAAAGACCTCGAGGACGTCCCCCGGCGATTCTGACCTGGAATCCAGTGGCCAAGGACCCTCCTCGACGACCCAGACGACGCCTGCAGCCTCAGGACAAGGGACCCCTCCAACCGCGACCAGCAGGGGGTAAGATTTCCCGACCTCAAAAGACACCCCTGCACCCGGCGCCCCACGGCCCCCTGTGCCCAACTCCTGGGTGTCTACCTATCCTCCAAGACCCCAACTTACCTCCTGAAGTGTTGGTCGTCCCTGAAGAATCACCGTCCCCGAGCCTGCAGCCTTTCTTCACCTTTCACGACCTCTATTGTTTAACATTGAGCGCCCGACGGCTCAAAGCACCCTGCACCCAGCTGCCCGAGTGCCCCTGGAAGTGCAACCTCTATCCTAACCTACTTCCCTACTTGCCCTGAGCAAGTGACCAGGAGCCCAGCTCCCACAGTCGCGTGGCCTGCTTGCCAGCAGCCACCAACCCGGGGCCCCCGCCTGCCATAGGATAACATTGGGCCTTCTCACTCTGCACCCAGCCGCCCCTGTGCCGCTGAGGGTGTAAAAACTGTACTTACCTGATCCTGGGGGACCCCTGAGTCTTACCCAGAACCTTAACCCTGCCAGTCAAGAACTTACCCGAAATCCGATAACTCACTTTTCTTCCATAGGGTTCCATTGACTGGTTTTCTGCGAAATTTCTTCTAAGTGTGGAGTTCTGAAACTTTAGAATATTCACCAAAAATCAACCGAGTCACGAAAACGAAAATACTCACCTAGTATTAGAAGGGGCCTCAGTGCTGGACCCGAGTGCCCAACACTGGCCCTAAAAAGTAATCGCAACGTTACTTACCGCTAACTCACTTTTCTTTCATAGGGATCCATTGACTGGTTTTCTGTGAAATTTCTTCTAAGTGTCGATTTCTGTATTTTACAAATATTCTTTAAAAATCGAACAAACTACAAAAACGTAATTACTTACCTGTTTTAAGTAAATGTCCCAGTGCTGAACCTAGGAGTCCAGCACTGGATTACAAAAGTAACGTAAACATACTTTGCTTGCACACTGTATTTCCTTTCATAGGATAACATTGGTAATTTTACCCAGAAAAGTTTCTAAGTGTCAGCTTTTGAAATATAGTAATATTCTTCAAAAATCACTACAATAACCAAAACGCTTTTTCTTACCTGTTTGCAGGAAGTGTCCCAGGACTGAATCCAGGATCCAGTCCTGTGGTTAGAAAAGTGCTCTGCAAAGTAATCAATTGTAATTAAGCATAATTTTCCATTGAGCTCAATGTTGCATTGAATTTGACCCTGTGTTGCCTCTTGCACCAACTGTGATAACCACTATCAAAAAAGTCTACTGCCTATCTGTAAGGTGAATAACCAAAGCATCTCATACTGAGAAAGTATATTTTGATCCTATTGTTGGTTCTAAAATAAAACAAGCATATATTTTTTATATACAAACCATTGGCCTAGAGTTCAGTTCTTGAGTGTGTGGCTTCATTTGCTGACTGAGTGTGTACAACAAATGCTTTACACTGTCCTCTGATACTGCCTTACTGCTCGACCAAGCTACCACTTTGGAGAGTAAGGTTATATCTAACTTTAGCCTCTGTCAACCCTCTGGGGACTGTGGACTCTGTACACCCTGAACCTTACTTGGGTACAGTATATACAGAGCCACTTTCCTACATTGGTGGATCAGCGGTGGGATACAAACTTGCATTTGTTGGACTACTTGGTTACCATCTGATCACACGACAGAACTCTTAAATTGCCTTTAGAATTCTGATTTTTTTAATTGGCATTTTTTTACCAAATTACTAAAAGTCTTGTTAGGGCCTTGCTTAAGTCCCTGTAGCATCTTAGAAAATAAAAAGTCACTATAGCCAAGGTTAGAGGGTTAGAATATTTTTTTTTTAAAATGTCTCAAGACAAGAACCCAGCTATTAGTGAAGATAATAATGACATACAGGAACTGGTTGAGGAGCTCGACCTCACCCCTTATCTTCATTTGTCTTTCAAAGAGATAAGGTCCTTATGCAAACTTAAAGATATACCAATGGGCCAGCATCCAACCAAACAAGGGCTCCAGGAGCTCCTGGCTGAGTATGCTAAAGCCCACCCCTCTGAGCATGGTGATGACCCAACAGAGGAGGAAAGGAATGAGGAGGATGGGGATGGTAACCCACCTCCATCACTTCCTAGGGAAGATAGGGTCCCTGCACCCTTAACTCCAAGAATAGACCTCTGGGGACCTAGGGGCCACTTAGGTGGTCCTGGTCCCAGAGAGGACACTGAGGATAGCCTCAGTGAGGAGGACAACTTGTTAGCAAGGTTGGCCAAACGACTGGACCTAGAGACCAGACTCCTGGCTCTAGAGAAGGAAAGACAGGAGATGGGTTTAGCACCCATCAATGGTGGCAGCAATACTAAAAATAAGGATAGGGAGGAAACTTCTGAACCTAAAATCCCCAAAGGGATTGTCCCTAAGTTTGAGGAAGGTGACGACATCACCAAATGGTTCACAGCCTTTGAGAGGGCTTGTGAAATAAGAAGAGTAAAGAAACCTCTGTGGGGGCACTCCTGTGGGAACTGTTCTCTGGTAACTGCAGAGACAGGCTTCTGACCCTCTCTGGGCCAGATGCAGGGTCCTATGACCTCATGAAGAGTACTCTGATTGAGGGATTTGGGCTCACTACTGAGGAGTATAGAATTAGATTCAGGGGGCTCACAAAACCCAGACCCAGTCCTGGATTGACTTCGTGGACTACTCAGTAAAGACACTGGATGGCTGGTTAGCTGGACATAATGTGCATGATTTTTCTGGACTTTACAATTTGTTTATGAAGGAACACATACTAAGTAATTGCACATATGAAAAGTTGCATCAGCATTTGGTAGACCTAGGTCTAATTTCTCCCCAAGAATTGGGAAAGAAGGCAGACCACTGGGTCAAGACTAGGGTGACAAGGACAACCACTGGGGGTGACCAAAAGAAGGTGGTCACCAAACCCCCCAGGGGAAAGGTGGTGAGAATCCCCAAGATAAAAAGTCTGAGTCTTCCAAAGGGCCCCAAAACCTGTTCAGGGGGTGGGTCCCAAACTACTCCCTATGTGCCTCAACCCTATAGGGGGAAGAACTTTGATCCCTTGAAGGCCTGGTGTAATAACTGTAAGAAGTCAGGACACCTCACTGTAGACAAAACTTGCCCCCACAACAAAGCCCCTAAGGCACCCAGTACAGCTACTCCTGGGGCAGCAAGTTTACAGATGGGATCAGAAGTGTACCCTGAGCAAATCTGGGAACCCACTGAGGCAAGTCTGGTCTCCCTAGGGGAAGTGGAATTTGCCACTGTAGCTGTGTGGCCACCCAACTTAAAGAAGTATTTGCAATACCCCTGGGTGAATGGAACTAGAGTAGAGGCTCTGAGGGATACAGGTGCCAGTGTCACTATGGTGAGGGACACACTGGTTTCCCCTGAGCAATACTTGATTGGGAAAACTTACCCAGTCACCAATGCTGACAGTGTCACCACTAGTCATCCCATGGCCATGGTGACATTAGGCTGGGGGGGTTACTGGCCTGAAGCAGGTAGTGGTCTCTCCGAAGTTACCAGCTGCATGTCTGCTAGGAAATGATCTGGAAACCTCAGCCTGGGCAGAGGTGGAGCTAAAGGCCCATGCAGCCATGCTGGGCATCCCTGAATTGGTGTGTGTAAAAACAAGAGCACAGAGCAAAAGGCAGGGTGAAGAAATAGTGTTGGAGCCTGAAATGATGGCCCAGCCTACCAAGAGAAAAGGAAAGAAGACTGGCGGACCAGCTTCTACACAGTCACAAGAGCAGGACCCCTCTCCTCAGGGAGAGAACCTGGAAGCCCCAGAGGGAACTGAGCCCCTAGAGCTTGACCCTTACCAGGTTGAACTCTTGGGCCCAGGGGGACCCTCTAGGGAAGAGCTGTGCCAGGGACAGCAAGACTGTCCCACTCTTGAAAGCCTGAGGCAGCAAGCTGTTTCAGAAGCCAAGGGAGATGTCAGTGGTACCCACAGAGTCTATTGGGAAGAGGGATTACTGTACACTGAGGCAAAAGACCCCAACCCTGGAACCACCAGGAGAGTGGTAGTGCCCCAGAAGTACAGGGAGTTCCTCCTAACTTTGGCTCATGACATCCCCTAGCTGGACATCTGGGCCAAACCAAAACTTGGGAAAGGCTAGTTAGCCACTTTTACTGGCCCCAGATGCACCAAAAGGTGAAGGAGTTTGTCAGCTCCTGTGTTACCTGTCAAGCCAGTGGCAAGACAGGTGGCCATCCAAAGGCCCCCTGATACCACTACCTGTGGTGGGGTTCCCTTTGAAAGGGTAGGTGTGGACATAGTGGGTCCACTGGAACCTCCCACAGCCTCAGGGAACAAATTCATACTGGTGGTAGTGGATCATGCCACTAGGTATCCTGAGGCTATTCCCCTTAGGACTACTACAGCTCCTGCAGTAGCCAAAGCCCTCATTGGTGTCTTCACCAGGGTAGGGTTTCCTAAGGAGGTGGTTTCAGACAGAGGTTCCAACTTCATGTCTGCTTACCTGACCCACATGTGGAAGGAGTGTGGGGTGCAGTACAAGTTTACTACACCCTACCATCCACAAACCAATGGCCTTGTTGAGAGGTTCAACAAGACATTGAAAGGCATGATCATGGGGCTCCCTGAAAAACTCAAAAGGAGATGGGATGTCCTACTACCATGCCTGCTTTTCGCTTACAGAGAAGTGCCACAGAAGGGGGTAGGTTTCTCACCCTTTGAACTTCTGTTTGGCCATCCTGTGAGGGGACCACTCTGTCTTGTAAAGGAGGGCTGGGAGAGACCTCTCCAAGAACCCAAACAAGATATAGTGGACTATGTGCTTGGCCTAAGGTCCAGAATGGCTGAGTACATGGAAAAGGCATCCAAGAACCTTGAGGCCAGCCAGGAGCTTCAGAAGCACTGGTATGACCAAAAAGCTGCACTGGTTGAATTCCAACCTGGGCAACAGGTATGGGTTTTGGAGCCAGTGGCACCAAGGGCCCTCCAGGACAGATGGAGTGGCCCTTACCCTATCCTAGAGAAAAAGAGTGAGGTCACCTACCTGGTTGACCTGGGCACCAGCAGGACACCCAAAAGGGTTATCCATGTGAACCGCCTAAAACTCTACAATGACAGGGCTGACATCACCATGCTGATGGTGACAGATGAGGAACAGGAAGCTGAGAGTGAACCTCTCCCTGATCTCCTCTCCCACAGCCCAAAAGATGGGTCAGTAGATGGAGTTGTCTTTTCAGACACCCTCACTGCCCAACAGCAGACTGACTGCAAGCAAGTCTTGCAGCAGTATGCTGGGCTCTTTTCCTTGACCCCTGGTCTGACAAACTGGTGTACCCATGATGTGGACACTGGTGACAGTGCACCTGTCAAAAACAAGATCTATCGTCAGTCAGACCAAGTTAAGGAAAGCATCAGAGCTGAAGTCAGCAAGATGCTGGAGCTAGGGGTTATTGAGCCCTCTGAGAGCCCCTGGGCTAGCCCAGTGGTTCTGGTCCCCAAACCTCATCAAAAGGGTGAAAAGAGAGAGATGAGGTTTTGTGTGGACTATAGGGGTCTCAACTCTGTCACCAAGACAGATGCACACCCTATCCCAAGAGCTGATGAACTGATAGACAGATTGGGTGCAGCCAAATACCTGAGTACCTTTGACTTAACTGCAGGGTACTGGCAGATTGGCATGGCCCCAGGAGCCAAACAGAAAACAGCATTCTCCACACCTGATGGGCATTTTCAGTTCACTGTTATGCCCTTTGGTTTAAAGAATGCCCCTGCCACCTTCCAGAGGTTGGTGAATCAAGTCCTTGCTGGGTTGGAGTCCTTTAGTGCAGCTTATCTTGATGATATTGCTGTCTTCAGTTCCACCTGGCAGGATCACCTGGTCCACCTTGGGAAGGTTTTAAAGGCCCTGCAAACTGCAGGCCTAACTATCAAGGCATCCAAATGCCAGATAGGGCAGGGCACTGTGGTGTACTTGGGCCACCTGGTTGGTGGAGGCCAGGTACAACCCTTACAGCCCAAGATCCAGGCTATCCTGGACTGGGTAGCTCCAACAACTCAGACCCAAGTCAGGGCATTCCTTGGCTTGACTGGGTACTACAGGAGGTTTGTGAAGGGATATGGGTCCATTGTGACTCCCCTCACAGAACTCACCTCCAAGAAGATGCCAAAGAAAGTAAACTGGACAGTCTGTTGCCAAAAGGCTTTTGACACTCTGAAAGAAGCAATGTGCTCAGCACCAATTCTAAAAGCACCAGATTATGCCAAGCAGTTCATTGTGCAGACTGATGCCTCTGAGCTAGGGATAGGAGCGGTCCTATCCCAGACCAATGATGAAGGCCAAGACCAACCTGTTGCTTTTATAAGCAGAAGGCTTCTCCCCAGGGAGCAGCGTTGGAGTGCCATTGAGAGGGAGGCCTTTGCTGTGGTCTGGTCCCTGAAGAAGCTGAGGCCCTACCTGTTTGGAACTCACTTCCTAGTTCAAACTGACCACAGACCTCTCAGGTGGCTAATGCAAATGAAAGGAGAAAACCCAAAACTGTTGAGGTGGTCCATCTCCCTACAGGGAATGGACTTTGAAGTGGAACACAGACCTGGCACTGCCCATGCCAATGCAGATGGCCTTTCCAGGTTCTTCCACTTAGACAATGAAGACTCCATAGGGCAAGGTTAGTCTCATCATCTTTCGTTTGGGGGAGTTGTGTGAGAAAGTGCCATCTTTCTTACATGGTATGCCCCCACTTTTTGCTGAATGGCTGATGTACTTTGACTGAGTGTGCCCTGGGCTCCTGCCAACCAGGTACCCAGGGCCTGTGTTCCTTCCCTAAAATTGCATTGATACCTACACCCAATTGACATCCCTGGCCACAGGTCAGCCCCTGGTAAATGGTACCATGGGTACCCAGGGCACTGTGACTAGGGAAGGCCCCTAAGGGCTGCAGCACTTGTTGTGCCACCCTTAGGGACCCTGCACCTTTACACACACACACTGCCTTTGCAGGCTGCGTGTCTTGGTGCAGAACAAAAGTGAAGAGTCGACATGGCTCACATCCCTGTGTGCCATGCCTACAAGCCACTGCCCTGGCCTAGGTCAGCCACCCCTCTAGCTGGGTGCACTATGCCAGTGGTGAGGGCATAGAGGCATGAGCCCTGTGCCCCTACAGTGCCCAAGTCCATTCTTGGGCATTGTAAGTGCAGTGCTGCCATTAAGAGTATATGGTGCTGGGAGTCTGTCATTACGAACTCCACCGCACCATAATGGCCCCACTGAAGACTAAGAAGTTTGGTATCAAACTTCTCAGCACATTAAACCCCCACTGATGCCAGTGTGGGATTTAATGTAAAACGCACTCCAGAGGGCATCTTAGAGATGCCCCTGAAACCAACCCGACCTCCAGTGTCCGGACTGAGTGGCTGCCCAGGCTGCCACCACCAGACATGTTTCTGGACCCCTGGGTCGAGAGCCTCTGCTCTCAGGGGCCTGAAACAATGCACATCCCGGGACGAGGTGCCAAAGCCTCCTCCCCAGGATGGGCAGGGGGAGCTTCAAAGGCCTGCCGCCTTTGGAGTTTCCCCAGACCATTTGCTGCTTCCAGCAAACTGGTCCCCACTGGTTCTACCCCACTCCTGGCGGGAGAACCGGCGGGAAAACCAGAAGCAGGAAATGGGTTGTGCCCACCTCTGCCAACTCCACCCCTAAGGTGGGGGAGGCGAGGTGAAGCACAAACTCGAGTCCCCGCCATCTTGAGGATGGGGGACCTGGCCAACCAGGGACAGGCTCCTGCCCCCTCCCACTGGAGAGGAACAGAATAGGGGTGTACCCACCCCAGGGAAGGGACCCATTGGTCCCTGCCCTTACCTACCTGTAACCACCCCTAAATTTAGTATTTAGGGGCTCCCTGAACCTTCCTTCGGGAGTTCCCAAATCCGAAAACAAGAAGAGAAGACGAAGCAAGAAGACCAGCCGTGCAGCTGCTAAAAAGGAGGCGACAACAACTGACTTGGCCCCAGCCCTACCGGTCTGTCGACCTCTGAACCTGCTCCTGCGGAATCCCGGCCTCAGCAACCTCACAAACCCCGGAGGACCTGACTTCTGTGCTACAGCCTTCGACCCAGGGACTCCCACGAGCAGTGGTACTGCTCAAAAGAAAACCTACCAAAGACCCGGCCCTGGCACGGAGCCGCGAAACCTGCACACTCTGCACCCGCCGAGTCCAGCTTGTGCCTGAGTGACCAAAGACCTCGAGGACGTCCCCCGGCGATTCTGACCTGGAATCCAGTGGCCAAGGACCCTCCTCGACGACCCAGACGACGCCTGCAGCCTCAGGACAAGGGACCCCTCCAACCGCGACCAGCAGGGGGTAAGATTTCCCGACCTCAAAAGACACCCCTGCACCCGGCGCCCCACGGCCCCCTGTGCCCAACTCCTGGGTGTCTACCTATCCTCCAAGACCCCAACTTACCTCCTGAAGTGTTGGTCGTCCCTGAAGAATCACCGTCCCCGAGCCTGCAGCCTTTCTTCACCTTTCACGACCTCTATTGTTTAACATTGAGCGCCCGACGGCTCAAAAGCACCCTGCACCCAGCTGCCCGAGTGCCCCTGGAAGTGCAACCTCTATCCTAACCTACTTCCCTACTTGCCCTGAGCAAGTGACCAGGAGCCCAGCTCCCACAGTCGCGTGGCCTGCTTGCCAGCAGCCACCAACCCGGGGCCCCCGCCTGCCATAGGATAACATTGGGCCTTCTCACTCTGCACCCAGCCGCCCCTGTGCCGCTGAGGGTGTAAAAACTGTACTTACCTGATCCTGGGGGACCCCTGAGTCTTACCCAGAACCTTAACCCTGCCAGTCAAGAACTTACCCGAAATCCGATAACTCACTTTTCTTCCATAGGGTTCCATTGACTGGTTTTCTGCGAAATTTCTTCTAAGTGTGGAGTTCTGAAACTTTAGAATATTCACCAAAAATCAACCGAGTCACGAAAACGAAAATACTCACCTAGTATTAGAAGGGCCTCAGTGCTGGACCCGAGTGCCCAACACTGGCCCTAAAAAGTAATCGCAACGTTACTTACCGCTAACTCACTTTTCTTTCATAGGGATCCATTGACTGGTTTTCTGTGAAATTTCTTCTAAGTGTCGATTTCTGTATTTTACAAATATTCTTTAAAAATCGAACAAACTACAAAAACGTAATTACTTACCTGTTTTAAGTAAATGTCCCAGTGCTGAACCTAGGAGTCCAGCACTGGATTACAAAAGTAACGTAAACATACTTTGCTTGCACACTGTATTTCCTTTCATAGGATAACATTGGTAATTTTACCCAGAAAAGTTTCTAAGTGTCAGCTTTTGAAATATAGTAATATTCTTCAAAAATCACTACAATAACCAAAACGCTTTTTCTTACCTGTTTGCAGGAAGTGTCCCAGGACTGAATCCAGGATCCAGTCCTGTGGTTAGAAAAGTGCTCTGCAAAGTAATCAATTGTAATTAAGCATAATTTTCCATTGAGCTCAATGTTGCATTGAATTTGACCCTGTGTTGCCTCTTGCACCAACTGTGATAACCACTATCAAAAAAGTCTACTGCCTATCTGTAAGGTGAATAACCAAAGCATCTCATACTGAGAAAGTATATTTTGATCCTATTGTTGGTTCTAAAATAAAACAAGCACATATTTTTTATATACAAACCATTGGCCTAGAGTTCAGTTCTTGAGTGTGTGGCTTCATTTGCTGACTGAGTGTGTACAACAAATGTTTTACACTGTCCTCTGATACTGCCTTACTGCTCGACCAAGCTACCACTTTGGAGAGTAAGGTTATATCTAACTTTAGCCTCTGTCAACCCTCTGGGGACTGTGGACTCTGTACACCCTGAACCTTACTTGGGTACAGTATATACAGAGCCACTTTCCTACAATATGGAGGCCAATCCGCCTGAGTTGTGTCGTGTACGGTTTGAGTTTTCCAAAGGCACGATTGTGGGTTCCGATATTGAGAAAGCAGTTGCGACATTATTATCATTTAGGAGTGAGGGTATTTCTCGACTGTTGTTTGAGCCAGAACCCTCTGTTAAAAGGAAGGTCAGACAATATCCCATGAGAGAAGTTCCCCCAGTTTGGAAAGAAGGAGACCTAAATGCTGTTCCACCTATTCAGCCTCATTTTCAACGTGTGTGGGTACATGTTCCATGGAAGCGAACTGAAGTCCTGGCTCTTAAGCAGACTCTACCCGACCCCCGTAAAAACCCTGCAGGTTATTATAAGGAATTATCACAGACTGCAGACTCCTGTGTTATGAATTTAGCTGATATAGACATGTTGTTTGGAAATGTGGTCCCACAGCCTTTATGGAGAGTGATCCGTCACACGGATCATGCGCCGGAGTTAGGGGACACATGGATTAATATCAATGCGGCAAATGACAGACAAGTAGGCGGTGCTAAACCAGAGCCTTTAGTAGCAGACCTCCCTGGTAGGATCGTTACTTACATGAAGACTTTGATGCCTGCAATGCGTGTAAATTGGGATAAATTGTCTGCATGCAAGCAGAAGAAGGAGGAAAGTGTATCTGACTTCTTTACTAGGTTTGAAGAGACATTTATCGACCACAGTGGTCAGGATATGAGTACAGAAGGTGGTCAAAGGTTGTTTGTTGACAAGTTTGTGCATAATTTGCTTCCCGAATTGTGTAAAAAATTGAAAGATTCAGAGAGTTCTTGGGCCGTTTCCTCTTCAGCACAGATATTGGCTACTGCACAATACTACGAAAATAGAGATAAAGATGAGAAAGATAGAGCAGACAAGAAAACTAAAGAGTTAAAAACAAAGGTTCTTTTACAACAAGCGTATCCGCCTCGTAGTAATCAGCGTGACTATCAGCAACCTCAACAGTATCAGAGGAATTCGCAAAGGTTTGAGTATCCTCAACAACGTGCTCTGATAGGCCCTAACCAATGTTCATATTGTAAGGAAGAAGGTAATTTTAAATATAACTGCCCTATTTTGTTGCAGCGTATGAATGGTATTTCTGGCGCAAGAGGTCGAGGTGTTCCACAAGCACCTAGAGCTAGAGGACGCGGAAATTTCACCCAGAACGCGCGCCCATTTCCTCCTCAAAATTCAATGAATAGTTTTGATCAGCAGAATAACGCGTCTGGTAGGACGACTCAGTACTATGCTGATGACTACTATGCAGAAGGTGAGAGTATGGAAGGTGATGATTGCTAGGACAGCCATAGACAAAGAGAGGGAGTTGTTTCAGTTCCAGTAGATCAGAGTGGACCTTATATTGAGGTGATTACATCAGGTGTGTCAGAGCCTTTTCTGTTGGATACTGGTGCTACAAAGAGTTCTATTATGCACTCTAAATTCCCTGGCGCACCTTTGTCTGGCGAAACTAATGTTTCAGTAGGTTTTTCTGGCGCCCGGTTAGGAACCCGATTTCTAGCCCTATGTCTCTTTCTGTTGGACCTTGTGAAATCGAAGCACCACTTATTCTAACGACAGGTTGTGGTGAGAACTTGTTAGGATTGGATCTGCTGAAAAGATTGTATGCGACATTGTATTGTTCTCCTTCGGGAGTACAACTCACATTGGGTAAGACAGTGGTTTCACCAATATATTTGTCAAAGGACAAACTTCCAACAGAATTGTCGTTTCTCCCTGATATTCTTTGGGCTACTGGTCCCAATGATGTAGGTCTTTGGAAATACCGCCATATGTTGTAACGTTGAAAGCCAATGTTAAAATGCCGCGCATTCCCCAATACAAGATCTCTAATGAAGGTGAAAAAGCGTTGCTAGCGATCATTTATGATTTGATTGAGAAAAATGTAATTGAAGAGACAAGAGGTAATGTTTGCAATAGTCCTGTTTTACCTGTCTTGAAGCGTACTGACTCTTCTCAGCCACCTGTTTACAGGTTTGTGATTGATCTTAGAGAGGTAAACAAGATAGTTGTGCCACAGTTTCCAGTCGTTCCCGATATCACTGCTTTACTGACAATGATTCCAGCCTCAGCCACTTGGTTCTCGGTGATTGACTTGAAGAATGCTTTCTTCAGCATCCCTATTGCCGTAGAGAGCAGGGATATTTTTGGATTCTGTTTAGGAGGCCGAAGCTTCCGATTTCAGAGAGCTCCTCAAGGTTTTTGTGAAAGTCCTTCTATCTATAGTCAGGCTCTGAAGTCTCAGCTTGACACTCTTGTGTTACCTGATGGCGCTACCCTTCTACAGTACGTCGATGATTTGTTAGTTGCTGCAGATACTAAGGAGATTTGTAAAGAAGCCACTTTGTCATTGTTGCGTCATTTGTCTGATTTACACCACAAAGTGTCTCTTTCCAAGTCACAGTATTGTCGACAAGAAGTGACCTATTTAGGTCACCTCTTATCGAAAGAGGGAAGAAGATTGACCCCAGAAAGAATTCAGGCAATTGCAAAATTAAGTGTGCCAATGACACAGAGAGAAGTGCGTGCTTTCTTAGGTATTACATCCTATTGCAGACAATGGATACCGAATTTTTCATTGATGGCTAAACCTTTGGTAGCATTGACCTATAAAGACACGCCGAATCCCCTTCCTTGGTCCGAAGATTGTCAGAAAAGTTTTTCCGAATTGCGTGATGCATTGTGTTCGGCTCCTGTGTTGGGTACCCCCGACTACAGCAAGCCCTTTACGCTGTATGTCCATGAGAGAGAAGGATGTGCATTATCAGTGTTAACACAGTCTTTTGGGGACAAGCAACGTCCATGTGCATATTTCTCGTCGATTTTGGACCCGGTAGCTAGAGCGTTGCCGAGTTGTTTGAGAGCCACAGCGGCAGCAGCTGTTTCTATTCGACAGTCTGCTGGTTTGGTGATGAATAATACGCTGGTCGTGATGGTCCCACATGCAGTGGATATTTTGTTAAACAGGACCAAGACACAGCACTTAACTAGTGCTCGATTGTCAGGTTACGAGTTGACACTTTTAGCGAGCCATGTGCACATAAGAAAATGCAACACGCTGAACCCAGCTACATTGTTGCCAATTATAACAAAGACAGATGTTCCGGAACAGCATGATTGCTTTCTTAGGACAGAAGAAGAAACGAAAGGGAGAGTAGATCTTAGGGACACTCCTCTTGTAAAGTGTGATGGTACCTTATGGGTGGATGGGTCATGCTTCAAGCTTCCGAATGGTGATACGACTGCGGCATATGCTGTCACGACTTTACATACGATTGTTGAAACTGCACGTATCCCACATAATTCAGCTCAAGCAGCAGAGTTGACTGCACTTATGAGAGCGTGTGTATTATCAAAAGGAATGAAAGTGACCATATATACCGATAGCCAGTATGCGTTTGGTGTGGCCCATAGTTTTGGACGCTTGTGGAAGGAACGTGGGTTCCTCACGTCTCACGGTACGAAAATACAGCATGGTCAATTGGTGAATGAGCTCCTGGAGTCACTTACTTTGCCATTGCAAGTCGCGATTGTGAAATGCAGTGCACATAAGAAGATCACTGACGACGTTGGTCGCGGTAATATGTTTGCTGATGAAGTTGCGAAAGAAACAGCAAGAGATGTGATGAGTCGAATGTATGTTGCGGGCCCTGCAAGATGGATTGGTGACGTTGGAATGTGTGAAGATACGATAGAGAGTGTGAAGTCCATCCAAGCTGAAGCTACGGAGAAGGAATTAAGTACGTGGAGAGAGAGTACGGGTAAATTGGATGCAAATGGTTGTTGGGTTGAATTGTCGGAGCATCAGCGATGGTTGTTACCCGATACATATGTGCTTGCAGTGGTTACAATGGCACATGGGATGGCCCACATCAGTGTGAAAGGAATCTGTAAGTTATTGGCTCCAGCGTGGCAAAATGCTGGAATTCCCAAATGTGCAGAGAATGTGGTCAAAAATTGTATGGTTTGTTTGAAATACAATCCTGGTAAGGGAACCCCAACTCCAGCTGGTCATTTTGCGCCTCCAACGTATCCGTTCGAGGTTTTGCAGCTAGATTTCATCCACATGGAGAGGTGCAACAATTTGAAATACGTACTCATTGTTGTTTGTGCCTTTTCAAGATGGGTAGAGGCATATCCTCTGAAAGATAATACTGCCTTGTCCACAGCGAAAGCCCTTCTCAAAGAGTTCTTCCCTAGGTTTGGTTTGCCGAGAATGGTGTGGAGTGATAATGGGGGTGAATTTGTGGGTCAAGTGATGAAACGAGTGTGTGAAGGTTTAGGAATCCGGCAGAAATTTCACGCTGCAAATCATCCCCAATCAGCTGGATTAGTTGAGTGCTATAATGGCACTCTTAAACTAAAACTGGCCAAGATACAAGCAAGCTCTGGCCTTAAATGGCCTGATGCGTTGCCATTAGCACTGTTGTCAACTAGGATGACCGTACATTCCCGAGTAGGACTTAGTCCTCATGAGATAGTGTTTGGTCGCCCGGCTAACATATGGGGAGTGCCGAGGCCAACGAAATTCAGCGAGATTGAACACCCTGTACTGCTTGATTACTTGCATGATTTGACGGCTAAATTGCGTGTTTTACACCAACAGGTTCATAATACA
Organism: Calotriton arnoldi; assembly: GCA_963921515.1. Taxonomy (NCBI): domain Eukaryota; kingdom Metazoa; phylum Chordata; class Amphibia; order Caudata; family Salamandridae; genus Calotriton; species Calotriton arnoldi. The sequence goes on along the minus strand of CAWUFW010007278.1, from coordinate 409,171 downwards.
CTGCCTCAGGCTTCTAAAGATCCAGGGCATGCAATCAATCCCGGATCGTGGGTGTTAATCAAGAACTTTCAGCGGACAAAGAACGATCAGCCCCGCTGGATTGGCCCCTATTTGGTGATTTTGTCCACAAGATCTGCAGTGCGAGTACAAGGGAAGAAAAACTGGATCCACGGCGTACACTGTAAGAGGGTCCCTTTGCCTCTACCATATGACCGGTGGGTCCAGGAGGGAATTGCTGACTCGGAAACTGAAACAGTGCCTCGTTTTCTGCCTTTTAGTGACGCACGCGTCACAGGGACAAATTCTGAGCGAGAAAGTGACGATCTTCTCCAAAGAGCAATACCATCACCACTTCGATTGGACACTACTGAGCCTGAACTTTTGTTTTGCGACCAGACATTGCCTGGAAAAAGCCGTTATAACTTGCGACCGAGAGTCATGGACAAATAAAATGAAATTTTGGTCCTCCCATCCGAAAACCTGTTTTTGAACCACCATCCGGGTTCAGCTGTAGGGTCGTGGTGAAAAGACTTGAGTGTGTAGCCTGTGGACACAAGGTCTACGGGTCTGGTTTGTTCTAGGGCGTTCCTGGGACATTCAGAAACACTCTCAAGTGAAGAAAACCAACCGCCGCGAACAGCACGTTAGAGGATGGAGCCTTTTCAGATGGAGAGACCTGTTGAAAGAATAAGTTTCAAGAGGAAAATATGTGCAACCATGAGCAGAAAATGTTTTCTAATTATGTGTCTTTGTATTTTACTTAGTCTAATGATGTCTTTAGTGGGGTATATCATATTCTCTTTTCAAGTGACATCTGCACCCACTGTACAGCCCATGCCTTCCTCTACTATCTCCTCACATTCTTTTCACCCTCTACCTGAACACGAGTCCGTTAGAAGATTAGAGTTTATGAACAACTCCTTTGTTCAGCTCTTACACCAACACCAGCTAGTAGTGAACAGAACCAACTGTTGGGTGTGTGGCCTTATGCCTCATACTACTGAGAAAGGTATTCCCTACCTAGTGCTGCCATTCAGCTACAATGGTTCTGTGTGGGCATACCGAACGATGTTCATCTATGCTCGCGAAATCCACCCCCACGTTCCGTCAAAGACAACCCAAAGAATAGTGCTCTAGTTAAGGGGATAGTCGACATGATAAGGGGAACTAGTTCCTACGAAACTATCCCGGAAGATGAGACACTAGCGTATATTGGATGGAACGTGACTGGATATGGAGCGAGTCTGAGCGAGAACCAGCAAGCAAAAAGATCCGCTCCAATTTGGATTGTACCCCATCAGGGTCATCTATGTCTGCAAGGTAATGGCAAGAATCCAAGAGCTTAGTTAGGGAAGAGTATCTGCACTGAAACGTATATTTTTGCGTCTCAGACTTCCCCTTTGTTCTTAGCAGCTAGGGGTACCTACTTTATCTGCCATGATAGGGCCTACACGTGGTTGCCCCCTGACTTCTCGGGCACATGCTTCGTTTCATTCCTGTTGCCTCCCACCTACACAGCTGCGGCAGATTACCATAAAATAAGAAGAATTAGGGGTGTCTTCAGCAAGGAAGACACTGCAGGACAAGAAGCGGGAGACTTCTTTAGGGGTTTTCTGCCGTTCTGGGGACCTATGGCTAACAACAGGAATGTGAGGCAATTGACGCGAGTGGTTGAATCCACCATAGTCGAAACTGTCGGTGCCCTTAATAATTTGACTGCTGAGCTCCAGTCGGACCGCCTTATGACCCTGCAGAACAGGGTCGCGTTAGACATCATACTTGCAGACCGTGGTGGGGTATGTAGAGTGATCCAATCCAGTTGTTGCATTTTCATTCCAGATAACGCTCCAACAGTGTACCAGGCCATCTCCAAACTACATAGGATCTCTGAATCCATCCATATAGATGAAGGAGACTGGTCGTTGATGGGATGGTTCTGGGAACTGTTATCCACCTGGGGATGGAAAGTTCTGATGGTCATTGGGATACTTCTAGCCATCCTTTTTCTGTTTTGTCTGTGCATACAGTGTGTTCCTGCCATATGCGGCCTATGTGTTACATCATGTGTAAGGAAACCTGTATCAAGGGACGAGCTAAGTAATAGGATGATGCTACAGCAACATCTCAATGAATTCATGAACATAGACCTAGACTCAGATTAGCATGAGTGTAAGTAAATTGCCTATGTAAGGGCAAAAGGAGGGTCTGTGGTACTGAAAATTCTGGACCTGTGTCATTAACATCATTGTAACATGACGATTTTGGTATCAGCAGACCGGTAATGACAGGTATGCTATATCTGAGTATTTACGTCATATTCGAGTGACGGGATCACTCTAATATTAACGATTCCCTTGTGAACCCTCGGGTTCCATTTTGTGTACGGCAGCCATTTTGTGGTTGCCCTCACATAAGGCAATGTCTCAAGCCAAAACGCGCCTTAGGGGACACGTACACTTTCAGTGACCTGGGCAAGCTGACTCCACTGTCCAGAGCCAGAACCTGTTCGGCCAGTTTTAGTTCCCAGTGGCCGATCGAGATTAGGGGCCCAGGTGCAGCATGCCATAAACCCTTCATTGCACACATCTATATCTAAATCTTATTCACACCTGTCACTGCTCTTTCTTTATGACCTGCTTTACGAGGAGGAGGTGCCCGGTTTTATTAGGGGTCCAGATTATATCTGTTGCAGGTGTTGGGCCTCACTGGGTATTTGGTTGTGGGCTGGACAAACTGAAAATGGGCTTGTCATCATGAATCTGTCTTTTCTTTTGTTGTAAGAAATATGTGAATGACCCACTGTAAAAATAAGGAATGTTTGCCTAAAGCATAATATTCTGTATAAAAGAGATAGCTGGTTTCCATGAGAAGGCAGTCTCCTGAGAACATACACATTGTTGTACTTCTAGGATACCTGTTGCTGGCTGCAGCCAATAAATTGATCTTTGAAGCCACCAAGAAGACTCTGTGTTTCTGTAGTCTGAGACAGGAAGAACTCGAGGTCATTGGGTGTGTTCCCTGGCACCGCTGGGTCCAATAAAACTGCACCGCCCATTCCAAACCAGCAGGACGGTGCCGCTAATGCAGCAGACACATCACCCAAAGGCATACACAGCATCAGCACCATCCATTCCAAACCAGCAGGATGGTGCTCCTGCAAGCAACACATCACCCAACATCCTACACAGCATCAGCAGCATCCATTCCAAACCAGCACGACCGTGCCGCTAATGCAGCGGACTCATCATCTGACAGCCCGCACAGCATCAGCACCATCCATTCCAAGCCAGCAGGACTGCACAGCTAATGCAGCAGACACATCACCCAACAGCCCGCACAGCATCTGCACCGCCCATTCCAAACCAGCAGGACAGTGCCGCTAATGAAGCACACAAATCACACAACGACCTGCACAGCATCAGCACCGTCCATTCCAAACCAGCAGGACGGCACAGTTAACGCAGCAGACACATCACGCAACAGCCCACACATCATCAGCACCGCCCACTCCAAACCAGCAGGACGGTGCCGCTAATGCAGCAGACACATCACCCAAAGGCATACACAGCATCAGCACCATCCATTCCAAACCAGCAGGATGGTGCTCCTGCAAGCAACACATCACCCAACATCCTACACAGCATCAGCACCATCCATTCCAAACCAGCACGACTGTGCCGCTAATGCAGCGGACTCATCATCTGACAGCCCGCACAGCATCAGCAACGCCCATTCCAAACCAGCAGGACAGCGCCGCTAATGAAGCAGACACATCATCCAAAAGCCTGTACAACATCAGCACCATCCATTCCAAGCCAGCACGACAGTGCTTTTAATGCAGCAGACACATCACCCAACAGCCTGCACAGTGTCAGCATTGTCCATTCCAAACCAGCAGTATGGCGCCACTAATGCAGCAGACACATCACACAACAGCCTGCACAGCATCAGCACCATCCATTCCAAACCAGCACGACGGTGCCGCTAATGCAGCGGACACATCACCCAACGGCCTGCACAGCATCAGCACCGCCCATTCCAAACCAGCAGGACAGCGCCGCTAATGAAGCAGACACATCACCCAACGGCCTGCACAGCATCAGCACCGTCGATTCCAAACCAGCAGGACGGTGCCGCTAATCCATGAAACACATCACCCAACGGCCTGCACAGCATCAGCACTGTCGATTCCAAACTAGCAGGACGGTGCCGCTAATCCAGGAAACACATCACCCAACGGCCTGCACAGCATCAGCACCGTCCATTCCAAACCAGCATGACGGTGCCCCTAATGCAGGAAACACATCACCCAACGGCCTGCACAGCATCAGCACCGTCTATTCCAAACCAGTAGGACGGCGCCGCTAATGCAGGGGACACGTCACCCAACAGCCTGCACAACATCAGCACAATCCATTCCAAACCAGAAGGATGGTGCTGCTAACGCAGGAGACACATCACCCAATGGCCTGCACAGCATCAGCACTGTCCATTCCAAACCAGCATGACAGCACCACTAATGCAGCAGACACGTCACCCAACAGCCCACAGAGCATCAGCACCGCCCATTCCAAACCTGCAGGACAGCGCCGCTAATGAAGCAGACACATCACCCAACGAGCTGAACAGCATCAGCACCGTCCATTCTAAACCAGCATGACGGCACCACTAACGCAGCAGACACATCACCTAACAGCCCGCACAGCATCAGTACCGCCCATTCCAAATCATCAGGACAGCGCCTCTAATGCAGCAGACACATCACCCAACGGCCTGCACAGCATCGGCACCATCCATTCCAAACCAGCAGAATGGTGCTCCTGCAAGGGACACATCACCCAACATCCTGCACAGCATCAGCACCATCAATTCCAAGCCAGCAGGACTGCACCGCTAATGCAGCAGACACATCACCCAACAGCCCGCACAGCATCTGCACCGCCCATTCCAAACCAGCAGGACAGTGCCGCTAATGAAGCAGACAAATCACCCAACGACCTGCACAGCATCAGCACCGTCCATTCCAAACCAGCAGGACGGCACCGTTAACGCAGCAGACACATCACGCAACAGCCCACACAGCATCAGCACCGCCCATTCCAAACCAGCAGGACGGTGCCGCTAATTCAGCAGACACATCACCCAAAGGCATACACAGCATCAGCACCATCCATTCCAAACCAGCAGGATGGTGCTCCTGCAAGCAACACATCACCCAACATCCTACACAGCATGAGCACCATTCATTCCAAACCAGCAGGACGGCACCGTTAACGCAGCAGACACATCACGCAACAGCCCACACATCATCAGCACCGCCCACTCCAAACCAGCAGGACGGTGCCGCTAATGCAGCAGACACATCACCCAAAGGCATACACAGCATCAGCATCATCCATTCCAAACCAGCAGGATGTGCTCCTGCAAGCAACACATCACCCAACATCCTACACAGCATCAGCACCATCCATTCCAAACCAGCACGACTGTGCCGCTAATGCAGCGGACTCATCATCTGACAGCACGCACAGCATCAGCACCGCCTATTCCAAACCAGCAGGACAGCGCCGCTAATGAAGCAGACACATCACCCAACAGCCTGCACAGCATCGCCACCATCCATTCCAAACCAGCACGACGGTGCCGCTAATACAGCAGACACATCACCCGACGGCCTGCACTGCATCAGCACCGCCCATTCAAAACCAGCAGGACAGCGCCGCTAATGAAGCAGACATATCACCCAACGGCCTGCACAGCATCAGCACTGTCCATTCCAAACCAGCAGGACGGTGCCGCTAATGAAGCAGACACATCACCCAACAGCCTGCACAGCATCGGCACCATCCATTCCAAACCAGCACGACGGTGCCGCTAATGCAGCGGACACATCACCCAACGGCCTGCATGGCATCAGCACCATCCATTCCAAGCCAGCAGTACGGTGCCGCTAATACAGCAGACACATCACCCGACGGCCTGCACTGCATCAGCACCGCCCATTCCAAACCAGCAGGACAGCGCCGCTAATGAAGCAGACATATCACCCAACAGCCCGCACAGCATCAGCACCGCCTATTCCAAACCAGCAGGACAGCGCCGCTAATGAAGCAGACACATCACCCAACAGCCTGCACAGCATCGGCACTATCCATTCCAAACCAGCACGACGGTGCCGCTAATGCAGCGGACACATCACCCAACGGCCTGCATGGCATCAGCACCATCCATTCCAAGCCAGCAGTACGGTGCCGCTAATACAGCAGACACATCACCCGACGGCCTGCACTGCATCAGCACTGCCCATTCCAAACCAGCAGGACAGCGCCGCTAATGAAGCAGACATATCACCCAACGGCCTGCACAGCATCAGCACCGTCCATTCCAAACCAGCAGGACGGTGCCGCTAATCCAGGAAACACATCACCCAATGGCCTGCACAGCATCAGCACCGTCCATTCCAAACCAGCAGGACGGTGCCCCTAATGCAGGAAACACATCACCCAACGGCCTGCACAGCATCAGCACCGTCCATTCCAAACCAGTAGGACGGCGCCGCTAATGCAGGGGACACGTCACCCAACAGCCTGCACAACATCAGCACCATCCATTCCAAACCAGAAGGATGGTGCTGCTAACGCAGGAGACACATCACCCAATGGCCTGCACAGCATCAGCACTGCCCATTCCAAACCAGCATGACAGCACCACTAATGCAGCAGACACATCACCCAACAGCCCACAGAGCATCAGCACCGCCCATTCCAAACCAGCAGGACAGCGCCGCTAATGAAGCAGACACATCACCCAGCGAGCTGCACAGCATCAACACCGTCCATTCCAAGCCAGCAGGACAGCACCGCTAATGCAGCAGACACATGACACAACGGCCTGCACAGCATCAGCACCGTCCATTCCAAACCAGCAGGACGGCGTCGCAAATGCAGGGGACACGTCACCCAACAGCCCACACAGCATCAGCACCGCCCATCCGAAACCAGCAGGACAGTGCTGCTAATGCAGCAGACACGGGACCCAAAGGTGTGCACAGCATCAGCACCATCCATTCCAAACTAGCAGGATGGTGCTCCTGCAAGCAACACATCACCCAACATCCTGCACAGCATCAGCACCATCCATTCCAAACCAGCACGACTGCGCCGCTAATGCAACGGACTCATCATCTGACAGCCCGCACAGCATCAGCACCACCCATTCCAAACCAGCAGGACAGCGCCGCTAATGAAGCAGACACATCACCCAAAAGTCTGTACAACATCAACACCATCCATTCCAAGCCAGCACAACAGTACTTTTAATGCAGCAGACACATCACTCAACAGCCTGCACAGTGTCAGCACCACCCATTCCAAACCAGCAGCACGGCGCCACTAATGCAGCAGACATGTCACCCAACAGCCTGCACAGCATCAGCACCATCCATTCCAAACCAGCACGACTGCACTGCTAATGCAGCAGACTCATCATCCGACAGCCCGCACAGCATCTGCACCGCCCATTCCAAACCAGCAGGACAGCGCCGCTAATGCAACGGACTCATCATCTGACAGCCCGCACAGCATCAGCACCACCCATTCCAAACCAGCAGGACAGCGCCGCTAATGAAGCAGACACATCACCCAAAAGTCTGTACAACATCAACACCATCCATTCCAAGCCAGCACAACAGTACTTTTAATGCAGCAGACACATCACTCAACAGCCTGCACAGTGTCAGCACCACCCATTCCAAACCAGCAGCACGGCGCCACTAATGCAGCAGACATGTCACCCAACAGCCTGCACAGCATCAGCACCATCCATTCCAAACCAGCACGACTGCACTGCTAATGCAGCAGACTCATCATCCGACAGCCCGCACAGCATCAGCACCATCCATTCCAAACCATTCGTGTTTCTCTTCAGCAGATGCATTTGAAAACTGGTGCCAGATATTGGCTTGTAAATATATTCGCGTGCGAACTATTCACACATTCAGGATGCATCACACCTCAGGCTGTTCTTTCTCATTTTCATTTTTTAATAGCTGGATGTGCTGGGGACATGGTTTTCATTGATTTATTTTTCTAAATCCCGGGATAATCCTGGCCTCAAACACGCCGCAGAAGCCTCTGTAATGCTCTGCCAAGCCCCTGACATTACAGAAGGGAAGCAGCATGAGCGGGCCCGGGGCCCCTGCCAGGGACAGGGGCTGACGCTGTTCTGTGTCTGTAGTGAAGAGCGGGGGGAGAAGGGGGGCTCAGCCAAGTTGTGGGGGGGGGGAGGGGGGGTGCGGCTCAGCCAAGTTCCAGCTATTACTAAAGGGAAGCAGCATGAGCGGGCCCGGGGCCCCTGCCAGGAACAGGGGGTGACGCTGTTCTGTGTCTGTAGTGAAGAGCGGGGGGAGAAGGGGGGCTCAGCCAAGTCCGGGGGGGGGGGGGGAGGGGAGGGGGAGTGCGGCTCAGCCAAGCCCCTGCTATTACAGAAGGGAAGCAGCATGAGCGGGCCCGGGGCCCCTGCCAGGAACAGGGGGTTTGTCTGTAGTGACGAGCGGGGGGAGAAGGGGGGCTCAGCCAAGTCCGGGGGGGGGGAGGGGGAGGGAAGTGCGGCTCAGCCAAGCCCCTGCTATTACAGAAGGGAAGCAGCATGAGCGGGCCCGGGGCCCCTGCCAGGGACAGGGGGTGACGCTGTTCTGTGTCTGTAGTGAAGAGCGGGGGTGGGGGGGGGGGGGGCGGGGTTGGAGGGGGCTCAGCCAAGGACTGTGCAGTGAAAGCAGGAGGCCTGTGCGGCAAGGAGCATAGTGTGTGCACGGTTGTACAGCTTGTGCAACTGCCTCGGATGCTGCAGGCACCCACTGGCGCCATTCAGGGGCCCAGTGGGGGGTGCCTAAGCAGGCCTGGTCAGGTGCAAGGCCCTTCGGAGCCCCAGGCAAGATTAGATTTTGTTCTGTTTGGCCATTTTGTTTATTATGATTAGCTCATTAATTCCAGTCTGGCGCCTTCTTGTCGAAGTTGGTGATGGCATTGTAAGGCAGCTGCCTAGAATGGTCTTAATGCTGCATTCGCCACCTGCGTGATTCTGCATCTTCTGTGGCACAAATGTGCTTTATGCATACGTAACTGCATAGGCGACAACATGAGTAATGAAAACAAATGTGTTACCACTATTTCTTTGCCCACCCTCGATCATTTGGATTTTATTAGGGGTCTTTATAAAGCACGACCCTAGCTCCGGAGCCAGTTCACCATGGTCCATATTAACAGGTTACCTGGTCCCCACTAGACGACGAGCGACATGCAGGTATGGTTACAGTAAGGACCCAAGCTAAAACATGCGCACAATGCAGAACAAATCACTATTACCCGTCGAAAGAGGAAGAGGTCTGTGGCAAGAGTCTAGGTACCATAGGTACATCAGGAGCAGTGGCACCAGGGCCCATTGAACCCTGACAATGGTGCATTGTCCTACCCCAGTGGCAGTCTAATGGGCCATCTTCCTTGCTGGAACCAGGGCCCATTGCATCCTTGCTACACCACTGTTGAGTGGCAGGGTGACCATCTAAGAGACTCACAACTGTGAAGATTTGGGTGTTGAGACTATCCCTGAATTGCACTAGTGAAGGAGAAAGCTGAGTTCAGCACTATGTTCAATGAAGTGTCCCGTGAAGTACGTCCTGGTGGAGGGGGCATGGCAGCAGGCTGGCGTGCGGTCCCCTGACAGCGGGATGCAACCCCCCCACCCTCTCAATAGCAGCATTTACTTACTATCAATCAACAATACTTATACAGCGTGGCGACTCACCCGTGAGGGTATCCAGGCACTGAGGATCTTGCTGTGGAGGCTCGGTCGAACAGCCAGGTCTTGAGTCCTTTCCTGAATTCCAGAGGAGAGGGTGAGGTCCGGAGGTGGAGAGGGAGGTCGTTCCAGGACCTGGCCACAAGATAGGAGAAGGAACGACCACCACTGTAGCTACGACGTATTAGACGGGTGTGAGCGAGGTGTGGGGAGGCGGAACGCAGGTGTCTGGAGGGTTGGTGGAAGTTCTGGTGGTGGTTGATGTATGCTGGTTTTTGGTTGTGCAGGGCCTTGCATGTGTGGATCAGCGTCTTGAGTTGAATTTTGAGCTTACCAACGGCACAAGACCTTTTCACCTTCTTTCTTTTAGTTTTGGTAAATCCTCCCCTTGAATGGTTTATGCATGTAGAAGTGGGAGGGCGCTGTCCTAGAGCACGCTTGGGAGCAGAGTGGCCAGGGTCAGCACAAGCGGGCATTTCTCCCCACTACCAGCAGCAGCACACAAGCTGCCCTGCGTCTGCAGGAGTTCTGAAGCCTCCCTGGTCCACAGAGAGAGGACAGGCTGTTGGGGGCAGGCAGGAGAAGGGGGAAAGCTCAGAGCTCATCTCTGTCTCCCTAATGTGTGTGGAACCACCAAGATTCCCTCCAGTGTGCTCCACAGCGTTGAGGCCAAGAAGAGGAGTTGAGGCCAATAGATACTTATTGCGCTCCTATCAGGGGGGGAGGGGGTCACAGGTCTCCTGAGGTTAAGGACGGGGAGCATAGCAAATCTGTTCGGAGGAGTAGAGGGGGTCCCTGTTGAGTACCGCTGCTTTGGAATCAGACAGTACCTCACAGGGGAGAGCCTCTAAGCTGTGACGCCCCAGGATACCCTATAGGAAGCCAGACACAAAAGGGAAGGCTAAAGGTAGCAGTAAAACTGTACATGATGCCCCCGCAAGTGCAAGATAGATACATTTTTATTGTTTCAAGTTATTTAAAACCATCACAATATAAAACAACATCATTCTTAAAACAATAAAAACTGCGAAAAGACATGATATAGCTTTTTCAATTCATACATTTGACATCCTATAAAAGCAGTGATCAGCCGACCAATCATACTACCGCACAATGTACCCAATTGGGGCAATGATCCAATAAAGGGCACAATGTCGTGTTATACAACAAGTTGGTGGGAACAAGCACACTTCAAGCCCGGGACTGAGAAGGCTGGGTACTGTGTTGTGGTCTAATAGAGAGCCAATGGAATGACCTACAGTGGTCCGGGCAGATAAAAAGGATTAACTAAAACATCTTCATGACCCATAACAAGTTCAATATTGTCCTCAAGGGTAACAGTCATGGAGTTGGAAAATCCAGTGAAATAAGATACAAGCAGCAACCAGACATATACACGACAAGTTTGTTAGGCATCGAGGGCCCAAGAGAATCTTCTTTGGCCGGCAAGCGACTTATAGGCTCAGCAGTTCTTTAACAGGAAAGTGGGCAACAAACAGATCGCTCTTCGTAAAGTGCCTTGTGAAATAAGAACTGGCAAACAACTCTGCAGCGAATCCGGTGACTGAAGTGCAGATTCAAAATCCTCAAGTGCAAGGGTCACACCTTCTCTCCACTCATTTTTTAAGATAATGGCACACGATAGAGATGGCTCAACTCCCCAGGAAGGGCTTAGCAGGGAGGATACTCCTCTTAATGCAGGAATATTAGAGTCAAACATAGGAATTGCCCCAACTCCGGTAAGCAGTGTGAAGGTAGCCGGGGCAAGTGAGAGTCTACAGGCAGGGAGCCCAGGCATGACCTCAGTAACACCAGCTTTGTCCTCGAACACAATATCGCTGCACTCTGTACTCCTAGGGGCATATTCACAAGAACGTGTGATAATCATCGCAAATGTAGCTTAACGCAACCTTGCATATCGCAGTCCATCGCGAGAAAATAACACCATCCTAACGTCCACTCCCAACCCCTCGGCACCATGCGATAGCAGCATGACAACCCGCCAAATGCCCGCGTAAAAACCAACGCGAAAAACAAAAATGCGAAACACGACCGCCCAAAAAGTTGCGACGCCACAAAGCGCGATACCAAAATTAGCAAAAACCTGCGACAGGCCTTCAATACCCACGCGTCATGCGTGAAAATGCACTATAAAAGCAAACAAAAAACCAACCCCAAAACCAATCCAAACTGCGTAGCACCATGGATGCACCCGGACCTAGTGCAGAGGACAAGCCGAACTCCACAAACCCCACGTAGGACCAGCATGGAACCCCCTGTTCGGGGGAGGGCAAGGAGAAGAGGAAGAGGAAGACAGGGTTCAGTCCGCAGGAAGACCAGATCACCGTCACGAAGGTGATAGAACACTACCAACAACTGTTCGTCACCTCCACTGCGTCATTGGCAACATATACGGAAATATGGCAGTCCATCGTCACCAAAGTGAATGCAGTCGGAGTGTCGAGGAGGTCAATGGAGGATGTCAAGAGGCGCTGGCATGAAGTGCACAGCCAAACCAAACAGAAACTCGCTGCCAACATGAAGGCAGGAAAGGCGACTGGAGGTGGGAGTCCTGCGCCACAGGAGGAGCTGGATGAGCTGGAGGAAATGGTGGCCACTGTCATCAGTGGGGAGACGGTGCAAGGAGTTGGGGGTCTGGACACAGCCCGAAATGACCTGACCCAACAGCAACAGGGTGAGTATCCACCAGGGACTGGGGGTACGGGGGCAGATGGGCACAATGGCACACATGCACAATCATGTGCAGCACACTGCACACCCGCAATGAGTGTGGAACATGTCCCTGATACCCTTGGCACACTGCAGCACACAAAGAAACACCAAGTAGGCCCCCGTCCACTATGTGCACAAATAGGCCCCCCTCCATATCACCAATGCCACAACCTACCCATGCACATGTGCTGAATCCAGAAAAGCAGAGGCTCTGTGAGCCACACTGACAATGCAAGTGACACTGCATGACAGATAGCATGGCTGAAGTCACAATACATGACATGGTGCACAAGACGACACTGAGGTGGCTGAGTGTGGACCACATCCGTAAAGGAGCAGGTCACACTCTGACACATCCACGTGCACCTACGAGCCATGACGTCAAGAACACATCTGCAGACAAACAATGCACAAAAGTACCAAATATCCCCAGTAGCACAAATGACCCAAGTCGCAAACATCCCAGCCCCCGAAAAGCACACAAGTCAAATGCACACCCACTCAAAGGGATAAGGGTCCGCCAATGCAGAGCTGCAGGGGCGAATCGCCAACAATACAGCACACACACATAGCAATCACAGTACATCAACATTGACGACAATGTGGGACAGAGTGCAACCCTTACACCACAGGACAGAGGACACAACTGGTGCCTCTCGTGCATAGAAACTGGCCAATCACATCTGGCAATGCATGACACTGTGAGATGATAATGTACGAGTACAACCACACATCCGTCATGTACTCGAAATGTCCACTGACTCCCATCAAATAGCCAGCTTCAACATAACAGTCACAATGTACACCGTCATGCAGTCTGAATGTAAACATTCACAATGCGTCAACATACATGGAACACACTGTTAACCTGCATCTCCCCTTACATTGCAGAGGGACAACCAACACCTCCTGCAGAGCAGACCACACATCTCTTCAGTGATGATGAAGAGGACACCCTGCCCATTTGCCCAGACACACTCTAATGCCTCGTGGACAGCCTCCTCACCCCACCTCCAGGAGCAGGGCAGCCCAGCTGCATCGCGGTGAGCCCACATCCTGCACAGACCACACAGCAGGAAGCACACACCACCACGGCTGCCTCCCAGGACCCCCACGCCCAACACATGGATTTCAAACGCTGTGTGTTAGGGTGCCAGGAGAAGATGGCAGATCAGCTGCGGCTGGGTTTCGACCTCATGGCAGCCAAACTCGATGCCATACGTGGGTGCCTGAGTCCCCATCAGGGAGCACCTACAGTCCCTAACGGATACCCACTGTCCGCACCATGCCCACCAACAATCCTTGGCTGACATCGTGGGTTCCATTACTCGGAGACAAGAACGGTCTAGGCAGACAGGCTCCAGCGATGACAGCACAGAGTTGGCACAGATGCGGAGGACAATGGAGACCATGGATCCGATGCAGGCTGGAAGTATGGCTGCCACTGCTGAACACCAGCGAGATGTAGCTGCGATCTTCCATGCCTTGCAGATCCTCATCTTGCCACTGCTGCCACTGAGCCTGTACCAGATGACTGCTGCAGGAACCTCGACACACACATCTCCGACCCCTGATGTGTCAGTGGCACACAGTCATGCAGCCCCATCGCCTTCGCACCCTGATGTGTCAGTGGAACACAGCCATGCAGCCATTACACCGCCACACACACCGGACACACCCGACACAGAAGAAGTATCAGAGGAGTGAGATGTGGATGGTAACTACTGTGTGAGGAAGGAGGCAGTAGCATCCATCACCTCCATATGGCTTGCCCTGCCTGGCTCTGCCCCATGCCTCATGCCCCGGGCCAACCCCTTCCACTGACCCCTGGAACACTCTGCGACATTCACCCGGACCCCGACACGGACTGCCATATCTCCACTGCTTGACAATTACACAGCAATCCTGCTGCGGACTGCCCTCACCCTCTTCCAAATCATTTTTAAATGCCCAAAGGACTCTGGTTGGCCCACCACTGGGCTTCCATGTTATGTGGGCTTGGATGGCCATGTACAGCTCCCTCTCCGTCATTCGCCAGAATGTGAATAAAACATTCCAAATCATGCAGATGTGTCATGACTATGTTCACTCACATATGGAAGTATGGCTGGATGTAGGGACAATGATTGCACAAGAAGGTACACCCTGGTAAATGACATCAATGCGCATGTTCATCCCCGAGACACATAGCCAATTGGATGACTGTGAAGGTGGGTACTGGCTGTGTCCCCATTGCACATTTGCAACAAACTCACAACCCCCCAACGTAGGCACAGGTCCATGTCTTGAATAGGGCTGTGTGTAGGAATGACCAAATCGGTAGCAGGCCAGAAGTGGTGTCCTACATCACATGTGACAACAGAACTTCACGTCGCATACCTACTCACACACATCTGTGTGGACACATACTGTAATGATTCATAACATTGCTCAACATGGTCAGAGGTTGGACACCATACTCACATTGCTGAAGACACGTAAGAGCACAGGTCTACCAGCAACTCTCCCAAAACAATGTCGGGCTCACAGAGGTGGAGCTGTCAGAAGGGACCCACCCCCATTGTACATGTGTCAGTCAGTTCCTCCATGTGTAGGGACGATGCTCATTGTGGCACACGAGTGGTCAATCTAATCAACACTCATCACAGTTAGACACCAGTGGTGTTGTTTAGACTTTATTGGCATGTGTGTGTCAGTACGGACAAGGCAACGGCCACAACAGGCAGGAACATGCTTAAGACACTTACACGCAGCATGGGTACATGTCGAGGTGCAGGAAATGGGGTTGGAAAAATGAACCCCAATCATCACGGATGGCAACGGTCTCAGCCCACCTTGCCTTGCTGGCCGAGTCATGTGTTGTTTGGCGTATGCCCATTGCCCCGTGTGAGGGGGCACGACTTACAGCCCATGGGGTCTGCATAGTGCTCTGCCACCCGACTGCACCGACTGTCTGCTCTGCTGACAGTGATCAGGTGAAAGGGTCCGACAAGTCCACATGTCGTGCTACATTGCCATGTGTGTACTCTCCCCCCAGCAGTGTGTCCGACTTGGTAACGTTGCCAGACGACGCTGTGCTGCTCCGACCATGGAACTGCATCACCTTGCACAGGTGTGTGTAAACACGCGTAGTTCCACGCACATGTATACAGAGTCCAGACGAAGGCAGACATGTCCTCTGTTGTGGTGGGATGTGGGTACATTCCCCACAATGCTACAAGGTGTTGGGAGCAGTGCTGTGGGTGACAATCCGATGTGGCTGCAGGGACGTAGTTACTCGTCCATGAATGCCAGCGCAGCTTCATGGGCAATGTGTTCCAATAGTACGTCGTTGTTGGGTTCAAGGAACACCAGGGTGAGCCAATCCATTAACTGGTCCGGGCAGATGTGCTCAGTCCACGCCGTTTCCCCAATCCGCAACACAGCCCAATAGGGGAGCGCCTGGATGTGGTCACTGCACACGAGGAGTTGTGCATTCTCCCATGCGTTACTGCCAGCACATACGCCAAGGATCAGTGCATCCAATGCACGGCTATCCAGGAGACACTCCTGTTGGTGGGCCAACAGGGGGCGGACTGTCAGGTCATAATCCAATTCAGCTACGGTTGCGTTGGATAGGCATACCTCCATGGGCCACTCGAATGTGCATGATCGACAGTGGAACCAGGGTTGGACGCAGGTGACGTAGGCAAGACGGAAACTCAGACGGAAACTGATTCGCAACACTGCCATTGGCAGGGATCCCAACAGATGCAGCATTCGGGCACGGTATAGTTCCACGTGACAGGGGTTGTGCATGTGCCCGGGAATGCAGGCCATTGCGTTTGTTGGTCTTGTGGCACTGGCACTCGTCTGACCTGCGGGTGTTCGGTGGACGATATGCCACAGCTCTGGGCAATGAGTCGTATGTGTGTGCGACGTTTGTACGTATGGGTAGTTCTTGACAATGTGTCAAGGGCATCCCTTGCAGGTGTCGGTCGTGCAGGGACAAGTATGTGTGGGGTGTAGGCACGTTGGTGTTTCATTAGGGCAGTTCATGGTGTGGGAGTCGTCGGAGGCTGGTATGGTATCTCACGCAGGGTGTGCCAGCCGCATTCAGGACCAAGGTCGGGGGTTTGGTTGGCCTTGGACCTTGTGTGTTGGGACAATGGTGCTTTCATTCCTGATTTTCGTCTGACTACTGCTTGCATGTCTTAATTGTGATGTGGAGTTCGCGCTGACTTTGATGCCAGGCCTGTGATTTGTGGTGCGCAGAGTTGGAGACACACGCAGCTGTTGGCATGTTTGCATGAGCCAAGGGCCCGATTGGCCTTGCGCTCCTTGTTCAGTCTCTCTCTTTCTGTCTGTTTCTTTCTCTCTCTCTCTCTTTCTCTCTCTCCCTGTCCTTTGATGGGTGCCTGACACACCTTCTTATCTACGGTATTGTCTTGCAGTTTGTGAGTCACTGTTTGTCCAGGGATGCCCCACCATGACTCTTCAGGATAGTTGTTTGGTGACGTATTTGAATGTGACATATTGTTTGGTCTTTCAATGGTGTATGTATGAATCAGGATCTCAGTGCGCACATGTATGTTGATTGTTGCAATTGTGGGGCATCAGGCGGGTGCTTGTGGTCATGTTTCCGTGCAGTTGATGAGCTGTGTCTTGGTCCGGGGAGGTGGGGGTGCCCATGGTGGGGCGGGGGGTGTGGTCCTGGGGGTGGTGGGGGTGGGTGTTGTGGCCCTCTTGGGTGTCCGGCACGCATGTTCAGTGGCTCCATGGCATCTGTTGCCCTTCAGGTGTGGCTCTGGTCTGGGCTCCATTTTGTGGTGCATGCTGTGGTCCGACTTTGCACCAGGTCAGGGCAGGTGTTAGTTTCTTGCTGCTAACGCGCCTTATCGCCTGTTTTGTGGTTTTATCGCTGATCGGGCTGGTCGTTGAGAATGTTGAGATGTGGTGTTGTCGCGGGTTTTTGCTCGGGAACGCCTACTCTGCATCTCATTAGCGATAGTTGCAGGGGTCATCTGTGGCGATGTTTTTTGAGGATGCTTTCGCAGGTATACTGGTGTTATGGGCTGTTAGCACCAGCTTGTGAATGTTGCGATACATTTATCTCGACTTTGGCTGCGATAAAGTGCTGTTAACTCGGCGATAGCTCCTTGAGAATATGCCCCCTAGATTTGTGATCCGAGATTCACAAGAAGTTTGAGACATCTGAGTCCAGTCAAAAGCCTATACAAGGTGTGCGTCAGGCCCTTGAAATAAAAATTGATGAGGTAACTCAGAGAACCATGGCTCTAGAAATTAATATGGGCAATTTGCAGCAGGAATTAAAACATAACGCCACTGAGATAGAAGTGTTAAAACAACAGAATTTGAACTTACAAGAGTACCTTGAGAGGGTGGAAAATCATTCTCGACGTAACAATCTAAGGATCTTGAATCGCTCAGAGGGGGTGGAGGGTTCAGACCTGAGGGGGTCCATGATCAATTTACTTAGGGATGGTGCACTTACGGACAGACCCGATATAGACCTACCTGGAAAAGAAATCCAAAAACTCAACAGGGACCCATAGACGTAAGGAGAATAAGAAGAAACCAAGAAAAATCCTAATTAATCTGCTATCTGATACAGCTAAAGAGCAGATTTTTGGGGTTAGCCTTGAGGGATAAAGCTCGGGAGGGCAAGGAATTCACATACATTATCAGATCTGACACATGCAGAGTCGCGGAGCAGCGGCAGTGACAGTCAGTGGATGGAAGCTTTACAGAAACTCTGGCCAAGGTGCATTTGAGGTTACCAGCTATTCTTAGGATGATGTGGAGAAATAGGATGCATTACATTAGGAAGGTGGAGCAAGGCAATGACTTGATTTAAAAAATCCAGGACTTAAATTAGACGTAGTTTGGGGGGTGAGTGCTGAAGCACTTTACCATGCACATAATGTGAGTATTGACTATTATGCAGAAAATGCTCCAGTTGGGCCTCACCCGATACCCCAGAAATCCTAAAATATCAATGTAGCCTCCCATTGAATGAGGCAGAGTTGCAATACTGGGTTTGTTGCAACAGGGATCTGACTTAATTTCTTTGGAAAAACTAACTGGAGCCACCAAGGGTTCAATTCCAAAGTTTAAGTAACTCCAATGCACATCATGGTGGTCACCACAGAAACGGAGTACGGCAGAGAGGTGGAAATATGAGGATCAAATAGAAGATCCGCAGCAGTTAAGAAAGGAGGTATTGATCTGGTACTGGGAGTGAATTGATTGAGAAGACAAGAATTTGAAGCCTCCAGAACACAAAGGGGACAGGCATCTGCTTACGCCGGAGCAGCCACATTTATTGCTAGTATCATTTACTCTTCTTTATGATAGGGTAAAATCTGCCACCTTAAAAAAGAACCACTTATGTACTCTCCGCAGAATCTATATGACCCAGAAGAAGCTTTCAAAGTTCACCAATGGAGCATAGAGCTGCAAAAGGTGTGGAATGGAGAACGCCAGTGATTAACATATGTTTTGCACGCTGCCTGGCACTTGATAGTTTCTGGATGGGTGTAGGTAACAAAGTATCAGAAATTATATCTTCAAGAACTAAGATAAGCCTCTGTTGATCTTCTTTGGGGTGGCATCGCAGAACATCAAAAGAGGCTTGTTTTCTACTCAATAGTTCTTGCAAGTAGGGAGATTTGTCTGCACTGGTTGCATGGTGCAGGGCTGGTTGAAGTCAGTGCACAGGGTCTGTATTTATGACATGCAATCTACTCAAAGCACCGAAACATCTGCCGTATGGTCCCGTTATCTCCAGTGGCGTAAGTCTGTCTATAACTGCGAAGGTCCAGTGATTGAGCCGTTGATTGCTGATCTATTCAGAGACACCCAATTTTCTCCATCTTCATTCAGCAGAATCAATGTTCAGATGGCTAATGGACAGAGGTGGTATCCAATCGAAACATCTGATGGTGAATGTGGACACTGAAAAAAAAAGAGCGAAAACTTAGGTAATTCGAGAGTCTTGTTCCACATGCTGAAAATGCATGTTGGAATGGGCATTCTTTCGGATTCCCAGCCTGGCTGGGGGTGTTTCCTAGTAGTGCAGGCTTCACCAGACATTCTAGCACTGAAGCAAGGTAGTCTTGTTGACTCAAGTGGACTGCCTTAGAGATCACACAACAATACATTGAAAGTCAATGTGGTATTTCAATGCAGGGCTCAAGTGCTCAAACCTTTTTGGCTGATTTTATTCAAGGGGCTGAGAGAATTACTTTGAATTGTGTCTACAGGTACTCTGGGAAAGTAGTGAATAGACCGTTACTTATGTTGATGACAAGACGAGTGCCTGAGCAGTGCTTCCTAAGTTTGGAGAAGGGATTTCTGTGTAATAAATTGAAACTAAGTTCTTTGTGGCTTTTACTGAATATCATCTTTGAAGGACAGAAATTAGTCAACGAAAAAGCTTAGGGATTGGGGACGCATGAAAGGTGGTGGGAGAAGCCTTCTAAGGGCCCGATTCTGATGCTGTTTGGAAAGCTTCCCAACTAAATGGTTTTGGGAATGGTTTCCAACCGAATCGGATCGGGAGAGTCCAACCGACCAAGTACGATGAATCCGGATGCTTCCAGATACGCTTTGGTTGGACTCCCATTGACTTCAATGGGAGCCTTTGTTCCCACCGAATGCATAGGCTCCCATTGAAGAAAGGGGTGGCTGGGGAAAATCGGGCACCCTGTGGTGGGCACCACCTGGTGCCTGCCACTCTGTGCATGGCTGCTAAGTGAAGACCCATGGGTACCCCCACGGGCCCGATTGGGAAGGCTCCAGTTGCAGGGGGGCCCACTACGGGCCCCCAAAGTCTGATTTTGACTGCCGATTCAAGTCGGACTGCACGATTCTGAAAGGCTGTACAAATCCAGCATCGTACTCGGTCGTTTGGAAACGCAGCCAGATGAGACGTACAATTCTGCTCCGTACGGCTTCGTCATTCCAAATGCCGTTGTGTTTGGATTGGGATATTCCTAACGCCTAACTCGCATCTTACTCGGTTGGCTGGAAACCTTTCCGAGTCGGTTGGGAAGACACATTCCCGATCCGATTTGGACAGAGCAAATGCCTTTAGGAGGCCTTCCTAATCGCATCAGAATCAGGCCCTAAGTCTATACTATTAAGCCACTCCAGGAGGAAAACTCAGTGTTTCTTGGGTTGCGGTTCAGAAGCACTGCAGACATCCAGATCTGAATGACTTCCAGGCAGGATCTGAGTTTAAGGATGCCTTTAAAGACTCCGATGCTAAGGTGGAGGTCTGGAGAATTATATTTGTAGACTTTGTCTTCTCCCAGAGAGTTATGATGTTCACCAATTCACAAGCGTTGGTGATGCTCATATGTGAACTGAGACTTTCAAGTAAGCCCAGGTGGTTGATGGTATCAAAGGTTGGTAACAGATCAAGCTGCAATACAAGATATTGATGACAATGGATCACAATTATACTACATAAATAAAGGAAATGAAATGAAAATAAAAAAAAATAATAAAGTAACAAATAAAAAAACAAATTATTTAAATTAAATATAAAAACACTTTCCTCTCCACTGCCCAAAACAATCCACAATTTCGCTAAAAAAATCACAATAAACTATACATAAAACAATAGTAACACTATAATATCCATTACATAAAACAAATAAAATTAAAACTAATAAAAACCTATAATACCTTTTACAAATTATATTCTTAAATACACTTATTAATAAATTAACAATTAACTAAAAATACTAATTAAATCTAAAAAAGTCAATACACTTTAAAAATTACAAACTATACTTAAAGATTTTTAAAACAATTTCATAAATAATATTAACACCTAAAACTGACATAACTAATATGTAGCAAATTAAATATGATATTTTATACAACTATATTAAAGTAAACAATATTATATACAATATTTTTTAAAACGATGCTATGTACATACATTCTATTCCTTTATCTTTTTTTAGTGACAATACTTTTGACAGATATTCATGTAAAACAATATTTGTGTCATTTTTCTAAATAAATAAGGTAGTGGGTATAATACAGAAAATCATTGGCTCTGGCTAGGATGTACTTATACACCATTAAAATAAAAATATGAAGTTTTTACTTGCCTATTGATCCTCTGGGACATTTACTTATAAATGTTGATGTTGAATGATAGATAAGTCAGGAGGATTCGCGTACAGACATGACACTGATCTCTTCCACTGATAATCATGATGGCAGTTTCTGTGCCTTGATTTAGGAGGCAGTCAGAGTACTCATCATTTGAGAGGACTCACATAATGTTAGAAACTGTCTGAAAAATACATTGAGCAGGTGTTTCACATGGTTATGTATACAAGGGCATACCTCGCACAATTTTAAGGCTCGTGACCGACTAACCATCATTTTTTGCAAAAATGTATATATTTCGCAAAGGAAAATTACATGGTACTTGAACTTGTTCACTGCTTGCTTATGCACCCAGAATGCTGAAACATCATTTTGTGTTGAATTTTAGACAAGCAGTCAACTTACGACACTGTGCCATAGACTGACAGGTTACCTAATCATTTCCAATGTATAGTCCCCAAGACATTTAAGTGCTAGATTTTTTTGTGTTCAAGAAATATTCAAAGACTTTTTGTCATCTATTTAGACATTGAATATTACGTAAACAACACACAGATGTAAAGCTGCAGGTTGGAGAACAGGGGAAAGAATGGCTGCAGACTCCATCTATAAAATGTTGCGACCATCTTTAAAAAGGTAAGGCAACAGTTGCACTAGATCTATACTGGATGGCTGACAACTTTATGAGGGTGTAATATATCAAATGTTGGAACCATCTTTAAAATGGTAAGGCTGTGGTGCGCCTATCCTGGATGGGGGGCAACTTTATGAGGGTGTTCTACATCAAATGTTGGGACAATCTTTAAAAGGGTAGGGAAACAGGCGCAACTATCCTGGAAAGGTGGCAACTTTATTAGGGTGTAGTATATCAAATGTGACTGCCATCTTTAAATGGTAATGGAGCAGTTGCACCTATTATCGATAGGATGCCAACTTTATGAGGGTATATTACGTCAAAAGTGAGGCCAATCTTTAGGGGTAATGGAGTGGCACAATTATTCTGGTTGGGTTGGCAACTTTATGAGAACTTGTCAGTATGAGCCTCTAAAATCCGTGTAAACCTATTGAGAGGTATGCTGTATGAGCCTCTAAAATCCGTGTAAACCTATTGAGAGGTATGCTGTCTGAGCCGCTAAGATCTGTCTAAACCTATTGAGAGATATGCTGTATGAGCCTCCAAGATCTGTGTAAACTGATTGAGAGATATGCTGTAGGAGCCTCTAAGATCTGTGTAAACTGATTGAGAGATATGCTGTATGAGCCTCTAAAATCTGTGTAAACCTATTGAGAGATATGCTGTATGAGCCGCTAAGATCTGTGTAAACTGACTGAGAGATATGCTGTATGAGCCTCTAAAATCTGTGTAAACTGACTGAGAGATATGCTGTATGAGCCTCTAAGATCTGTGTAAACCTATTGAGAGATATGCTGTATGAGCCTCTAAAATCTGTGTAAACCTATTGAGAGATATGCTGTATGAGCCGCTAAGATCTGTGTAAACTGACTGAGAGATATGCTGTATGAGCCTCTAAGAACTGTGTAAACCAATTGAGAGATATGAGACTCTAAGAGGTGTGTAAAAGTATTGTGAGATCTGCTGTATGAGCTCTAAGATCTGTGTAAACCGATTGAGAGGTATGCTGTATGAGCCTCTAAGATCTGTGTAAACTGATTGAGAGATATGCTGTATGAGCCTCTAAGATCTGTGTAAACAGATTGAGAGATATGCTGTATGAGCCTCTAAGATCTGTGTAAACCTATTGAGAGATATGAGCCTCTAAGAGTTGTGTAAACGTATTGAGAGATCTGCTGTATGAGCTCTAAGATCTGTGTAAACCGATTGAGAGGTATGCTGTATGAGCATTTAAGATCAGTGTAAACTGATTGAGAGATATGGTGTAAGAGCCTCTAAGATCTGTGTAAAGTTATTGAGAGATATGCTGTATGAGCCTCTAAAATCGGTGTAAACTTATGGAGAGATATGCTGTATGAGCTTCTAATATCTGTGTAAACAAATTGCTAGGTATGCTGTATGAGCATTTAAGATCAGTGTAAACTGATTGAGAGATATGCTGTAAGAGCCTCTAAGATCTGTGTAAAGTTATTGAGAGATATGCTGTATGAGCCTCTAAAATCTGTGTAAACTTATGGAGAGATATGCTGTATGAGCCGCTAAGATCTGTGTAAACTGATTGAGAGATATGCTGTATGAGCATTTAAGATCAGTGTAAACTGATTGAGAGATATGATGTAAGAACCTCTAAGATCTGTGTAAAGTTATTGAGAGATATGCTGTATGAGCCTCTAAAATCTGTGTAAACTTATGGAGAGATATGCTGTATGAGCCTCTAAGATCTGTGTAAACCTATTGAGAGATATGAGCCTCTAAGAGTTGTGTAAACGTATTGAGAGATCTGCTGTATGAGCCTCTAAGATCTGTGTAAACTGATTGAGAGATATGCTGTATGAGCATTTAAGATCTGTGTAAACAGATTGAGAGATATGCTGTAAGAGCCTCTAAGATCTGTGTAAAACGATTGAGAGATATGCTGTCTGAGCCACTAAGATCTATGTAAACCTATTGAGAGATATGGTGTATGAGCCTCTAAGATCTGTGTAAACTGATTGAGAGATATGCTGCATGAGCTTCTAATATCTGTGTAAACCAATTGCGAGGTATGCTGTATGAGCATCTAAGATCAGTGTAAACTGATTGAGAGATATGCTGTAAGAGCCTCTAAGATCTGTGTGAAGTTATTGAGAGATATGCTGTATGAGCCTCTAAGATCTGTGTAAAGTTATTGAGAGATATGCTGTATAAGCCTCTAAGATCTGTGTAAAGGTTTTGAGAGATATGCTGTATAAGCCTCTAAGATCTGTGTAAACTGACTGAAAGATCTGTTGTGTGAGCCTCCAAGACCTAGGTAACGCGAGGGTGAACTCTTCTCTATGAGCCTCTAAGATCTGTGTAACCTGAGTGAACCATCGCCTTTGTGAGTCTCTAAGATCTGTAAAAAGTGAGGTTGAACTCCTCTCTATGAGTCTCTAACATGTGTATAAAGTGAGGATGAACTCTTCTCTATTCGTATCTTAGATCTGTATGAAGTGATGATAAACTTGTCTGCATGAGCCTCTTACATCTTTATAAAGTGAGGGTGAACTCATCTGCATGAGCCTCTAAAATCTGTACAAAGTGAGGATGAACTCTTCTCTATGAACCTCTAACATCTGTATAAACTAAGCCTGGGCGGAGTTCCCGGAGTTTTACTCCGAGGAACTCTGCGAAGTGCCAGAAAAACTCTGCCGAGCTCTGCAGCATTCTGCCAGCGGCAGAGTCTGTTCACACTGATTTTTAGTGCCGGGAGTTTGTCCTGCGCTTTAAAATCAGCACGAATGGCACGATGCATCGGGCTAGAGGACGCTGCTGCTTTCTGCTGCTCGAGCGGCAGCTTCCTCAACGCGAATGGCAGATTTCTCAATGTGAGCGGTTGCGACCTACCGCGACCGCCCGCGAAAAGAAATCTCGCCGGGAGGAGGTCTAGATCATGATTGTTTTCTCGCGAGCGCTCGCCAACTTACCAATGGCAGGCTGTTCGAGAGAAAAAACTCTGCACCGCGTCATTTGGTAGAGTTTTTTGGAACTCCGCACTTCGCGCGGAGTGGGTAAAAGTCTGCAAATTCCGCCGGCGGAGTGGAATTCTTCACCCACCCCTAGTATAAACTGAGGGTGAACTCTTCTCTGTGAGCCTCAAATGTTTTATGAAGTGAAGATGAACGCTTCTCTATGAGCCTCTAACATCCTTTTAAAGTGAGGATGAACTCTTATCTAAGACTCTCCAACATCTGTATGAATTGTGAATGAACTCATCTGCACTAGAAACTGTATAAAGTGAGAGTGAACTTGTCTGCATGACCCTCTGACATCTAAATAAAGTGAGGATGAACTCTTCTCTATGAGTAACTAGCATTGTATAAAGTGAGAATGTGCTCCTCTCTATGAGCCTCTAACATCTGAATAACATGAGGATGAACTCTTCTCTGTGAGCCTCTAAGATCTGTATAAAGTGAGGATAAACTTGTCTGCATGAGCTTCTATGATCTGTATAAAGTGAGTATGAACTCTTCTCTATGCACCTTTGCATACAGATGTCATAGGCCCATAGAGAAGAGTTCATCCTCACTTTATACAGATGTTAGAGGCCCATAGGGTAGAGCATATTCACACGTTATACAATGTTAGTGGCTCATAGGGAAGAGTTTATCCTCACTTTATACAGATGTCAAAGGTGCATAGAGAAGAGTTCATTCTCACTTTATACTTATCTTAGAAGCTCATGCAGACAAGATTATCCTCACTTTATACAGAAGAGCCACTAACATTGAATAAAGTGTGAATAAGCTCTTCTCTATGGGCCTCTAACATCTATAGAAAGTGAGGATAGATTCTTCTCTATGGGCCTATGACATCTGTATAAAGTGAGGATAGACTCTTCTCCTTAAGCCACAAACATTGTATAAAGTGTGAATATTCTCTTCTCTGTAAGCCTCTAACATCTGCATAAAGTGAGCATGAACACTTCTCTATGAGCCTCTGACATTTGTATAATGTAAGGATGAACTCTTCTCTGTGAGCCTCTAAGATCTGTATAAAGTGAGGATAAACTAGTCTGCATGATCTTCTAAGATCTGTATAAAGTGAGTGTGACCTTGTCTGCATGAGCCACTAACATCTGTATAAAGTGAGGATGAACTCTTCTCTATGCACCTTTGACATCTGTATAAAGTGAGGATAAATGCTTCCCTATGAGCCACTAACATTGTATAAAGTGTGAATATGCTCTTCTCTATGGGCCTCTAACATCTGTATAAAGTGAGGAGGAACTCTTCTCTATGGGCCTATGACATCTGTATAAAGTGAGGATAAACTCTTCTCTATGAGCCACAAACATTGTATAAAGTGTGAATATCCTCTTCTCTATGAGCCTCTACCATCTGTATAAAGTGTGCATGAACACTATTATATGAGGCTCTAACATCAGTATAACGTAAGGATGAACTCTTCTCTGTGAGCCTCTAAGATCTGTATAAAGTGAGGATAAACTTGTCTGCAAGAGCTTCTGAGATCTGTATAAAGTGAGTATGACCTTGTCTGCATTAGCCACTAACATCTGTATAAAGTGAGGCTAGACTCTTCTCTATGAGCCACAAACGTTGTATAAAGTGAGAATATGCTCTTCTCTATGGGTCTCTAACATCTGTATAATGTGAGGATAGATTCTTCTCTATGAGCCCCTAACATCTATATAAAGTGAGGATGAACTCTTCTCTATGGGCCTTTGACATCTGTATAAAGTGAAGATAAACTCTTCTCTATGAGCCACAGATATTGTAAAAGTGAGAATATGCTCTTCTCTATGGGCTTCTAACATCTGTATAAAGTGAGGATGAACTCTTCTATATGAGCATTTGACATCTGTAAAAGTGAGGATAAACTTGTCTGCATGAGCCTCTAAGATCTGTAAAACGTGAGGGTGACCTTGTCTGCATGAGCCCCTAACACCTGTATAACTTGAGGATGAACTCTTCTCCGTGAGCCTGTATGATCTGTATAAAGTGAGGGTGACCTTGTCTGCATGAGCCTCTAACATCTGTATAAAGTGAGGATGTACTCTCCTCTATGAGCCTTTGACATCTGTATAAAGTGTGGATGAACTCTTCTCTGTGAGCCTCTAAGATCTGCATAAAGTGAGAAGGTGCTCTTCACTATGGGACTCTAACATCTGATTAACACGAGGATCAACTCTCCCCTCTGAGCCTCTAAGATCTGAATAAAGTGAGGATAAACTTGTCTGCATGAGCCTTTAAGATCTGCATAAAGTGAGGGGGGCCTTGTCTGCATGAACCTTTAACATCTCTATAAAGAGAGGATGAACTCTTCTCTATGAGGCTTTGACATCTGTATAAAGTGAGGATAAATTCATCTCTATGAGCCACTAACATTGTAGAAAGTGAGAATATGCTATTCTCTATGGTTCGCTAACATCTGTAAAACGCGAGGATAGACTCTTCTCTATGAGCCACTAACATTCTATAAAGCGAGAATGTGCTCCTCTCTATGAGCCTCTAAGATCTGTATAAAGTGAGGATAAACGTTTCTGCATGAGCCTCTAAGATCTGTATAAAGTGAGGGGGACCTTGTCTTCATGAGCCTCTAACATCTGTATAAAGTGAGGATGAACTCTTCTCTATGAGCCTTTGACATCTGTATAAAGTGGGGATGAACACTTCTCAATGAGCCTCTAACATCTGTATAACGTGCAGATGAACACTTCTCTATGAGTCTCTAACATCTGTATGATGTGAGGATGAACTTTTCTCTGTGAGCCTCTAACATCTGTATATATTGAGGATGAAGTCTTCTCTATGAGCCTCTAACATCTGTACAAAGTGAGGATGAACTCTGCTCTGAGTTTCTAACATCTGTTTAAAGTGAGAATGTGCTCCTCTCTATGAGCCTCTAACATCTGTATAAAGTGAGGATAAACTAGTCTGCATGATCTTCTAAGATCTGTATAAAGTGAGTGTGACCTTGTCTGCATGAGCCACTAACATCTGTATAAAGTGAGGATGAACTCTTCTCTATGCACCTTTGACATCTGTATAAAGTGAGGATAAATGCTTCCCTATGAGCCACTAACATTGTATAAAGTGTGAATATGCTCTTCTCTATGGGCCTCTAACATCTGTATAAAGTGAGGAGGAACTCTTCTCTATGGGCCTATGACATCTGTATAAAGTGAGGATAAACTCTTCTCTATGAGCCACAAACATTGTATAAAGTGTGAATATCCTCTTCTCTATGAGCCTCTACCATCTGTATAAAGTGTGCATGAACACTATTATATGAGGCTCTAACATCAGTATAACGTAAGGATGAACTCTTCTCTGTGAGCCTCTAAGATCTGTATAAAGTGAGGATAAACTTGTCTGCAAGAGCTTCTGAGATCTGTATAAAGTGAGTGTGACCTTGTCTGCATTAGCCACTAACATCTGTATAAAGTGAGGATAGACTCTTCTCTATGAGCCACAAACATTGTATAAAGTGAGAATATGCTCTTCTCTATGGGTCTCTAACATCTGTATAATGTGAGGATAGATTCTTCTCTATGAGCCCCTAACATCTATATAAAGTGAGGATGAACTCTTCTCTATGGGCCTTTGACATCTGTAAAAAGTGAGGATAAACCTGTCTTCATGAGCCTTTAAGATCTGTATAAAATGAGTGTGACCTTGTCTGCCTGAGCCTCTAACATCTGTATAAGGTGAGTATGAACTCTTCTCTATAAGCCTGTGACATCGGTATAAAGTGAGGATGAACTCTTCTCTATGGGCCTCTATCATCTGTATAAAGTGAGAATGAACTCTTCTCTATGGGTCTGTAACATCTGTATAAAGTGAGGATAAACCTTTCTCTATGAGCCACTAACATTGCATAAAGTGAGAATGAACTCTTCTCTGTGAGTCTCTAAGATCTGTATAAAGTGAGGGTGACCTTGTCTGCATGAACCTCTAACATCTGAATAGAGAGAGGATGAACTCTTTTCTATGAACCTATATGGGCCTCTAACACCTGTATAAAGTAAGGATAATCTCTTCTCTATAAGCCAATAACAGTGTATAAAGCGCAAATTTGCTCCCCTCTATGAGCCTCTAACATCTGTATAACACAAGGATGAACTCTCCTCTGTGAGCCTTTAAGATCTGTATAAAGTGAGTATGAACTCTTCTCTATGGGCCTTTGACATCTGTATAAAGTGAAGATAAACTCTTCTCTATGAGCCACAGATATTGTAAAAGTGAGAATATGCTCTTCTCTATGGGCTTCTAACATCTGTATAAAGTGAGGATGAACTCTTCTATATGAGCATTTGACATCTGTAAAAAGTGAGGATAAACTTGTCTGCATGAGCCTCTAAGATCTGTAAAACGTGAGGGTGACCTTGTCTGCATGAGCCCCTAACACCTGTATAACTTGAGGATGAACTCTTCTCCGTGAGCCTGTATGATCTGTATAAAGTGAGGGTGACCTTGTCTGCATGAGCCTCTAACATCTGTATAAAGTGAGGATGTACTCTTCTCTATGAGCCTTTGACATCTGTATAAAGTGTGGATGAACTCTTCTCTGTGAGCCTCTAAGATCTGCATAAAGTGAGAAGGTGCTCTTCACTATGGGACTCTAACATCTGTATAACACGAGGATGAACTCTCCCCTCTGAGCCTCTAAGATCTGAATAAAGTGAGGATAAACTTGTCTGCATGAGCCTTTAAGATCTGCATAAAGTGAGGGGGCCTTGTCTGCATGAGCCTTTAACATCTCTATAAAGAGAGGATGAACTCTTCTCTATGAGGCTTTGACATCTGTATAAAGTGAGGATAAATTCATCTCTATGAGCCACTAACATTGTAGAAAGTGAGAATATGCTCTTCTCTATGGTTCGCTAACATCTGTAAAACGCGAGGATAGACTCTTCTCTATGAGCCACTAACATTCTATAAAGCAAGAATGTGCTCCTCTCTATGAGCCTCTAAGATCTGTATAAAGTGAGGATAAACGTTTCTGCATGAGCCTCTAAGATCTGTATAAAGTGAGGGGGACCTTGTCTTCATGAGCCTCTAACATCTGTATAAAGTGAGGATGAACTCTTCTCTATGAGCCTTTGACATCTGTATAAAGTGGGGATGAACACTTCTCAATGAGCCTCTAACATCTGTATAACGTGTAGATGAACACTTCTCTATGAGTCTCTAACATCTGTATGATGTGAGGATGAACTTTTCTCTGTGAGCCTCTAACATCTGTATACATTGAGGATGAAGTCTTCTCTATGAGCCTCTAACATCTGTACAAAGTGAGGATGAACTCTGCTCTGAGTTTCTAACATCTGTTTAAAGTGAGAATGTGCTCCTCTCTATGAGCCTCTGACATCTGTATAAAGTGAGGATAAACTAGTCTGCATGATCTTCTAAGATCTGTATAAAGTGAGTGTGACCTTGTCTGCATGAGCCACTAACATCTGTATAAAGTGAGGATGAACTCTTCTCTATGCACCTTTGACATCTGTATAAAGTGAGGATAAATGCTTCCCTATGAGCCACTAACATTGTATAAAGTGTGAATATGCTCTTCTCTATGGGCCTCTAACATCTGTATAAAGTGAGGAGGAACTCTTCTCTATGGGCCTATGACATCTGTATAAAGTGAGGATAAACTCTTCTCTATGAGCCACAAACATTGTATAAAGTGTGAATATCCTCTTCTCTATGAGCCTCTACCATCTGTATAAAGTGTGCATGAACACTATTATATGAGGCTCTAACATCAGTATAACGTAAGGATGAACTCTTCTCTGTGAGCCTCTAAGATCTGTATAAAGTGAGGATAAACTTGTCTGCAAGAGCTTCTGAGATCTGTATAAAGTGAGTGTGACCTTGTCTGCATTAGCCACTAACATCTGTATAAAGTGAGGATAGACTCTTCTCTATGAGCCACAAACGTTGTATAAAGTGAGAATATGCTCTTCTCTATGGGTCTCTAACATCTGTATAATGTGAGGATAGATTCTTCTCTATGAGCCCCTAACATCTATATAAAGTGAGGATGAAATCTTCTCTATGGGCCTTTGACATCTGTAAAAAGTGAGGATAAACCTGTCTTCATGAGCCTTTAAGATCTGTATAAAATGAGTGTGACCTTGTCTGCCTGAGCCTCTAACATCTGTATAAGGTGAGTATGAACTCTTCTCTATAAGCCTGTGACATCGGTATAAAGTGAGGATGAACTCTTCTCTATGGGCCTCTATCATCTGTATAAAGTGAGAATGAACTCTTCTCTATGGGTCTGTAACATCTGTATAAAGTGAGGATAAACCTTTCTCTATGAGCCACTAACATTGCATAAAGTGAGAATGAACTCTTCTCTGTGAGTCTCTAAGATCTGTATAAAGTGAGGGTGACCTTGTCTGCATGAACCTCTAACATCTGAATAGAGAGAGGATGAACTCTTTTCTATGAACCTATATGGGCCTCTAACACCTGTATAAAGTAAGGATAATCTCTTCTCTATAAGCCAATAACAGTGTATAAAGCGCAAATTTGCTCCCTCTATGAGCCTCTAACATCTGTATAACACAAGGATGAACTCTCCTCTGTGAGCCTTTAAGATCTGTATAAAGTGAGTATGAACTCTTCTCTATGGGCCTTTGACATCTGTATAAAGTGAAGATAAACTCTTCTCTATGAGCCACAGATATTGTAAAAATGAGAATATGCTCTTCTCTATGGGCTTCTAACATCTGTATAAAGTGAGGATGAACTCTTCTATATGAGCATTTGACATCTGTAAAAAGTGAGGATAAACTTGTCTGCATGAGCCTCTAAGATCTGTAAAACGTGAGGGTGACCTTGTCTGCATGAGCCCCTAACACCTGTATAACTTGAGGATGAACTCTTCTCCGTGAGCCTGTATGATCTGTATAAAGTGAGGGTGACCTTGTCTGCATGAGCCTCTAACATCTGTATAAAGTGAGGATGTACTCTTCTCTATGAGCCTTTGACATCTGTATAAAGTGTGGATGAACTCTTCTCTGTGAGCCTCTAAGATCTGCATAAAGTGAGAAGGTGCTCTTCACTATGGGACTCTAACATCTGTATAACACGAGGATGAACTCTCCCCTCTGAGCCTCTAAGATCTGAATAAAGTGAGGATAAACTTGTCTGCATGAGCCTTTAAGATCTGCATAAAGTGAGGGGGCCTTGTCTGCATGAGCCTTTAACATCTCTATAAAGAGAGGATGAACTCTTCTCTATGAGGCTTTGACATCTGTATAAAGTGAGGATAAATTCATCTCTATGAGCCACTAACATTGTAGAAAGTGAGAATATGCTCTTCTCTATGGTTCGCTAACATCTGTAAAACGCGAGGATAGACTCTTCTCTATGAGCCACTAACATTCTATAAAGCGAGAATGTGCTCCTCTCTATGAGCCTCTAAGATCTGTATAAAGTGAGGATAAACGTTTCTGCATGAGCCTCTAAGATCTGTATAAAGTGAGCGGGACCTTGTCTTCATGAGCCTCTAACATCTGTATAAAGTGAGGATGAACTCTTCTCTATGAGCCTTTGACATCTGTATAAAGTGGGGATGAACACTTCTCAATGAGCCTCTAACATCTGTATAACATGTAGATGAACACTTCTCTATGAGTCTCTAACATCTGTATGATGTGAGGATGAACTTTTCTCTGTGAGCCTCTAACATCTGTATACATTGAGGATGAAGTCTTCTCTATGTGCCTCTAACATCTGTACAAAGTGAGGATGAACTCTGCTCTGAGTTTCTAACATCTGTTTAAAGTGAGAATGTGCTCCTCTCTATGAGCCTCTGACATCTGTATAAAGTGAGGATAAACTAGTCTGCATGATCTTCTAAGATCTGTATAAAGTGAGTGTGACCTTGTCTGCATGAGCCACTAACATCTGTATAAAGTGAGGATGAACTCTTCTCTATGCACCTTTGACATCTGTATAAAGTGAGGATAAATGCTTCCCTATGAGCCACTAACATTGTATAAAGTGTGAATATGCTCTTCTCTATGGGCCTCTAACATCTGTATAAAGTGAGGAGGAACTCTTCTCTATGGGCCTATGACATCTGTATAAAGTGAGGATAAACTCTTCTCTATGAGCCACAAACATTGTATAAAGTGTGAATATCCTCTTCTCTATGAGCCTCTACCATCTGTATAAAGTGTGCATGAACACTATTATATGAGGCTCTAAAATCAGTATAACGTAAGGATGAACTCTTCTCTGTGAGCCTCTAAGATCTGTATAAAGTGAGGATAAACTTGTCTGCAAGAGCTTCTGAGATCTGTATAAAGTGAGTGTGACCTTGTCTGCATTAGCCACTAACATCTGTATAAAGTGAGGATAGACTCTTCTCTATGAGCCACAAACGTTGTATAAAGTGAGAATATGCTCTTCTCTATGGGTCTCTAACATCTGTATAATGTGAGGATAGATTCTTCTCTATGAGCCCCTAACATCTATATAAAGTGAGGATGAACTCTTCTCTATGGGCCTTTGACATCTGTAAAAAGTGAGGATAAACCTGTCTTCATGAGCCTTTAAGATCTGTATAAAATGAGTGTGACCTTGTCTGCCTGAGCCTCTAACATCTGTATAAGGTGAGTATGAACTCTTCTCTATAAGCCTGTGACATCGGTATAAAGTGAGGATGAACTCTTCTCTATGGGCCTCTATCATCTGTATAAAGTGAGAATGAACTCTTCTCTATGGGTCTGTAACATCTGTATAAAGTGAGGATAAACCTTTCTCTATGAGCCACTAACATTGCATAAAGTGAGAATGAACTCTTCTCTGTGAGTCTCTAAGATCTGTATAAAGTGAGGGTGACCTTGTCTGCATGAACCTCTAACATCTGAATAGAGAGAGGATGAACTCTTTTCTATGAACCTATATGGGCCTCTAACACCTGTATAAAGTAAGGATAATCTCTTCTCTATAAGCCAATAACCGTGTATAAAGCGCAAATTTGCTCCTCTCTATGAGCCTCTAACATCTGTATAACACAACGATGAACGCTCCTCTGTGAGCCTTTAAGATCTGTATAAAGTGAGTATGAACTCTTCTCTATGGGCCTTTGACATCTGTATAAAGTGAAGATAAACTCTTCTCTATGAGCCACAGATATTGTAAAAGTGAGAATATGCTCTTCTCTATGGGCTTCTAACATCTGTATAAAGTGAGGATGAACTCTTCTATATGAGCATTTGACATCTGTAAAAAGTGAGGATAAACTTGTCTGCATGAGCCTCTAAGATCTGTAAAACGTGAGGGTGACCTTGTCTGCATGAGCCCCTAACACCTGTATAACTTGAGGATGAACTCTTCTCCGTGAGCCTGTATGATCTGTATAAAGTGAGGGTGACCTTGTCTGCATGAGCCTCTAACATCTGTATAAAGTGAGGATGTACTCTTCTCTATGAGCCCTTGACATCTGTATAAAGTGTGGATGAACTCTTCTCTGTGAGCCTCTAAGATCTGCATAAAGTGAGAAGGTGCTCTTCACTATGGGACTCTAACATCTGTAAAATGCGAGGATAGACTCTTCTCTATGAGCCACTAACATTCTATAAAGCGAGAATGTGCTCCTCTCTATGAGCCTCTAAGATCTGTATAAAGTGAGGATAAACGTTTCTGCATGAGCCTCTAAGATCTGTATAAAGTGAGGGGGACCTTGTCTTCATGAGCCTCTAACATCTGTATAAAGTGAGGATGAACTCTTCTCTATGAGCCTTTGACATCTGTATAAAGTGGGGATGAACACTTCTCAATGAGCCTCTAACATCTGTATAACGTGCAGATGAACACTTCTCTATGAGTCTCTAACATCTTATGATGTGAGGATGAACTTTTCTCTGTGAGCCTCTAACATCTGTATAAATTGAGGATGAAGTCTTCTCTATGAGCCTCTAACATCTGTACAAAGTGAGGATGAACTCTGCTCTGAGTTTCTAACATCTGTTTAAAGTGAGAATGTGCTCCTCTCTATGAGCCTCTAACATCTGTATAAAGTGAGGATAAACTAGTCTGCATGATCTTCTAAGATCTGTATAAAGTGAGTGTGACCTTGTCTGCATGAGCCACTAACATCTGTATAAAGTGAGGATGAACTCTTCTCTATGCACCTTTGACATCTGTATAAAGTGAGGATAAATGCTTCCCTATGAGCCACTAACATTGTATAAAGTGTGAATATGTTCTTCTCTATGGGCCTCTAACATCTGTATAAAGTGAGGAGGAACTCTTCTCTATGGGCCTATGACATCTGTATAAAGTGAGGATAGACTCTTCTCTATGAGCCTCTACCATCTGTATAAAGTGAGGATAAACTCTTCTCTATGAGCCACAAACATTGTATAAAGTGTTAATATCCTCTTCTCTATGAGCCTCTACCATCTGTATAAAGTGTGCATGAACACTATTATATGAGCCTCTAACATCAGTATAACGTAAGGATGAACTCTTCTCTGTGAGCCTCTAAGATCTGTATAAAGTGAGGATAAACTTGTCTGCAAGAGCTTCTGAGATCTGTATAAAGTGAGTGTGACCTTGTCTGCATTAGCCACTAACATCTGTATAAAGTGAGGATAGACTCTTCTCTATGAGCCACAAACGTTGTATAAAGTGAGAATATGCTCTTCTCTATGGGTCTCTAACATCTGTATAATGTGAGGATAGATTCTTCTCTATGAGCCCCTAACATCTATATAAAGTGAGGATGAACTCTTCTCTATGGGCCTTTGACATCTGTAAAAAGTGAGGATAAACCTGTCTTCATGAGCCTTTAAGATCTGTATAAAATGAGTGTGACCTTGTCTGCCTGAGCCTCTAACATCTGTATAAGGTGAGTATGAACTCTTCTCTATAAGCCTGTGACATCGGTATAAAGTGAGGATGAACTCTTCTCTATGGGCCTCTATCATCTGTATAAAGTGAGAATGAACTCTTCTGTATGGGTCTGTAACATCTGTATATAGTGAGGATAAACCTTTCTCTATGAGCCACTAACATTGCATAAAGTGAGAATGAACTCTTCTCTGTGAGTCTCTAAGATCTGTATAAAGTGAGGGTGACCTTGTCTGCATGAACCTCTAACATCTGAATAGAGAGAGGATGAACTCTTTTCTATGAACCTATATGGGCCTCTAACACCTGTATAAAGTAAGGATAATCTCTTCTCTATAAGCCAATAACAGTGTATAAAGCGCAAATTTGCTCCTCTCTATGAGCCCCTAACATCTGTATAACACAAGGATGAACTCTCCTCTGTGAGCCTTTAAGATCTGTATAAAGTGAGTATGAACTCTTCTCTATGGGCCTTTGACATCTGTATAAAGTGAAGATAAACTCTTCTCTATGAGCCACAGATATTGTAAAAGTGAGAATATGCTCTTCTCTATGGGCTTCTAACATCTGTATAAAGTGAGGATGAACTCTTCTATATGAGCATTTGACATCTGTAAAAAGTGAGGATAAACTTGTCTGCATGAGCCTCTAAGATCTGTAAAACGTGAGGGTGACCTTGTCTGCATGAGCCCCTAACACCTGTATAACTTGAGGATGAACTCTTCTCCGTGAGCCTGTATGATCTGTATAAAGTGAGGGTGACCTTGTCTGCATGAGCCTCTAACATCTGTATACAGTGAGGATGTACTCTCCTCTATGAGCCTTTGACATCTGTATAAAGTGTGGATGAACTCTTCTCTGTGAGCCTCTAAGATCTGCATAAAGTGAGAAGGTGCTCTTCACTATGGGACTCTAACATCTGTAAAACGCGAGGATAGACTCTTCTCTATGAGCCACTAACATTCTATAAAGCGAGAATGTGCTCCTCTCTATGAGCCTCTAAGATCTGTATAAAGTGAGGATAAACGTTTCTGCATGAGCCTCTAAGATCTGTATAAAGTGAGGGGGACCTTGTCTTCATGAGCCTCTAACATCTGTATAAAATGAGGATGAACTCTTCTCTATGAGCCTTTGACATCTGTATAAAGTGGGGATGAACACTTCTCAATGAGCCTCTAACATCTGTATAACGTGCAGATGAACACTTCTCTATGAGTCTCTAACATCTGTATGATGTGAGGATGAACTTTTCTCTGTGAGCCTCTAACATCTGTATAAATTGAGGATGAAGTCTTCTCTATGAGCCTCTAACATCTGTACAAAGTGAGGATGAACTCTGCTCTGAGTTTCTAACATCTGTTTAAAGTGAGAATGTGCTCCTCTCTATGAGCCTCTAACATCTGTATAACGTGAGGATGAACTCTTCTCTCTGAGCCTCTAGGATCTGTATAAAGTGAGGATAAACGTTTCTGCATGAGCCTCTAAGATCTGTATAAAGTGAGGGGGACCTTGTCTTCATGAGCCTCTAACATCTGTATAAAGTGAGGATAAACGTTTCTGCATGAGCCTCTAAGATCTGTATAAAGTGAGGGGGACCTTGTCTTCATGAGCCTCTAACATCTGTATAACATGCAGATGAACACTTCTCTATGAGCCTCTAACATCTGTGTAATGTGAGGATGAACTTTTGTCTGTGAGCCTCTAACATCTGTACAAAGTGAGGATGAACTCTGCTCTGTGAGTTTCTAACATCTGTTTAAAGTGAGGATGAACTCTTCTCTATGAGCCTTTGACATCGTATAATGTGAGGATAAACTCATCTCTATGAGCCACTAACATCTGTATAAAGTGAGAATATGCTCTTCTCTTTGGATCTCTAACATCTGTATAAATTGAGGATGAATACTTCTCTATGAGCCACTACCTTCTGTATAAAGTGAGGATAAACAGTTCTCTATGGGCCTCTCACATCTATATAATGTGAGAATGAACTCTTCTCTGTGAGCCTCTAGGATCTGTATAAAGTGAGGGTGACCTTGTCTGCATGAGCTTCTAACATCTGTATAAAGTGAGGATGAACTCTTCTCTATGGGCCTCTATCATATGTATAAAGTGAGGATGAACTCTTATCTATGAGCCTCTACCATCTGTATAAAGTGAGGCTAAACACTTATCTATGGGCCTCTCACATCTGTATTATGTGAGGATGAACTCTTTTCTGGGAGCCTCTACCATCTGTATAAAGTGAGGATTAATTTTTCTGCATGAGCCTTTAACATCTGAATAAAGTGGGTACGAACTCTTTATGCGCCTTTGGCATTTGTATAAAGTGAGGATGAACTCTTCTCTATGAGCCACAAACATTGGATAAAGTGAGAATGTGCCCTTCTCTATGGGCCTCGAACATCTGTATAATGTGAGGGTGACCTTGTCTGCATGAGGTTCTAACATCTGTATAAAGTGAGGATGAACTTTTCTCTATGGGCCTCTATCATCTGTATGAAGTGAGGATGAACTCTTTTCTATGAGCCTCTAACATCTGTATACTGGGCCCGATTCACAGAACTAACTTAAGACAAAATCCTAAACTTACTACCATTTTGGTATTCACAGAAGGCACTTACTCATTTTGGTATTCACAGAAGGCACTTACTTACTCATTTTGAGTAACTTACTCATTTTGTGTAACTTACTCATTTTGGTATTCACAGAAGGCACTTACTCATTGATGAGTAAGTGCCTTCTGTGAATACCAAAATGAGTAAGTTACACAAAATGAGTAAGTTACTCAAAATGAGTAAGTTACTCATTTTGGTATTCACAGAAGGCACTTACTCTTCAATGAGTAAGTGCCTTCTGTGAATACCAAAATGAGTAAGTTACTCAAATGAGTAAGTTACTCATTTTGGTATTCACAGAAGGCACTTACTCATCAATGAGTAAGTGCCTTCTGTGAATACCAAAATGAGTAAGTACCTTCTGTGAATACCAAAATGGTAGTAAGTTTAGGATTTTGTCTTAAGTTAGTTCTGTGAATCGGGCCCAAAGTGAGGATGAACTCTTCCCTGTGAGCCACAAACATTGGATAAAGTGAGAATGTGCCCTTCTCTATGGGCCTCGAACATCTGTATAATGTGAGGGTGACCTTGTCTGCATGAGGTTCTAACATCTGTATAAAGTGAGGATGAACTCTTCTCTATGGGCCTCTATCATCTGCATGAAGTGAGGATGAACTCTTTTCTATGAGCCTCTAACATCTGTATAAAGTGAAGATAAACTCATCTCTATGAGCTACTAACATTGTATAAAGTGAGAATATGTTCTTCTCTTTGGGCCTCTAACATCTGTAAAACGTGAGAATGAACTCTTCTCTATGGGCCTTTGACATCTGTAAAAGTGAGGATAAACCTGTCTTCATGAGCCTCTAAGATCTGTATAAAATGAGTGTGACCTTGTCTGCCTGAGCCTCTAACATCTGCATAAAGTGAGGATGAACTCTTCTCTATGAGCCTGTGACATCTGTATAAAGTGAGGATGAACTCTTCTCTATGGGCCTCTATCATCTGTATAAAGTGAGAATGAACTCTTCTCTATGGGTCTCTAACATCTGTATTAAGTGAGGATAAACCTTTCTCTATGAGCCCCTAACATTGCATAAAGTGAGAATGAACTCTTCTCTGTGAGTCTCTGAGATCTGTATAAAGTGAGGGTGACCTTGTCTGCATGAACCTCTAACATCTGACTAGAGTGAGGATGAACTCTTTTCTATGCACCTTTGACATCTGTAAAAAGTGAGGATAAAATCTTATCTATGAGCCAAAAACATTGTATAAAATGTGAATATGCTCTTCTATATGGGCCTCTAACACCTCTATAAAGTAAGGATAATCTTTTCTCTATAAGCCAATAACAGTGTATAAAGCGCAAATTTGCTCCTCTCTATGAGCCTCTAACATCTGTATAACACGAGGATGAACTCTCCTCTGTGAGCCTTTAAGATCTGTATAAAGTGAGTATGACCTTGTCTGCATGAGCTTCTAACATCTGTATAAAGTGAGGATGAACTCTTCTCTGTGAGCCTTTAAGATCTGTATAAAGTGAGTATGACCTTGTCTGCATGAGCTTCTAACATCTGTATAATGTGAGGATGAACTCTTCTCTATCAGCTTTTGACATCTATTTTAAGTGAGGATGAACTCTTCTCTGTGAGCCTCTAACGTCTGTATAAAGTGAGGATGAACACTTCTCTATGAGCCTCTAATATCTGTATAAAGTGAAAATAAACTCTTCTCTATGAGCCACAGATATTGTAAAAGTGAGAATTTGCTCTTCTCTATGGGCTTCTAACATCTGTATAACGTGAGGATGAACTCTTCTCTATGAGCCATTGACATCTGTATAAAGTGAGGATGAACTCTTCTCTATGAGCATTTGACATCTGTAAAAAGTGAGGATAAACTTGTCTGCATGAGCCTCTAAGATCTGCATAAAGTGAGGGTGACCTTGTCTGCATGAGCCTCTAACATCTCTATAAAGAGAGGATGAACTCTTCTCTATGAGGCTTTGACATCTGTATAAAGTGAGGATGAACACTTCTCTATGAGCCTCTAACATCTGTATAAAGTGAGGATGAACACTTCTCTATGAGCCTCTAACACCTGTATAACTTGATGATGAACTCTTCTCTATGAGCCTGTATGATCTGTATAAAGTGAGGGTGACCTTGTCTGCATGAGCCTCTAACATCTGTATAACTTGAGCATGAACTCTTCTCCGTAAGCCTGTATGATCTGTATAAAGTGAGGGTGATCTTGTCTGCATGAGCCTCTAACATCTGCATAAAGTGAGGATGAACACTTCTCTATGAGCCTGTATGATCTGTATAAAGTGAGGGTGACCTTGTCTGCATGAGCCTCTAACATCTGTATAAAGTGAGGATGTACTCTTCTCTATGCGCCTTTGACGTCTGTATAAAGTGTGGATGAACTCTTCTCTGTGAGCCTCTAAGATCTGCATAAAGTGAGAAGGTGCTCTTCACTATGGGACTCTAACATCTGTATAACACG
The DNA here is from genome assembly GCA_963921515.1 of Calotriton arnoldi. Classification (NCBI taxonomy): domain Eukaryota; kingdom Metazoa; phylum Chordata; class Amphibia; order Caudata; family Salamandridae; genus Calotriton; species Calotriton arnoldi. The sequence continues at coordinate 367,955 of CAWUFW010007278.1, read as the reverse complement.
AGGATAAACTCTCCCCTCTGAGCCTCTAAGATCTGAATAAAGTGAGGATAAACTTGTCTGCATGAGCTTTTAAGATCTGTATAAAGTGAGGGTGACCTTGTCTGCACGAGCCTCTAACATCTCTATAAAGAGAGGATTAACTCTTCTCTATGAGGCTTTGACATCTGTATAAAGTGAGGATAAACTCTTCCCTATGAGCCACTAACATTGTAGAAAGTGGGAATATGCTCTTCTCTATGGTTCGCTAACATCTGTAAAACATGAGGATAGACTCTTCTCTATGAGCCACTAACATTCTATAAAGTGAGAATGTGCTCCTCTCTATGAGCCTCTAACATCTGTATAACGTGAGGATGAACTCTTCTCTCTGAGCCTCTAGGATCTGTATAAAGTGAGGATAAACATTTCTGCATGAGCCTCTAAGATCTGTATAAAGTGATTGGGACCTCGTCTTCATGAGCCTCTAACATCTGTATAAAGTGAGGATGAACTCTTCTCTATGAGCCTTTGACTCTGTATAAAGTGAGGATGAACTCTTCTCCATGAGCCTCTAACATCTGTATAACATGCAGATGAACACTTCTCTATGAGCCTCTAACATCTGTATAATGTGAGGATGAAGTCTTCTCTATGAGCCTCTAACATCTGTACAAAGTGAGGATGAACTCTACTCTGTGAGTTTCTAGCATCTGTTTAAAGTGAGGATGAACTGTTCTACATGAGCCTTTGACATCGTATAACGTGAGAATAAACTCATCTCTATGAGCCACTAACATCTGTATAAAGTGAGAATATGCTCTTCTCTATGGATCTCTAACATCTGTATAAATTGAGGATGAATACTTCTCTATGAGCCACTAACATTGTATAAAGTGCGAATGACTTCTTGTCTGTGAGCAGCTAAGATCTGTATAAAGTGAGGATGCACTCTTCTCTATGAGCCTCTACCATCTGTATAAAGTGAGGATAAACAGTTCTCTATGGGCCTCTCACATCTATAATTTGAGAATGAACTATTCTCTGTGAGCCTCTAAGATCTGTATAAAGTGAGGGTGACCTTGTCTGCATGAGCTTCTAACATCTTTATAAAGTGAGGATGAACTCTTCTCTATGGGCCTCTATCATATGTATAAAGTGATGATGATCTCTTATCTATGAGCCTCTACCATCTGGATAAAGTGAGGCTAAACACTTATATATGGGCCTCTCACATCTGTATAATGTGAGGATGAACTCTTTTCTGTGAGCCTTTACCATCTGTATAAAGTGAGGATGAACTCTTCTCTATGGGCCTCTATCATTTGTATGAAGTGAGGATGAGCTCTTTTCTATGAGCCTCTAACATCTGTATAAAGTGAGGATGAACTCTTCCCTGTGAGCCACAAACATTGTACAAATTGAGAATGTGCCCTTCTCTATGGGCCTCGAACATCTGTATAATGTGAGGGTGACCTTGTCTGCATGAGGTTCTAACATCTGTATAAAGTGAGGATGAACTCTTCTCTATGGGCCTCTATCATCTGTATGAAGTGAGGATGAACTCTTTTCTATGAGCCTCTAACATATGTATAAAGTGAAGATAAACTGATCTCTATGAGCCACTAACATTGTATAAAGTGAGAATATGTTCTTCTCTTTGGGCCTCTAACATCTGTAAAACGTGAGAATGAACTCTTCTCTGTGAGCCTTTGACATCTGTATAAAGTGAGGATAAACCTGTCTACGTGAGCCTCTAAGATCTGTATAAAGTGAGGGTGACCTTGTCTGCATGAGCTTCTAACATCTGTATAAAGTGAGGATGAACTCTTCTCTATGAGCCTTTGACATCTGTATAAAGTGAGGATGAACTCTTCTCTGTGAGCCTCTACCATCTGTATAAAGTGAGGATGAATCTGTCTGCATGAGCCTCTAAGATCTGTATAAAGTGAGTGAAGTAGAGGCCGGCATGGTTAGTAGGTGGGCATGAGGGCACGGGGGGAGGGGGCGCAGGGTGAGGTGGGGGGGTCATAATTTAAAAAGAAAATGTAAAACCAACCTTTCCGCCGGGTCCTGCGTCTTCTCTGGTCCTGCTCCTGCTCTTCTGCTTCCAACAGGAACAGGAAGCAGGCAGCCAGTCTCCCTTTCCTGAGCCAGTCACATGCAGCGTTTTGATTGGTCTGGAGAGCTGTGACACGGCGCTCAGCCATTGGCTGGAGGGGAGGGCATGTTCTCCATGCAGGCTGCAATGACCAAACAGTCTTTGCGCACTCAAGAGTGGCCAATCACTCCTCCCCTGCCCTGATCAGATAGCAGCCCCGCCCACCTGCCCCCAGCAAAGCAAACATAAAATGGTAATAACTAAAAGTTATTACCATTTTATGTTTTGGCTTCTCGCACTGCGAGAAAGCAGTGGGGCGACGCTCACCCGACATAGCGGAGGAGCCACCCCTAAGTGAGTGTGACCTTGTCTGCATGAGCCTTTAACATCTGTATAAAGTGAGAATGAACTCTTCTCTATGAGCTTGTGACATCTGTACAAAGTGAGTATGAACTCTTCTCTATGAGCCTGTGACATCTGTATAAAGTGAGGATGAACTCTTCTCTATGATCCACTAACATTGTATAAAGTGAGAATGTGCTCCTCTCTATGAGCCTCTAAGACCTGTATAAAGTGAGGATAAACGTGTCTGCATGAGCTTCTAAGATCTGTATAAAGTGAGTGTGACCTTGTCTGCATGAGCCACTAACATCTGTATAAAGTGAGCATGAACACTTCTCTATGAGCCTCTCTGTATAATGTAAGGATGAACTCTTCTCTGTGAACCTCTAAGATCTGTATAAAGTGAGAATAAACTTGTCTGCATGAGCTTCTAAGATCTGTATAAAGTGAGTATGAATTCTTCTCTATGCACCTTTGACATCTGTATAACGTGAGAAGACTCTTCTCTATGACCCACTAACATCTGTATAAACTGAGAATATGCTCTTCTCTATGTGTCTCTTACATCTGTATAAAGTAGGATAGACTTTTCTCTATGAGCCACTAACATTGTATAAAGTGAGAATATGCTCTTTTCTATGGGTCTCTAACATCTGTATAATGTGAGGATAGATTCTTCTCTATGAGCCTCTAACATCTGTATAACGTGAAGATGAACTCTTCTCTGTGAGCCTCTAAGATCTGTATAAAGTGAGGATAAACTTGTCTGCATGAGCTTCTAAGATCTGTATAAAGTGAGTGTGATCTTGTCTGCATGAGCCACTAACATCTGTATAAAGTGAGGATAGACTCTTCTCTATGAGCCACAAACGTTGTATGAAATGAGAATATGCTCTTCTCTATGAGTCTCTAACTTCTGGATAATGTGAGGATAGATTCTTCTATATGAGCCCCTAACATCTGTATAAAGTGAGAATGAACTCTTCTCTATGGGCCTCTATCATCTGTATAAACTGAGAATATGCTCTTCTCTATGGGTCTCTAACATCTGTATAAAGTGAGGATAAACTTTTCTCTGTGAGCCTCTAACATTGTATAAAGTGAGAATGAACTCTTCTCTGTGAGTCTCTAAGATCTGTATAAAGTGAGGGTGGCCTTGTCTGCATGAACCTCTAAAATCTGAATAAAGTGAGGATGAACTATTTTCTATGCACCTTTGACATCTGTATAAAGTGAGGATAAAATCTTATCTATGAGCCAAAAACATTTTATAAAGTGTGAATATGCTCTTCTCTATGGGCCTCTAACACGTGTATAAAGTAAGGATAATCTCTTCTCTATGAGCCAATAACAGTGTATAAGCGAGAATTTGCTCCTCTCTATGAGCTTCTAACATCTGTATAACACGAGGATGAACTCTTCTCCGTCAGCCTTTAAGATCTGTATAAAGTGAGTGTGACTATGTCTGCATGAGCTTCTAACATCTGTATAAAGTGAAGATGAACTCTTCTCTATCAGCTTTTGACATCCATTTAAAGTGAGGATGAACTCTTCTCTGTGAGCCTCTAACATCTGTATAAAGTGATGATTAACTCTTCTCTATGGGTCTCTAGCATCTGTATAAAGTGAGGCTAAAAACTTCTCTATGGGCCTCTCACATCTGTATAATGTGAGGATGAACTCTTCTCTATCAGCTTTTGACATCCATTTAAAGTGAGGATGAACTCTTCTCTGTGAGCCTCTAACATCTGTATAAAGTGAGGATGAACACTTCTCTATGAGCCTCTAATATCTGTATAAAGTGAGAATATGCTCTTCTCTATGAGCCTCTAACATCTGAATAAAGTGAGTATGAACTCTTCTCTATGTGCCTTTGACATCTGTATAAAGTGAAGATAAACTCTTCTCTATGAGCCACAGATATTGTAAGAGTGAGAATATGCTCTTCTCTATGGGCTTCTAACATCTGTATAAAGTGAGGATGAACTCTTCTCTATGAACATTTGACATCTGTAAAAAGTGAGGATAAACTTGTCTGCATGAGCCTCTAAGATCTGTATAAGAGAGGATGAACACTTCTCTATGAGCCTCTAACACCTGTATAACTTGAGGATGAACTCTTCTCTGTGAGCCTGTATGATCTGTATAAAGTGGGGGTGACCTTGTCTGCATGAGCCTCTAACATCTGTATAAAGTGAGTATGAACTCTTCTCTATGAGCATTTGACATCTGTATAAAGTGAGGATGAACTCTTCTCTATGAGCCTCTAACATCTGTATAATGTGAGGTTGAACTCTTCTCTGTGAGACTCTAACATCTCTATAAAGTGAGGATAAACGTGTATGCATGAACTTTTAAGATCTGCACAAAGTGAGGGTGACCTGGTCTGCATGAGCCTCTAACATCTCTATAAAGTGAGTATGAACTCTTCTCTATGAGCATTTGACATCTGTATAAAGTGAGGATGAACTCTTCTCTATGAGACTTTGAGATCTGTATAATGTGTGGATGAACTCTTCTCTGTGAGCCTCTAAGATCTGCATAAAGTGAGAAGGTGCTTTTCACTATGAGACTCTAACATCTGTATAACATGAGGATGAACTCTCCCCTCTGAGCCTCTAAGATCTGAATAACGTGAGGATAAACTTGTCTGCATGAGCCTTTAAGATCTGTATAAAGTGAGGGTGACCTTGTCTGCATGAGCTTCTAACATCTGTATAAGAGAAAATGAACTCTTCTCTATGAGGTTTTGATCTGTATAAAGTGAGGATAAATTCATCTCTATGAGCCACTAACATTGTATAAAGTCAGAATATGCTCTTCTCAATGGGTCGCCAACTTCTGTATAACGTGAGGATAGACTCTTCTCTATGAGCCACTAACATTCTATAATTTGAGAATGTGCTCCTCTCTATGAGCCTCTAACATCTGTATAACGTGAGGATGAACTCTTCTCTCTGAGCCTCAAAGATCTGTATAAAGTGAGGATAAACGTTTCTGCATGAGCCTCCAAGATCTGTATAAAGTGAGGGGGACCTTGTCTTCATGAGCCTCTAACATCTGTATAAAGTGAGGATGAACTCTTCTCTATGAGCCTTTGACATCTGTATAAAGTGAGGATGAACTCTTCTCTATGACCCTCCAACATCTGTGAAATGTGAGGATGAACTTTTCTCTGTGAGCCTCTAACATCTGTATAAATTGAGGATGAATACTTCTCTATGAGCCTCTAAGATCTGTATAATGTGAGGATGAACTCTTCTCTGTGAGCCTCTAAGATCTGTATAAAGTGAGGATAACTTTTTCCGCGTGAGCCTCTGTGATCTGTATAAAGTTAGAATGTGCTCTTCTTTAGGAGCCTCTAATATCTGTATGAAGCGAGGATGAAGTCTTCTCTATGAGACTCTAACATCTGTACAAAGTGAGGATGAACTCTTCTTTATGTGCCTATAACATCTGTATAACGTGTGAATTTGCTCCTCTCTATGAGCCTCTAACCTCTTTATAATGTAAGGATGAACTCTGCTCTGTGAGTTTGTAACATCTGTTTAAAGTGAGGATGAACTCTTCTCTATGAGCCTTTGACATCTGTATAACGTGAGGATAAACTCATCTCTATGAGCCACTAACATCTGTATAAAGTGAGAATATGCTCTTCTCTATGGATATCTAACATCTGTATAAAGTGAGGATAGACTCTTCTCTATGAGCCACTAACATCTGTATAAAGTGTGAATATGCTCTTCTCTATCAGCCACTAACATTGTATAAAGTGAGAATGAACTCTTCTCTGTGAGCCTCTAAGATCTGCATAAAGTGAGTATGAACTCTTCTCTATGAGCCTCTACCATCTGTATAAAGTGAGGATAAACACTTCTCTATGGGCCTCTCACATCTGTATAATGTGAGGATGAACTCTGCTCTGTGAGCCTGTAACATCTGTATAAAGTGAGGATAAACTTTTCTGCATGAGCCTTTAACATCTGAATAAGTGGGTACAAACTCTTCTCTATGCGCCTTTTGCGTCTGTATAAACTAAGGATAAACTCTTCTCTATGAGCCACAAACATTGTATAAAGTGAGAATGTGCCCCTCTCTATGGGCCTTGAACATCTGTATAATGTGAGGGTGACCTTGTCTGCATGAGGTTCTAACATCTGTATAAAGTGAGGATGAACTCTGCTCTATGGGCCTCTATCATCTGTATAAAGTGAGGATGAACTCTTTTCTATGAGCCTCAAACATCTGTATAAAGTGAGGATAAACTCACCTCTATGAGCCACTAACATTGTATAAAGTGAGAATATGTTCTTCTCTTTGGGTCTCTAACATCTGTATAACATGAGAATGAACTCTTCTCTGTGAGCCTTTGACATCTGTATAAAGTGAGGATAAACCTGTCTACGTGAGCCTCTAAGATCTGTATAAAGTGAGGGTGACCTTGTCTGCATGAGCTTCTAACATCTGTATAAAGTGAGGAAGTACTCTTCTCTATTAGCCTTCGACATCTGTATAAAGTGAGGATGAACTCTTCTCTATGAGCCTTCGACATCTGTATAAAGTGAGGGTGAACTCTTCTCTGTGAGCCTCTAACATCTGTATAAAGTGAGGATGAACATTTCTCCAATGAGCCTTTCACATCTGTATTAAGTGAGGATGAACACTTCTCTATGAGCCTTTGACATCTGTATACAGTGAGGATGAACCTGTCTGCATGAGCCTCTAAGATCTGTATAAAGTGAGTGAAGTAGAGGCCGGCATGGTTAGTAGGTGGGCGTGCGGGCACAGAGGGTAGGGGGTGCAGGGGGAGGCGAAGTGAGGGAGTCATAATTTAAAAAAAAAAAATTAAAACATACCTTTCCGCCGGGTCCCACGTCTTCTCTGGTCCAGCTCCTGCTCTCCTGCTTCCAACAGGAACAGGAAGCAGGCAGCCAGGCTCCCTCCCCTGAGCCAATCACAACGTTGCATGCAGCGTTGTGATTGGTCTGGAGCGCTGTGACACGGCGCTCAGCCAGGGGCTGGAGGGGTGGGCATGTTCTCCATGCAGGCTGCAATGACCAAACAGTATTTGCGCACTCAGGAGTGGCCAAATCACTCCTCCCCTGCCCTGATCAGAGAGCAGCCCCGCCCACATGCCCCCCCCCGCAAAGCAAACATAAAATGGTAATAACTAAAAGTTATTACCATTTTATGTTTTGGCTTCTCGCACTGCGAGAAAGTAGTGGGGCGACGCTTATCCGTCATTGCGGAGGAGCCACCCCTAGGTGAGTGTGACCTTGTCTGCATGACCTTTTAACATCTGTATAAAGTGAGGATGAACTCTTCTCTATGAGCCTTTGACATCTGTAAAAAGTGAGGATAAACCTGTCTTCATGAGCCTCTAAGATCTGTATAAAACGAGTGTGACCTTGTCTGCCTGAGCATCTAACATCTGTATAAAGTGAGGATGAACTCTTCTCTATGAGCCTGTGACATCTGTATAAAGTGAGAATGAACTCTTCTCTATGAGCCTCTAACATCTGTATTAAGTGAGGATGAACTCTTCTCTATGAGCCTTTGACATCTGTAAAAAGTGAGGAAAAACCTGTCTTCATGAGCCTCTAAGATCTGTATAAAATGAGTGTGACCTTGTCTGCCTGAGCCTCTAACATCTGTATAAAGTAAGGATGAACTCTTCTCTATGAGCCTGTGACATCTGTATAAAGTGAGAATAAACTCTTCTCTATGAGCCTGTGACATCTGTATAAAGTGAGGATGAACTGTTCTCTATGATCCACAAACATTGTATAAAGTGAGAATGTGCTCCTCTCTATAAGAGTCTAACATCTGTATAAAGTGAGGATGAACACTTCTCTATGAGCCTCTAACATCTGTATAACGTGAGGATGAACTCTTCTTTGTGAGCCTCTAAGATCTGTATAAAGTGAGGGTGACCTTGTCTGCATGAGCTTCTAACATCTGTATAAGGTGAGGATGAACTATTCTCTATGGGCCTCTAACATGTGTATAAAGTGAGGATGAACTCTTGTCTGTGAGCCTCTAACATCTTTATAAAGTGAGGATAAACCTGTCTGCATGAGCCTCTACCATCTGTATAAAAAGAGGATGAACTCTTCTCTGTGAGCCTCTAAGATCTGTATAAAGTGAGGGTGACCTTGTCTGCATGAGCTTCTAACATCTGTATAAAGTGAGGATGAACTATTCTCTATGGGCCTCTACCATCTGTATAAAGTGAGGATGAACTCTTCTCTATGAGCCTCTACCATCTGTATAAAGTGAGGATAAACACTTTTCTTTGGGCCTCTAAATCTGTATAATGTGAGGTTGAACTCTTCTCTGTGAGCCTCTAACATCTGTATAAAGTGAGGATAAACTTTTCTGCATGAGCCTTTAACATCTGAATGAAGTGGGTACGAACTCCTCTCTATGCTCCTTTGACGTCTGTATAAAGTGAGGATAAACTCTTCTCTATGAGCCACAAACATTGTATAAAGTGAGAATGTGCTCTTCTCTATGGGTCTCGAACATCTGTATAATATGAGGGTGACCTTGTCTGCATGAAGTTCTAACATCTGTATAAAGTGAGGATGAACTCTTCCCTATGGGCCTCTGTCATCTGTATAAAGTGGGGATGAACTATTTTCTATGAGCCTCTAACATCTGCATAAAGTTAGGGTAAGCTCATCTCTATGAGCCACTAACATTGTATAAAGTGAGAATATGTTCTTCTCTATGGGTCTCTAACATCTGTATAACGTGAGGATAAACTCTTCTCTGTGAGTCTTTGACATCTGTATAAAGTGAGGATAAACCTGTCTGCATGAGCCTCTAAGATCTGTTAAAAAGTGAGGGTGACCTTGTCTGCTTGAGCTTCTAACATCTGTATAAAGTGAGGATGAACTCTTCTCTATGAGCCTCTAAGAGCTGTATAAAGTGAGGGTGACCTTATCTGCATGAGCTTCTAACATCTGTGTAAAGTAAGGATGAACACTTCTCTATGAGCGTTTGACTTCTGTATAAAGTGAGGATGAACTCTTCTCTGTGAGCCTCTAACATCTGTATAAAGTGAGGATGAACATTCCTCCAATGACACTTTCACATCCCTATTAAGTGAGGATGAACACTTCTTTATGAGACTTTGACATCTGTATAAAGTGAGGATGAACCTGTCTGCATGAGCCTCTAAGATCTTTACAAAGTGAGTGAAGTAGCGGCCGGCATGGCTCGCGGGTGGGGGGGGCAGGCGCGGGGTGCTCGGGGGGCTCGGGGGGCCGGGGGGAGGGTGGGGTAATAATTTTTTTTAAAACTACCTTTCCGCTGGGTCCCAGGTCTTCTCTGGTCCTGCTCCTGCTCTACTGCTTTCGTCAGGAACAGGAAACAGGCAGCCAGGTTCCCTCCCCTGAGCCAATCACAACGCTGCATGCAGCGTTGTGATTGGTCTGGAGCTCTGTGACACGGCGCTCAGCCAGGGGCTGGAGGGGTGGGCATGTTCTCCATGCAGGCTGCAATGACCAAACAGACATTGCGCACTCAGGAGTGGCCAAACCACTCCTCCCCTGCCCGCCCGCAAAGCAAACATAAGATGATAATAAATAAAAGTTATTACCATTTTATGTTTTGGCTTCTCGCACTGCGAGAAAGCAGTGGGGCGACGCTCTTCCGCCATAGCGGAGGAGCCACCCCTAAGTGAGCGTGACCTTCTCTGCATGAGCCTTTAACATCTGTATAAAGTGAGGATGAACTCTTCTCTATGGGCTCTAACATCTGTATAAAGTGAGGATAAACATTTCTCCAATGAGCCTTTCACATCTGTATAAAGTGAGGATGAACTCTTCTCAATGAGCCTTTGACATCTGTAAAAAGTGAGGATAAACCTGTCTTCATGAGCCTCTAAGATCTGTATAAAGTGAGTGTGACCTTGTCTGCATGAGCCTCTAACATCTGCATAAAGTGAGGATGAACTCTTCTGTATGATCCACTAACATTGTATAAAGTGAGAATGTGCTCCTCTCTATGAGCCTCTAATATCTGTATAAAGTGAGGATGAACACTTCTCTATGAGCCTCTAACATCTGTATAAAGTGAGGATGAACTCTTCTTTGTGAGCCTCTAAGATCTGTATAAAGTGAGGGCGAGGGTGACCTTGTCTTCATGAGCCTCTAACATCTGTATAAAGTGAGAATGTGCTCCTCTCTATGAGCCTCTAACACATCTATAAAGTGAGGATGAACTCTTCTCTGTGAGCCTCTAACACATGTATAAAGTGAGGATGAACTCTTCTCTGTGAGCCTCTAACATCTGTATAAAGTGAGGATGAACTCTTCTCTATGAGCCTCTAACACATGTATAAAGTGAGGATGAATTCTTCTCTATGAGCCTCTAATATCTGTATAAAGTGAGGATGAACTCTTCTCTGTGAGCCTCTAACATCTGTATAAAGTGAGGAAGAACTCTTCTCTATGAGCCTCTAACACATGTATAAAGTGAGGGTGACCATGTCTTCATGAGCCTTTAACATCTGTATAAAGTGAGAATGTGTTCTTCTCTATGAGCCTCTAACACATGTATAAAGTGAGAATGTGCTCCTCTCTATGAACCTCTAATATCTGTATAAAGTGAGGATGAACTCTTCTCTGTGAGCCTCTAACATCTGTATAAAGTGAGGATGAACTCTTCTCTATGAGCCTCTAACACATGTATAAAGTGAGGGTGACCTTGTCTTCATGAGCCTCTAACATCTGTATAAAGTGAGAATGTGTTCTTCTCTATGAGCCTCTAACACGTGTATAAAGTGAGGATGAACTCTTCTCTGTGAGCCTCTAACATCTGTATAAAGTGAGGAGAAACTTTTTGTTTACAAACTTTTTTATTGCATTTGATAATGAACAAAATTGCTCAACATCAACAAAGGTGGGGAGGTAGAGGGAAAGGAAGCACTGCTTATGGCGAGCAAAGTACAGTGATAAAGGCCACAGTAACCCATCCATGGAGAACTATTGCTACTGCAAAAGCTTCATGTTGTTTTCCAAATGGAATATGCTCTAAAGTCGGTCCCTCAGTCGGTCGGGTGGATGACAACTAGTCTCCCATCCTCCGTAGCTCAAGCAACTGGGTACTATTGTGTGGGGTCAGATCCAGACCCGGCAGCAGGCAAGGCCAGGACCCGGGCAGAGGGAGTGGTCCACTCCAGGAGGGGGGTCCCCTGTTTCAGGTGGCGGGATGTGTATCTTTGGCGTAAGAATGTCATTAGAGGTTCCCAGATGTCCTCGGTGCGAGAACACAGTGGCATGATCTCCCAAAAGCTGGATAATTGCTCCTCACAGTAAGTAGCGTCCTGCAACCAGGCCTCCATGTTGGGGGCAGGCCGTCTTCCCCACTGCATTGCAACTTGTTGTTTGGCCAGAAGAAGGAGCAAAGCAGTGAGTCGACTGTCTGCATGGCGGACATCTTTGACATATCCCACGAGGCCAACCAGTGGTTCTGAAGTGGAGAGTAGCCGCTGATGGTATGAACAACTGAGAACACACAACTCAGAAGTCCACCACAAACAGACATTCCCATGCAAGGTGTAAGAAGGAGGCCTGGGGGCACTGCAGCGAAGAGAGTGCACGTCTCCTGCCAATCCCATGCAGTGGAGTTGCATCAAGATGTGGTATAGCCTGTGTAGGAATAAAGTGTATTAGCCGCAGTCTGTAGTTGTGGGAGAGGGTTTCCATCTGGCCGCAGCAGTAAGACCAATGGGCATCTGTGATGGGGGATCAGTATCTATCTACTAGGTGGCACACACAGCCAGCGTCTAAATGGGTGCTGTGGCTTGCATGATGGAGTAAAGGCAGGTGACCAGTTTGTGTGGTGATGAGGGGGTGAGTATGTATTCTAGGTCACGTAAAGTGGGAGGAGGGGCAGGCAAAGTATCATGTATCACGCAGCAGGTGGCTCGAAGTTGATGGTAGAGTAGTATCTCGAGCTCAGTGGGATGCATCATATCATTGGCCTCAAAAGGGGGTATGAAATGGTCCTCTGGGTACAGATCAGCAAGGCTTATGCGGCAGCATCCACATGCCCTTTTCCTAGCTCCCTCGTCTTGTAGGGGTGGCGGAAGGGTACTGCGTTTGATGGGTATGGAAGGCGCGTATTGGCAGGGATGCCCAACACACCGCTTCAAGCCATTCCATGCCCTGTGCACGCACTCCACTATGTCAATCTCAGTTTGCGGTGGTTTGTATGGTGTATAGAGTGCTGTGGTCAAGGGGCACAAATGCAAAAACAACAATTGATGGACAGAATGCAGAACAATGTCATACATTCACCCCAGTACAGAGATCTAGGCCGAAATCCATCGTTTTTTTGCTCACCATGCCATTCCAGTTTGAACCCAGCCATACGCAAATCACTTGACCCTGTGCCCAATGGGAACAGTCAAGCCCGAACTGCCAGGCCAGGTCCTCCCTGGACTGGAAACAAGCATCCTAGGACCAGTTTCGGGGTTTCACCCCTCATCAGCCAGGATAACTTGACTCCAGTGTCATGGAGAGCACGGGACCCATGTCTGGGCATACCCGTCCCACTCGGGGTGACAAATGCAAAAACAACAATTGATGGACAGAATGCAGAACAATGTCATACATTCACCCCAGTACAGAGATCTGGGCCTAAATCCATCGTTTTTTTGCTCACCATGCCATTCCAGTTTGAACCAAGCCATATGCAAATCAGTCTTGACCCTGTGCCCAATGGGACAGTCCGATGCAAAAGAAACAATTGATGGACGGAATGCTGGACAATGCAAACATTCACCCCCAGTCACAAGGATCTGGGTTAAATCCATCATTCTTTTGCTCACCACACCACCCCAGTTTGGACCCAGCCATATGCAAATCAGTCTTGACCCTGTTCCTTGTGGGAACAGTCCAACCCGAACTGCCAGACCAGGTCCTTCCTGGACTGGAAACAAGCATCCTAGAACCGGTTTCGGGGTTTCACCCATCATCAGCCAGGATAGCTTGACTCCAGTGGCATGGAGAGCACAGGACCCACGTCTGGGCATACCCGTCCCACTCGGGGTGACCAATGCAAAAACAACAATTGATGGACAGAATGCAGAACAATATCATACATTCACGCCAGTACAGAGATCTGGGCCTAAATCCATCGTTTTTTTCTCACCATGCCATTCCAGTTTGCACCCAGCCATATGCAAATCAGTCTTGACCGTGGGCCCAATGGGAACAGTCCAGCCCGAACTGCCAGGTCAGGTCCTCCCTGGACTGGAAACAAGCATCCTAGGACCGGTTTCAGTGTTTCACATCTCATCAGCCAGTATAGCTTGACTCCAGTGACATGGAGAGCACCGGACCCACGTCTGGGCATACCCGTCCCACTCGGGGTGACAAATGCAAAAACAACAATTGATGGACAGAATGCAGAACAATGTCATACATTCACCCCTGAACAGAGATCCGAGCCTAAATCCATCGTTTTTTTGCTCACTCTGCCGTTCCAGTTTGAACCCAGCCATATGCAAATCAGTCTTGTCCCTGTGCCCAATGGCAACAGAGTCAGGGCACTGAGTGGTCTGCCTCAATAGCTGTTTGTAGTTGAAATTGAGTGGGGAAATGTGAGGCTAAATGTGTCTGCATGAGCCTCTAAGATATGTATAAAGTGAGGGTGAACTTGTCTACATGAGCCTTTAACATCTGTATAAATTCAGGATAAACTCTCTATGAGCCTCTAACACCTGTGTAAAGTGAGGAGGAACTCTTCTCCATGAGCCACTAACATTGTATAAAGTGAGTATGAACTCTTCTCTATGAGCCTCTAACACCTGTATAAAGTAAGGATAAACTCAACTCTATGAGCCAATAACATCTGTATAAAGTGAGGATGAACTCTTCTCTATGAGCCTCTAACATCTGTATAAAGTAAGGATAAACTCAACTCTATGAGCCAATAACATCTGTATAAACTGAGGATAAACTCTTCTCCTATGAGCCTCTAATATCTGTATAATGTGAGGATGAACTCTTCCCTGTGAGCCTATAAGATCTGTAAAAAGTGAGGATAAACTTTTCTCTATGTGCCTCTAAGATCTGTATAAAGTCAGGATAAACTCAACTCTATGAGCCAATAACATCTGTATAAAGTGAGGATGAACTCTTCTCTATGAGCCTCTAACATCTGTATAAAGTAAGGATAAACTCAACTCTATGAGCCAATAACATCTGTATAAAGTGAGGATAGACTGTTCTCTATGAGCCTCTAATATCTGTATAATGTGAGGATGAACTCTTCCCTGTGAGCCTATAACATCTGTATAAAGTGAGGATAAACTTTTCTATATGAGCCTATAAGATCTGTATAAAGTGAGGATAAACTTTTCTCTATGTGCCTCTAAGATCTGTATAAAGTCAGGATAAACTCTCTATGAGCCTCTAACATCTGTCTAAAGTGAGAAGGAACTCTTCTATGTGAGCATTTGACATCTGTATAAAGTGAGGATGGACTCTTCTCTAAGAGCCTCTAACATCTCTATAAAGTAAAAATAGACTTCTCTATGAGCCTATAGCATCTGCATAAAGTGAAGATATCTCTTTCCTATGAGCCACTAACATTGCATAAAGTGAGAATGTGCTCTTATCTCTGAGCCTCTAACATCTGTATAAAGTGAGGATGAACTCTTCTCGATGAGCCTCTAACATCTGTATAAAGTGAGGATAAACTGACATGAAGACACAAGGCTCGACTCCATTTTTGGTAGGCTGAGGCTCTATTTTCTGTATTTTTACAAGATCATCAGCATGTCTGCCTTTGAAGCAGATGTCATCTGTCCTTCTCTTTCCAAGAACTGTGCAAATGTCAAGTTATTTAGATATAGACTCCAACAAAACACCTGGAGGCTTATTTACAAGCCCATTGTGCCGCTGGTGCTTCACTTTTTTTGATGCACTGGCGGCGCAGTGGACCTACGAATATTTACAAGGCCATGTTAAGCCACCTTGTGTGGCGTTTTTGTGTCCTTGTAAATACGGGCCCCCTTCACGCATTACTCTGCGTGAAAGGAGCGTTCCATGGGTGTTGCTATGGGTTTTCCCATGCAACATTCGTGGAACCTGACTCATTTCCAGATTTACAAGGTTTTGTAAATCCCGGAATGCGTTAGATTCCTACGCCTCCCCAGGGGAGGTGTAAGGGAACCGCAACGAATAGAAATATCTTTATTTCTGCAGCACACATAGAAAGAGAAAAACACCTCCGCAACACAGACACCCTTGCACCATGGCGCAAGGGTGCCTGCGTTGGTGCATGGCAGCCCATTGTGCGCCAGCGCAGGGGAAAAGGACAGGAATGCGCCATATCTTGTAGATTCTTTGCTTTGCAGCCCTTTTCTTTTGCCGCACGGCAGCGCAGCAGGAAGGCTTGCTGCGCTGCTGTGCGTCAAACAATTGTAAATGAGGCCCCTGATGCGAGATCAGTCTGGAACTGCTGCCTCATTTGTCAATTTCAAGGCCAAACTAAGAACAATAGCTAAAACAATGTAGATTGAATTTTTATACTTTTACCTTATATGTTTAAAAGAATGTGTCTTAGACTAGCAACATGACGCTCATTGTTTATATCAAACATTCCTAAGGTGATGTTGGGACTTCTGTCTTAGATAAGTTACAGTATAAAAGGACTCCCACTTGACCGCTTGTCAGGAGAGGTCCTTCGCCCCAGATTATCATGCAAGATTCTACCAGAGAAGATTCTGCCTGCCAGAGATGCTGCCGCCATATTGCTTTTACTACTGAAAGCTGATGCCAAGCCCGAGCCTGGGAGGACTTGATGCTGATGCTGAACGTGTGTTTGCCTATCGCATGGAACATGATCTCCTTGGCTCCTGGTAATTATAGCGTTCTGCTGTAAACAAAGTATGCAGTGTGCTCATCCTCCCTAACAAAATCTAGTTGCAAGTTAGTCTACTCTCTGTGCTCTCATAGTGTAGCACATAGAAGTAGATTATATTGTGTTAGGTTTTTAGATGACATTAAAACCATGTTTGAAATGTTCATTTTATTCTTGTTGTTCGCAAGGTGTGCTTGTGCTGTTTTGATAGTATTCCGTGTGGTTGTTTTGGATGTGTTGAGCAACAGGGTGCATCTGTTGAAATAAACATGCTTTTCAGTTAAAGTGTCATTTTCTTAGCACATCTTGTGTTTACGATTGAAGACAATGAAAAAGGTGTGTTTCTGATCACCACAGTTTTCCTGGATCCCTGTTTAGGGGCTGTTAGCAACCCAAAAGCATTAAAGCCACTTCAACTACGTATTGGGTGGAGTTCGGCAGAGCTACAAAATCATGTCTTTCACATTCAAGCTATGGTGCATTGAACTAAGTTCACTTGTGTCACCCGTGGGTGTGAAAGCAAACCTTGTAAAGTTGAGCCAGAGACTCAAGTTATGCAACAGAACTCTTTGCTATGAGTCTCTAACATCTGTATAAAGTGAGCATGAACTTTTCTCTATGAGCCTCTAACATCTGTATAAAGTGAGCATGAACTTTTCTCTATGAGCCTCTAACATCTGTATTAAGTCTGAGTGAACTCTTCTCTATGAGCTTCTGACATCTGTATTGAGGATGAACTGTTTTCTATGAGCCTCTAACATCTGTGTAAACAGACTGAAAGATCTAATGTCTGAGCCTCTAAGATGTGGCCCGGCCCCAGATCACATGAGCAGCTCTACGGGGCAAGATGCAGAGCATGGCCCACTGGACCGCCTGACTCCTGTTCCTGATAGTCCGTGAATGAGCACATGCACCCGTCTCCAGATCATGGAGAAACCACTAGTTTATTAATATTGCATCAATGAGCCAGAGCCGGATCCCAAGCAGTCCTTCCCCAAACAGGAGAACCTTGGAACAACTTCTAAAAGATATAGGTGTAGGATTGTTTATTAGCAATGATTTCACAACACCATAGGAAGAGTGGTCACATCCTTGTCATACCACACCTATTTTGCTATGTAATGTATGTAAATATGTATTTAATATACTAAGAATGTTGTATCATACATGTTTTAGGTTATATATATTTATAATGATGCACGTTCTGCCATTGCACTAATCAGGTTTGGTAGCTTCTCACACTGGTTTGAGGAACCCAGTTTGGTGGAGTTTTTGTGAGGTAGTACAAAGTCTGTAGTGAGAATTGTTTATGTTTTGTTGTTGACCATTAAATATGTCATAACTTTGTCTGCACTGACTGGAGGCCAAGGTCTGCCAAGGTCCTTATGTGCTTACTGAGTTATCTGACTTGCGCATTGCCTGACTTATGTCCTTACTGAGTTACTTGGGTCTTGCATCGCCTGCCTTATGTGCTTACTGAGTTACTTGGGTTTTGCATCGCCTGCCTCATGTGCTTACTGAGTTACTTGGGTCTTGCATCACCTGCCTCATGTGCTTACTGAGTTACTTGGGTCTTGCATCACCTGCCATAGGTGCTTACTGAGTTACTTGGGTCTTGCATCGCCTGCCTCATGTGCTTACTGAGTTACTTGGGTCTTGCATCACCTGCCTCATGTGCTTACTGAGTTACTTGGGTCTTGCATCACCTGCCATAGGTGCTTACTGAGTTACTTGGGTCTTGCATTGCCTGCCTCATGTGCTTACTGAGTTACTTGGGTCTTGCATCGCCTGCCTCATGTGCTTACTGAGTTACTTGGGTCTTGCATCACCTGCCTCATGTGCTTACTGAGTTACTTGGGTCTTGCATCACCTGCCATAGGTGATTACTGAGTTACTTGGGTCTTGCATCGCCTGCCTCATGTGCTTACTGAGTTACTTGGGTCTTGCATCACCTCCCTCATGTGCTTACTGAGTTACTTGGGTCTTGCATCACATGCCATAGGTGCTTACTGAGTTACTTGGGTCTTGCATCGCCTGCCTCATGTGCTTACTGAGTTACTTGGGTCTTGCATCACCTGCCTCATGTGCTTACTGAGTTACTTGGGTCTTGCATCACCTGCCATAGGTGCTTACTGAGTTACTTGGGTCTTGCATTGCCTGCCTCATGTGCTTACTGAGTTACTTGGGTCTTGCATCGCCTGCCTCATGTGCTTACTGAGTTACTTGGGTCTTGCATCGCCTGTCTCATGTGCTTACTGAGTTACTTGGGTCTTGCATCACCTGCCTCATGTGCTTACTGAGTTACTTGGGTCTTGCATCACCTGCCATAGGTGCTTACTGAGTTACTTGGGTCTTGCATTGCCTGCCTCATGTGCTTACTGAGTTACTTGGGTCTTGCATCGCCTGCCTCATGTGCTTACTGAGTTACTTGGTCTTGCATCACCTGCCTCACATGCTTACTGAGTTACTTGGGTCTTGCATCACCTGCCATAGGTGCTTACTGAGTTACTTGGGTTTTGCATCGCCTGCCATAGGTGCTCACTGAGTTACTTGGGTTTTGCATTGCCTGCCTTATGTGCTTACTGAGTTACTTGGGTCTTGCATCGCCTGTCTCATGTGCTTACTGAGTTACTTGGGTTTTGCATTGCCTGCCATAGGTGCTCACTGAGTTACTTGGGTCTTGCATCACCTGCCTCATGTGCTTACTGAGTTACTTGGGTCTTGCATCACCTGCCTCATGTGCTTACTGAGTTACTTGGGTTTTGCATTGCCTGCCTCATGTGCTTACTGAGTTACTTGGGTCTTGCATCGCCTGCCTCATGTGCTTACTGAGTTACTTGGGTCTTGCATCACCTGCCTCATGTGCTTACTGAGTTACTTGGGTCTTGCATCGCCAGTCTCATGTGCTTACTGAGTTACTTGGGTCTTGCATCACCTGCCTCATGTGCTTACTGAGTTACTTGGGTCTTGCATCGCCTGCCTCATGTGCTTACTGAGTTACTTGGGTCTTGCATCGCCTGCCTCATGTGCTTACTGAGTTATCTGACTTGCGCATTGCCTGCCTCATGTGCTTACTGAGTTACTTGGGTCTTGCATCGCCTGCCTCATGTGCTTACTGAGTTATCTGACTTGCGCATTGCCTGCCTCATGTGCTTACTGAGTTACTTGA
This sequence comes from Calotriton arnoldi, assembly GCA_963921515.1. Taxonomy (NCBI): domain Eukaryota; kingdom Metazoa; phylum Chordata; class Amphibia; order Caudata; family Salamandridae; genus Calotriton; species Calotriton arnoldi. The sequence continues at coordinate 348,483 of CAWUFW010007278.1, read as the reverse complement.
GTTTTGCATCGCCTGCCATAGGTGCTTACTGAGTTACTTGGGTTTTGCATCACCTGCCATAGGTGCTTACTGAATTACTTGGGTTTTGCATCACCTGCCATAGGTGCTTACTGAGTTACTTGAGTTTTGCATCGCCTGCCATAGGTGCTTACTGAGTTACTTGGGTTTTGCATCACCTGCCATAGGAGCTTACTGAGTTACTTGAGTTTTGCATCGCCTGCCTCATGTGCTTACTGAGTTACTTGGGTCTTGCATCGCCTGCCTCATGTGCTTACTGAGTTACTTGGGTCTTGCATCACCTGCCTCATGTGCTTACTGAGTTACTTGGGTCTTGCATCGCCTGACTCATGTGCTCACTGAGTTACTTGGGTCTTGCATCGCCTGCCTCATGTGCTTACTGAGTTACTTGGGTCTTGCATCGCGTGCCTCATGTGCTTACTGAGTTACTTGGGTCTTGCATCGCCTGCCTCATGTGCTTACTGAGTTACTTGGGTCTTGCATCACCTGCCTCATGTGCTTACTGAGTTACTTGAGTTTTGCATCGCCTGCCTCATGTGCTTACTGAGTTACTTGGGTCTTGCATCGCCTGCCATAGGTGCTTACTGAGTTACTTGGGTTTTGCATCACCTGCCATAGGTGCTCACTGAGTTACTTGGGTCTTGCATCACCTGCCTCATGTGCTTACTGAGTTACTTGGGTCTTGCATCACCTGCCTCATGTGCTTACTGAGTTACTTGAGTTTTGCATCGCCTGCCATAGGTGCTTACTGAGTTACTTGGGTTTTGCATCACCTGCCATAGGTGCTCACTGAGTTACTTGGGTCTTGCATTGCCTGTCTCATGTGCTTACTGAGTTACTTGGGTCTTGCATCGCCTGCCTCATGTGCTTACTGAGTTACTTGGGTCTTGCATCGCCTGCCTCATGTGCTTACTGAGTTACTTGGGTTTTGCATCGCCTGCCCCATGTGCTTACTGAGTTACTTGGGTCTTGCATCGCCTGCCTCATGTGCTTACTGAGTTACTTGGGTCTTGCATCACCTGCCTCATGTGCTTACTGAGTTACTTGAGTTTTGCATCGCCTGCCTCATGTGCTTACTGAGTTACTTGGGTCTTGCATCACCTGCCTCATGTGCTTACTGAGTTACTTGAGTTTTGCATCGCCTGCCATAGGTGCTTACTGAGTTACTTGGGTCTTGCATCACCTGCCTCATGTGCTTACTGAGTTACTTGGGTCTTGCATCGCCTGCCTCATGTGCTTACTGAGTTACTTGGGTCTTGCATCACCTGCCTCATGTGCTTACTGAGTTACTTGGGTCTTGCATCGCCTGCCTCATGTGCTTACTGAGTTACTTGGTCTTGCATCACCTGCCTCATGTGCTTACTGAGTTATTTGGGTCTTGCATCACCTGCCATAGGTGCTTACTGAGTTACTTGGGTTTTGCATCGCCTGCCATAGGTGCTCACTGAGTTACTTGGGTTTTGCATTGCCTGCCTTATGTGCTTACTGAGTTACTTGGGTCTTGCATCGCCTGTCTCATGTGCTTACTGAGTTACTTGGGTTTTGCATTGCCTGCCATAGGTGCTCACTGAGTTACTTGGGTCTTGCATCACCTGCCTCATGTGCTTACTGAGTTACTTGGGTCTTGCATCACCTGCCTCATGTGCTTACTGAGTTACTTGGGTTTTGCATTGCCTGCCTCATGTGCTTACTGAGTTACTTGGGTCTTGCATCGCCTGCCTCATGTGCTTACTGAGTTACTTGGGTCTTGCATCACCTGCCTCATGTGCTTACTGAGTTACTTGGGTCTTGCATCGCCTGTCTCATGTGCTTACTGAGTTACTTGGGTCTTGCATCACCTGCCTCATGTGCTTACTGAGTTACTTGGGTCTTGCATCGCCTGCCTCATGTGCTTACTGAGTTACTTGGGTCTTGCATCGCCTGCCTCATGTGCTTACTGAGTTATCTGACTTGCGCATTGCCTGCCTCATGTGCTTACTGAGTTACTTGGGTCTTGCATCGCCTGCCTCATGTGCTTACTGAGTTATCTGACTTGCGCATTGCCTGCCTCATGTGCTTACTGAGTTACTTGAGTTTTGCATCGCCTGCCATAGGTGCTTACTGAGTTACTTGGGTTTTGCATCACCTGCCATAGGTGCTTACTGAGTTACTTGGGTTTTGCATCACCTGCCATAGGTGCTTACTGAGTTACTTGAGTTTTGCATCGCCTGCCATAGGTGCTTACTGAGTTACTTGGGTTTTGCATCACCTGCCATAGGTGCTTACTGAGTTACTTGGGTTTTGCATCACCTGCCATAGGTGCTTACTGAGTTACTTGAGTTTTGCATCGCCTGCCATAGGTGCTTACTGAGTTACTTGGGTTTTGCATCACCTGCCATAGGTGCTTACTGAGTTACTTGGGTCTTGCATTGCCTGCCTCATGTGCTTACTGAGTTACTTGGGTCTTGCATCGCCTGCCTCATGTGCTTACTGAGTTACTTGGTCTTGCATCACCTGCCTCATGTGCTTACTGAGTTACTTGGGTCTTGCTTCACCTGCCATAGGTGCTTACTGAGTTACTTGGGTTTTGCATCGCCTGCCATAGGTGCTCACTGAGTTACTTGGGTTTTGCATTGCCTGCCTTATGTGCTTACTGAGTTACTTGGGTCTTGCATCGCCTGTCTCATGTGCTTACTGAGTTACTTGGGTTTTGCATTGCCTGCCATAGGTGCTCACTGAGTTACTTGGGTCTTGCATCACCTGCCTCATGTGCTTACTGAGTTACTTGGGTCTTGCATCACCTGCCTCATGTGCTTACTGAGTTACTTGGGTTTTGCATAGCCTGCCTCATGTGCTTACTGAGTTACTTGGGTCTTGCATCGCCTGCCTCATGTGCTTACTGAGTTACTTGGATCTTGCATCGCCTGCCTCATGTGCTTACTGAGTTACTTGGGTCTTGCATCGCCTGTCTCATGTGCTTACTGAGTTACTTGGGTCTTGCATCACCTGCCTCATGTGCTTACTGAGTTACTTGGGTCTTGCATCGCCTGCCTCATGTGCTTACTGAGTTACTTGGGTCTTGCATCGCCTGCCTCATGTGCTTACTGAGTTATCTGACTTGCGCGTTGCCTGCCTCATGTGCTTACTGAGTTACTTGGGTCTTGCATCGCCTGCCTCATGTTCTTACTGAGTTATCTGACTTGCGCATTGCCTGCCTCATGTGCTTACTGAGTTACTTGAGTTTTGCATCGCCTGCCATAGGTGCTTACTGAGTTACTTGGGTTTTGCATCACCTGCCATAGGTGCTTACTGAGTTACTTGGGTTTTGCATCACCTGCCATAGGTGCTTACTGAGTTACTTGAGTTTTGCATCGCCTGCCATAGGTGCTTACTGAGTTACTTGGGTTTTGCATCACCTGCCATAGGAGCTTACTGAGTTACTTGGGTCTTGCATCGCCTGCCATAGGTGCTTACTGAGTTACTTGGGTCTTGCATCACCTGCCTCATGTGCTTACTGAGTTACTTGGGTCTTGCATCGCCTGTCTCATGTGCTCACTGAGTTACTTGGGTCTTGCATCGCCTGCCTCATGTGCTTACTGAGTTACTTGGGTCTTGCATCGCCTGCCTCATGTGCTTACTGAGTTACTTGGGTCTTGCATCGCCTGCCTCATGTGCTTACTGAGTTACTTGGGTCTTGCATCACCTGCCTCATGTGCTTACTGAGTTACTTGAGTTTTGCATCGCCTGCCTCATGTGCTTACTGAGTTACTTGGGTCTTGCATCGCCTGCCATAGGTGCTTACTGAGTTACTTGGGTTTTGCATCACCTGCCATAGGTGCTCACTGAGTTACTTGGGTCTTGCATCACCTGCCTCATGTGCTTACTGAGTTACTTGGGTCTTGCATCACCTGCCTCATGTGCTTACTGAGTTACTTGAGTTTTGCATCGCCTGCCATAGGTGCTTACTGAGTTACTTGGGTTTTGCATCACCTGCCATAGGTGCTCACTGAGTTACTTGGGTCTTGCATTGCCTGTCTCATGTGCTTACTGAGTTACTTGGGTCTTGCATCGCCTGCCTCATGTGCTTACTGAGTTACTTGGGTCTTGCATCGCCTGCCTCATGTGCTTACTGAGTTACTTGGGTTTTGCATCGCCTGCCCCATGTGCTTACTGAGTTACTTGGGTCTTGCATCGCCTGCCTCATGTGCTTACTGAGTTACTTGGGTCTTGCATCACCTGCCTCATGTGCTTACTGAGTTACTTGAGTTTTGCATCGCCTGCCTCATGTGCTTACTGAGTTACTTGGGTCTTGCATCACCTGCCTCATGTGCTTACTGAGTTACTTGAGTTTTGCATCGCCTGCCATAGGTGCTTACTGAGTTACTTGGGTCTTGCATCACCTGCCTCATGTGCTTACTGAGTTACTTGGGTCTTGCATCGCCTGCCTCATGTGCTTACTGAGTTACTTGGGTCTTGCATCACCTGCCTCATGTGCTTACTGAGTTACTTGGGTCTTGCATCGCCTGCCTCATGTGCTTACTGAGTTACTTGGTCTTGCATCACCTGCCTCATGTGCTTACTGAGTTACTTGGGTCTTGCATCACCTGCCATAGGTGCTTACTGAGTTACTTGGGTTTTGCATCGCCTGCCATAGGTGCTCACTGAGTTACTTGGGTTTTGCATTGCCTGCCTTATGTGCTTACTGAGTTACTTGGGTCTTGCATCGCCTGTCTCATGTGCTTACTGAGTTACTTGGGTTTTGCATTGCCTGCCATAGGTGCTCACTGAGTTACTTGGGTCTTGCATCACCTGCCTCATGTGCTTACTGAGTTACTTGGGTCTTGCATCACCTGCCTCATGTGCTTACTGAGTTACTTAGGTTTTGCATTGCCTGCCTCATGTGCTTACTGAGTTACTTGGGTCTTGCATCGCCTGCCTCATGTGCTTACTGAGTTACTTGGGTCTTGCATCACCTGCCTCATGTGCTTACTGAGTTACTTGGGTCTTGCATCGCCTGTCTCATATGCTTATTGAGTTACTTGGGTCTTGCATCACCTGCCTCATGTGCTTACTGAGTTACTTGGGTCTTGCATCGCCTGCCTCATGTGCTTACTGAGTTACTTGGGTCTTGCATCGCCTGCCTCATGTGCTTACTGAGTTATCTGACTTGCGCATTGCCTGCCTCATGTGCTTACTGAGTTACTTGGGACTTGCATCGCCTGCCTCATGTGCTTACTGAGTTATCTGACTTGCGCATTGCCTGCCTCATGTGCTTACTGAGTTACTTGAGTTTTGCATCACCTGCCATAGGTGCTTACTGAGTTACTTGGGTTTTACATCACCTGCCATAGGTGCTTACTGAGTTACTTGGGTTTTGCATCACCTGCCATAGGTGCTTACTGAGTTACTTGAGTTTTGCATCGCCTGCCATAGGTGCTTACTGAGTTACTTGGGTTTTGCATCACCTGCCATAGGAGCTTACTGAGTTACTTGGGTCTTGCATCGCCTGCCTCATGTGCTTACTGAGTTACTTGGGTCTTGCATCGCCTGCCTCATGTGCTTACTGAGTTACTTGGGTCTTGCATCACCTGCCTCATGTGCTTACTGAGTTACTTGGGTCTTGCATCGCCTGTCTCATGTGCTCACTGAGTTACTTGGGTCTTGCATCGCCTGCCTCATGTGCTTACTGAGTTACTTGGGTCTTGCATCGCCTGCCTCATGTGCTTACTGAGTTACTTGGGTCTTGCATCGCCTGCCTCATGTGCTTACTGAGTTACTTGGGTCTTGCATCACCTGCCTCATGTGCTTACTGAGTTACTTGAGTTTTGCATCGCCTGCCTCATGTGCTTACTGAGTTACTTGGGTCTTTCATCGCCTGCCATAGGTGCTTACTGAGTTACTTGGGTTTTGCATCACCTGCCATAGGTGCTCACTGAGTTACTTGGGTCTTGCATCACCTGCCTCATGTGCTTACTGAGTTACTTGGGTCTTGCATCACCTGCCTCATGTGCTTACTGAGTTACTTGAGTTTTGCATCGCCTGCCATAGGTGCTTACTGAGTTACTTGAGTTTTGCATCGCCTGCCATAGGTGCTTACTGAGTTACTTGGGTTTTGCATCACCTGCCATAGGAGCTTACTGAGTTACTTGGGTCTTGCATCGCCTGCCTCATGTGCTTACTGAGTTACTTGGGTCTTGCATCGCCTGCCTCATGTGCTTACTGAGTTACTTGGGTCTTGCATCACCTGCCTCATGTGCTTACTGAGTTACTTGGGTCTTGCATCGCCTGTCTCATGTGCTCACTGAGTTACTTGGGTCTTGCATCGCCTGCCTCATGTGCTTACTGAGTTACTTGGGTCTTGCATCGCCTGCCTCATGTGCTTACTGAGTTACTTGGGTCTTGCATCGCCTGCCTCATGTGCTTACTGAGTTACTTGGGTCTTGCATCACCTGCCTCATGTGCTTACTGAGTTACTTGAGTTTTGCATCGCCTGCCATAGGTGCTTACTGAGTTACTTGGGTTTTGCATCACCTGCCATAGGTGCTCACTGAGTTACTTGGGTCTTGCATTGCCTGTCTCATGTGCTTACTGAGTTACTTGGGTCTTGCATCGCCTGCCTCATGTGCTTACTGAGTTACTTGGGTCTTGCATCGCCTGCCTCATGTGCTTACTGAGTTACTTGGGTTTTGCATCGCCTGCCCCATGTGCTTACTGAGTTACTTGGGTCTTGCATCGCCTGCCTCATGTGCTTACTGAGTTACTTGGGTCTTGCATCACCTGCCTCATGTGCTTACTGAGTTACTTGAGTTTTGCATCGCCTGCCTCATGTGCTTACTGAGTTACTTGGGTCTTGCATCACCTGCCTCATGTGCTTACTGAGTTACTTGAGTTTTGCATCGCCTGCCATAGGTGCTTACTGAGTTACTTGGGTCTTGCATCACCTGCCTCATGTGCTTACTGAGTTACTTGGGTCTTGCATCGCCTGCCTCATGTGCTTACTGAGTTACTTGGGTCTTGCATCACCTGCCTCATGTGCTTACTGAGTTACTTGGGTCTTGCATCGCCTGCCTCATGTGCTTACTGAGTTACTTGGTCTTGCATCACCTGCCTCATGTGCTTACTGAGTTACTTGGGTCTTGCATCACCTGCCATAGGTGCTTACTGAGTTACTTGGGTTTTGCATCGCCTGCCATAGGTGCTCACTGAGTTATTTGGGTTTTGCATTGCCTGCCTTATGTGCTTACTGAGTTACTTGGGTCTTGCATCGCCTGTCTCATGTGCTTACTGAGTTACTTGGGTTTTGCATTGCCTGCCATAGGTGCTCACTGAGTTACTTGGGTCTTGCATCACCTGCCTCATGTGCTTACTGAGTTACTTGGGTCTTGCATCACCTGCCTCATGTGCTTACTGAGTTACTTGGGTTTTGCATTGCCTGCCTCATGTGCTTACTGAGTTACTTGGGTCTTGCATCGCCTGCCTCATGTGCTTACTGAGTTACTTGGGTCTTGCATCACCTGCCTCATGTGCTTACTGAGTTACTTGGGTCTTGCATCGCCTGTCTCATGTGCTTACTGAGTTACTTGGGTCTTGCATCACCTGCCTCATGTGCTTACTGAGTTACTTGGGTCTTGCATCGCCTGCCTCATGTGCTTACTGAGTTACTTGGGTCTTGCATCGCCTGCCTCATGTGCTTACTGAGTTATCTGACTTGCACATTGCCTGCCTAATGTGCTTACTGAGTTACTTGGGTCTTGCACCGCCTGCCTCATGTGCTTACTGAGTTATCTGACTTGCGCATTGCCTGCCTCATGTGCTTACTGAGTTACTTGAGTTTTGCATCGCCTGCCATAGGTGCTTACTGAGTTACTTGGGTTTTGCATTACCTGCCATAGGTGCTTACTGAGTTACTTGGGTTTTGCATCACCTGCCATAGGTGCTTACTGAGTTACTTGAGTTTTGCATCGCCTGCCATAGGTGCTTACTGAGTTACTTGGGTTTTGCATCACCTGCCATAGGTGCTTACTGAGTTACTTGGGTTTTGCATCACCTGCCATAGGTGCTTACTGAGTTACTTGAGTTTTGCATCACCTGCCATAGGTGCTCACTGAGTTACTTGGGTCTTGCATCACCTGCCTCATGTGCTTACTGAGTTACTTGGGTCTTGCATCACCTGCCTCATGTGCTTACTGAGTTACTTGAGTTTTGCATCGCCTGCCATAGGTGCTTACTGAGTTACTTGGGTTTTGCATCACCTGCCATAGGTGCTCACTGAGTTACTTGGGTCTTGCATTGCCTGTCTCATGTGCTTACTGAGTTACTTGGGTCTTGCATCGCCTGCCTCATGTGCTTACTGAGTTACTTGGGTCTTGCATCGCCTGCCTCATGTGCTTACTGAGTTACTTGGGTTTTGCATCGCCTGCCCCATGTGCTTACTGAGTTACTTGGGTCTTGCATCGCCTGCCTCATGTGCTTACTGAGTTACTTGGGTCTTGCATCACCTGCCTCATGTGCTTACTGAGTTACTTGAGTTTTGCATCGCCTGCCTCATGTGCTTACTGAGTTACTTGGGTCTTGCATCACCTGCCTCATGTGCTTACTGAGTTACTTGAGTTTTGCATCGCCTGCCATAGGTGCTTACTGAGTTACTTGGGTCTTGCATCACCTGCCTCATGTGCTTACTGAGTTACTTGGGTCTTGCATCGCCTGCCTCATGTGCTTACTGAGTTACTTGGGTCTTGCATCACCTGCCTTATGTGCTTACTGAGTTACTTGGGTCTTGCATCGCCTGCCTCATGTGCTTACTGAGTTACTTGGTCTTGCATCACCTGCCTCATGTGCTTACTGAGTTACTTGGGTCTTGCATCACCTGCCATAGGTGCTTACTGAGTTACTTGGGTTTTGCATCGCCTGCCATAGGTGCTCACTGAGTTACTTGGGTTTTGCATTGCCTGCCTTATGTGCTTACTGAGTTACTTGGGTCTTGCATCGCCTGTCTCATGTGCTTACTGAGTTACTTGGGTTTTGCATTGCCTGCCATAGGTGCTCACTGAGTTACTTGGGTCTTGCATCACCTGCCTCATGTGCTTACTGAGTTACTTGGGTCTTGCATCACCTGCCTCATGTGCTTACTGAGTTACTTAGGTTTTGCATTGCCTGCCTCATGTGCTTACTGAGTTACTTGGGTCTTGCATCGCCTGCCTCATGTGCTTACTGAGTTACTTGGGTCTTGCATCACCTGCCTCATGTGCTTACTGAGTTACTTGGGTCTTGCATCGCCTGTCTCATGTGCTTATTGAGTTACTTGGGTCTTGCATCACCTGCCTCATGTGCTTACTGAGTTACTTGGGTCTTGCATCGCCTGCCTCATGTGCTTACTGAGTTACTTGGGTCTTGCATCGCCTGCCTCATGTGCTTACTGAGTTATCTGACTTGCGCATTGCCTGCCTCATGTGCTTACTGAGTTACTTGGGTCTTGCATCGCCTGCCTCATGTGCTTACTGAGTTATCTGACTTGCGCATTGCCTGCCTCATGTGCTTACTGAGTTACTTGAGTTTTGCATCACCTGCCATAGGTGCTTACTGAGTTACTTGGGTTTTACATCACCTGCCATAGGTGCTTACTGAGTTACTTGGGTTTTGCATCACCTGCCATAGGTGCTTACTGAGTTACTTGAGTTTTGCATCGCCTGCCATAGGTGCTTACTGAGTTACTTGGGTTTTGCATCACCTGCCATAGGAGCTTACTGAGTTACTTGGGTCTTGCATCGCCTGCCTCATGTGCTTACTGAGTTACTTGGGTCTTGCATCGCCTGCCTCATGTGCTTACTGAGTTACTTGGGTCTTGCATCACCTGCCTCATGTGCTTACTGAGTTACTTGGGTCTTGCATCGCCTGTCTCATGTGCTCACTGAGTTACTTGGGTCTTGCATCGCCTGCCTCATGTGCTTACTGAGTTACTTGGGTCTTGCATCGCCTGCCTCATGTGCTTACTGAGTTACTTGGGTCTTGCATCGCCTGCCTCATGTGCTTACTGAGTTACTTGGGTCTTGCATCACCTGCCTCATGTGCTTACTGAGTTACTTGAGTTTTGCATCGCCTGCCTCATGTGCTTACTGAGTTACTTGGGTCTTTCATCGCCTGCCATAGGTGCTTACTGAGTTACTTGGGTTTTGCATCACCTGCCATAGGTGCTCACTGAGTTACTTGGGTCTTGCATCACCTGCCTCATGTGCTTACTGAGTTACTTGGGTCTTGCATCACCTGCCTCATGTGCTTACTGAGTTACTTGAGTTTTGCATCGCCTGCCATAGGTGCTTACTGAGTTACTTGAGTTTTGCATCGCCTGCCATAGGTGCTTACTGAGTTACTTGGGTTTTGCATCACCTGCCATAGGAGCTTACTGAGTTACTTGGGTCTTGCATCGCCTGCCTCATGTGCTTACTGAGTTACTTGGGTCTTGCATCGCCTGCCTCATGTGCTTACTGAGTTACTTGGGTCTTGCATCACCTGCCTCATGTGCTTACTGAGTTACTTGGGTCTTGCATCGCCTGTCTCATGTGCTCACTGAGTTACTTGGGTCTTGCATCGCCTGCCTCATGTGCTTACTGAGTTACTTGGGTCTTGCATCGCCTGCCTCATGTGCTTACTGAGTTACTTGGGTCTTGCATCGCCTGCCTCATGTGCTTACTGAGTTACTTGGGTCTTGCATCACCTGCCTCATGTACTTACTGAGTTACTTGAGTTTTGCATCGCCTGCCTCATGTGCTTACTGAGTTACTTGGGTCTTTCATCGCCTGCCATAGGTGCTTACTGAGTTACTTGGGTTTTGCATCACCTGCCATAGGTGCTCACTGAGTTACTTGGGTCTTGCATCACCTGCCTCATGTGCTTACTGAGTTACTTGGGTCTTGCATCACCTGCCTCATGTGCTTACTGAGTTACTTGAGTTTTGCATCGCCTGCCATAGGTGCTTACTGAGTTACTTGGGTTTTGCATCACCTGCCATAGGTGCTCACTGAGTTACTTGGGTCTTGCATTGCCTGTCTCGTGTGCTTACTGAGTTACTTGGGTCTTGCATCGCCTGCCTCATGTGCTTACTGAGTTACTTGGGTCTTGCATCGCCTGCCTCATGTGCTTACTGAGTTACTTGGGTTTTGCATCGCCTGCCCCATGTGCTTACTGAGTTACTTGGGTCTTGCATCGCCTGCCTCATGTGCTTACTGAGTTACTTGGGTCTTGCATCACCTGCCTCATGTGCTTACTGAGTTACTTGAGTTTTGCATCGCCTGCCTCATGTGCTTACTGAGTTACTTGGGTCTTGCATCACCTGCCTCATGTGCTTACTGAGTTACTTGAGTTTTGCATCGCCTGCCATAGGTGCTTACTGAGTTACTTGGGTCTTGCATCACCTGCCTCATGTGCTTACTGAGTTACTTGGGTCTTGCATCGCCTGCCTCATGTGCTTACTGAGTTACTTGGGTCTTGCATCACCTGCCTCATGTGCTTACTGAGTTACTTGGGTCTTGCATCGCCTGCCTCATGTGCTTACTGAGTTACTTGGTCTTGCATCACCTGCCTCATGTGCTTACTGAGTTACTTGGGTCTTGCATCACCTGCCATAGGTGCTTACTGAGTTACTTGGGTTTTGCATCGCCTGCCATAGGTGCTCACTGAGTTACTTGGGTTTTGCATTGCCTGCCTTATGTGCTTACTGAGTTACTTGGGTCTTGCATCGCCTGTCTCATGTGCTTACTGAGTTACTTGGGTTTTGCATTGCCTGCCATAGGTGCTCACTGAGTTACTTGGGTCTTGCATCACCTGCCTCATGTGCTTACTGAGTTACTTGGGTCTTGCATCACCTGCCTCATGTGCTTACTGAGTTACTTGGGTTTTGCATTGCCTGCCTCATGTGCTTACTGAGTTACTTGGGTCTTGCATCGCCTGCCTCATGTGCTTACTGAGTTACTTGGGTCTTGCATCACCTGCCTCATGTGCTTACTGAGTTACTTGGGTCTTGCATCGCCTGTCTCATGTGCTTACTGAGTTACTTGGGTCTTGCATCACCTGCCTCATGTGCTTACTGAGTTACTTGGGTCTTGCATCGCCTGCCTCATGTGCTTACTGAGTTACTTGGGTCTTGCATCGCCTGCCTCATGTGCTTACTGAGTTATCTGACTTGCGCATTGCCTGCCTCATGTGCTTACTGAGTTACTTGGGTCTTGCATCGCCTGCCTCATGTGCTTACTGAGTTATCTGACTTGCGCATTGCCTGCCTCATGTGCTTACTGAGTTACTTGAGTTTTGCATCGCCTGCCATAGGTGCTTACTGAGTTACTTGGGTTTTGCATTACCTGCCATAGGTGCTTACTGAGTTACTTGGGTTTTGCATCACCTGCCATAGGTGCTTACTGAGTTACTTGAGTTTTGCATCGCCTGCCATAGGTGCTTACTGAGTTACTTGGGTTTTGCATCACCTGCCATAGGTGCTTACTGAGTTACTTGGGTTTTGCATCACCTGCCATAGGTGCTTACTGAGTTACTTGAGTTTTGCATCACCTGCCATAGGTGCTTACTGAGTTACTTGGGTTTTGCATCACCTGCCATAGGTGCTTACTGAGTTACTTGGGTCTTGCATTGCCTGCCTCATGTGCTTACTGAGTTACTTGGGTCTTGCATCGCCTGCCTCATGTGCTTACTGAGTTACTTGGTCTTGCATCACCTGCCTCATGTGCTTACTGAGTTACTTGGGTCTTGCATCACCTGCCATAGGTGCTTACTGAGTTACTTGGGATTTGCATCGCCTGCCATAGGTGCTCACTGAGTTACTTGGGTTTTGCATTGCCTGCCTTATGTGCTTACTGAGTTACTTGGGTCTTGCATCGCCTGTCTCATGTGCTTACTGAGTTACTTGGGTTTTGCATTGCCTGCCATAGGTGCTCACTGAGTTACTTGGGTCTTGCATCACCTGCCTCATGTGCTTACTGAGTTACTTGGGTCTTGCATCACCTGCCTCATGTGCTTACTGAGTTACTTGGGTTTTGCATTGCCTGCCTCATGTGCTTACTGAGTTACTTGGGTCTTGCATCGCCTGCCTCATGTGCTTACTGAGTTACTTGGGTCTTGCATCGCCTGCCTCATGTGCTTACTGAGTTACTTGGGTCTTGCATCGCCTGTCTCATGTGCTTACTGAGTTACTTGGGTCTTGCATCACCTGCCTCATGTGCTTACTGAGTTACTTGGGTCTTGCATCACCTGCCTCATGTGCTTACTGAGTTACTTGGGTCTTGCATCGCCTGCCTCATGTGCTTACTGAGTTATCTGACTTGCGCGTTGCCTGCCTCATGTGCTTACTGAGTTACTTGGGTCTTGCATCGCCTGCCTCATGTGCTTACTGAGTTATCTGACTTGCGCATTGCCTGCCTCATGTGCTTACTGAGTTACTTGAGTTTTGCATCGCCTGCCATAGGTGCTTACTGAGTTACTTGGGTTTTGCATCACCTGCCATAGGTGCTTACTGAGTTACTTGGGTCTTGCATCGCCTGCCTCATGTGCTTACTGAGTTACTTGGGTTTTGCATCGCCTGCCCCATGTGCTTACTGAGTTACTTGGGTCTTGCATCGCCTGCCTCATGTGCTTACTGAGTTACTTGGGTCTTGCATCACCTGCCTCATGTGCTTACTGAGTTACTTGAGTTTTGCATCGCCTGCCATAGGTGCTTACTGAGTTACTTGGGTCTTGCATCACCTGCCTCATGTGCTTACTGAGTTACTTGGGTCTTGCATCGCCTGCCTCATGTGCTTACTGAGTTACTTGGGTCTTGCATCACCTGCCTCATGTGCTTACTGAGTTACTTGGGTCTTGCATCGCCTGCCATAGGTGCTCACTGAGTTACTTGGGTTTTGCAGTGCCTGCCATAGGTGCTCACTGAGTTATCTGACTTGCCCATTGCCTCCTTAACTCTGATTTCCTGCTGCTGATCTGCTTGGGGTTCACATATAAGTTGCACATTTAGCAGTGAATGTTTGAAAGAATAGGCTAACATATTTACAGATTGATGCACCTACACGCCTTTGAGCACACCTAGGATGCAATAAAACAAACTAAAGAACACACATGTTCAGAAGCAATTATTGGAAGTGTGCCAAGGGGCATGGGTGCCATGTTTATTTGTGGCTCTCAGAGGGGTGTGTTGATATGTTTTATTAGTGGTTTGAAACATCCAACTGGCCGTCTAAAATCATACATTAGATAATATCACAATTGGAAATACGAAAATACAGTTTGAAAGTTGTTTGCCTATTGTAAATCACATCTGTCGTTCCACATATGAGTAAACATTGTACATTACTAGAAATCTGGAACTTTTAAAACAAAGAAAAGATGAGCTTGGTTGATATATTGAAAAGAGACATGTTTCTACGAGTAAAATACAATATTTAAAAGGACGTGGCTTTGATGAAAGTGAGAGATGGTTGTAATGTCGCTAACTCTTTGCAGCATCCTTGTGTCCTGCTCACTGGCATGTTTAACACATGTAGACATTCCTTCAGAAGGCAGGAGCCTGGCAGTACATGGAGCTGCAGAGTACATGTTCTTTCTTCTCCCTCCCTCACCTGGTCCTCCCTGCCCTCCCCAGAGGATGACCCACTTCTTTCACCCCTCCCCCCAACCCAATTCCCAAACTGTACAACAAACACACTTTTCATTATATAAACCCCCAAACTATTGGCTTTCTCAAAGTGTTGTCACTATTCTCTTTGTACACAAAACACAATTTAGCACACATATGCACACAGATGTATAAACAAATAGGAATATTATAGCAGGTGTATTTTATTGTTTTATTTTTTATTCTTGTCTTTCCAAACTAACATAGTAACAATAAACTGAGCGCCACTGCTGAGTTCTCACTATGATGAACAGTCAACATCCTGCTAATAAACTGGACACAGAGCACGTGCTCAAGAGTACACTGACGCTTACATCCGGACAACTGACCACAAATCACGTGTTTTACAGGTAAAGCGGCATCTTACCAGGACAGCACGCTGGCCACGCACAGGGTAAGCAGCTGGCGCAGAGCGTGTTGTCTCTGCACCTAGGACTGACCCCTGCCCAGGGCATAATGTTGTCTAATGTCTGTGCCAGCGGCAGAACAGGGGTAACACCAGCTCCTCCCCTCCCACCCCATCGCATCTGGGCTCTTAGAAAAGGTTACGGTGCTGCCCTTAGATCACATGGCCCTTAGAGTAATTCCTGGCGCAGTCATGTGACGCACTGTGTGATCGTAGTAAATCGCTATCCGGCTTCACTTGAAACTCTAATCTTTCAAATGAGAGTGCCTTCAGGCTGTTGGATAATTCTCTGTCCCCACCCCCACCATCTGCAACAGGGCTCTGGCCCTGATCCCAGGGACTGCCTCGTGGGATTAATGTGCGATTTGTAATTCTTTTGGAAAAAATATGTTTTGAAAAAGAAAACATTTGGTGCACGTTTACTGATTGCCAGAGCCGGACTGGGAACCCAAAGCAAACCTGGCAAATGTTGTCAGAGCAGCCCCCCTACAGTGCACAGTGAGCGCAGCGAGGGAGCCTGATCACTGCAAAGTGGGCTCTAGGGGGCTCTCCCCCTCCAACCCCCCCAAGAAAGTTTGGGGTCAAACGGTGAATTCTACAACACATTTGTCATTATATATTGAATTGTATTGGCTTTTGAAGCATAGTAAATGATGACCTTACTGTGCACCGGGATACAACAATCTTTGCTGGGACTCTTCAATGATCCCCTCGCTATCACTCTCCAACAGTGCCTCTCATCTCTCCGTAGCCCCTCTCTCACATGTATTTCATTTGTTTTATAGCGCCTCCCATACCAGTGTAGGGTGTCGGAGCACTTTATATCACACACACACATACAGAGACAACGAATCATACGTGTGTAAATCAGTGGATCAAAAATGTTACTGCGAGTAGAATTCACATGTCATCCATACTGAGGCCGTATTATACATACTGCACATTTTTCTTGATTGCGCCGGGTGCACCTTTTAAAAAGTGCACCCGGCACAGTCAAGGAGAATGCTCCATATTAGGGTGAATGCGCTGCCCCCAGGGCAGCTGCGAACTCACGCTGCCCTAGGGGCAGCGCATTCACATGAAAAACGGAGCGGCTGCTTTGAAGCCGCTCTGTGTTTTCACAGTGCAGGTGGCAACTCACCTGGACTTTTAAAGGGGATTAGAGATCCCCTTGCAGGCGGGTGCAGTGAGTGACTGCAGCCGCATGCAAAGGGATGTCTGGGGGGTCCAGGGGTCCCCCTTTTGCCCTGCCAAAGGGCTGCGGTCAGGGGACATACTTACAGTGCGCCACCTTTTAGGTGGGGCTCTGTCAGTGCACCTCCTGATGAGAGCTTCTTTGCCGCTGTGTCTTAGTCTGTAATATGGCGCGGAGCGCAAAGGCAAAGAGATTCCCTCATTTGCATGGAGCCACACCCCCATGCAAATGAGGGAACGCCGTCTTGAAGAAGTGCTGGCACTGAATGTGCGCCAGCGCTTTCGGTATTACAGAAGGAGATGCACAAGCGTCTGCGGACCCTTCTGTAATACCAAAGGGCACTGGGGGCGCGCAAAGCGGGCACAACTGCCTGTTGCGCCCCGGGGCACTTCTATAATACGGCCCCAGGTGGGCATTTTGTAAGAGTGCTTGATCTGGAGATGCACAAACTCAGGATTCAGAACATAACACAGTCGTTAGGGTTTACTTTAATAATAAGAATTTATTTCTACCTAAACAAACCTTTTTTAGTAAAAAACCAGGATAATGAAAGACTGGGAAAAAAACATAACTTTCTAACCTGTATCTTATGAACTGCACAGTAGCAAAATAATCTATGTGACAAAAGCAGTAACCCACTGAGCTATGCACATAAAATGCTATTCTTTGATATGCATGGTATATGTTCTTTGCAGCAGGGATATTAACCCTCTGTGCTACCTTAGATGAGTCAAAACTGCCACTAGACAAAAGATCTCTCTCCAGGTACAATAACAAATCACCAGAGTTAACTTGACACTTTTATTGTTGCCTGAAAACTTCTGGATATACAAGAACTTCTCAGTGCTTTTAAAACTGCTGCACTGCTACAAAACCAGCTGCCCCTAACAAAACCGGTCCCCCACCCTTTCAGCCTCCTGGGGAAACGCCTGATAGCCCGTTTGGCCAGTCCGGCCTTGCTGATAGCCTAAGTGAATTGGTCCAGTATGGACAATTTTGCGTTAATATTTGCATTGCATATACACGCAGTGCACAACGTGGGGTCGCCTGCTTCCAAAGCACAGAATGAGTCACTGGAGCTCAGCTGTTTGACAACATATGAAATCAAGCAATGGGCCCCGCACTCAGATGTATTGGTATGTAGGCCTTTGAACCCTAACACTAAAGCTTCACCCGAAACCATCTGTTGAATTAGTGGCCCTGGATCCAGTCAATTTCACTTGATATTGGCCCACACCTGATTTTTGGGCCAGAAGACGTGAGAGGATAAGGATGATATGGGTTAATAACCAGTGTTATTAACTAGCTTCCTAGGCCAATAATACTTGTAGCATGGGTGTGCTGGGGCAGTCATTCCTCCTCGCCCTCCTGTCCTTCAAAAAGACAGTTGCCTCTTGTAAAGTGTGCACCTTCACTGGGAATGATGTTTCAGGCAACATGATTGGTTGCTCTTACGTCCACTTTCCGATGCATGTGGTGCTGATGGCTATTAGAATAGGAGGGTTTAGGCCAGGGGTTTCCAACCTTTTCTATGCCCCGCACCCCTAGTAAATGTTTGATTAATGTTTGCACCCCCTATAAAAGTCTCGGCTATTCCTATTACGCATACAATACACACTTTCCCTCTTTGTCGCACCTCCTGAAATGCCATCTCCCACCCCCTGGGGGTGCCTGCACCCCAGGTTGGGAACCCCTGGTTCAGGTAGAATGGGAGAAGCATGCATAAAGACTAGCCTGAGAGAAGTTAGAAGCCAGCGATGGGGACATCTTGCACCCACATCAGACATCCATGCATCCTCATACTGTTCCAAAACTAGGAGGAGGTGTGGAATGGACTCCTCACTTCAAAGGACTCTGCGCCCTTACCACCCTCGGGTGGCTTGCTTCATCATCGGGCTCACTCCTCATCCATGGAAAAGCGTTGCCACAAGGAAGTGATTCATAATACTTCTGGGGCTCTGGCGATGGAGCCAGTAGAATTGAGAATCATCTTCCTGTGTATGATGGACTGTCTGGGACGCCTCCGATGCGAGTGAGGGGACAAAAGGAAAATAAATCTACCTCATGAGTTTTGGTCTACATTCAGGTAGTAAGGTATAAGGGCAGGGGAGTTTCCAACCTTATCTTATGATCAACATGTTTCTACCTTGAACATGAGTCTCTAACCGGTCTCAGAGTTTCATCAGGACCTACGTCCCTGGGCTGCACTGCTTAAGATTGAGGGGTGTCAATGGTGTTTCAGGGATAGCGACGGGAAAGCATAGATTGAGTAGAAGAGATGGTTCACTTTCAAGCTAGGTGAGCTCTGAAACAGTTCAGCCTCCTTGCTCTTTGTGACCCAGACACTACCTTGTGTTGGGTCATTAATTGGACCTGGTAGATAGAACCTCTCCTGTGTACTACAATCCAGACCACCATCTGTTGACTTGTTTCTTATGCTTTGATGACACATTCTTGCCTGAATGTCTTCTCTGCGCCTACAGAGGCTACAGTATTCAGGAGCCTGCTGTGTCAAACTCAGGCATTGTGTATCCCTGTATCCCCTGCGGTGGCCATGTATGAGCTGATGAAGCTGTGAATTCCAAAGAGTGTGTATGGACTGCAGAAACCGTGAATTCTCTTCAGGGTTCATGTGTTTCAAAGGAAGTCATGCATCAGTTGTCAGGTCATGGACCTCCTGTGAAGGCCATGTAACTACTGCAGAGGCTATGTATCCCCTGCGGCGGGCTATCTATCCCCAGCGGTGGCCATGTATCCCCTGCGACGGGCTATGTATCCCCAGCGGTGGCCATGTATCCCCTGCGGCGGGCTATGTATCCAATGCCGCGGGCTATGTATCTCCTGCGGAGGCTGTGCATCCCTAGCGGCGGGCTATGTAACCCCTGTGGCGGGTTATGTAACGCCTTCAGAGGCTGTGCATCCCTTGCGAGGGCATGTATGACAGCGAGAGCCATGTACCCCTGTAGAGGCCACGTACCCCACTCAAGCAATGTAATTCTGTGGACTCCATATACCCCCTGCAGAGGCCTTGTGTCTGCTACAGAGGTCATAATCCCTTGTGGGGTCCATGTATCCATTGCAAAGGTGGGAGCCTCGTACTAGCTGTTGACACTGTTTACCTCCTGCAGGGGTCACGTATCCCCTACGGTACATTCAGCTGATTGTCTCTTAATCATGCCAACCATTCGCCCCTTGCCAACCCAATAATCTGGTACATCTGCCCATCTTTGCAGTACAAAAGTCTTATTCACAACAGATAGCTCTGCGCAGAATTAAAATTGTTTACAAACCTAGCAAATTTGCAAAGTTAATGAGTTTGTCAGTCTTATCAGACTTCTTTTATGTGTGAAATCCCCCCCACCCCAAAAAAAAGTTTGTGCATGAGAATTTCACCACCAAAACTATTTTATGGGGATTTTTATTGTCAAAATGAGGATTTTTATGATTTTTTTTCCTTTTGTAAATTCAATCTTTTCAGGATTTTTTTACCAGTTTTTTTAAACTACACATTCACGGAGTTGGGAACATCCAACTTTATGGATTCTGCAATTTTTGAGTTCTTTGCATGGCCGACTTTTAAAAATCTCCATAATATGGAAACTTCAAGTGATCGATTCTGTAGGACATGTATCCCTGTCCCAGGTAGTGCACCCAAGCCGGCTGGCTACAAATGTGAGGCAGTTTGTGGTACATGAAGATAATCAGGATTCTTTAGAAATTGTGAAATGCTGTGAATGTCTTCTCATAGAAGAGCCATTTCCCAGAAACCAGGCGATACGTGGTTCTCCTCCAACATGTCTAAGTACTGAGATCTCCTGATACATTTGGATTTCGGGAAAATACCCGAAGTCTGTATCAAGAAGGCAATCCAGCAGCAGATTGACGAGCAAGGGGCAACATCCGCCAGCCATCCCACCTGTCCATCAATCAGAGAATTGAAAAGGGAGGAGCATGAGCCAGCCATACCACCTGTCCATCAATCAGAGAATTGAAAAGGGAGGAGCATGAGCCAGCCATACCACCTGTCCATCAATCAGAGAATTGAAGAGGGAAGAGCATGATCCAGCCATCCCACCTGTCCATCAATCAGAGAATTGAAGAGGGAAGAGCATGATCCAGCCATCCCACCTGTCCTTCAATCACTCAGAGAATCCAGCCAACCCACCTTCCCATCAATCAATCAGAGAATTGAAGAGGTAGAAGCATCATCCAGCCAACCCACCTACCCATCAATCACTCTGAGAATTGAAGAGGGAGGAGCATCATCCAGGCAGCCCACCTGTCTATCAATCACTCAGGGAATTGAAGAGGTAGGAGCATCATCCAGCCATCCCACCTGCCCATCAATCAATCAGAGAATTGAAGAGGTAGAAGCATCATCCAGCCAGCCCACCTACCCATCAATCACTCAGAGAATCCAGCCAGCCCACCTGTCCTTCAATCACTCAGAGAATTGAAGAGGTAGGAGCATGATCCAGCCTTCCCACCTGTCCATCAATCACTCTGAGAATTGAAGAGGGAGGAGCATCATCCAGGCAGCCCACCTGTCTATCACTCACTAAGAGAATCCAGCCAGGCCACCTGTCCATCAATCACTCTGAGAATTGAAGAGGTAAGGGCATGATCCAGCCATCCCACCTGTCTAGCACACACTCAGAGAATCCAGCCAGGCCACCTGTCCTTCAATTACTCAGAGAATTGAAGAGGTAGGAGCATTATCCAGCCAACCCACCTGTCTATCACTCACTCAGAGAATTGAGGAGGTAGGAGCATGATCCAGCCATCCCACCTGTCCATCAATCACTCCGAGAATTGAAGAGGGAGGAGCATCATCCTGGCAGCCGACCTACCCATCAATCACTCAGAGAATTGAAGAGGGAGGAGCATCATCCAGGCAGCACACCTGTCTGTCACTCACTGAGAGAATCCGGCCAGGCCACCTGTCCATCAATCACTCTGAGAATTGAAGAGGTAGGAGCATGATCCAGCCATCCCACCTGTCCATCAATCAATCAGAGAATTGAAGAGGTAGGAGCATCATCCCATCAGCCCACCTGTCCATCAGTCACTTAGAGAATCCAGCCAGGCCACCTGTCCATCAATCACTCTTAGAATTGAAGAGGTAGGAGCATGATCCAGCCATCCCACCTGTCTATCACTCACTTAGAGAATCCAGCCAGGCCACCTGTCCATCAATCAATCAGAGAATTGAAGAGGTAGGAGCATGATCCAGCCATCCCACCTGTCCATCAATCAATCAGAGAATTGAAGAGGTAGGAGCATCATCCCATCAGCCCACCTGTCCATCAGTCACTTAGAGAATCCAGCTAGGCCACCTGTCCATCAATCACTCTTAGAATTGAAGAGGTAGGAGCATGATCCAGCCATCCCACCTGTCTATCACTCACTCAGAGAATCCAGCCAGCCCACCTGCCCATCAATCAATCAGAGAATTGAAGAGGTAGGAGCACCATCCAGCCAGCCCACCTACCCATCAATCACCTTGAGAATTAAAGAGGGAGGAGCATCATCCAGGCAGCCCACCTGTCTATCACTCATTCAGAGAATCCAGTCAGCCCACCTGTCCTTCAATCACTCAGAGAATTGAGGAGGTAGTAGCATGATCCAGCCAGCCCACCTGTCCATCAATCACTCAGGGAATTTAAAGAGGAAGGAGCATCATCCAGCCATCCCACCTGTCCATCAATCAGAGAATTGAAGAGGAAAGAGCATGATCCAGCCATCTCACCTGTCCTTCAATCACTCAGAGAATTGAGGAGGTAGGAGCATGATCCAGCCAGCCCACCTGTCCATCAATCACTCAGGGAATTGAAGAGGTAGGAGCATCATCCAGCCATCCCACCTGTCCATCAATCAGAGAATTGAAGAGGGAAGAGGATCATCCAGCCATCCCACCTGTCCATCAATCAGAGAATTGAAGAGGGAAGAGGATCATCCAGCCATCCCACCTGTTCATCAATCAGAGAATTGAAGAGGGAAGAGCATGATCCAGCCATCCCACCTGTCCTTCAATCACTCAGAGAATCCAGCCATCCCACCTGCCCAAAAGATCAATCAGAGAATTGAAGAGGGAGGAGCATCATCCAGGCAGCCCACCTGTCCATCAATCAATCAGAGAATTGAAGAGGTAGGAGCATGATCCCATCCGCCCACCTGTCCATCAGTCACTTAGAGAATCCAGCCAGCCCACCTGTCTATAAATCACTCCGAGAATTGATGAGGGAGGAGTGTCCTCCACCCAGTTTACTTATCCATAGAAGCAGAAAAGTATTAAAAGGTAAGGGGCATCATTCGCCAGACCGTCCACCTGCCCATTGAATCAGCAGAGGATTAAGGAGTAATGGTCATCAACCACCAGCCATACAATCTGTCCATTCAACCAGTAGAAGATTAAAAAGGAAGGGTCATGCCGACCAGTGCACCTTCAAGTCTACCATGAAGAGGACTGAAGAGGAAGGGGCATCATCTGCCGGCCAGTCCACCTTCCTGTCTACCAAGCAGAGGATTGAAGAGGAAGGGGCATCATCGGCCAGCCAGTCCACATTCCCTTTAACCATTAAGAGGATTGAAGAGGAAGGGGCATCATCAGCCGCACAGTCCACCTTCCCTTTTACCATGAAAAGGATTGAAAAGGAAAGGGTATCATCTGCCGGCCAGTCCACCTTTCCTTCAACCAAATAGAGGATTGATGAGGGAGGGGAATCATCGGCCAACCAGTCTACCTTCTCGTCTACCAAACAAAGGATTGAAAAGGAAAGTGTATCATCTGCCGGCCAGTGCACTTTTTCGTCTACCAAACAGAGGACTGAAGAGGAAGTGGGATCATCTGCCGGCCAGCCCACCTTTCCATCTACCATGAAGAGGACTGAAGAGAAAGGGTATCATCTGCTGGCCAGCCCACCTTCAAGTCTACCATGAAGAGGACTGAAGAGAGAAGGGTATCATCTACAGGAAAGTACACCTTTCCATCTACCATGAAGAGGATTAACGAGGACGGGGAATCATCTGCAGACCAGTCCACCTTCCCGTCTACCAAACAGAAGATTGAATAGGAATGGGCATCATCTGCCAGTGAGTCTACCTGCCTATCCAACCATCTGACCAAGAAGAGAGCAGTTCTTTAAACCTGCTGTGATGGCTCACACAGGGAGTAACAGGTGTTTGTGTATCCACATGTGAAGATCTATGTGTATACATGTGCCATGTGCACTGAGCCATCCAGGCACTCGGGCGCTTACAGGTGTTTGTGTATCCACATGTGAAGATCTATGTGTATACATGTGCCATGTGCACTGAGGCATCCAGGCACTCAGGGTGCTTACAGGTGTGAAGTTTCCTTCCAGAATCTACTTATCGGTTCACCCAGTGAAAGTCCCCACTAATATACATATATATGTGTCATTCCCCAGAGCTATGTGGGCAAGCAGGTGCTTACAGGTGTAAAGCACTGCATTAGGTGTAAAACTCTGCATCCCGTGCCAGCACCCCCCACCAGTCATGACTAACCCTGGGCAAAGCACTACGCTACGCTCGCGTAGTTTGCGAAGTTTTCGCTACTTCGCACAACGCGAATTGCACGTAGCACAGTGCAAACACGCGTAGCGTAGCGTAGCGTAGTGCAGCGGTCATTTTTTGCTTGCTCGCGGTCCTCAACGTCAAGTTGGCGACCGCGAGCAAGCAAAATGACATCCCGGCGAGACTTTTTCCTCGTTCGCGATCAGCAACATCAAGTTGCCGATCGCGAGCGTGGAAAATAAACCTCCCGGCGAGATTCTCAACGCGGGGAGGTCAGGTTTCTCATTGCGAGTGGTCGCGTATGCTCGCGACCGCTCGCGATGAGAAACTACCAGTCCGCGTTGAGAAAGCTGCCGCTCGAGTAAAAATCTACTCGAGCGGCAGTAAAGACAGCTCGCACTGTGCAAGATGCCGTTTTCAATGATTGCACAGTGCGGACAAGCATCCGGCACTGTGCAATCATTGCGAACAGTGCACTACGCAGTTCGCGTAGTGCTACGCGTAGCTCGCGTAGTGCGAACTGCACTTTGCGTAGCTTCGCGTAGCGCTACTTCGCGAACTACGCCCAGGCTTAGTCATGACCCACAGAGCTTGCTGGTAGTCCTATGTGACGACCCATTGAGTCTCCCACTGCAAAGATGCCTATAGGTGACTTTGGCTTTTATGTAAATATCCTATTGTGTGTTGACCAATCCCCTATATAATCAGGTCCTACCCTGTATTACGGGTGCAAAGCCCTGCATCCCTTTGCCCATATACCCTGCAAACAAGCCCCATAGGGGCCTTAGGGTATATGTGCATCCCTGCATATATGTGTCAACCAACAGGGCCACTCAGCTCCTCACAGACGGTACAAACTCAGGGGCCCCTTGCCCAGTGTAATACCCAAGCCCTCTTAGATAGGAAGAAAGCTGTCAATGACACACCTGTGAGTACAACACACTTTGTTTTCGGGCACACTCTTATGCAGAGTACCTCTAACACTCTTCTCTGAAACAGCTGCTTGGGTCAGGCACAGTTATTTTTTGAGTTCCAAAATGTGCTTTCGTTTGATGATGTCAGCTTGGGATTTTGGATTCTAGACTAAAGTTTTGTTTGATCATGTCTGGTTGAGATTATGGATCCTAGAATGAAGTTTTGTTTGATGATGTTGCTTGGGTTTTTGGATTCTAGATTAAAGTTTTCTTTAACGATATCTGGTTGAGATTTTGGATTCTTGATTAAAGTTTTGTTTTGTGTCTGGTTGAGATTTTGGATCCTAGAATGAAGTTTTGTTTGATTGAGTTTTGAGTCCCAAAATGTGCTTTCGTTTGATGATGTCTGCTTGGGTTTTGAAACCCAATCTGAGATCCATATTTGGACGGCCCATTGAGTTTATTTCTTCAATTGTTAGATTTAGATTTGACTTGTGCTTTGGAAGCAACCTACGTTTTGGACGATAAAAAGAGAACATTCATAGAGGTCATCCAGCGGGCACCGCTTTCCAAACCCAATGAACCTGGGCTCAGTCATTTGTCTATATGTTTGTGTGTCCCTTGCCACTGATCTATGGTGTAGTCAGTGTTCCTTAGGGAGTTCTCCACTTGCATTAGGCGGTGGAGGTGAGTTAGAATTGGGGGCTCTGTGAACAGCCCCCTGAAACCCTGCTGTGGCGTGTGTTTGGTTGTACAGCTAGACTGACATTACACTGATAATGACTGTCTGGCTCCACCCATTTATCTACGCCTGCCTGCCACGGTGTTAAAACTTTCAGGCGCATTTTGGGTTACTAAGTAATCTTTTGCGATACTTACACTTTGGGAACATTTTCCCCATATATGATCCTTCACAGTGTAAGGTTTATGAAAGTGCACGTAAAAGCAAGTGTGGGTCAGGTTTTGCCTGTTCTGTCAGTCAAGATTAGAAAATGTCATCCTGCACAAAGGTGGGTGAAAGTTTATGACCTTACCCTACTTTTCCCTTGGATGAAGCTGGCCCTGTATTTGTATTTGGTTTTATATAGCGCCAGAATCGACTCCAAGGAGTATCTCTGCGCTTTGGACGCGGAACAGATTCAAATACAGTACTGTCGAACTTAAAAGCAAAACAGAGTGGTTTTAAGTAACTTTCTAAAGTGAAGATGGTTCGAACATTCTCTTAAATGTAGGGGAGATCATTCCAGTATTTTGGACCAAGATGAGAGAGAGCTCTTCCTCCTAATCTTGCTCTCCTGATTCGGGGGACCTTCAGCAGATGTTTAGTACTAGAACGTAGGGATCTTGGAGGATGATAAAAAGTGAACTTTTCAGATAAATAGCTAGGGCCGAGATTAAACAATGCCTTATGGATAATACAACAGACTTTAAATTTTATCCGTTGACGTATGGGTAACCAGTGAAGTTTTAAAAGAAGGGGGCAGGAGGCTGATCTGGGAGGCATGTTCAAAACCAGTCGTGCCGTCGTATTCTGAACCACCTGAAGTTTATTAATAGAAGTTTCATTGGCAGAGAGTAGTAGACCATTACAATAGTCTAGGCGACTTAGTATGAGTGCCTGGGTCAGAGTCCTTCAAACAGAGTCTGGGAGCAAAGGAAAGACTCGTCGGAGTAGGCCCAAAGTATGGAAACATATGCCTACGGTCTGGCCAATATGTTCCTTAAATGTAAGGGCACGATCTAAACGGACTCCTAAGTTCTTAACAGAAGTTTTAGGAATGGGAGGTTTACCAAGATTAATAGGCCACCAATTTGGTGACCATAATAAAGGAGCCTCTCCAAAAAGTAATAGCTCAGTTTTCCCGACATTACATTGGAGAAAATTATTTTTCATCCATTGGGAAATGGCACTCATACCCAAGGAAAAGGTCTCTTGAACAGTGGGAGTAACTCCCCGGAGGTGATGGTTTGCTACTACAAGATGCCTCTCACACCAAGTTCCGCAATCGGGTAGAATTGGCCTGTTGCGCTGATTTTCAGCAGAAGAAGCTTGTGCCGCGCTGCAAAATCAGTGCGAGCTGCACCACACAGCGTGCCAGAGGGTGCTGCATCCTTGCTGCGTCTCGAGTAGATTTGGTAGACAAGCTGTAGCTTTCTCACCACAAATGGTCACAAATGCCGGCGACCAGCTGCGTTGAAAAAATCTTATTTGGTGCCATCCTAGCACCCAAAAATCACTAGTGGATGCCAATTCTCGCTCGCGTTTGCCAGCTTAACATTGGCGAGTCGCACACAAGAGAAAACCCTGCCATGTGGCAGTTGGTGAAATTTTGCCAGAACTCTGCGTTACAAGCATAACGCGGAGTGAGCAAAACTCGGCAAACTCTGCCGCCACAGCGGAATTTATCCCCCAACCCTCGTCGACACCTAGACGTCGAGATGTGAGAATATCGGGGACACAATATCGAAAGGTAAGTGCATATAGGGAAGTATAGATTTACTGTTCTAAACTCCACATCTATATATCTTGACGGTATATGCACTGTGTGGGTACCTTTATGGTGAGTTATGTACAGAAATTCTAGACTTCCTTCCCAGACTACGATCATTTTCCATATTTTGTCGTTAATATTCTGTTCCACCATTATTGTGGGTTCGATGTTCAGGGTGCTCAGCGTCAGATGGTACTTTCAGTCACCCAAGCTCAGTATGGACAGCCGCTAAAGCAGCATATTTAAAAGCAATCAGCGCCTCTTTCGATCATGTGGAGTCTCTGCAAACGGAACCTTTTCTTCTGCAAAACAGTCTGAAATTAATGCAGTCCTACATGAGGGGGTGGGGGGCTTGGGGTAATTTCCAGCTCTATGCAAAGTATGCTATTCAAAAGAGGCGGCGTGTGTCGCAAAACACTATATTTTATATATTGAGTCAGGCCTGTCTCGCACTGTACCCCTGGCCTCGCCTTGCCAGCTCCCCCCACACCCCCCCCCCATCACTGTGTCTACGGTTACTGTTCATTCGTGCACTCAATGAGCCGCCAGTGAAAGTAACGCCCCCTCCCCCCAGCAGCCATGTCTTGTACCCTTAGACATCCTAGCTAAGGTATCACAATTAATGACGTCACTGTTGGCTTAGAACGGGAGTACTCTCATCTCTTCGTTAGACACACCCTCCCATCCCTCTAGGGCCAATGGGGAGTCTGAGGCGATAATTTACATAGAGATAACATTCAATCAATCAGGATTTATAAAGCGCGGCTTATCACCAATAGGGCATCCGTGTTTCACAGAGCAGAGGCACATCATACACAGATGAAGGGTTTGTCACTAGTTCTACACTGTACCACACGTGGGCACAAAGCTGCACCTTTATTACAATCCTCTACTCTGAAGAACAGTACAAAAAACATAATATACCAGGAAGTCCATTCACAAAACACACTTATAGGCATAGAGAAACTGGCACAGTACACCTCTCATCCCAATGACATCACAGGAAGTGGCTACACACGAACTATGACCCCCTAGATGGTTGGCCATCGCACTCTACTTTAAACAATCTAAGTTGAAAACGTGAAATTCAAGCAGGTTAATGGACAGTTTTTCAGACGTGCACCACGACCCAGCTACAAGTACTAGTGAACTTAGGGGCATATTTACAAGGGCTTTATCTCCGCTTTTTTGGCTTAAAAAGCCAAAAAAGCGGAGATAAAACTATTGCCCTATTTACAAGAGGGTGCTAACATGCATAATCGCATGTTAGCACCCTTTTCCCAACGCCTCCTTCGCATCTCTAATGAGATGCAAAGTGGGCGTATCCCGGATGGACTACCTTGCAAATATCGCTGATGTTCACATCGCGATATTTACAAAGCTGCCCCAGCATTTTAGCACACGTTAGTTTTTGAGAAAACCGCTGTTTTCTCCAAAAACTAACGTCTGCTAAAATGCAGACTTACCTATCCCTAACATTGGGGTGGATTATGCTGATACGACCCTGTGGGTCGTATCAGCAAGGTTATCGCCGTATTGCAGGGAACATCGCTGGAAAACCAGCGATGTTCCCTGCAAAACGGCGATAACCTCGCTATCTCTGGAATTTTTGTCGCCCTGGAGAAACGGGTTGTTAATAACGCGCTACCAGGGCGATAAATTCCAGAGATTGCCTGCGATAACAAAATTATCGCTAAACACGGCCTGCGATAATTATCGCTGGCCGTTGATAATATGCCCCTCTGTTTTAAAAGACCAGTAGTAAGATGCTTGGACCACTGGGGCTGTGAAAGAGGGCACTGGTTGCTATAGCCACATCCAGGTAGTAAGGGTACACCTAGCTTCGCTGTAGGACTCTTTTGGGATAGTTGAGGGAGTGGAGGAAGGGCAGAGCCCAAGGGATTTGTTTTACACGTTTTTTCACACTCTGTCATAGCCTAAGAAATATGGCCCAGAATCCTGGTGTTTGCAGGTAGTGCCCAGAAGTATGTAGTGGTGACTGCGCTGGCGTGTGAGGGGAACAAACCATACAAAATCATAAAGGTGAATACATTGCCACTTTGCTAGGGGTGGAATTTCCCACAAGTCCATTTTTATGGGAAACATGTCCAGCAAACGTCTTTTTTGTAAGAGAAGCGTTTTGGTGTTTTGCCGTCAGCGGCAACAGGTTTGTGTAACACTAGTCTACCGGGGATTTTGAAAAGAAGCATTCCCAAATTTGTGACACTGACAAATAAAGCGGAGTTTGAAAGTTACTCCCCTTATTAGTTAAGTCCATTTCCCAAACTTGGTCCAGTCCTAGTGGTCAGATCTCTTGGAAACACATAAGTGCTCGGGCCTTCAAGGACAGAAGATTCGGCTTTCCTTCTCCGTTTCCTACTATGACTACTACAGGCCTACTACCGTTTATGAAAATGTTCATTTTAATGTAGACAACCTCTGGGCTAGACGTTTAAGGTTAGTGATGGTAAGGGGTTGGGTCAAGACAGATGTGCAGCAGCAGCACAACCGAGCTCAAAAAACAACGGCATGGAATGCCACCGATGGAAACTCCAAGTGCTTAGAAGTGCCGGCAGCAGCAGTTCAGTTAGTCACTAGTTAGATGTCTCTGAGTTTCTCTCGGTGAGAGGTGCATGCCCACACAAGGGTCCGAGCTCACTATATCTAGGGGTACAAGGCATGGCATCTGGGGTCGCTTGCCCTCCTGTTCAGAGTTAATGTGCCAACAGGTCAAGATGAACTGCTTCTAGGAGGCAGGGCCAAAGCTGCCTTCAGTAATGGGACAGAAGAGCTCAAAACCATGGAATGGTGTTCTGTCCAGAGACGCTCCTATAGGTTACAAATGCTGAGTGAGGCATTGCAGTTGGTGCCTATTTGCAGATCCTATGCTAATAGACGCACACGCATTTGGAAGGTGTCCACGAGAAGGTTGTGGTCTTTTTAGTAAAATCCAAGACAAACTCTGGATATAAATGAATTGACCCCTGACCTGGAGCTCCCCACCACGTGAAAGTCTAGCACACCTAGGTCCCTGAAGTACGACATAACATGTATTTGTAGCGCACGTTCACCCAAGGGTATCTTGGCGCTGAAAAACAGACGTTTATTGTTACCCAACTCAATGGTACTCATATTACCACCTCAGAAGGATGAAAGGCTGAGTGTGGACCTGCCGGGACTTGAACCTGTGACCATGAGGTCAAACACAGGACCCTGCAGTGGGCGCATTAGTCCAATAAGCCACCACACCCGGATTATGCAGCATTCGATGTGCACCCTGCAGGGTGAGCGCAGCTCTGGTGTGTGACCCTCGGCAGAAGTCAAGTTTTCCATACAGTTGGGACAATACATCGCTGCTTACTGTGGGACAGGCAGCCAACGAACACTGAGTGGATGATTAGAAGGCTACCTTGTCACCGGGGCTGTGTCCTGGCATCTCCTTTCCTTCTTAATCAGACTAATGTATATATGTAAAAAGAACAATAATGTATATATGTACGTATGTGGTACTTGTATAGCACACACCTAGCTAGACATCAGGGGACGCTGCCCAATGGGTCAAAGATAGGATTCCAGCTCGTCACAAAAGACAGATTATATGTCGGTTTCTACTCACTACTTTACTCCTTGGCACAGGAAAGTTTAAACGCTCCACTAATTTACAAAAAGCAGACAATTTACTTTTAAGACAACCAGCGCGCTCTACTCACCCACTGTACATTCTCAAGTTACTTTGCCACAATTTAAAACGCTGTTGGCCCCTTTAATCCCTGAAAGGGGGCGGGGCGGTTGTGCCATACGAAACATAACAGGGCGCACATTAGCCAACAAAGCGGTTTACAGAGTGTCACGCACGGAAGTGGGATTACGCAGCAGGGGGCGGTGCCCCAGCCCTGCCTCAGCGCACAAGTGCTGTGTACGTTGCCCATACTGCCGGTTGCACATCTGTACACGCTAAGGCTGTCTTCCAGGGTTTACTATTTAATCCCAGTGTGTGTTAACCCTCTGAGAGCCATCTGCTCCAAGAACACTGTGGATCTGTGTCTTCGAATGTTTCGCTTGGAAAGTGGCCAGTGGCCTTCAGCAGGGCACCATGTCATAACAGCTGCCTCCAGGTGATGGACAGTCAATCAGATGAGCGTCTCCTGGTTTCTCCCTGCACTTGAGGTATACCCAGGCCCAGGAGATGCCAACACCCGCAGGAGTCTGCTGAGGGGGTGCAAGGCTGCAGCCCTCACGGCTTGTCCTGGTGCTCCCACGGCGTGGGGTCGTTGTCCTCCCCGGCGGTTGTGTTCCTACGGTCGTGCCAGAAGTGCTCCACATCTGGCAGAATCACCTCCTCTTTCAGCCGGTCAGCCTCCGAGGGCTCAGGTTGAGAGGCACTCTGCAGGTCCTGCAGGGACTGGATGGTGCTGGTGGCCACCTCTGCCCCGTTCTCCCCCGCCCGGGGGGCGCCCCCTTTCAGGCAGGCCTGGCACTTAAGCATCACCCAGATGTCCCTGAAGCCCTGGCGGAACTCGTCAGAAACAGCCATGAAGACCCCCGGGTTGAGGGTGCTGTTGAGAAACATGATCACCTGGGCCAGCACGGCGAAGGCGGCGGGGGGCTTCTGGCCCTCCAGGGCGCTGTGACGCGCCCAGACCCAGACCACCCACTCCGGCAGCCACATGGCCTCGAAGGCCAGGCTCACGCTCATCAGCATGGACGTGAGCTTGCGGCTGAGGTGGTGGGGGCTGGGCACGCGGGGCCGCCGCTCCTTCCGCCGCCTCATGGCGCGCATGTAGAAGCAGAAGGTGACGCACATGGGCACCACGTAGGCCAGCAGGGGGTACAGCTTGCTGAAGACGTCCATGAAGTTCAAGGCGTGCAGTGGGACCTGGAAGACACAGAAGACGCCTTCCTCGTCCTCCGCGATGCGGGTGAAGAGCAGGTGGGGGAGGGGGAGCACGAAGGCCAGAGACCAGATGAAGACGAGCGTGCCCACCAGGTGCTTGGCATTGAGGCTCAGGAGTTTGGGAGGGGTCACCACGTGCTTGTAGCGGGCCTGCCCGATGGCGGCCAGGGTCAAGCTCTTTACCACCCAGCAGCCGTGCAGGAACCAGTCCGTGGTCCGGCACACGAAGTCCCCCAGGACCCAGGAGTGCCGGGCGTAGGTGACCATTCGGAAGGGGATGCAGAAGCAGACCAGCAGCAGGTCCGTGGCGCACAGGTTGATGACCAACGCGTTCACGGCCGAGCCCTTCCCTAGCCGGAAGTCGTGCGCCAAGATGGCGACCACCAGTAAGTTTCCGGCTAGTCCAACCAGGCAGATGGCGGCCAAGATAAGTGGAAGGACCACCGTAAGCTCCACTGGGGCTACTGTGGGGGACTGCGCGCCCCCGGCGAAGAAGATGGTCTGCGAATTGTTCATGGTTCTGAAGCGGTGGTCTCCCATGGCTGACCCCTTTTTGTTTGGGAGGTTTAGGGTGACCTCAGGCGCTGCTCCCCACTTGTGCTACAACACCAGCTGAGAGTGTCCCAGGTAGTACCTTCCTCAGCAGCAGTAAGTATGCTTCA
Source organism: Calotriton arnoldi (assembly GCA_963921515.1). Taxonomy (NCBI): domain Eukaryota; kingdom Metazoa; phylum Chordata; class Amphibia; order Caudata; family Salamandridae; genus Calotriton; species Calotriton arnoldi. The sequence continues at coordinate 315,719 of CAWUFW010007278.1, read as the reverse complement.
GTTCATGATGGCTCCTCCCAACTCCAGCTGTGCCCAAGATCAGACGCCTTTAGATGGATGATCCGTCTTCTGTGTCAATGCTGAAAGGCTCTGGAGCAGTCACGCCACATTCCTGAGAACTCTCAAGATCGCCCTGTTCCCGTTAGTGCCCACTGTGGAAATCCGCGGATCCCAGCGTCTCCCAACATTTCGTTACTGTTCCATCTTGTCAGTGTTTAAATGGACTGCCTTGGCTTCAGGGCGCTCCAGAAATCAACTCACATCAAATCGAATGACATTCCCTTTCAAGCAAATAAAAAGCAGCTTCGAAATAATGGTCAGGGCAAGCCGCCTGCCAGTGCCCAGTGGCTCATGCCAACCACTGTGGGATAGGGGCACAGCTGGCACACCTGCCTCTGGTAGGTCCCTTTGTCACACAGCACTGGCTGGCTGGTGCAGCCTCATGATCAGTGCTTTAGTCCCTGTTGGCTGCTCTTTTCTTCAGCCTGTTGCTCCTCTGATGATGGTCTGCTGTTCCTTCCTTCAGCCTGTTGTTTCTAGTCTGCAGTTGCTGGGCTCTGCTGATGGTCTGCTGTTGCTTCCTTCAGCTGTCGCTCCTGGTCTCTTGCTGTGTGGCTCTGCTTGTGGTACGCTGTTGCTTTCTTCAGCCTGTTGCTCCAGGTCTCAAATTGCTGGGCTTAGCTGGTTGTCTGCTGTCATTTCTATAACCTATTGCTCCTGGTCTTTATTTGCTGATCTCTCCTGGTGGTCTGTTGTTCTCTATACAGCCTGTTGTTTCTTGTCTTTGGTTGCTGAGCTTTGCTTGTGGTCTGCTGTTCCTTTCTACAGCCTGTTGCTTCTGGCCTCTTATAGTTGCAGAGCTCTGCTTGTGGTGCGAAGCCCCTTTTTTCAATCTGTTGCTCCTGGTCTCTGGTTGCTGGGCTCTGCTGTCCTTTCTATAACCTGCAGCTCCTCAGGCTCTAGTTGTGTGGCTCTGCTGTTGGTCTGTTGTTCATCTCTGCAGCCCGTTGCTCCTTGTCTCTAGTGGTTGAGCTGTGCTGGTGGGTTCTTGTTCGTCTGTCTCTAGCTTTAGTCTCTGGGGTGTATTTCGGATCTGTTGTTCCTCCTTTCGTCCTTTTGCTCTTGGTACAGGAGTCACTGGGCCCTGAGGGTATTATGTTGCCCCACCCCCAGCGCAGCCTGTAGATCCTGGCCCCCGGGGCACAGCTCTGCTCCTGTGGTGTGCAGCCGGTTGCTTCTTTGCTCTCTCTAATGAGCTCACCTGGAGCTGTGTGTATCCTGTTGCTGCTGCTCTGTGCTCCGCTCTGTTGCCGTTTTGTTCAGTCCTGCTCTAATGCTGCTGTGCTCTGCATTGGGACATCTTGCCTCTTTGTGTGGTCTGCTGCCCTTGGTTCAGATGCTGTTGCTTCTCTTCTTCCTGCTCTGCTGTTATAGAATGCAGCTGGTGAACTGTTGTCCCTCTGTACAGCCTGCTGTTCCGGCGTCTGTGTGCTGTTGTATGTTTAGAGTTTGGGGCCCCTCTGTATTGTCTGTTGTTCCGGTCTTTTTTGTTTGCTGTTGTGTGCGCTGGAACTGTTGCCCCCTGTAAAGCCTACTGCGCAGTAGTCACTGAGTTCCGCTGGTGTACAGACTGCTGTTCTGGCTTTTGTGTGCTGTTGTGTGTTTTGAGTTTGTTGCACTGTACTGCTTGTTGTTATGTTTTTTGTGTGCTTCGAGTTTGTTGCACCTGTGCTGGCTTTTACTTGCTGGTGTGTGCGCCGAGGTTTGTTGCCACTGCACAGCCTGTTGCTCTGGCCTTTGTTTGTTGTTGAGTGCGCCTGATCTGCTGCCACCGCTGACAGTCGCTGCTCAGTAATCACTGAGTTCTGCTTAATTGCCCCTCTCTACAGCCTGTCGCTCTCAGTTTCAAACCCTGAGTTCGGATGCAATCCCGGCTGCTCTGTGGTGAACCCTGTTGTCCTGGCCCTCCTGAGGCAGAGCTCTTATGTGCTAAAACCCCGACTCAAGGCCTCTGTGCAGCGGGAGCTGTCCGCAGACCCGCGGTGCTGAAACCCCCGCCCGGCTGCTTCTCTGTAACGCCCGTGGTCCCCGGGCTGCACAGTCTGTCCTCTGCTGGGGGGGAGGGGGAGCTGCCAGCCCTCTCCACGGCCCTGTCACCTGCTCTGAAGCCACTGAGTGCTGCTGGGGATTAGTTGCTCACCGTCGCAGTCAGTTGCTCCGGGCCACCGGCTGCTGCTCTGTTCTGGGCATCAGTTGCTTTTCTGTAACACCCGTTGCTCCGGTGACCCAGGTACTGACGCTCTGCTGGGGTCGGATATGCCCTTTCCCCAGGTGTGCAGCCCTTCCGAGGACCTGCTGCTTCTCTGTACCACCTGTTGCCCCTGCCCCGGGGCTCTTCAGCGCTGCCTGGAATCTGTTGCTTTCCTGCACCACTTCTCGCCACTTCTCCCTCGTTTATGGACGCTGTCGGTGCTCCGTTGTGCAGGTTGCTGTTCTGGTTATGCAGTGATTGAACCCTGCTGGTGATTGCTCGCTCCTGTGTATCACCTGTTGCATTTCTGGAGCGTCTGGGCCCAGTTGGTAACCTGTTGGTCCCCGCTCTGCTGGTTTTCTGCTTTTCCTTTCTGTCACCTATGGTTTCTGTTTTGCAGGTGTTGAGCCCTGTCGGTCGTCTTCGTTTCGTGTGTACCACCCGTTGTTCTTTTGTAGCACCTGTTGTCTTGTTCTTGAACTCTACAGCCCTGGTGGCTCTTTTCTGCTCCTTTCCCTCACCTGCCGGACTGCTGTAAGTGTAGTCACCCCTGCTGGGGTTCTCTTGTTCCTTTGTGTCACATGTTACTCTATTACGGAGGTGCAGAGCCCGGCTGGTGTTCTGCGGTTCCTCGGCCCCACCTGTTGTTCGGCTGGTGTTCTGCGGTTCCTCGGCCCCACCTGTTGTTCTGCTGGTGTTCTGCGGTTCCTCGGCCCCACCTGTTGTTCTGCTGGTGTTCTGCGGTTCCTCGGCCCCACCTGTTGTTCTGCTGGTGTTCTGCGGTTCCTCGGCCCCACCTGTTGTTCGGCTGGTGTTCTGCGGTTCCTCGGCCCCACCTGTTGTTCTATCGTTGCTGTGCCCAGCTGATGCTCTGCTGTTTCTGGGAACCACCTGTTGATCTGTTCCGGACGTTTTGAGCGTTTTGAGCCCAAGCAGTGCTCCGCGGTTCCCCTATTGCTCTAGAGGTGCTGAACCCGGGTCGTGTTCGGGGTTCCTCGGTACCACCTGTTATTCTGCTCTGAAGGTGGCGTCCCGCTGTTTCTGGGTACCACCTGTTGTGTTCTGGACGTTTGAGCCCGGCTGGTGTGCAGTTGTTTCTGGGTACCACCTGTTGTTCTCGTCATGAGCGTTTTGAGCCCGGCTGGTGTTCGGAGTTCCTCCGTACCACCCGTTGTTCTATTCTTGAGGTTTGAGCCCGGCTGGTGTGCCGTTGTTTCTGGGTGCCACCTGTTGTTCTCTTCTGAGTGTTTTGAGCCCGGGTGTTTTCCCGCGATTCCTCGTACTGCTCTGGGGGTGCTGTGCCCAGCTGATGCTCCGCTGTTTCTGGGTACCACCTGTTGTTCTACCCTTGCTGTGCCCAGCTGATGCTCCGCTGTTTCTGGGTACCACCTTTTGTACCCCTCTGGAGGTGTCGCGCGCGGCTGGTGTTACGCGGTTCCTCGGTCCCACCTGTTATTCTGCTCTGAAGGTGCGGCGCCCCGGTGGCGTCCCGCTGTTTCTGGGTACCACCACCTGTTCTGTTCTGGAAATTTTGAGCCCGGGTGGTGTTCCGCGGTTCCTCGGTACCACCTGTTGTAGTCCGGAGGTGTTGAGCCTCGGTGGTGTTCCGCGGTTCCTCGGTACCACCTATTGTAGTCCGGAGGTGTTGAGCCTCGGTGGTGTTTCGCGGTTCCTCGGTACCACCTGTTGTAGTCCGGAGGTGTTGAGCCTCGGTGGTGTTCAGTGGTTCCTCGGTACCACCTGTTGTTCTGTTATGAATGTTTTGAGCCCGACTGGTGTGCAGTTATTTCTGGGTACCACCACCTGTTGATCTGTTATGAGCGTTATGAGCCCGGCTAGTGTGCAATTGTTTCTGGGTACCACCTGTTGTTCTGTTATGAACGTTTTGAGCCCGGGTGGTGTTCCGCGGTTCCTCTCTGTTGTGGAGGTGACGAGTCCGGCTGGTGTTCCCTGTTCCTCAGCACCATCTGTTGCTGCCCTGTTGCTCCTCCACACACCCTGTCGCCGGGCCCCCAGATGCTCAGCTCCCCAGGGCCCCTTTCGCAGGCTCCTCTGGCCCCGTGAGCTGTCAACAGGTCCGCGGTTCTGAAAGCCCACCTCTCTGGTGGTCGCCTACGCCTGTTGCTTCTCGCTCCCTCCTTCTTTTCCAACCTGTCTCTTCGAGCAGGCGTCCTCGCCCGCGCCTCAGGAGCGCCCCCAGGCCCAGGGTGGTGCCACCCTCCCCTCCGTATTGTCTCCCAGTTGTGCAGCCGCAGCCCCCAGTTAATGCTCGCCCTCTGCAAGAACCATTGTAATAATGAGAAATCTGCCCCAATCCCCCGTTAACATTAATCCGCAGCAATGCTTTTCCCGTTCCCAGTGTTCAGGCACGCGCTGGCATAATGAGCTGTATTCCGGAGCCGCGCGCCCCTCCTTTCATCTTCCGTAATCTGCACCCTGTGGTGGGCAGCTGAGACCGGCAGCTCCAGCAAGGGGGGAGGAGGGGTCCTGGGGGGTCCGCACCGAATTAACGGGTGGGATGCTCTTTACGGAACAGCAGCTCACTTGTCAGCAGTGGACGTGAACCCCAGAGCCGTCTGTCAAAAACAGCGCGTATGTCCTGACCCGGTGTGTGCCCACCCAACAATGGAGCCCTGGAGCAGCGGCTGGTGCCAACTGTGTAGTGTCCTAATAATGTATAAAACACCGGCCCCTCCCTCACATAAGCTGGTAAGGTACCAATTGCCACTGTTGGGAAGATACGACCTCCAAGCGCAGCTGAGATAAGTCCTTTCTCGCCCTCTGTGCGCTCCTCCTTTGGCCTTTATCGCCCCACCCGCCTTTATTTCACGTTCCACATTTCTCATCTTTCTTCTCTATCCTCATAGATTTAAATCTCTTCTCTCAACCTCTTCTCCGCTCTCCCCTCACCTCAGCCTAATGGCCCTTTCCTGCGCCCATCATATCACGCCCATTCCAATCATCATCTGCTTCTTCAACACCCCCTCCCCCATGACCCTGCTGGCTCTGGTGGCCCAGTGGACCAATGCGCCCACTGTAGGGGCCTGTGTTTGACCTCATGGTCACACGTTCAAATCCCATGGGCCCACTCAGCCTTTCATCCTTCTGAGGTCAATAAAATGAGTACCGCTGAGTTGGGCAACAATAAACATGTTATTCAGCGCCAAGATACCCAAGGGTGAACGTGTGTTTACAAATAAACTTTATCTTATGACCCCTGCACCCCACCTGTTCCACCCCGGCAATGCCCAGGGGCGTAGTAAGGGTGTCATGTTATGTTATGTTAAATTATTTGTAAAGCGCAACGTATACCCGAAGGTGTCTTCGCGCTGAGTTTGTAAGCAGCGAAAAGGGGTGGGAACGACCTCCTGATTGAAAAGCCAGGTTTTTAGAAGTTTCCTGAATTGGGACAAGGAAGCTGATCTAAGATTGAATGGAAGGAGGTTCCAGGCTGTCGCAGCTCCAACCACAAAGCTGTTTCCACCCCATTTAGATTTTTTAGATTTAATGGCATTTACTCTGAGCGAGCCTTCTGATCTTGGATTTCTTGAAGGAGTGCACCATGATAGGGCTTTCTTCAGAAACGAGGGTCCCGAGTCATGGAGGGCCTTGTACGTCAGGCAGAGCCTTACATGTGATCCTGTTTTTGACTCTCAGCAGTGGAGATCCTTGAGAACAGCGGAGACCGAGTGGTGCCTGGGCAGGTCAAGGAGGAGTCTGGCCGCCGAATTCTGAGTAATCTGCAGCTTATTCAAATATTGAGCTTGCAGCTGATGTAAAGGCCGTTACAATAGTCAATCTTGGATAATACAAGTGTGGAAATAACGGACTTCCTGACTGAGATGGGCAGAAATATTAGAATTTTTGAAAGTATTCTCAAAGTGTTATATGAGGAGGAGACCGCTGCATTAATTTGATTTCCCAAGAGTGAGTGGTCATCACTCATGACACCAAGGCTCTTGGCTTTCCTGGTGGGTACGGGACGGGGGCCCATGTCACCAGGCCAGCACAGAGCAGTCCAAAAGTTAGGGTTATCACCGAGTAAGATCACCTCAGTCTTTCCAGCATTAAGCTTAAGGTGGCGTTTGTTCATCCAACCATTAATACATTTCATACAGTCGTGTATACGAACACCAGTGTGGTTGGCATCCTTGGAGGCTGATAACACGATTTGCATGTCGTCCGCATAGGAAGTGAGGGAAAATCCGAAGGATTCGACCAGGGGAGCAAGATCTGTGATGTATATATTAAAAATAGTCGGGCTAAGAGAGAATCCCTGTGGAACCCCGCAGGGCAAGCGGAACGAGCTGGATGAGAAGGCGTCAAAGCTGATTATGTTTTCCCTGTTTGACCGGAAGGATGAGAGTAATTTCAAGGCAAGGTTCTTTATACCTTTTGCTTCCAAACGGTGGATCAGGGTGGACTGATCCACCGTGTCAAACGCCGCAGATAAGTCCAGCAGGATAAGGGCGGCTGATCCCCCTTTATCTAGGATGAATTTGAGCTCATCGGTGGCCTTAATCAGAGCAGTCTCTGTACTGTGTTCGGATCTGAATCCGAATTGAGTAGGGTCCAGGCAGTTGCAGTCCTTGATGAACTGGTGTAATTGAGTGTTCATTACTTTCTCTACTATGTTTGCTGGGAAAGGGAGCCTGGAAATGGGCCCGTAGTTGACCGGGTCCTCGGGATCCAAATAGATTTTTTTCAATAAAGGCAGGATGGAAGCTCGCTTCCATTGGGATGGAAAGATACAATTTCTAAACATATTATTAAATATGGCCCCCCACCCCATGTCTCGTAGCAAAAAACCCCCAGTTACAATAGTGGTACGATGGGCCTCTCCCTTCCCTGGGCCCCGGTGGCACTGCACCTGCTGTACTGCTGATAGCTACATCCCTGGCAGCCCCCCCACAGGCCCTCCCTCCAGTTGTCCTCATCTTCACCCCGCCCTTCGTGGACAGTCCACCAGCCACTGAAACGCTTTGCCCGGGGGGGGGGGGGGCCACCTCATCGCTCTAGGAAGGGGGGCTGGCACCCATATTAGCAGGTTGCCCAGGGGCACTGAAAGACCACCTGGTGTGCTGGCAGCTTTGCTTTATAAATACAGAGGGAAGAACGACTGTTACAGTTTTAGCTGGTACCTCACTTAGAAAATGTCCTCTGTCTATGTTTGTGGGCTAGATCTTGGCTGTACTGTAGAAGACAGTAGGGTATGGAAGGCCTGAACTAAGAGGGCCCTTCTACCCTACTACCCTTCCCCCACCAACCAGACTCTCGTTACTGAAACCCCATCCACCCTCCTGGCCGAGCAGCCCCCACTTGAGGACCAGTTGCAGTCTCTGCCATCCTGTCTATGTCTCTTGTGTCTGCTGAGCTGCAGTGCGGTGGAAGGGAATGTGAGCGAGTTTCCTTGTGCCTGCCCAGAGCTGGGCAGTGGAAACAGAAGCTGCTGAGACAGGACGCCAACTGCTGGCGGAGAGTGTTGTGCAGACATGTTTACCGTCTTGTAAATGGAATGATACAGAGGAAAGTTTAGAGGCTCGCTGAAACACTCTCACTTGTCAACCTGGAGTGTTGTGTGACGTTAGATGTCTTCACAGCATACATGTTATCATTAGTATGGCTTACCTCGCGGTGCCATTTGGGTCTAGTACCACCCTAAAGATTCATGTTATGTTGTGCAGATGTGTAGAGCACACTATCACCTGGGAGGGTATCCTGGCGCTGAGCAGGTGTGAGCCTAGCCACACTTAATATTGCGATTTTCTGTGTCTTCCTTGCCTTCAATGCTGTTTAGCGCGCCGAGACTTCCAATGCGCCTTGAATCAATATGTATACGACTGCCAAACTGTGTGTTTTTCCCCATGTTGTAAAGCGCTCCGATACCTTCGGGTCTGGCCAGCGCTATATAAAACTCCTCAATAATAAACTTGGGTCCTAGTGGGACTCCTTTAAAGCCAAATCTTCATCTACTTGCAGAATTAAAAAAGTGAGGCGGAGGTTTTTATGTGTAGCGCAGGTTGTTCCTTGGTTTGGAAGCAATGTAGGAGAAGGCTTCACTGCCAGATCTGGTTTTCCATAAGCATGGGGTTTGTGCAGCTAGGAGTCCGGATGAAAGGTTTGTGAAAGCAGATGCGATTGTTGAGGTATGCTGGGCCAGTGTTATGTAGTGCCTTGAAAGTGAGGGTGAGGAGTTTGAATTGTGCTCGTTTGTGCATGGGGAGCCAGTGGAGCTTTTTCAGGTGTGGTGGGATGTGAGGGCAGCATGGGAGGGGGAGAGTGATTCTGGCTGCTGAGTTCTGATTGGTCTGCAGCCTTCTGGTGAGATTTTTGTTGATTCCGACATAGAGGGTTGTGGTATCCTAATAAAGAACTCGAACATATTACACTAAGATCGTTCAAACAGTTGTAGTTTATTCCACAGCGAAGATCTCATCCATCACCCCAAGATCCTGAGAGCAAGTGTCACTGTCCTAACATTCTTCCTTCAGCCCTCCTGTGCCACCCCTAATGACATACGCTCCTATGCCATCGCTAATGCCATACGCTCCTGTGCCATCCCTAATGACATACGCTCCTGTGCCATCGCTAATGACATACGCTCCTGTGCCATCCCTAATCCCTAATGACATATGCTCCTGTGCCATGCCTAATGACATACGCTCCTATGCCATCCCTAATGACATACGCTCCTATGCCATCCCTAATGACATACGCTCCTATGCCATCCCTAATGACAGACACTCCTATGCCATCCCTAATGACATACGCTCCTATGCCACCGCTAATGACATAAGCTCCTATGCCATCCCTAATGACATACGCTCCTATGCCACCGCTAATGACATAAGCTCCTATGCCATCCCTAATGACATACGCTCCTATGCCATCCCTAATGACATACGCTCCTATGCCATCCCTAATGACATACGCTCCTATGCCATCGCTGACATACGCTCCTATGCCATCCCTAATGACAGACGCTCCTATGCCATCGCTAATGACATACGCTCCTATGCCATCCCTAATGACATACGCTCCTATGCCATCCCTAATGACATACACTCCTATGCCATCCCTAATGACAGACGCTCCTATGCCATCGCTGATATACGCTCCTATGCCATCCCTAATGACATACGCTCCTATGTCATCCCTATTGACATACGCTCCTATGCCATCCCTAATGACATATGCTCCTATGCCATCCCTAATGACATACGCTCCTATGCCATCCCTAATGACATACACTCCTATGCCATCCCTAATGACATACACTCCTATGCCGTCGCTAATGACATACACTCCTATGCCGTCGCTAATGACATACACTCCTATGCCGTCGCTAATGACATACGCTCCTATGCCATCCCTAATGACATATGCTCCTATGCCATCCCTAATGACATACGCTCCTATGCCATCCCTAATGACATACGCTCCTATGCCATCCCTAATGACATACACTCCTATGCCATCCCTAATGACATACACTCCTATGCCATCGCTAATGACAGACGCTCCTATGCCATCGCTAATGACATACACAGTGTTCCACCAGTAGGATGGCTGATGACCCACATAGTGTTCTTACATTACCCACTGCTCAGGTGCCACAAGGGTGTTCCTATAGTCCAGCTTGCTTGTGACCAGGGTGTGCTTAACAATTTCCCGAGTGCTGATTGAGAGCCATTTGAACATTTTACTCAGCACCTTCAGGGTATGGAAGCATGAGGGGGTTGTTGAAAAGATCCACCAAAATGGAAGTAGAATACAGGAAGAAATGTTATTTACAAAAATACAACCTGGAGACAAGTCTCCATCCGAACAACAAATGAATCTAACAGACATCCCTCCAGCTTATATACACTCCTCACATGTTTGAAACACAACATCCCATGAGCCACCGACAACCATGCATCTCGGCTTGAATAATAACACCGAGACCCGAGCGTGAGAGGATGTCACGCTCATGCCTCAAATGTCGATATGCCCCCACATTATTCAAAGACGTGTGCACGAGTGTGACACTAGCGCCACACACGTTGCACTCATGCACACCGCACGGAATGGCTGGTGCACAGTGTTTTCATGTGTAGATTTAGCAAGTGCATATCATCAGGTCTGTTTTGATGACAACTCTTACAATTTGACTGCTTTCATTACATCTGAAGGACTTTTTAGATTCTGCAGGATGCCTTTTAGGTATGTCAAGTGCTGCTGCGGTTTTTCAAAGGTTGATGAAGGAACCTTTAGAAGGGATTAAAGGAGCCAAAGCATTTCAGGATGCTATTTTAGTGTTTGGTAAGAAGGAAGAGGAGCATGGCGATAGTTTAAGGAATGTTTTTGCAGAAATGTCTTCCAAGGGTCTCACTTTGTGCTCAGAAAAGTGTAGATTTAAGAAGCATGAAGTGGAGTACCTGGGGCATTGCATTAGCGGTGCTGGAATCAAACCCAAATGCAACCACGTGGAGAATATCATTAGGGCACCATTCCCAGTTCTAAGGAGCAGTTAGTAACTATCCTAGGCCTTACAGAATTTTATGCAAAGTTTATTTCCAATTATTCTTTCAGGAAGGACCCGTTTAGAGTTCTTTTTTAAAAAAATGTGAGATTTGAGTGGACGGGAGAAATAACAGCTGCTTTTAGTGCACTTAAGAAGATGATTGTTGAAGCTCCTTGTCTCAAACCGTTTGTCATTGGTAAGAATGTATTGTGATGGTTGACGCAAGTAGTTGTGGTCTTGGTGGAGTACTAATGCAACGTGAACAGGGTAAAGAGTGGATTGTGGCTTACACGTCTCACGCATTGATTGATGCTGAAACAAATTACTCAGTTATAGAGAGAGAGTGTTGTTGGCTTGTGTGTGGGGGTGGAACATTTTAGAACCTTTTTATGGGGGGACCAAGTTTATTTTAAAAACTGATCACAAGCCGTTGGTGCACATAATGGCACCTACCAGAGGGCCAGATTAGCTTCCAGGTTGCAGAACTTTCAATACCACATGGACTACGTTCCGGGAAAGTGTAATGTGCATGCGGACTGTATGTCCAGGCTTCCTCTACTGTGTGAGGATCGGATGAGCATGGAGGGAGATGAATGTGAAGTGGCTTTCACCCTGCAGGATTTAAACGTATTGAGTTTTGAGTATCCTGTTATTCAGGAGTCTAAATGGAAAGAGGAAATGGAGAGAGATGGAGCTTTGGGCAAGGGATCCAATGTGCTAAGAATGGTTGGCCAGAGGAAAGGAAGGTGTCTGGAGAATTATTAGGATTCTTTAAGGTACGTGAAGAGTTGGCAGTAGAAAATTATACTGTGGTCAGAGGGGACAAGTTTGTACCTCCTTTCAACTTGAGGAAGGTTATAGTGGACATTGCCCATAAAGGACATTTGGGTATGTTCTGTACCAGCAGGCGGGTCAGGGAGAATTTTTGGTGGCCGGGGGTTGATTCGTTTGTCGAACATCATTTTAGAATGTGAAGAAGTTGTGCCTTAAGTGACAAAACTGTGAGGGCTTTGTCATCTGATCCCAAGCCGGTTGAGTTACCCAGTGCTCCTTTGTGGAAATTGGGGTTGGACATCATTGGTTCTTTCTCTGTACTACCCAGGCAGGAAGTGTTTGTGTTAGAAGGTGGTTCTGACCATCTGAGCCGCCCAGATTTTTTGCTTTTTGAACACCTAATTGTTGAGCTTTTACTGGGGGAGAGCCTCATAAGTTGGGACTCACCCACAGGGAACTCATAATGAAAAGGACTGCATGTGGATTTTACTGGTGTCCCTCTGGTGAGACTAGGCCGCTGCGCTGCAGCTGGAGTAAGGGGCACCGGGCTGGTTACATGCAGACACGTGTGTACATGCGTGTGCACAAGTGTAAGGGCTGCGCAGGAGAGATTCCTGTTGTGCGCAGCCCAGGAGCAGCTACAAAGTGAATGGTGTGGCAGGACTTATGCAGAGCTGGGTGGTGACATGGAATAGGCTTTATACAATGGGAAAAAACATGCAAGGGAAAGTCAGTGTGCTTTACTGTTTTCACTGAAAGACCACGTCATTATTCCCCTATGAGGATGGGGACCATTTGGGATAGTTTCATTTCCCTAGGGCCTACAAATTCCAGACACGCACTAAAGTCCACTGTAACTTAGGTGAGAAGAAGTATTCTGCGATGTCCAAAGTCATATCTGTACTGCTTATGGGTCATCCAGAAATGTCATATTCGTCTGACTCAGCTCATAACAAGAGCCTGGCTGGGGCTGACCCTGCCAGGCTGGACTAATGACCTTCCTCCCCAAGTTGTAGCATCCAAGGCCTAGCCCTGCACGACAAGCATTCCAAGGGCGAAGGCCTCCTCTCCAAGAAGAGAAGATGGGTGGAGCTACAGGTTAATCCATCAGCAGCTGTCACCTGGTGCCAGGCACCAAGCTGCTCTGGAGAGAAGGCAGAAAGGGGGGAAGGGGCTTTCAGAGACATTGGGATATTGGGATGGGGTTGGGCATCCACCCATATTGTGCTGTTGGGGCTACACAAGCCCACACAGAGCCTCAATTCACCTGAAGCCTTAACTGAAATAACCACTGGAGACACCCAGGGTGAAGACTCCACCGGCTCAATTATGTTTCTTTTGCACAAATCTTTCAGCATCTCCTTCAATTTATCCCTGTACATGAGTGGCACATTCCTAACTCTATGTTGCATAGGGATGGCATCATCACATAGTTTGATACTGTGTTTACATCCCCTGAACTCTCCACGCTTGTCACTAAAAACTTTAGGAAATTGTGCCTGTAACCCTCTAAATAAATGTACCCAACTCTTCTCTCATCACATTTCACCCCCTTCGGAAACATTCTTGATAATGTATACAGGAGGATCGCTCTTGGGTCCAGTTTTATACCCATCTCCTCCTGATGAAGCCAACTCAACAAAGACTGACCATTCTTTGCAACATACACCTTCCCTTGCATGGGTCTGCCAGAAAAATTCAATTCAGCCCAGAAATACCCTACCAGATCTATTTTGTGACCCTTGTAACCTCCGGGAGTCACATCATGGGCTAACAGTTTTTTATTAGGCCACTTCTCTTTTGTAATAGCATGATACAGAATGGTATACCATGCACGTGAATCTACCAAAACAGGAATCATAACACCATCAATCGAGATATTACAAGCTGTGCATTTAGTAACAGCCTTCCATCCCAGATGTTGAGGATAGCATTGGGACCCTGTTCAAAACTATCATTCCCAGTTTCATCAGTATCCCAAGGCTGAACCAAATTCACATTCTTGAATGCTGATCTGCACCCCACATTTTGAGCAAACTTAGACCACCACCGGACAAAATCTCGCATTACCCAGGTGTGAACCACTGTCGCAAATATAACACACTGCTCCAACCCTCTTCCCATCAGTTCTGTGCCACAGGGTCTCCCCTTTGTTTTTTGCCCATCAGTTCTTTGCTACACAGGGTTAATTTCAACCTTCTGCCCCACTATTTTGCTGGTTTTTTTCGCCCCATTTTTTGACACAGCATGGACCTCTTTATCTCCATTCCCCCTAATCTCCTGCACAAACTTCTCTGAATGTCCTATAGCCGTAGCGATCTCAATCGCAGCATTCAATGACATATCAGAATTAGTCCGCAATCTATCTTGAATTTTCTTATTGTTGGTCCTCATAAGAATTTGGTCCCTTGGTACTTTCTCATATGTAATATGCTCAAAATCACACGTAACTGAAAAACATCTTAATGCCGATACATAATCCTCTACAGTTTCATCAGATTTCTCTTTCCTAGAGTAAAAAGTGTAATGTTCCAATTCTACATTTGTTTTCCTGCCATAACGGAAACTTTATTGTTTAGCAGCATACACATATGTAGGAAGCTGGCTCTGTATATACTATACCAGAGTGAGGTATAGTGTGCACAGAGTCCAGTGGAACCCCAAAGGTAGGCAGAGGTAAAGTTAGATAGCACCTCACTCTCTATTTGTGGTAGTGTGGTCGAGCAGTAAGGCAGTATAAGAGGACAGTGTTAAGCATTTGTTGTACACACTCAGTCAGCAAATGAATTCACACACTCAAAGACTGAACTTCTTCAGACCAATTGTTTTTGTATAGAAATATTCTTTTAGTTATTTTATTACTTAGAACCAAGCAAGCCTGGCACAGGTAAGCAATAAGTACTTTACAGTAGTAATGCAGCTGAAATACTGTTTGAATGATAATTGTATATGCACTTTGGTTTGATTTACAGTATGGATGCAGATAAATGCAATACCTAGTAAATGCAGTACATATACTTTGAATAGGCTTTTTAGTAAAATAGCAGGTAAGTAACTTTTGAGATTACTAGGCTTACTCAGAGTAGTATACCTAGATACTACTCTGGGACATTTCCTGAAAACAGGTAAGTAAAATCGTTTTTGTTAGATTATGCAATTTTAAAGAATTTCTTTAGTTTCTCAAACTCCACACTTAGAAACTTTGCACAGAAAAACAGTCAATGTTATCCTATGGAGGAAAATATTGTTATCGGTTTTGAGGTAAGTATTTGGTAGTGGGAGTTGAGGTTCTGGGGGTAGACTCAGGGGTCCCCCAGGGTCAAGGATGCACTCTAGTTACACCCTCAGCGGCACTAGGGCGGCAGGGTGCAGAGTGCTGAGGCCCAAAGTTATCCAGAGGGGGATAGGGGGCCTCCGGGTTGGTGGCTGCTGACAAGCAGGCCACTAGGTTGTGGGAGCAAAGCTCCTGGACTTTAGCTCAGGGCAAAGGGGGAAACAAAGTAGCACCAAAGGTACACCCTCAGCGGCACTAGGGCGGCCGGGTGCAGGGTGCTTTTTCGACGGCGCCCTGTTGTTTCCAATGAAGAACCTCCGGTTTGCAAAGGCACTGCAGGCTCGGGGACGAAGGTCTTCTGGGTGCGACCACCACTTCGAGAGGTAAGTTGGGAAGTTAGGGGTTGGTTAGGCACCGTCGGTTTGGGCACACAAGGCCGTGGGGCGTCGGGTGCACGGATGCCTTTTGGGGTCGGATCTTCTTACCAGCTCCTGGTCGCGGTTAGGGGGGCCTTCTGGATTTAGGCTGCAGGCGTCGGCTGGAGGCTTTAGGCAGGTCAGAGGTCGCCGGATCTTGGGTCAGGATCGCCGGGGTGACCTCCTTGTGGTGTTTGCCCACTCGAGCTCGGGCCGTGGACGGCGGGTGCAGAGTGGGGCGGATTCGCAGTGTCCGGCCGGAGCCAGTGGTTGCAGATGAACAAATCAGGTGTTCACGGGAGACAAAGTCTTTGTGCTTGAAGACAGGCAGGTCCTCTGGGGTTTTCGAGGTTGCAGGCTGCAGGATACACTGGGAGTTCGCAGGAGCAGGTTCGAGGGGGAGACAGGCCGGTAGGGCTGGGGCCAAGTCAGTGGGCGCCTTCCTCTTGTTAGCTTCGGCACGGCTGTTCGGTCCTTCTTCTTCTTTTCTTGTCGCAGGTTCTTGTCTGAGGAAGCAAGGTTCAGGGGTGCCCCTAAATACTAGATTTAGGGGCGTTACAGGTAGGTAACAGGCAGGGACCAATGGGTCCCTTCCCTGGGGTGGGTACACCCCCTAGTATGCCACCCTCCAGTGGGAGGGGGGCATGAGCCTGTCCCTGGTTGGCTGAGTCCCCCCATCTTCAAGATGGCGTGGACAGAGTTGTGCTTCACCTCGCCTCCCCCACCTGAGGGGTGGAGTTGGCAGAGGTGGGCACGCCTCTCTTCCTCACTTGTTTTTCCCGCTAGTTCTCCCGCCCAAAGTGGGGGTCAGAACCAGTGGGGACCAGTTGCTGAGAGCAGCAAGTGGCCTGGCGAAGCTCACAAAGGCGGCAAGCCTTTGAAGCTTCCCCTTCGTGAACCCTGCCCATCCTGGGGGAGGATGCTTGGCACCTCGTCCCAGGATGTGCATTGTTTCAGGCCCCAGAGAGCAGCAGGGGTCCAGAAACATGTCTGGTGGTGGCAGCTGAAAGCAACCACTCAGCCTGGACACTAGAGGTGTGTTAGTTTTCAGGGAGCATCTCTAAGATGCCCTCTGTGTGCGTTTTTCATTAAATCCCACACTGGCATCAGTGTGGGTTTAATGTGCTGAGAAGTTTGATACCAAACTTCTCAGTTTTCAGTGTAGCCATTATGGTGCTGTGGAGCTCGTAATGACAAACTCCCAGCATCATATACTCTTAATGGCAGCACTGCACTTACAATGTCTAAGAATGGACTTACACACTGTAGGGGGACAGGGCTCATGCACCTGTACCCTCACCACTGGTATAGTGCACCCAGCTAGAGGGGTGACTGATCTGTGCCAGGGCAGTGAGTTGTAGGCATGGCACACAGGGATGTGTGCCATGTCAACTCTTCACTTTGTTCTGCACCAAAACACGCAGCCTGCAAAGGCAATGTGTGTGTGTAAGGGTACAGGACCTCTAAGGGTGGCACAATAAGTGCTGCAGCCCTTAGAGGCCTTCTCTGGTCACAGTGCCCTGGGTACCTGTGGTACCATTTACCAGGGGCTGACCTGTGGCCAGAGATGGCAATTGGGTTTAGGCTTCAATGCAGTTTTAGGGAAAGAACATAGGCCCTGGGTACCTGATTAGCAGGAGCCCAGGGCACACTCAGTCAAAGCACATCAGCAATTCAGCAAAAAGTGGGGGCAACCATGCAGAAAGAGGGCACTTTCTCACACAACCCCCCCCCCCAACCCCCCAAACGAAAGAGGATGAGACTAACCTTTCCCTAGAGGGTCTTCATTTTCTAAGTGGAAGAACCTGGGAAGTCCATCTGCATTGGCATGGGCAGTCCCAGGTCTGTGTTCCTCTACAAAGTCCTTTCACTGTAGGGAGATGGACCACCTGAACAGTTTAGGATTTTCACCTTTCATTTGCATTAGCCATCTGAGAGGTCTGTGATCAGTTTGAACTAGGAAGTGAGTACCAAACAAGTATGGTCTCAGCTTCTTCAGGGACCAAAACACAGCAAAGGCCTCCCTCTCAATGGCACTCCAACGCTGCTCCCTGGGGAGAAGCCTTCTGCTTATAAAAGCAACAGGTTGGTCCTGGCCTTCATCATTGGTCTGGGATAGGACCGCTCCTATCCCTAGCTCAGCGGCATCAGTCTGCACAATGAACTGCTTGGCATAGTCTGGAGCTTTGAGAATTGGTGCTGAGCACATTGCCTCTTTCAGGGTGTCAAAAGCCTTTTGACAACTAACTGCCCAGTTTACCTTCTTGGGCATCTTCTTGGAGGTGAGTTCTGTGAGGGGAGCCACAATGGACCCATATCCCTTCACAAACCTCCTGTAGTAACCAGTCAAGCCAAGGAATGCCCTGACTTGGGTTTGGGTTGTTGGAGCTGCCCAGTCCAGGATGGCCTGGATCTTGAGCTGTAAGGGTTGTACCCGGCCTCCATCAACAAAGTGGCCCAAGTACACCACAGTTCCCTGCCCTATCTGGCATTTGGATGCCTTGATAGTTAGGCCTGCAGTTTGCAGGGCATTTAAAACCTTCCCAAGGTGGATCAGGTGATCCTGCCAGGTGGAACTAAAGACAGCAATATCATCTAGATAAGCTGCACTAAAGGACTCCAATCCAGCAAGGACTTGGTTCACCAACCTCTGGAAGGTGGCAGGGGCATTCTTTAAACCAAAGGGCATAACAGTAAACTGATAATGCCCATCAGGTGTGGAGAATGCTGTCTCTTCTTTTGCTCCTGGGGACTTGCCAATTTGCCAGTACCCTGCAGTTAAGTGAAAGGTACTTAGAAATTTGGCTGCACCCAATTTGTCTATCAACTCATCTGCTCTTGGGATAGGGTGAGCATCTGTCTTGGAGACAGAGTTGAGCCCTCTATAGTCCACACATAACCTCATTTCTCTCTTTTCACCCTGTGGATGTGGTTTGGGGACTAGAACCACTGGGCTGGCCCAGGGGCTCTCAGAGGGTTCAATAACCCCTAACGCCAGCATCTTGCTGACTTCAGCTCTGATGCTTTCTTTGACTTGATCAGACTGTCGATAGATTTTGTTTTTGACAGGTGAACTGTCACCAGTGTCCACATCATGGGTACACCAGTTTGTCTGACCAGGGGTCAAGGAAAAGAGCTTTGCATACTGCTGCAAGACTTGCTTGCAATCAGTCTGCTGTTGGGCAGAGAGGGAAGCATTTGTTGTACACACTCAGTCAGCAAATGAATTCACACACTCAAAGACTGAACTTCAGACCAATTGTTTTTGTATAAAAAAATATTCTTTTAGTTATTTTATTTTCTAGAACCAAGCAAGCCTGGCACAGGTAAGCAATAAATACTTTACAGTAGTAATGCAGTTGTAACACAGTTTGGTTTGCAATTGTATATGCACTTTTTTTTGATTACAGTATTGTTACTGAAAATGCAGTGCTTTGGAAATACAGTACATATACTTTGTATAGGCTTTTTAGTAGATTACTTTGCAGATTACTGTTCTTACACAGTACAGTATACCTGGATACTGCACTGGGACATTTCCTGTAAACAGGTGAATAAAAGCGTTTTTGGTATTTAGTACAATTTTAAAAGGATTTCTTAGGTTTTCCAACTCCACACTTAGAAACTTTTCATAGAAAAACAGTCAATGTTATCCTATGAAGGAAAATAGTGTTATCAGTTAGCAGGTAAGTACTTTGTTGTGGGAGTTTGTATTCTGGGGTTAGACTCAGGGATCCCCCAGGGTCAAAGATGCACTCCTGTTACACCCTCAGCGGCACTAGGACAGCCAGGTACAGAGTGCTGAGGCCCAATGTTATCCAATGGGGGATAGGGGGCCTCTGGTTGGTGGCTGCTGGCATGCAGGCCACTAGGTTGTGGGAGCAAAGCTCATGGACTTTAGCTCAGGGCAAAGGGGGAAACAAAGTAGCACCAAAGGTGCACCCTCAGCGGCACTAGGGCGGCCAGGTGCAGGGTGCTGTTTCGACGTCGGGCGCCCTGTTGTTTTCAATGAGGAACCTCCGGTTTGCAAAGGCACTGCAGGATCGGGGACGAAGGTCTTCTGGGTGCGACCACCACTTCGAAAGGTAAGTTGGGAAGTTAGGGGCTGGTTAGGCACCGTCGGTTTGGGCACACAAGGCCGTGGGGCGACGGGTGCAGGGGTGCCTTTTGGGTTTAGGGGGGCCTTCTGGATTTAGGCTGCAGGCTTGAGGCAGGTCAGGGGTCGCCGGATCTTGGGTCAGGATCGCCGGGGTGACCTCCTCGTGGTGTTTGCCCACTCGAGCTCGGGCCGTGGACGGTGGGTGCAGAGTGGGGTGGATTTGCGGTGTCCGGCCAGAGCCAGAGGTTGCAGATGAACAAATCCGGTGTTAACGGGAGACAAAGTCTTTGTGCTTGAAGGCAGGCAGGTCCTCCGGGGTTTTCAAGGTTGCTGGCTGCAGGACACACCGGGAGTTCACAGGAGCAGGTTCGAGGGGGAGACAGGCCGGTAGGGCTGGGGCCAAGTCAGTGGGCGTCTTCCTCTTGTTAGCTTCGGCACGGCTGTTCGGTTCTTCTTCTTCTTTTCTTGTTGCAGGTTCTTGTCGGAGGAAGCAAGGTTCAGGGGTGCCCCTAAATACTAGATTTAGGGGCGTTACAGGTAGGAAAAAGGCAGGGACCAATGGGTCCCTTCCCTGGGGTGGGTACACCCCCTATTATGCCACCCTCTAGTGGCAGGGGGGCATGAGCCTGTCCCTGGTTGGCTGAGTCCCCCCATCTTCAAGATGGCGTGGACTGAGAGTTGTGCTTCACCTCGCCTCCCCCACCTGAGGGGTGGAGTTGGCAGAGGTGGGCACAGCTCTCTTCCTCACTTGTTTTTCACGCCCATTTTCCCACCCAAAGTGGGGGTCAGAACCAGTGGGGACCAGTTGCTGAAAGCAGCAAGTGGTCTGGGGAAGCTCACAAAGGCGGCATGCCTTTGGAGCTTCCCCTTCGTGAACCCTGCCCATCCTGGGGGAGGAGACTTGGCACCTCGTCCCAGGATGTGCATTGTTTCAGGCCCCAGAGAGCAGCAGGCTCTCGACCCAGGGGTCCAGAAACATGTCTGGTGGCGGCAGCTGAAAGCAGCCACTCAGCCTGGACACTAGAGGTGGGTTAGTTTTCAGGGGGCATCTCCAAGATGCCCTCTGTGTGCATTTTTCATTAAATCCCACACTGGCATCAGTGTGGGTTTAATGTGCTGAGAAGTTTGATACCAAACTTCTCAGTTTTCAGTGTAGCCATTATGGTGCTGTGGAGTTCGTAATGACAAACTCCCAGCACCATATACTCTTAATGGCAGCACTGCACTTACAATATCTAAGAATGGACACTGCTCATGCACATGTACCCTCACCACTGGTATAGTGCACCCAGCTAGAGGGGTGACTGATCTATGCCAGGGCAATGGGTTGTAGGCATGGCACACAGGGATGTGTGCCATGTCGACTCTTCACTTTGTCCTGCACCAAAACACGCAGCCTGCAAAGGCAGTGTGTGTGTGTAAGGGTACAGGACCTCTAAGGGTGGCACAATAAGTGCTGCAGCCCTTAGAGGCCTTCTCTGGTCACAGTGCCCTGGGTACCTGTCGTACCATTTACCAGGGGCTGACCTGTGGCCAGAGATGCCAATTGGGTTTAGGCTTCAATGCAGTTTTAGGGAAAGAACATAGGCCCTGGGTACCTGATTAGCAGGAGCCCAGGGCACACTCAGTCAAAGCACATCAGCAATTCAGCAAAAAGTGGGGGCAACCATGCAGAAAGAGGGCACTTTCTCACAACATATACATCTATGTTTCCTGGATTAACTATCAGGCAAATTCTTAAACTCTGTTAAACCAATAACACCTAGATAGTGCTTCAATAGTGCTAAACGCCTCTCAGGTTCACAATCATCCCCTTCCAGAACCTCTACATATGCCAAAAAACTGCTTCCCATTGCTCCCAATCCATAGGTGGTCACCTGGCACTGCGAGAAAAGAGGGTGGTGGTATGATAACCAACATTCCCTCCCACCAAAATTACAACTCTTAAAATGATAAAATCAAACACAGAAGCTTGTAGAAGAAAAAACTAAAGTAGTCACCGTTGTCCTGCAGCAAGAATTAAACAGTCACAAACTGAGATAATTATGCAAAGTTGCACCTGGAAGGTAACCACTATAATAAATTTAAAAAATAAAGGTTGTCACCCTAGTCTGAAGGTTCCAGAAAGAAATGTAAGTACAGGCACACACTTCAACAATAGCACAAAACGTGTGCCAGTATGGTGTGCACATCACCATGTACACAGCATTCACCTCAGGCAAACAGTACCTTTATAACCCATAATCAAGTGCGCCTCTTTTTTTCCCTTTTCAATATGATGTGCACATCACCGTAATGCGTGTCGGAATGCCAGCTAAAAATGCCCCGGGATGACTATCGGACCACACCCCTTCCACAGGTCCTTGCCAATGAAAAGCCACAGTTCCAAAAGAAACACGCCCCTCCAGCGGCGTCAGAATTCAACAAAGGTAAAACCACAGGAAGCTCCAGGTTCCTCAGCAAATAGAAAATGACTTCAACTTTGGCCACACCCTTTTCTCAGCATTTACCAATGGTTGCAATTTGGGAAACAGCCTATACACGAATGGCGTTGTTCTTCAAGAAATATCCAACCAATAGAAATATCCGCACCAAAACCACAATTCCCGGCTGGTGCTGGTTTAACTCCCACTCGTCAGTGAGAGAAAAAACTATCGGCCCATCTCTCTGCTGCCTGTTCCGGCTAAGATCCTGGAAAAACATCTTAACCGCCATCTCAGTTCTTATTTGGAGGAACACCAACTGCTCGATGGCTCGCAGCATGGTTTCAGGAGTGAACACAGTACGGAGACGGCATTAACCGTTGTCTTTAACAACATCCGACAACAGGTTGATGCTGGCCTTACCACCCTACTGATACTCCTGGACCTGACGGCAGCCTTCGATACGATTTCTCCTTGTAGGCTGATTGGCAGGCTTTGGGAAATTGGGATAGAGGATTCCGCACTCAACTTGCTTTCATCATTCCTTTTGAATCGCTCGCAAAGAGTTAAGATGGGCCAATTTCTTTCTGCCCCTAAACAATTGTTCTGTGGAGTCCCCCAGGGTTCCTCATTGAGTCCTACCCTCTTTAATATCTATGTAGCCCCGCTCGCCACTTTGGTAAGATCTTTTGGCCTTGAAGTGCTTTCCTACGCTGATGACACTCAGATTCTGATTTCTATCACTGAGAATGTCTCAGCCTCAGCAGTAAATTTTAAAAACTGCATGCGGGCGGTGGCTGCATGGATGGTTGAGAACTACTTAAGACTCAATGGGGATAAAATGGAGGTCCTAATCTTTGGAGACAAGATGGATATCTGGTCGGAGGCCTGGTGGCCTGACTCTCTTGGATCCTGCCCCCACCCCTCTCTTAGTGCCAAGAATTTAGGCATCATTGTGGACTCCTCTCTTTCCCTGGGCTCACAAATAAATAAAACTGTCTCTACCTGTTTTGGGATGATACGGACTCTCAGGAAGATCTTCCGTTTTCTCTCCCTGCCTGCACGGAAACAGGCAGTGGTGGCCCTCGTGGTCTCGAGGTTGGACTATTGTAATGCCCTTTATTTAGGGATAAATAAAGGACTTCTTCATCGACTTCAATTGGTGCAGAATGCTGCTGCTAGGCTGGTGATGGGTCTCCCCAAATTCCATTCAGTCTCAGCTACCATTAGAAGCCTGCACTGGCTCCCGTTGGGGAGGAGAATTGTGTTCAAGGCTCTATGCCTGGTCCACTAGGCCGTCCACAATAAGGGGTCAGAAGGTATTAACAAAATGTTTCAAAGATATCTTCCCGGCAAGGACTTGAGATCTGCAAGTAAGAACCGGGTAACAGTTCCCAGGGTGAGGAAAGCTAGGTGGGGGGGGAGGGCTTTCTCGTTGTTAGGGGCCAATTTGTGGAATTCCCTTCCTTCCCCAATTTCCACTCTGGAAACCCATTCCTTATTTTGTAAGTCCTTGAAGACCTGGCTTTTCACCTGTCCTAACCTTTGAGTTTCCTACTCTATAGACATCTCTCATTCTGATCGCTTTCCGCAGCGCCTTGATGCCCCTGGGCTAAGTTCGCGCTCTATAAAATTTATATTCATTCATTCAGTGTATATATGAGGGCCCCCTGCTACTTATGCCTAGTCCTAGGGCAGAGTAAATACAATTGTAAATAACCAATCCCTAGGCAATTAATGTTTTAATTTGCATTATATGACATAATTGCAACATGATACTGAAAAAGGCTAAGGGCCAGATGTACAACGCTTGCATTTTGCAACTCGCAGATTGCGTCGCTTTGCAACTCGAAATTTGCGAGTCGCAATACGCAATGTACAACAGTGTCACAGACACTGTTAGCAATTCCCAATGGGGTCACAAATTGCATGCCTCATCAATATTCATGAGGCAAGCGCAATTTGCAACCCCATTGGGAATGGCTAGCACTCCCAGAGATGGTGGCCTGCTGGGGTCAGCAGACCACCATGTCTGGGACTGCTTTTTACATGAAGCAGTTTATTTTTTTTTAATGCAGCCCATTTTCCTTTAAGGAAAACGGGCTGCATTTAAAAAAGAAAAATTAAACTTTTCAGTTTCATTTTTTAAGGGCAGGCAGGGGTCCCTGGGACCCCTGCCTGCTCTTAAAAAATATTTTCGCACCCGTTCACAAAGGGGAAGGGGTCCCCTGGGGACCCGTTCTTGTTTGCGAATGGTTTACCACCTACTTGAAGTAGGTGGTAAACTGCGAGTGTTTTGCGGCCGCAAATGCGGTCGCAAAACATTAGTACATGGCAGTGAGTCTCGCTATTAGGAAGGGACTCCCCTTCCTAATAGCGAGAGTCGCAAACGCTATTTTGCGAGTCAGTGTCTCGCAAAATAGCGTTTGTACATGCCATGTCCCTTTTTTGCGGTCGCAAACGGGCTGATCTCCCGTTTGCGAGTGCAAAAAAGGGTCGTACATCTGAACCTTAGTGATCACATAAACAGTGTAAAAAATATTTTTATTAGTACAAATTATCTAAAAGATTATGATGCATCATGCCTGTAATATTACATGGCAACAGTTAAAAACATAAAGAAAGACATGACATACGCTCTATTTGAATTCATGTCTATCAATAATCAATGTCAATCAAAAAATCATTTTATGTATATTGCTTCAAAGTTGGAATTGATGTAAAAATGACACGACAGGATTCATCCATGATCAAAGCCACTCGTTTGTCTCTCATTTTGAACACGTGTTATTTCATCATTTTTTCTGCCTTTTCGCATATCATTGATTTTTGATAAATATTTAGACATTTATGGTCTCCATGGTTATGATTGTATGTGAAAATTTGTCTCCAATTTAACTAATTCTGTGATATTATTTTTACATTAACTCCCGCTCGTTGCCAGTGTTGAAAGGATCCACCTAAACATGAATAGATTTCATGAAGGAATTTTATTTACAAAAACACAACCTGGAGACAAGTCTCCTTCCAAACAACGAATTCCTCCAGTATATATACACTCCCCACATGTTTGAAACACAACATCCCACGAGCCACCTACAACCATACAGCTCAGCTTGAATAATTACACTGAGACACGAGCCCGAGGGAATGTCGAGCTCGTGCCTTAAATGTCGATATGTCCTCGCATTATTCAAAACTGTGAGCACCAGTGTGACACAAGTGCAACACACGTCACCTCGTGCACACCGCCCATGCACCACGTTGCACATGTAACAGGGGTGACGCCATTGACTTAGGTGGTCATGTCGGGTTTGCAGTCGATGATGATCCTTAGGTTCTTGATTTGGGTGGTGGGGGTGGATGTTAATCCTAGCTCTGTTGGCCATCGGGTGGAGTCCCATGGTGAAGAGCTCTTCCAGAGGATCGCGATTTTGGTATTGTCGGTGTTTAGCTTTAGACAGTTGATCTTCATCCAGTGGGCGATTTCAGTCATGCAGGAATTGAACTTAATCCGGGTACTGGATGTCTTGTCTGTAAGGGAGAAAATGAGTTGTGTGTCATCGGTGTAGGAGAGGATGTTGATATTGTGAGAGTGACTGATTCCGGATGGAGGGATGGATGGGCTCAGGGAGGATCCTTGCAGAACTCAGCAGACAAGGTCGTGGGCATCCAGTGTACCGTGCCGGACTGACTGACCGGGTCATTCCAGCCTGGAAAGAGCAGATCCATCAGAGCGCGTGTCCTTGGATTCCAATGTCCTGTAGGTGTTGAATGAGAATAGGGTGAGAGACTGTGTCAAATGCTGCAGAGAGGTTCAGGAGGGTGAGGGCCGCCATGTCTCCTCTGTCCAGAGGCATTCAGATGTCATTCATGGAAGCGATGAGTGCAGTTTACATGCTGTGGTTGGGTCTGAAACCAGACTGAGCCATGTCGAGTGGTTGGTGGTCATTGAGGTATTCAGTGAGGTGTCTGTTGATGATTTTCTCTAAGACCTTGACCAGGTATGGTAACAGGAAGATCGGTCTGTAGTTGATGATCATTGAAGGGTCAGCAGAGGGTTTCCTCAGCAATGGGAGGACAGTTCAGTGTTTCCAAACATCTGGGAAAGTCAACGAAGATGTGGAGGCATTCAGTTTGGGTGTGAGCATAATGCTGATGGGTTGCAGTCCTCTGCAGTAGGTGTGGTGAGAGCAGGGGTCCGAAGGGACCCCTGAGTGGATGGACTTCATGGCAGTGGTGGTTTCTTCTGGGGTGATGATGGGCGCAGTGGTCAGCATTGTGTAAGAAATTGGGTTGTTGGTTGACTGTGATGCGAGCCCTGGTCAAACAGCAACCACAATCCTTGTCAGGGTCAGGCACAAGCAAATCCCAAATTAACCTGTGCTCAACCCCCTGATAGCAAGGCACAAAGCAGTCAGGCTTAACTTAGAGGCAATATGTAAAGTATTTGTGCAACACTTCAAACAGTAAAACAATGAAAACACCACACAAAAAGATTCTCACACTAGGTTAGAAAAGTAGAACTTAATTAAATGAATAAAACAAGACCAAATCGACAAAATCCATTTAGTAGAACCGGAGCTATTGAAGATTAAAGTTTTTGGTGAAAATATCACCAAAAGGCGCCAACTGTGGATATCTGGTCGCGCCGAAATGGGTCAAAGTCACAAGTTCAGGCCGACCGTGATGGAGCGTGGTCCGGCTACAGTGACCCAGTTAGGCCCGATGAACAAAAGTATCTTAAATCCTGGTTTGCTGAGTATTGTGTAGATCCGCATCGAAGATGCGCTGGTCAGCCGAAGCGATGCATCAGTTCTGAGATTTATTTATTTAAAGTTTTGTATAGCGCGAACAAGACCCCGAAGGGTATCAGAGCGCTTCACAGTAATGGAGGGAGGAACAAAGTAAGGGGACATTGAAGAAAGGGTAAGAGAGGGTAACATGATGAGCTAATAAAATTGTACAGGGATGCGAGCAAACATTACTTAATAAGGTAAGGCAGAGAATCATAGACATTACAATTGTTAGGAGAAAAAAAAGGACATTTCGCAAACAGACGAGCCATGACCAATTAAGGCAAGAACTTGTTCATTAGGATTGTTTGTACTTCATGTTTGAAAGCAGCCGTGTAGGGGATTCTGCGACTTTCCGGCGGGAGAGAGTTCCAGATCTTAGGTGCCGCGCCAGAGAAGGCTCTGAGTCTCGTTTTCTTTTTGCGAAAGGTCTGAGGTTTCAGTAGTAGAGAATTTGCACTTCTGGAAGGTCTGCCCCCTCCTGATAATTCCAGTTTTTGAGCCAGGTAGCCAGGGGTTTTGAAGTGGAGGGCTTTCTGCGTCAAACAAGCAATCTTTAAATGTATTCTTGCTTCGTAGGGTAACCACTTTAGAAATCTTAAGGCTGGGGATATGTGCTCATTTCTTTTTGTATCAGTGATCAGTCTGGCAGCGGCATTCAACGAAGCCCTGAGCTGGGCCAAGGTATATTTGGGGAGGCCACAGAGTGTCGCGCTCCCATAGTCTAGCCTCGGTAAGACAAGTGCTTGTACCACCTGCTTGAAGTCATCTTGGGGGAGGAATGGTTTAAGGTTTCTAATAATCCTCATTGGGTGATTCGCACCCTTGCACATCTTACTAATATTTTTCTTCATGTTCAAGTGCAAGTCTAGGGTGATTCCAAGAGATTTAGCTGAGTCGATGATAACCGGGGAGCAGTTGAAGGTCGAGAGGTGTTTCATCCAGAGGTCAATCTTGAGGGTGTGCTTAGGAGGGGAAATAAGAAGGAATTCTGTTTTGGCGGTGTTCAGCAGGAGGTGGTTTTCAGTTAACCAGTTTGGGGTAATCATCAAGGAGGAGTTGAGTGAGATGAAGTCTTCAGAAGAACTGATTTTCAGATAAAGTTGCGTGTCATCCGCATACATATGGAAAAGAATGTTCATGAATGATAGAACGTTCGCTAGAGGTTCCAGGAAAATATTAAAGAGTATAGGAGAAAGGGCAGATCCTTGCGGGACCCCCATGGAGACTGCAGACGGATGGGATAGGGTATGATTCACCTTAACTCTTTGGGATCTATTGTGAAGGAAGGAAGAGAACCATTACAGTACCAAGCCGGAAAGGCCCATCCTGTGTTCCAGAATAGCTAAGTGGTTGTCGTGATTAACATTGTTGAATGCCGAGGAAAGATCTAAGGAGGATTAAGAGGCAGAATTCATTATGGTCTAGCATGTTTAAGATGTCATCAAAGTTGTGAATGAGCGCCGATTCAGTACTGTGAACACTCCTAAAACCAGATTGGTGTTGATCCAGGAGAATGAAAGTCTCGATGTGCGAGCAAAGTTGCGATTGGACGCATTTTTCTAGGAGCTTAGCCAGAGTAGGCATGTTGGAGATGGGACGGACGTTGTTGAGATCAGATCTGTCCGCATCAGGTTTTTTTAGAATGGGTGAGACCTGAGCTGCTTTTAGACATTCAGGGATCTTGCCTTGAGATAAAGAGGCGTTGACAATTTTAGTCCAGAGGGGGATGCGGGCCTCCTGATTTCTTTGAAGACAGATGGTGGCAGTGGGTCGCTGAAGTGATTCGAGGGGTTAATGCTAAGAAGGGTTTTGTAGATGTCATTTTCACTGAGGGGCGAGAAGGAGTTCCACGTGGCCCTGTTCTTAGTGCTAATACTGAGAGGCTTTAGACTCGCAGAGAGGACAGGATGAGCTGTACTCTCAAGTGATGTAAGAAGGGCCCTCTTGGCTTCAAGGTCAAGACTGATGGATTTAGTTTTCTCCATAAAGAAGATAGCCAGATCAGTGCAGGAAGGTGAATTGACTGCTGAGTCGAGGTGATTGGCAGCTATCACTGATTGCTGTTTGACAATTTCAAAAAGTTTTTTGGGGCGATTTGAGGCTTGTCTAAGTCGGGCTCTGAAATAATCGGCCTTAGTCGTCTTGATTTTTTTATTGTAGGAGCTCCTAACCGATCTAAGGACTTTTAAATGATACACGGAAGGTTTTGATCTCCATAGACGTTCAGCTGCCCTTAAGTTGCGGCGAGGCTGCAGTGCGCGGGCCTGCATCGTCGTTGAGGATCCTGTTGATGAGGCTAAGTCCGGCGTCGAGGATGGGGCGCACAGTCGGGGCTATGCGTCGGTTCCGAAGAGCTGCGAGGTTGCGATGCGACTTCCGGTGTCGATTCTGCAGTCGACGAGTGATGCAAAGCCCTCTGCCAAGGATGTGTTGTGCAGTCAGGACAATGCGGCGGTTCCAAAGACCTGTGAGGAAATGGGATCTTTGCGATTGGTCCAATGCGTCAGTTCTGCTTGGGTTTGTACAGCGCAGCAAAGATGTGTTGGTTCCGCTGGATCCACAGAGGCTAGTAAGCACCTTAATCCCACTTCCAAGGGTCCAGAACAGGGGTGGCACCACTTGGCAGGGTAGATTCACAGATGGCAGAGTCTAGGGGCAAGGTTGGGGGAAGCCTGTTATGTCCCTGGGGCTTCAGATGAGGAGGGCAGCCAACTAGCCCTTGGAGTCACTCTGGGTTCTGGGATCAAGAGATGCAGGTCCAGTCCTTCTCGCCCAGCAAAAGAGGGCAGCAGGTCAGCACAGTAAAGCAGGAGTTTAGCAGAGTGCAGTCCAGCAGAATGGCAACCCTTGTAGCAACTCAGCAGTCCTTCTTCCTGGCAAAGTATTCACAGGTCCAGAACAGAAGTGTACTAAAGTGGTGGTGCCTGAGGTCCAGTATTTATACCCAGTTGTGCCTTTGAAGTGGGGGAGAAGGTTCTAGATTAGAGATTTCCTTTTGAAGTACTCAGACATCCTGCCATCTCTGCCCTGGCTCCAAACTAACTACAGGTGGTATGCAGCCCTTAGTTTGATGGGTGCAGGGCACAGCCTATTCAGGTCTAAGTGGTGCTGTACCATCCTGCCAGTGATGGCCCATCCAGGCACACATAAGCTCCCTATTGTGTGTGGCTGTCTAGGAGGAATAGATCAACCAATCAATCAATCAGCATTTTTAGAGAATGGCACTGTCACCCTTAGGGGTATCTGGGCACTGAGGGTGCAGTCTCTCCGTCAAAGAGCCAGGTCATGAGCTTCTTTCTGAAGTCCGCCAGGGAGGGTGCTGTTTGGAGGTGGAGTGGCAAGTCGTTCCAGGTCTTAGCGGTGATGTAGGAGAAGGAGCGGCCTCCGCTGCAGCTGAGACGAATGCGGGAGGTGTGCGTGCGGACAAGAAAGAAGGAGCGCAGATGTCTTTTGGGAAGATGGAAGCTCAGTCAATGGTTGATGTAGGATGGTCCTTGATCGTGTAGGGCTTTGTAGGCGTGCATGGGGATCTTGAACTGGCATCTTTTCTGGATGGGGAGCCAGTGGAGGTTTCTGAAGTGGGGGGTGATGTGGGCCCATTTGGGTAGGCCCAGGATGAGTCTGGCTGCCGCGTTCTGTACGGTCTGGAGTTGTCTGAGGAGATGGATGGAGATGCCAGCTTAGAGAGCGTTGCTGTAGTGGAGGCAGCTGGTGATGAGGGCTTGGGTGATGGTCTTTCTGTTGTTGACTGGGATCCATCTGAAGATTCTGTAGAAAGCTCAGCTGTCAGTTACACCCAGTCATGTGACGAGAGACAGACTGCAGGCAATAAATGGCTAAGGCAAGACAATGCAAACTTTCTAAAAGCGGCATTTTCAGAGTTGCAATCTAAAATCTGACTTCACCATAAGTTAAGATTTTAAATTATGATTCCAGAGACACCAACCTTGAACTTGTTATACCTTTCCATTTGGAAATTACACTTTAAAATGTAATAAGTCAACTCCAATGTTACACTAAGGGAGAGATAGGCCTTGCATTAGTGAAAGAATAAATTTAAGAGTTATTCACTACCAGGAGATGTACGGCTTAAAAGTACATGTCCTAGTTTTTATTAAATACATTGCAACCTGCACTCT
Source organism: Calotriton arnoldi (assembly GCA_963921515.1). Classification (NCBI taxonomy): domain Eukaryota; kingdom Metazoa; phylum Chordata; class Amphibia; order Caudata; family Salamandridae; genus Calotriton; species Calotriton arnoldi. Next base: position 285,038 of record CAWUFW010007278.1, on the reverse strand, counting down.
GGATTGTACAGGGCCTCCTCTATGGGTGGCTTATAAGTATTAAAATGGAATGTTTGGGCCTGGCATAAGGTTTGTTTTGCTAGGTTGAATTGGCAGTTTAAAATTGTACACACAGGCTTTGCAATGGCAGGCCTGAGACACATTTAAATGGCTACTTATGTGGTTGGCACAATCAATGCTGCAGTCCCACTAGTAGCATTTAATTTACAGGCCCTAGGCATATGTAGTGCCACTTTCTTAGGGACTTATAAATAAATTAAATATGCCAATTGGGGATAAATCAATATTATTATGTTTAAAGGAGTGAGCACATGCACTTTAGCACTGGTGAGCGGTGGTAAAGTGCGCAGAATCATAATGCCAGCAAATACGTAGATCAGGAAAAATGGAGGAGGAAGGCAAAAAGTATGGGGGATGACCACCCTAAGGCTGACAGGTCTAACACATTGGTTCTTTGGATAAGATCGGGAAGTATTTGATGAGGCCTGTTGGTTCCGGTTGTGGGCTGAAGTTGCTATAAATAGCAGTGATTTTGTTGCTGAAGGAATTGAGAGATATTGTTGCAGAGGTCATGCAAGGGGGTGATTGAGTTAGAGGCAGCCAATGTTGAGGTGAAATCTTTCACAAAGGCAAAGATTTCTTTGCTTCTGTTGGTGCTGGCAATGATGCGGTCCGCTAGAGCGGCACGTTTGGTGGTGCCGATCATTTGGGGGTAGTGTCTTAGGGCAGATTTAAACAGGCTCCTGTCTGCATTGTCCTGGCTCATTCTCCATTTGTGCTATAGTTGTTTGCAGTGGCGTTTTATCAGTCTGAGCTCCTTCATCTACCAACTGGCCTGGAGTCTGAATCTTGTTGCATTGCTCTGTTTGAGGGGGACCAGGGAGTTAGACAACGACGGCTCCTCTGTTAAGGAGGGGAGTGTCGCCCCGTTGCTGTTCAGCAGTGCAAAAAAAAAATAAAAAAATGATAATAACACAATGTTATTCTCATTTTATTTTTCCGTGCTGACACCAGTTTTGGGGCAGGTGGGGCTTGGCTGTCATCACAGCCAGCAGGGGGAGGAGTGGTTGGTGCACTTAGCATATTCTCCACCTGGCTGTATTGCGCAGCCTAGGTGGAGAACATGTACAGGCTCCAACTTCCTTTCTGAGCGCCGAACCAGGCCGCACAGACCAACCACGATGCTGCTGTTATGCAGCAGCATTGTGATTGGCTAGGGAAGTCTGGGAGCCTGTGTGCTTCCATGCTGCCAGGAAGAGAAGAGAACTGAGGAGAGGCGCCGGCCGGCAGGTAAGTACTATTTTCTTTTCTTTTTTTAACCTTCCCCCACCCCCTTCCTCGCTCCACCACTACAGCCCCGGAGCAGCTGCCACTGGAGCTAGGACACGAGGTGATCTAATTGTTGTAATTCTTGATGTCTCTGGGTCAGGCTGTTGCTATGTTTGGGTCGGTGGGTGTTGAGAGCGGTGTAAAAGTCCTTGTCAGGGATTCTGCTCCAGGTTTTGCGGGCTGGTCTGGCGGTGGTGTATGTGCCTTGGACAGGGACAAGGATACTAAACTTGACAAGGATGTGGGCTGTCCAGGGGACTGGTGTGGGCTCATCAACTCAGATGTTGCTGAAGTTGGTGAAAATAGGGTAGGTCCGTTTTCTCATTGGGTGAGGCCCAGGCTTCCAAAATCCTCCATGAGTGCTCTTGAGTTGGGGTCAACGTGGAATTTCAGGTATCCTAGTAGGCTGTAATTCCTAGCATCTAGAGCGAGCGATGCGTTGAAGTCCGTGATGGTGTCGGTGGAATTGGTGCGCGGTCCTGGTGGTTTGTAAATGAGAGTGCCACTTAGGGTGAAGTTGACTGTGAAGTGAAGATTGAGCGACAGGTGTTCCATGTTGGAGGATGACATGTCTGTTGATGTGGTGCAGTTGATTGTATTCTTGTGGATAATGGCATTTTGACCTCCGGGCTTGTGAAGTCTGTCTTACCTGGCAATCTTGTAGCCAAGGAGGGGAGTGACTGTGATGCCGTCAGGTGCCAGTGCAGGGTACAGCCAGGTTTCTGGGAGGAAAATCAGGTCAGAGGCATTGTGGTATGGCAGATTCGGCATGTGAGCTGGTGTTGACGAGAACGCATGCGAGTGTGGCATGTTGAGTGGGTGGTTGCAGAACTATTGTGAGAGTGAAGTGTTGGGTGCTATCAGTGAGGTGAGTGTTGGGTGTTGGTAAGTGCATGAAAACTTGCGGGAAGCGCAGGAGAATGCTCCCTCGGTGTTGTGTGGTGCTGGAAGGCAACAGTGTGTGGAGCAGCACTGGGGTTGAGGGCCTGGAGGGTCACAGAATGGTAGCAGTGAGAGGGTGAAGGACCAGGGTTCCAAGCACTTGGCACTGTCCAGGCATGAATGTGTGCAGACAGGCTTGTATTTGGCATGCATGCTCCCACTGGGCATCCACGTTTTGGCATGCATTAAGTAGGTTTTGGGAGGGGAGAGGAGTGATGTCACTTCTTGTGCAGCTGGATGAAGCGAAATCTAGTGATGTCACTTCCTGTGCAGATGGATGATAGGAAATTTAGTGATGTCCCTTCCTGAGCAGATGGATGATGTTAAATCCAGTGATGTCACTTCCTGACTTCATAACTCTAACATCAGTAGCAGAACTATCTATGATTGTTAAATAATTAATAGTTTGGTGGATTGTGTGGTTTGATGGGGGCATTGGCAGTTGTGCCTGGTGTGAAAACAACATAAGAGGAGAGTTAATGTAATCAGCAGCCATGGCAACCAGGAAACCCAGGAAAGTACTTTGCAATGGGTTTAAGCAGCTCTTTCTATGCATATGAGTGGGCAATGGCACCTCATAAATAACACAAATCAATAAGAGCAACAACAGAAATCTCCCATCTAAGAGCTGCCTGCAGTTCTGTGGAAGTGTGTGTTGGTGGAAGCAAAGTCTGCAGCATTGAGGCTTCGGTGAAGTGCAGCATATTTAAAAGATGATGGCTGAAGCAGCAGCCCTGTGGGCGGACTTGTGTCAGTCCAGTAACATGGAGGAGACAAGCTGTAGCAAGAAGTAACAAGCACAGTCAAAGCCAGTAGGTCTGACAGTGACTGCCAGCCTTTTGGCTTTGTTAAGGCTTGTTTAGTTTTTTGTTGGGAAACTTGCTGAGCTCCCATCAATCTATAAAAACATTGGCTAAAAGCAAAAATATTTTTAATCTCATAAAGCACCCATCCTCTCTGGCACTGAAAAGAACCGCTTTGTGTGTGTGTAAAGCAGAATGCCACCACTCACAGTCAAGTTAGCCAATCAGTGGAGTGGGTTGACCCTTTGCCACATGCCTTATTCAGTAGTGGGCGGAAGAAAAATGTGAGTGACACAACAAAAGACCAATAAATGAAGAGGGCTATCTGAAAACCACAATAAGACTTTAAGTATGTATATTGTACATATATTTTTAGTAAAATCAAAAGGCCTTGGCTTACGCCAGACTTAAAAAAAAGGTGTTTGGCCAAAATATTGAGTTGTAAATATCGGAAGGCAGAGATATTGGACATAAAATATTGTGATACATAAATATCGTGATGCAAGAATATCACTGACAAGTATATCGTTTTCTGAGGTAGGTAATATCATTTTAAATGTTTCTATGTTTCTGATATTGTTTTCAGTGATATAGTGGCTGAAATATTGTTTTGTAATTATTTTAATGTGTCATAGTTGATATATTAATTTTCTATTTTACTATTGTTTATATAAATTTAATTTCTTTTTAATATAGCATGTAATTTTAAGTGATTTAGAATTTTGTATTTAATTTTTGAAAGTACCGTAGAGTGTCTTAGAGGGCTGTTGGGTTTGTAGGGGAATAAGGTGGGAAGCTAATTGGGTAATTATGAATTATGAACTATTACTGCAGACTTTCCCTTTGGTTGTGCAGGTCACATTCCGGAGCCATCTTGCTTACTATAATGCTGTTTTTTGGACCTCATGCTCTTGCCTACTGTCTCGGCTGAATCATATTCAGATAGCAGCATCCAGGCTCTGCAGCCTCATTGGCCAAGGGCTCTTTACATTGGCTGCCAGCATCTAAGAGTACAGCAGTTAAGGCATTCTGCCATGTGCTTGAGACTATTCCTCAATATGTATCACAGGATTTCCTAGAGAGAGGAGGTGGGGGACTAGGAGCTGCATGAGAGGTCCAGTGCCCGTGCTCCTTGGTTTATGTCACAAACAAAAATTAGGACTACTGTTCCTAAAGAGAAAAGAGTTGAGATCGACAGGCTGTGCAGGATTGGGGCATATGCACGGTGGCAGTCAACAGGACTGTTTCATGTTGCCCTCACACATCCCAAAGGGATGTCATGCTTCATCATAGGGCTATTGCTCCTCGTTGGGCTGGCGCTGCAATGCCCAACGGGTACCCCAAAGGGTTTCTTTAGTGGAGATCTTTTATTGGTATGCCGTATGATGAATGCAAGGCAGAGTCTAGGTGGGGTGGCATCTCATGTGTGATGGTGTGGGTTAAAACTGGTCAGGGAGGCCACCAACTACTTTTAATAACTGGACCGCCCTGTCGGATTAGAAACCTTGATAGGTAAATGCTACCAATGGGGTCATAAAGTACCCTGGTAGTCTGATGTGAGTTCCCTCTTTAGGGTCCAACTCTAGTCAGTCAACAAGTTTCACGCCCCTAGTGGTCGGGAGGATCCGTGGCGCTTAGGACAGGAATAGTGAGTGAATCTTCCTACCCCACAAATGTGTCAAAAGTGGTGTCCTTTGAGTGGTATCTACTTTTTGATGTTGGCTTTCCAACCTGTCAGGAGTGAAAAAGGAGACAGAATTATCATGTTCCTGGCAAAGGGCGTCTTATTAACCAGGATGTCCATTATTGTGGACCAAAATGTTCGTCTTGTGCTGGAGTGGTGTCCAGACATGTAAAGATATATACAAGATACACACAACATAAAAATGGGTAGGGTGAAGAGCCAATCTAGGAGAATAGCTCTCACTCAGAATTTCTTTCAGCGAAGTTCCCAGCCTAAAGAATCCGGGGCTGGTACTCCCGTACCACAAAATTGCCACAGATCACAATAATACATGGCATGCAGTATGAGAAAAGTAAATTTGATTGTGTAAGTGGCACAAGCTGTCATAAATGCGATGCCACTGTGCAAATAGCGTATACTGCCAGTGTAGCAGTCAACTGTTTTATACACACAAGAGAGATCACCATAATGTGTGCTGCTATCTCATAAGTGGTCACAGTGTTAAAATGGTCACAGTATTAAAAACAGGAGCAAGGTTGTGCTTCCATTACTCTCTTATACATCGTGAGGCACATAATCTTACCTCCAACTGGGGATAAAAGTACTCCCTAGGGTGTGGCAGAGGTGCCGCGCTCAGTCGTGCTAAACTGGAAGTAAGTAGGTAAGATAAATAAGGAGGATCCCAACCGCAGGATCACATATGCTGTAACAGCGTCACCCGGTTCAGCGACCTGTATTTAGTACTCAAGGATTCTGAGTGCGATCTGGTCGTCGCACCTACCCCGTCCTCTGCTTCCCACGAATGACGATGCGGGAGCCGGGGAGTACTGTTTTAAAGGAGTACACCTAGCGGGCTTAAACCGGAATCCACATGAACCCGGAAGCGCATCATCGCACATGTCTGGTGGCCATCTTGGAGTGATGTTGCACATGTCTGGCGGCCATCTTGGAGTGGTGTAGCACATGTCTGCTGGCCATCTTGGAGTGGTGTTAAAGTGAAGACATTTGATATCTGTCTCAAGTATTCTTGCGCATGTCTGGTGGCCATTTTAAAGTGGTGTTGAGGTCAAAGGTAGTGGGGATGTGACGGGAAGATTATTGCGCACGTCAGGTGGCCATCTTAAGATACTGTTGAAGATGAAAGATAGTGAACATCTATAGGAACCCTCTTCACGTATGTCTGGCAGCCCACATGAAATAGTGTAGAAGGGCAAAGGAGAAGATGTGTCTCATCAGTAAATGGGGTAACAGTTAACGGCACTTGGTTGTATGGGGTGCCGGTCACAATACTCATGTCAGAGTAGCTTTTTATGGACCATCATTAAGAGACACTTAGTACATCAGAATGATACTTATTGATAAGTAACTAGTTTTGTGTAATATGGTATGATCTAGTCTTGTAAGCCTGACAACTGCCCGTATCTGAAACTATGGCAATTCTTTAAAGTGGTGTTGTGATCTTCTTAGATTGTCTTAACTTGAACGATCATTAGGGTAAATGAGGTGGTGGTCAGTAGTGACATCTATATCATAGAATAGGCCTGAGTGGTTTCCATGTTTGGTTGTTCAGGGGTGTAGGCTTACAATTCGATCCAAGGGATGTCATCATTCAGTCCATCCAGGTTGGTATGTAGGCGGAACACCCAGCGCTGTTCTCGCCTAAATAGTGTGGCTGGGGTCCACGATGTGTTTGATTCAAGGATTATCCACTTCAGATCATTAATGGAGTGTTTCAGATGATTGAAGTGGTTGCCTATCTCTGTGGCATTGCGTCCACATCTTATGGTATTCTTATGTTCCCCTATTCTTATCTTTATAGGTCTAGTTGTCATCCCTATACAATACATTGGGCAGGGACATGTAATTAGGTAAATGCAGTTTTGGGTGTTACAGTTGGTGTGCTGTTTCTGTGTCCAGGAGAAAGAGCCTAGCTGTAATGTTTTTGAGTGTTCAGTAGAATTACAAGTGGTACAACTCTTGCAGGGGTAGTGTCCGCTATCTGGGGGAAGGTTCCAAAGTGTTGTTTGGTATCTGGGTACCTTTGTATGAGGTCTTGTGTGTACCAGTTGATCTTTTAAATTTGATGTCCTTCTGAAGGCAAAGCGTGGGCATTCAAATTTCAAATAACCTGTGCTCAGGATATTCCAATGTTTCAATATGATGGTCTTCGCTTTGTTGGATAAGGATGTGAAGGAAGTGACGCATATCATTGTATCCTCTTTGGATCGTGTATTGTTTTCTAATAGAGCCTCCCTGTTGTTGTTGCAGGCTCTCTTTTCGGCGAGTTTGATCACTCTCGGAAGATATTTTCTCTCAAGTAGATTTTTGCTCAGATCTTTTGCTTGATTATCGTAGTCATCTAGGATGTTGTCTATGTAGCGCCTCGATGAGACGATGTTGGTCTAATACGGATTTGAGGCACAGAAGATGTGTCTGGACTCAAAGTCGGCCATGTAAAGACATGCAAGACTAGGGGCAAAAGTGCTCCCCATAGATGTCCCTTGTATTTGGTGGTACACTTGTGTCTTATACATAAAGTAGGTGTTCTTCAGTGCTAAGGTGGTGCATTCTATTATGAAGTCTGCATGGGTGGTGGTCGTTGAAGTGATTGTTCTTAGGAGAGTGTCAATTACCTCAATTGTGACGTCTTGTGGGAATGTTAGTATAAAGTGCCTCCACGTCGAGTGTCATCAAAAAGGAGATCTCCTCAGGATTCTCTACATTGGTGATCAGGTTAAGCACATCGTTAGTGTCCTTTAGAAAGGACGGAGTAGTTTGGACCAGAGGTTGGAGAAAGTGGTCACAGAACTGGCTCAGTGGTTCCAACACTGACCCAATTCCAGAGACAATTGGTCTACTGGCAGGTGGACGTGTTTCCTTATGAATCTTTGGTAACACGTAGAAGTAGGGCGTGATGGGTGCCTCATTCACCAGGAAGGTAGCATCCCTCTTCGAATACCATGGACGAGCTTAGATCATCTTCCACCAGCCTATTGGTAGTGCCTCGATTTAGCCCCTCAAGAGTGGGCTCTTGAGCATTCTCTGTTAGGGCAGCATTGTTGTGGAGCCTGCTATCTGCGTCTTAGAAACCAACATCTGACGTTCAGGAAAGTTTTGAAAACTTGCCTATGCTCTCTTTAGGCTGATAGGGCTGACTTACATCTTAATTTTTACCATTGTCTCTTATTGCCAGGGCAGCTTTTTAGTTACAGTGCACTCTAGAAATGTAATTTACATTAAGTTACGTTACACAAAAATGTAGGTTGTGCCTACTTGTCATGTTTAGAATGGGCTAAACAGGGGCATGTTTGCCAAAAAATCACTGCCTCAGTAATTAACAGATGAGTCTGTGTAGTTTCATAAACATCTTGTAAAAAGGATGGCCAGGAAATACTTACAAAAAGTTAATAATGTGGCATTTTATTAATTATTATGAATCCATAATTTTGATACAAATGGCTCAAGAATGTTTTCCAGAAATGTTGCTAACCTCTTGGCTGACCCAAACCCCATTTCTCCCACATCTGCTATGCTTAAAGGAGAGCCGTGCAGTCTATGACGTATACAAAAGTCTTGCATAAAGAGGCCACTGTTCTTGATTTCTTGGGTGAGTATCAAAAGCTTAATTTTAGCAGAACGTTTGTTTCAGGGTACATCTCTGCATCAGCATGTTCTTCCTTTTGCAGAAGACTTGAACCACATTTTCTCTATCTAAAGAGTTGCATCTCAATGCTGTGCCCATCCTGACTTCCGTACGCTCTTCAAGCCCCCTCCCGCTGCACTTGCCACATGCTTGTAAAAACCTTTGTTGAGGCAGGAAAACAACATGCTAATGGTGTGAAAACTCTGAAAACAAACAAATCCATGTCTTGCTGAAAAAAGGAAATAAAAAAGGAATACTCAAATCAATAATGCTTACATATTTAATTTAATAAATGAATAAAGACATAAATAAATGCATACATAACGCAATACATAACTATAGAAATATATATAATAAAGAAAGAATTACATATTTAGATACATATGGTAATACATATAAAAGAGAAATGATCTATAATTATATAACTACTGTGGACTAACCTTCCTCTCTCTGTGAGATCTGCTCCTTTTTTTAATGATTTTTAAGAAACTGCAGAAAGAATTTCTTTACTTGTACTCAAGATTGAGCTAGGGCTGTTAGAGACGTTATAGTTAGGCCCAGATTTCAGCAGTTATAGTTAGCTTAGCTAATTATAACTTACGCCCCCACAAAGCACTGCTTATGACCTCACACATTACATCATTCATGACATGGTCGGTGGCATCACTCATGACATCATCCAGAGAAGCGCTCTTACACCCACTCACACCCCTATACAACCTCTCATACAACCACTCACATACCCATTCACAGACCTGTACAAGTACTCACACAACCACTCACTCATCCATAGAGCCACTCACACACATCCTCTCACTCATACAGCCACTCACACTCATACAGCTACTCATACAACCAGTTACTTACCATTACAGCCACTCACACAGCCACACACTCACCCATACAACTACTCACACACCTACTTATTCACCCATACAGCCACTCTCACACCCACTCACTCACCCATACAGTCTCTCAGCACAGCCACTAACTCAACCATACAAGCACTCACCCACACACACAACCACTTACATACCCACTCATTTTTTAATGTGAGTGCCGGCGGCGACCCACTTGGGTTTTACTGAACCACCAGTCCCAGGAAGCATTGCTTTAGGTGGTTCACCTGAGCATAATTATTACGGGGATTTACTGGTGGTTGCCGCATGCCGTCACGTCACATGGTCTGCCACTGAAGAGGGCGTTGGCCCGAAACGCGTCTGGCAGGAAACCAAAAAAGGACTTTGTTCATGGCGTGTGCCCTTGCTTTGGCATAATTTCCACCTGGGAGTGCATCCCACCTAGGGGCAACTCTTTTTGCATTTTGTATAGCGGCCAGCCTGGTAGCGGGATTGCACCACCGCGAAACACTTGCGGGTCCGAGGCTGCTTTATTGGGGCAGCTAACTGTGGAACAGGAGGTGCCTGTTATATGCAGGGGTGCCGGCGCGAACATCAGCAATCCTTTTAAAGACATTTTTGAATGTGAGTGCATGGCGGCGACCCACTTGGGTTTTACTGAACCACCAGTCCCAGGAAGCATTGCTTTAGGTGGTTCACCTGAGCATAATTATTACGGGGATTTACTGGTGGTTGCCGCATGCCGTCTCGTCACATGGTCTGCCACTGAAGAGGGTGTTGGCCCGAAACGCGTCTGGCAGGAAAGCAAAAAAGGACTTTGTTCATGGCGTGTGCCCTTGCTTTGGCGTAATTTCCACCTGGGAGTGCATCCCACCTAGGGGCAACTCTTTTTGCATTTTGTATAGCGGCCAGCCTGGTCGCGGGATTGCACCACCGCGAAACACTTGCGGGTCCGCGGCTGCTTTATTGGGGCAGCTAACTGTGGAACAGGAGGTGCCTGTTATATGCAGGGGTGCCGGCGCGAACATCGGCAATCCTTTTAAAGACATTTTTGAATGTGAGTGCCGGCGGCGACCCACTTGAGTTTTACTGAACCACCAGTTCCAGGAAGCATTGCTTTAGGTGGTTCACCTGAGCATAATTATTACGGGGATTTACTGGTGGTTGCAGCATGCCGTCACGTCACATGGTCTGCCACTGAAGAGGGCGTTGGCCCGAAACGCGTCTGGCAGGAAACCAAAAAAGGACTTTGTTCATGGCGTGTGCCCTTGCTTTGGCGTAATTTCCACCTGGGAGTGCATCCCACCTAGGGGCAACTCTTTTTGCATTTTATATATATATATATATATATATATATATATATATATATATATATATATATATATATATATATATATATATATATATATATATATATTATCTACTGGCGGTCGCCAGTAGATAGTTATAGTTACAACCTATTATCCATAGGAAATCCGCGACATTATATTTGAAATAACTCTCTTGCCGGTTAACGTATCTTCGCAAAATTTTCAAACTTTGTGGGGCGCTCCGGTCCGCTCCTACCCTGAAAGTCTCGGGGGATTCGTCAAGCGGGGCCGAGAAAAGGGGGTCCCAAAACGCGTTTTCCCCATGCAATTTTCCATAGGAAACTTTAGACACGGCTACAGCCCGAACTGCTGAACGGAATTACACCAAATTTGGCAAAGAGGTAGTTCTTGGTTCAGAAAGAACCCTTTTGTTAAATGGTGTAAATCCGTTCAGTAGTTGCTGAGAAAATCAAAAGTAAAAAGATAGATATATCTAGGGCCGCGGATCCTCCCGAGCACGAGCTTTATGTTAATTGGCTGTCAACACTCCAAATCAGGAAGTGTTGGCAGCCATTTTGTCCCTCGGTAGAACCGAGGGACAGAAACAAGTGCGCAAAGCGCACAAAGGGGGCAGGGTAGAAACACCCTGACCCCCTAGGTCTGCTCAGGGGTCCCACAAGGACCCCTGGGCAAAAAATTATTATTATAATTTTTTTTTAAATCGGCAGGATGCGCTCAGGGAGCGCGAATCCTGCCGGAAAAAATGATGTTAATTGGCCCCCGGGTGGGCCAAGTCCCGGGGGCATGCTGGGGGGGGGTTAATTTTATGTGTGGGGGGCCTCTAAGGGCCCCCAAGCCCCGGGGACCACCACCCCCGGGGCTTTATGTATAATGGTGCGGGAGGGCTCTGAGCCCTCCCGCAGCCCCGGGGACGACCACCTCCCCGGGGCTTCTTTTTTTTAAATTAAAAACCTGAGTGGGGGGGCTCCAGCCCCCCCACACGCCCCGGGGACCACCACCTCCCCGGGGCACTAAGAAAAATTAAAATGGGGGTCCGTTTTGGACCCCCAAACCCGGGGACCACCACCTCCCCGGGGCTTTCAAAATGTAGGGAGGGGGGCCGCGCGGCCCCCCTCCTGGAGCCTGTGGTGGCCCTGGGGACCGCCACCCCCAGGGCCGGCTCCTGCAGTGTCCCGGGGTGCCTACCCCGGGACACTGCTGTTTGCAATGACAGGACGGGAGCCTCGCGGCTCCCGTCCTGTCATTGCAAACTTGCTTTGGATATTGGAAGAGAGAGCAGGGAAACCTGCTCTCTCTTCCAATATCCAAAGCCGACTGCTTTCCACATGGGGAGCTGCATCTTAGCAGCTCCCCATGTGTAAAGCAATGCCCGCTCCCGTAGGACACGGGGAGCCGGTGGGACTGTAGGGGCTTGGGGACCCCCACAGTCCCCAACGAGAGGCCAGGCCCGGGGATGGGGTCCCCGGGGCCATAAGTGGCCACGGAGGGGGCCACGCAGCCCCCTCCCCAAAGTAAAAAAATGGGGAAAAAATTTAAAAAAGTGCAAGGCCGGCCCGGGGATGGGGTCCCCGGGGCCTTAAATGGCCTGAGGAGGGGGCCACGCAGCCCCCTCCAAATAAAAAAAGAGGCCATGCCCCGGGGATGGGGTCCCGGGGCCAATACAGGCCCAGGGAAGGGGGCCACGCGGCCCCCTTCCCGTTTTTTTTTAAATTTTAATAAAAAAAAAGGGGTAAGGCCCTGGGGGATGGGGTCCCCAGGGCCTAAAAATAGGAAAAGGAAGGGGGCCACACAGCCCCCCTTCAGAGAGCGAAAAAACAAAAAAAAAAAAAAACGATCGGGCCCGTAGGCCCCGCCCCTTCCTTCACCACTCTGCAAACGCGCCCCTGGCGCGTTTGCAGAGGGGGAACAATTCCCCTTGAATACTGGGGTCCCTGGGGCCAACTAGCCCACCAGGAACCTCCAGTATGCGCCAGGGGCTGCCTTGCAGAGAGGTGTACAGAGGCCACGCCCCTTTTACACCTCTCTGCAACGCAGCTCTATGGCGCTTTGGAGGTATATGGTGGGCTAGTTGCACCCCAGGGACCCTCAGGATTCAAGGGAAGTTAATCCCCCGACTTAAAACGCGCCACGGGGCGCGTTTGCACAGTGGTGAAGGGAGGGGGCGGGGCTTCAGGTGACATGTGTGCAAACAGGCCCCGTGGCGCGTTTTAAGATGGGGAATTAAATCCTCTTCAATCCTGAGGGTCCCTGAGGCCAACTAGCCCAACAGGTACGTCCAGAAAGCGCCACAGAGCTGCGTTGCAGAGAGGTGTAAAAGGAGTGTGGCCTCTGTACATGTCTCTGCAACGCAGCCCCTGGCGCATACTGGAGGTTCCTGGTGGGCTAGTTGGCCCGTAGGGACCCTCATGATTCAAGGGGACTTAATCCCCCAACTTAAAACGCGCCACGGGGCGCGTTTGCACAGATGTCACCTCAGGCCCCGCCCCTCCCTTCACCATTGTGCAAATGTTCCTCTAAAATCAGCCGAAATACGAATTCTGATTTACTCACCTGTTATCAGGAGAGACCTCAGTGCTGCATCTTTCAGCCCAGTACTGGTCCTGAAAAGTAATTTTAACCGTACTTACCAGTAACTTGAATTTCCTTCCATAGGCTAACATTGACTGGTTTCACTTGGAAATTCTTCTAAGTGTGGAGTTTTGGAACTTTAAAATATTCCTCTAAAATCAGCCGAAATACGAATTCCGATTTACTCACCTGTTATCAGGAGAGACCTCAGTGCTGCATCTTTCAGCCCAGTACTGATCCTGAAAAGTAATTTTAACCGTACTTACCGGTAGCTTGAATTTCCTTCATAGGCTAACATTCACTGGTTTCACTTGGAAATTCTTCTAAGTGTGGAGTTTTGGAACTTTAAAATATTCCTCTAAAATCAGCCGAAATACGAATTCCGATTTACTCACCTGTTATCAGGAGAGACCTCAGTGCTGCATCTTTCAGCCCAGTACTGATCCTCAAAAGTAATTTTAACCGTACTTACCGGTAACTTGAATTTCCTTCATAGGCTAACATTGACTGGTTTCACTTGGAAATTCTTCTGTGTGTGGAGTTTTGGAACTTTAAAATATTCCTCTAAAATCAGCCGAAATACGAATTCCGATTTACTCACCTGTTATCAGGAGAGACCTCAGTGCTGTATCTTTCAGCCCAGTACTGGTTCTGAAAAGTAATTTTAACCGTACTTACCAGTAACTTGAATTTCCTTCCATAGGATATCATTGCCTGCTTTTTGCTGAAAAAGTTTCTGTGTTGATTTTTGAAACATACAAATATTCCTCTAAAATCAGCCGAAATCCGAATTCTGATTTACTCACCTGTTATCAGGAGAGACCTCAGTGCTGCATCTTTCAGCCCAGTACTGGTCCTGAAAAGTAATTTTAACCGTACTTACCAGTAACTTGAATTTCCTTCCATAGGCTAACATTGACTGGTTTCACTTGGAAATTCTTCTAAGTGTGGAGTTTTGGAACTTTAAAATATTCCTCTAAAATCAGCCGAAATACGAATTCCGATTTACTCACCTGTTTTCAGGAGAGACCTCAGTGCTGCATCTTTCAGCCCAGTACTGATCCTCAAAAGTAATTTTAACCGTACTTACCGGTAACTTGAATTTCCTTCATAGGCCAACATTGACTGGTTTCACTTGGAAATTCTTCTAAGTGTGGAGTTTTGGAACTTTAAAATATTCCTCTAAAATCAGCCGAAATACGAATTCCGATTTACTCACCTGTTATCAGGAGAGACCTCAGTGCTGTATCTTTCAGCCCAGTACTGGTCCTGAAAAGTAATTTTAACCGTACTTACCGGTAACTTGAATTTCCTTCCATAGGCTAACATTGACTGGTTTCACTTGGAAATTCTTCTGTGTGGAGTTTTGGAACTTTAAAATATTCATCTAAAATCAGCCGAAATACGAATTCCGATTTACTCACCTGTTATCAGGAGAGACCTCAGTGCTGTATCTTTCAGCCCAGTACTGGTCCTGAAAAGTAATTTTAACCGTACTTACCGGTAACTTGAATTTCCTTCCATAGGCTAACATTGACTGGTTTCACTTGGAAATTCTTCTAAGTGTGGAGTTTTGGAACTTTAAAATATTCATCTAAAATCAGCCGAAATACGAATTCCGATTTACTCACCTGTTATCAGGAGAGACCTCAGTGCTGCATCTTTCAGCCCAGTACTGATCCTCAAAAGTAATTATAACCGTACTTACCAGTAACTTGAATTTCCTTCCATAGGATATCATTGCCTGCTTTTTGCTGAAAAAGTTTCTAAGTGTTGATTTTTGAAACATACAAATATTCCTCTAAAATCAGCCGAAATACGAATTCCGATTTACTCACCTGTTATAAGGAGAGACCTCAGTGCTGTATCTTTCAGCCCAGTACTGGTCCTGAAAAGTAATTTTAACCGTACTTACCAGTAACTTATATTTTCTTCCATAGGAATCCATTGTCTGGTTTTCAGCAGAAAAGTTTCAAAGTGTCGATTTTCACAAACTACAAATATTCCTTAAAAATCGCCTGTATGACTTAAACGCATTCTTTCAACTGTTTACAGGAGATGCACCAGTGCTGGATCCAGGATCCAACACTGAGTAAGAAAAAGTAACGATAACAGTTTTTACCTGCTAAGTGAATTTCCTTCCATAGGATAACATTGGTGATTCTATGAGAAAAAGTTTCTAAGTGTCAACTTTTAAAATACAATAATATTCCTTAAAAATCACGACTGTAACCAAAACGCTTTTACTCAACTGTTTACAGGAGATGTACCAGGACTGAATCTAGGATCCAGTCCTGTGGTTAGAAAAGTAATCCATAAAGTAACTAATTGCATTTAAATAGAAATTCACATTGAGCTGAATGTTGCATTGTGTTTGAAAATGTGTTGCCCATTGCAACAACTGTAACTACTGTACTTAAAAGTCTATTGCCTATGTGCAAAGTATTTAAACTAAAGTTATTCATTCTGAGAAAGTATTTTTTGTAATGTAATGTATAATGTAATTACAATGTAATTTAAAAAATAAAATATGTAAAAGAAATTGTTTCTAAAAATGTAGTAAATCAGTATGAAAAAAATTAATATAAAAATTAATACATTTAAAAATTGTCATTTAAAAAACCTTTGAAATTCACTGAAAAAACCGTAGGTTTCAGGCACGTTATAGTTACAAATTAGCATTTTAAAAACCTTTGAAATTCACTGAAAAAACCATAGGTTTCAGACACGTTATAGTTAGAAATTAGCATTTAAAAAACCTTTGAAATTCACTGAAAAAACCATAGGTTTTAGGGACAGTTATAGTTAGTTGGACATTGCACTCGTACAAAACCCGTGAAATTCCCCGTTATAGTTAGTTCAGCTAACTATAACTCGCGCCCCGCAATGCACTGCTGATGACGTCACATATTACATCACTCATGACATGGTCAGTGACATCACTGATGACATCACTGATGACATCTCAAATGACATCACTGATGACATCATCCACGTGATAATCTGATGCAGCTCCTCACACCCTAATATAACCTTTGATACACCCAATCTAAATTACAGAGTGCCATTCGCAAAACCATAGACACTCCAACACCAATAACTACATACCCACTCACTGATTCTTAGGTCTACACACACACATCCACTCACTCACCCGTACAGTCACTCATACTTATGGTCACTCAGTACAGGACTATCATATGCACTCTTACTCCTATATAGACACTCAAACACCGCCACTCATCCATAGAGGTACTCACACACCTAGTCAGTCATGCAAATAATTAAACACACTGCCATTTACTCACCTATACAGTTATACACACACCAGCTCACTTAATCATACAAATACTAGCACATTGTTACGCTCTTATACAATCACTGATACAAGCACACACTCATCCATACAGCCACTATCACAATCACTCACTCTCGCTTATAGCTATTTATATACTCCAATACACATATATACTGCCTTTCACATATGTAGTTACTCACACATGTACCACTGGGACATACATTCACTCACTAACACACTCTTACACACACTTACCCACCCATACAGTCTATCACAGATGCACTCTTGAAACCATCCACCCAGTGAATCACCCACTCACACATCTATGCACAGTCGCACACACCCCATCCACACAAACACTCAGGCACCCATACAGATACTCATAGAACCAATCAATAACCCATATAGACACTCATGTAGCTATTCGCAAATCCATGCATCCACTTACACACCAACAGACGGATACAGACATTCACACAGTTTAGTCACTAACCCATGCATTCAGTAAGATACGTTTAATCACTCACTTGTAGAGTCAGTCACGCACGTACTAAATCATCCATTCAGACACTTATACACCCACTCATTCTTCAATACGCCTTTCCCTATATATATTAAACATATTTAAACTTTACAGAAACACACAGTCACTGGATGATGTCATCAGTGATGTCATCAGTGATGTCATCAGTGATGTCATCAGTGATGTCACTGACCATGTCATGAGTGATGTAATATGTGACGTCATCAGCAGTGCATTGCGGGGCGCGAGTTATAGTTAGCTGAACTAACTATAACGGGGGAATTTCACGGGTTTTGTACGAGTGCAATGTCCAACTAACTATAACTGTCCCTAAAACCTATGGTTTTTTCAGTGAATTTCAAAGGTTTTTTAAATGCTAATTTCTAACTATAACGTGTCTGAAACCTATGGTTTTTTCAGTGAATTTCAAAGGTTTTTAAAATGCTAATTTGTAACTATAACGTGCCTGAAACCTACGGTTTTTTCAGTGAATATATATATATATATATATATATATTTATTTGTGAGGAGGAGGAGGTAAAAGGTATATGTGTGCCTTGTTGTGTGATTTATTTGGATGCACTAACAAAAAACACAGATAAAGGTCAGGTGCCGTGCAGCGTCAAGCACACATTCTAGTCCTAATGTTTAGGCCACACCCATAATTCCATAAGCCACACATCTAGTAAACAATTCCTAGGTACGCTTGGAACTTCGACCACACCCCATTTAGAGACCCCCACCTAACCGTAAGGTGCACACCTACCAATGTGGATCTAACTTCAGGTGAGGCACAGATACACAATCTGGGCCAGCAGACCTCAGCAGGGAGATCCCGATCTATGCCAGTCGACTTTTCAGGAACAAATCTAGAAATCCTGTGAGAGGACGTGACAGCACCATCAGGGTTCCCTCAGGAATCACTGCATCTCATTACCCTTCCTAGTCAGCCTGCCACCTGCGGCCTCATTAATGCCTTTGTTTCCTGTGATGTCACACACCGAGGCAGAGGACTCCAAGAGCTGAATCTGTCCGAACAGAGGCCCTGCTGAAAGAAAATGTAGGACAGCAAGAAACAAAGAATAGTGAGAGAGAGCGTATGTGTGCGTGTGTCTGTAGCTGGTGTGTAGACATAGTTTAGTACCATGTTACTAGTCCCACGATAGAACAGTTTAGAGGGGTATGTAGCCCAGAGAAGGCTTTTGTTTTTTTGTTTTGACCTGAAAGTTATGATTTAGGTTCTGATTTAGATCTCAGCGGACGGGTTACTCCATCACAACGGTGACGGATATCCCATTCGCCGAAATATAAATCCCATAGCATATAATGGGATTTATGTTTCTGCGGATGGGCTATCCGTCACCGTTGTGATGGAGTAACACGTCCACCGAGCTCTAAAGGAGACCCTTAGTATGCTTTTGTTGGTAACAGCATGGTCCTTGTCGCGAATGCGCCCCTTGTCCCTGTAGCTGTAGGTGTGTGCATTCACCCATTGTACAAGCCATGAGGTGCCGCAGTCAATAACTTCATAGCAGAAGGCTCCTAACACATCTCGGGGACCTCCGGTAAAGTTGTTAGAGCCCCTTCACTTGCGGGGCGTGCTCCTCTCAGAGCTAAGAGCACAGCTGGTGGCCCCTCTGTTCAGGCAGGACAAGACACAAGACTTCTAGAAGAACCATGAGCATCGGCCTAGAAATCACTTTACTGTGGGGACCAGGAGTCAACAACCTTAGGTGGGTTGTGACACTTTCTTGGAGGACTTCTTTATATGGTCCCTCGTCTATGGGGCCTAGGTAGGAGCCAGTTCAAGAGCTACCCCTGTCCAAGCCTGTTCACACTGACTGGTGATGGCCAATCCACGGCAATGAAGGTGTAAGCATGAGGACCACATGGCGCGTGACCCATACAACCTGTAAATGAAGCTGGAGATCTCTGCTGCACCACTAGCTGGTGCCACCTACAGAAGGCCCACTAGGTGCCACCAGCAATGAATGGATGTAGGCCTATGCAAAGAGGTTGCAGTATAAAATTCAGACTGATTTTTTTTTCTTTGTCACCTTCTTCAGTATGTTTTTAGCGCCTAGACGCCTCTGGGCATTAGTGCGCTTTATAAATTTAATTTTCATTTCATTTTATGCAGTGGCCACCAGATATTCCTAGTGTGCCCTCACTTTACACCCAGGCTCCCCACATGCCACATCCCCCCCCCCTAAGCACCAGTGCTGGGCTTGACCTGTGACCTGCTCCTTACAGACCAGAGGTTGCTGGTCCTTCTCACCACCAAAGTCCTGAGCAGAGCATGAAGGGCCTGACATTGTAAAACCAATTCGAGAAGGAACAGAATTGTGGTTTGATGCCTCTTATGACATTGAGTTGGTCAAGAACCTGGAAGAAGGGATTAGGTCCCGAACACAAGGTCATCCAGCTTCATGGTAATCAGTGCTCCTTTCAGTTGAATGAGGTTCTGTGGAGTCCATCAGGGATGCTTAGGCTGCCTCCTCTGCGAACCCTCTGAGCGAGAGACGTGGGGGAACCATTGCCTGCAGTGGAACCGGACAAATGTCCACATTCCACTGCAAGCCAGAGGCAGGCAGCTGTGTTTACCCTATTGCCACCTTCATGCCCCTCACGCCGCCAGGAGAGGAGGAAGATCCTGCACACCTGATTGAATGACTAATTGCCACTTACTAACCAGCACCACCACTGTCATGCTCTGGGTCACATGCAAAGACGCACGTCTGAGAGACCTTGGAAGAGGCACAAATTAATGACCAGGAGCCCATCAGAAGTAGACAGAACGCCATCACCAGCAGGTAAGAGTCGTGCTTAACCGAACGATGGAAAAGATTAAGGTATTTCATCATTGTGTATTAAAATATTTATTGTCTGCCCTAAACCCCTCTACTTGCACGGCTGTGTATGCACAATGGCATTCACTGTAGTGCATGCGGAAGGAAGTTTACAGACTAAGGGCCTGCTTTAGAATTTCGTGGACAAGACACTCTGTCAACAGAAAGCTTCCTCTGATGGCCCAGTGAAGGAGGGACTGTCGGGGGAAGGGCATTACACTGTATGTCCTATTTAGGGTGAACAGTGTGGTTCAGTTTTTGCTGTCCGTCACTGCCACCAAAAGCCTGGTGGTAAGCGACAGAAAAAAATAATGTCCCCTCCCACCCTGGGAGAAAACTCTGAGGCTCATTAGTTTTTTTGTTTTTCAAAAATAAACTTCAACTTTGGGGGTTTGCTTTTGAAGCACAAAAAATGTTAAACGTTTGCTGGATTACCATCAAAACCAACAGCAGCCATCTACCAAACCTTGTGCACCTTGAAGGGAACCGCTATGGCAGAGGTGTCTTTCAATGTACAGAGATGATCGCTGGGCCGGAAGTCAACTCGAAATGTGGCGGACAGTAGTCCATCAGGGTGGCGAGGCAGATGCACTGAGACATGAAAATACAGGCTTGTATTTGCACAGCGCAAAGACAGTAATAAGTCCAACAAATGTGAGCTGCAGATAATTGGAAGGTGGAGACCATTAAAACACCTCAGGATTAAAAGGTCATTCTGAAGAGGTGCGGTGGCTGGCACAGGAGGGTTTAACCTAGTGCAGTACCCGGCACAGGACATGTTAACCTGGTGTAGGGCATGGCGCTGTCCCTGATACAGGACTTGTAACCAGGTGCAGTGCTGGCACACGACTTGTTAACCAGGTGCAGTGCTGGCACACGACTTGTTAACCAGGTGCAGTGCTGGCACACGACTTGTTAACCAGGTGCAGTGCATGGCACACGACTTGTTAACCCGGTGCAGTGCCTGGCACACGACTTGCTAACCAGGTGCAATGCCTGGCACAGAACTTGTTAAACAGGTGCTGTGCCTGGCGTAGGATGTGGTAACCTGGTGTAGTGCATGGCACAGTGTCTGGCACAGGACTTGATAACGTGGCGTAGGGCCTCGCATAGGACTTGTTGACCTTGTACTCAGGCACTAAACCAGTATTTTCCACAGTAGCGTAGCCAGTGTTTCATGGGCCTTAATGCATGGAAGGAAATGGGCCCCAGGCTGCCATATGAATTATAAAATACAGCAATAATCAAGGTTCAGTGGGCCTCTCAGGCCTCTGCGCCCTGGTGCCACTGCACCTGCTGCACCAATGGATGTCCCGCCACTGATTCTCCAGTGACGGTTCACCCAGGCCCTCCTTTGCACTGAAGGGAGGTGTGCACACTTATTCTGGGGCATATTTACAAGCCCCTTGCACCACCGCTGCATCATTTTTTTTGCCGTAGTGGCCGCACAATCAGTGCGCCACACTGCTCCATATCTACAAACTGACACATTGGTCCCAACGTGTCAGTTTGTAGAGCCCTGCGTCATATTATACCTGTGCCAGGTATATTGTATGCAGGGTAGGTGTTCCCACGCTAAAAGCCACGTAGAACTGGTGCAGTGAAATTTACAACTTTTCGATGCATCACTCTACGACTTGACTGCGTCCATATCCTTACACCTTCTCAAACCAGGCATAAGAATTGACACAGTGCTTTTAACATATGACTCGCCTCTGTGTTCTGATGCATTGCTCGAGTTGCATCAGTCTTACGACTACCCACTCCAGCAATGCGTCACCTTAGCACCAAAAGACGCACCAGAATTTCTGACGCATCTGTTAAATCCTTGCGCCATGGAGCCCTGTATTGTAAATACAGCGGGCCTCATTTACAAGAAACGGACGTATCCGCATCGATTGATAATGAATATTTTTGTCACAGAGCCTATAAAAATGCTGAATAACTGCCGTGCCTGATAGCAGCAGATGTGCATTAATCTCTTCAAGACGCTGAGTACATAGCTCGGCTGTACCATCTCAGGGAACACAAAGGATGCCATCAGAAACAAGGGGGTTCATTGAGTGGCATTTCAAAAGGGTAAATAAACATGGCCCTTTTAATGACGCACGGACATTCCGTCACACAATAAAAGAGTGGCGGGCTCCCTTGTCTAATGATGAATGCCGGGGTTTAAACTCATTGCCCCTGGCTGGGAAAAGGTACCAGGTGAACATGACCTAATAACTAAACCATCTGGCTTCTATGCCCAAAGGACCGGAAGTTGTTAACAAAAAGAAGACAAAACATTTTTGGATGCCAAAGCTATATTTTAACTTGCTAACACTCTACATATTTATCAAATCAGACACCTCATTAAAATGTACTCTGAGAACTAGATTGGATCACGGAAACCTCTCAGGAAATCTGAAAATTGAATCTCCTTCACAAAAAAAAGAATCAACCAAAAACAGGTCTTGAGGCTCCTCACTATGGCCCACATGCATCAAAGAAAAAAATTGCGACTCTAAAATAGCGAAAATTAAGGATTCGCTATTTCAGATTCAGCTAAGCGGAATGCACCAAATAATTCGGTAAATATTTGCGATTCCTTAAAAATCGCTAAAATATTTACCGATTACTATTTACCGATTCCGTATTTGCGGAGTCGCAAATACCGATTCGGTATCTGCGAATCGCAAATACCGAATCGGTATTTGCGAAGCGCCAATCGTCTCATGGAGATGACATCATACCAGGAAGTGAATCCCAGATACCACACACCTGTGCAGAGTTAGAGACTGAGGAGGAGGAAGACTGTTGGTGCAGAGCCTGGAAAACACATTTTCGAGCAGAATCTGAGACCAACAATTACAATGGACCCAGGAAACAAAAAGCAAAAAGGAGAAGGCAGGAAGAGGAAGATCAAATTCAGTGAGAGGGAACTGGAAATACTCACTGAGGAAGTCGTCCAAAAAATGACCAGCTGTTTGGGAAACAATCCCTGCATGTTGCAGAGTCAGTCAAGCGGAAGATCTGGCTTGGGATACAAGCCCGGGTCAATTCTGTGGGGTCACACACCGTGACATCAGCAACTTACAGAAGCGATGGTATGACCTTCGCAGCCGGGCAAAAGAGAGAGTGGCTGAAAGGCTGGCATCTGCAAGAAAAACAGGAGGGGAACATCCACTCAGCCTGCAAACACCCCAATGGACGACTTGGTGGAATCCACTCTGCAGCCCGAGGCAGTTGTCGGGGTCACGCAGATTGACACCTCAGGACATGCGGGGACCTCCCAAGGTAAGAGCACATCCAAACATATTGCAAAATAATTGTAAGCCAAAGTGCAACAAATGCATACCCTGCGTAGTGTAGCAGGCATGAGTCCAGTCCACCTCTTACTTGCAACCCCTAATGCATTGTGGGAGTTGTATGCAAACATATGTAATGGCAAAGCATGTAGGGAGTAGCACAGTTCAAATGCAACAGAGTACAGCAAGGCAGTGACAACAGTAGACTTCCTACAGCACAGAAGTTAATTTATTACACCTCTGTGAGCGCAATGTCACAAACATGTGCAAAAAATAGATATATTACATTTTACAAAACAAAATGATCTTGCACTGTTTCCCTCACAGATGCATCACAGGAGAGTGACGTGGCAGACATCCACGATTCAGAGGGACATACAGACCAGCAAGATGAGGGACAAGAGATGCCGGCATCCTCGCCCCTACCTGTTCCCACTCAACGCAGGAGAAGAGTACTACCACTGCCCGATTTGGATAGTGAGGAGGACACACAAACAGGAGCAGACCCACAGGGCACTGCCCATACACCCCCACCCCCACCACCAGAGGTAACAATACCACCACGTCACAGTCCGTTCCGCAGGCGAAGGCCAAGTCCATTTCTGAGGTCTGCTGTGGACGATGGTGAAGCTGCCTGCAGTGTGCTTGAGACCAAGATGTTGAGGGTCCAGCGCCTGCAACAGAAGAACATGCGACTCATGCAGGAGCAATTGGGAACAATGGCCACACACATGGGTGGGATTCGTGACTGCATGAAGGAGCAGACGACTGCACTCGTTGAGGGGTTCAGGGCACACGGTGACAAACTTGACCGTGTTGCAACAGCCATTGAACAGATGTGCAGTGTCATGCAGGCTGAGCATATCTCCAATACCAGGAGGCAACAACATTCTATGGGGCGCATGCGCGGATACACCAGGGCCATCAACAGGCTGAGTTCTACGACAGCTCAGCTATACATTCGTGCAGTCGCCATGCAGGTCGAGATGACCCACTGCTGTGGGGATGTGGCCAGGGGCCTAATCCAGGTCACCACTGCTGTGGAAGGGCTGCAGACAGCAGCAGCCAGTGGGAACCTCATGCATGGAGGGGGGGAGAGTGAGGAGGCCTCCAGCCTTAGCAGCCTACTGGTGCCTGTGGCACATAGCAGGAGGCGCAGTAGCAGGAGTCAGGCAGTCACAGAAGACACCATGTCAGATACAGCTGGGCCTACTACAAGGGCCACAGGGGGGCGTCACAGGAAGCGTTAGACATTTGGACATACAAACAATCTGGTGATGTAACCAGATATGTGTTACCTATACACACTGCAGTTGCAGTCCCAAGGCAATGAAATGTAATTGCCTGTACATGGTATGTGTGCATTAACACATACACACAACTGTCACATTAAACCTTTAACCAAATTCTGTGTTGTCATGTGCTTACTCACCTTAGAAGTAATGTTGCGTGATTTCTGCCCTCTGCTGCATGTGGTCCGCCTGCTGCATGGGGTGCTTGTATCGGCTGTATGTCCTGTTCTGGCTCGCTGCCAGAGTCCACCAAGGGGATGCCTCTATTGGTGGCTATGTTGTGCAACATAGCGCACGTTGCCACAATCTTACAGCATTTCTCAGGACTGTACTGTAATGCCCCACCGCTCTTGTGTATGATGCGGAATCGTGATTTGAGTACCCCAAATGTCCTTTCAATAACATTGCGCGTCGCAATGTGCGCACGATTGTAACGTCGCTCCCTTTGAGTGGCAGGATTCAGGTATGGGGTGAGGATGTAAGACCTCACAGGGTATGCGCTATCACCTACAGGATGTGAGACACCAACATACATTAGTCACTGCAATGTGTCACCATGGTGTACATTTTTAAATTACAGTATTACATTGATTTACCCAGAAGATATCCTTCTCCGAACTCCCCCGCAAGTAGACGTCTGTGTATTCCACTGTGCCGGAAGACCTCTCCTTCAGGAAGCAACTCAAGACCTGGCTGTTCGAACAGTAGCGGACCCCCCTCTCCCAAGCGCCTTGAGACCCTCTGGGTGAGTAGCGCGCTATACAAATGATTGATTGATTGATTGATTGATGTATGCGTCATGGGCACTGCCAGGGTAACTTGCCACAATGTCAGTGATTAGTGTTTTTGAGTTGCATGTTACCTGTATGTTCAGTGAGTGGTAAGATTTCCGGTTGCGGTAGATATACTCATTCACTGCAGGGGGACATATGGGTACATGCATCCCATCGATACAACCAATCACATGCGGGAACTGTGCAACCTGATAGAAATCTAATTTGGTTTGCATCAAATCCTGTGGTGTGGTGGGGAACCTGATGTGGTTGTGTATCCTCTGCAACATGGCATTTAGGAAACTGTTAAAAAACGGGATATGGCACTTTGGGAGACCCCGCCAGCTGCTGCAATTACTCCCTGGAAGGACCCTGAAGCTAGGAGATGCAGGGAACACAGGACCTGCACATGGGTGGGTATGGCATGTGTCCTGCGGGTCTGCCGCTGCAGTATAGGGTCTAACTCAGCAAGTAGAGCCAAGATAGCTGCAGCATTCAGCCTATATTTATCATAGATCTCCTCCTCCGTCTGCCCTAGCAATGTGACGCGCACTCTAAAGATTCTCTCCTGGATCCTCCTTCTCCTCTGTGCTGCTGCTCTCAGCCTCATCCTCCTCGCCACAACGTAGAGCGCTGCCATTGTCGGTCTGTGGGATGCATTCTGGGACTGTTTAAGTAGTTTGCTGATGATTTACACCTGTTTTTGATTATGTGTGATTTTCACCACCTGATGTGATGTCTTCTAGTTTAAGGAATGCAAATTGCGAATTTAGGCTGGTTCGGTATTAGCAAAAACTTGATGCATTGCATTTTGCGATTTCTTAATTGCGCTTCCTAAAATACAGATTCGGTATTACCGATTCTGTATTTTATGAAGCGCTAAAATTGCGAGTACTACTATTTCTTGCGGTTTCGCTTAATGCATCTGAACTAGCTAATTTGCGATCGGTAAAGGCTTTTTTTACCGATTCGCAATTTTTCCGGGCGCAAATTAGCTTGATGCATGTGGGCCTATGTCCCTGCGAGACTAGGCTGCAAAGTTAATGATCGTGTGGAAACAGGCACAGAAAACATGTTTCACTGAAGTCCTTGGCGCAAACGCCTACCAGAAGAGGCCAAAGTGGCAGTGACAGTCTGTGAAAAGCCAAGACAAGGGGGCAGTTTTTTCATGCTGCACACCCGCTCCAGCACCTACCCTAATTCGACACAGGGAGGGGTGGGGCAGTGAGCCTTACTTACCCCGCCCGTTGTGACGAGTTGGGAAAAAGTGGGTGTGAGACTGTGTGGGGTCTATGACAGGAAGCAATGGTTCAAGTGAGAAAAATGTTTGCGGACTGTGAGCCTGAGTGCAACAGGTGAGGGGTCAGTGAGTGTGGGGGCTGTAGCGGCTTCCCCAGCCCTGGAGCATGCAGATGAAATACACCACGCGGGAGCCGTAGTTAAACACTTCTTTATTCCTCAGCATACCCTCATGCACTGCGCATTACATTATACTTTTGAGATAGCCACACCCTGACACCTCCCAGCATATTATGCAGTTCCTGTCTAGTGTCCGCCCCAGAACCACGAGGGTCCTAGTGCGTATAACGCCAATATGCTACATCTCCCCATTTGTTAAATAAAAAGTGGCAGACGTCATTAAAAATAACATTCCTTCAATTAGTCAGCGGGGCGCTCGCACTTGTCTGTCGGCTCAGGTGATCCGAGATGATCTGGGTCCACCTTCATTGGGCAATGGCGACTTAAGCTAAGGCGCTTGAGCTGGACCTGCTGGTGGGGTCGCCTCACACGTGGTTTCAGGACCTGACAAATGTTGCGGTAGGTGTTTAAAATGTGATGTGTCCCTAGTGATGGTCTGTCCAGGATGATGTGCTGTCATCATATGTCCTTTGTGCGCCACAACCTGTAGAGGATTGGCTGCAAAAGGAGTATCTGTTTTCTGTATTTATTAAACCAGTACCCAGTCTCCTCCATCAAGGACTGTTTCCTGTGCATGGCGAAGCTGGTAGGCATATGTCTTCATTTTCACAGTGTCTCGAAAGTGGTCAGTGTTGATGGACTGATCTGAGTTCCATTGCGGCAGTTTCGTTCTGATGGCTCTCCCAAATAGCAAGGTAACTGGACTCTCACCAGTTGTTGAGTGCGGAGTTGATCGATAGACTCTGAGAGCATACTACAAGGCCTGTTCACGTCAATTCCTTCCAGGGACGCTCGTTGAATGACTCTCTTGAGGGTACCCATAAATCGTTGAACGACACCATTGGCTTGGGGCCAGAGAGGTTTGCTCATTTGCAGTTTGGGGTTGAGTGGGACAAGAAGTCTGAACTCTTTGCTATTAAAGGGTGGTCCAATGTCAGACTTGAGGATTTCAGGAATGCCCCATGATGCAAAGGTTTCATCTAGGCGTTCTATGACTCAGTCATGCGTTGTTGACCGGTCTTCCACCAAAGAAAAATGTGAGTATTTGTTGATGACTACAATGAGATGGTGTCCATTTCCTAAAGGTCCAAAGACGTCCACAGCAACCCTTCCGCAAGCATGGGCCGGAAGGTCAGACATTGCCACTGGGTGTTGCGTCACCTTTGGAGACAAACAGTTGCAAATGTTGCACGCTTTCAGCTCCTTCTCCACTCGCTCATCTAGCAGAGGGAACCACACTGGATCTCGTAGGGCTCTTTTGGTGGCTGCCCTACCACAGTGTCCTGCATGAGCAAGCTTGATGACTCTCTGCCTTAGGCTTTCAGGTATGACGATTCGGGAACCTCTTAGTATTAAGCCTTCTTGGGTGACTGACAACTCATCCTGTACATTTTTAAACTTTTGAAACTCAACATCGTCAGCAATGGGTCGAGTATTTCTTCTCCATGATTATGTGACACTGATTTCTTTAATAATGATCATGTCCTTATCAGCACTGGTGGCAGCAATGATTTGTTCTAATGACAAAGCCATCAGCTCCAGAGATGTGGAGCTGTGACAATGTAGTGGCACTCGTGAAAAGGAGTCATGCGGGTTTTGATCTTTCCCCGGCTTGCGTATAATCTCATAGTCATACTCTTGAAGTCTTAACCCCCACCTCTAACTGCGAGTAGGCATCTTTGCCTTCGGATTTCCAAAAATTGTGTGCATTGCCTGGTGGTCTGTGACAACAGTCAACCGCGTTCCACAGAGCAATAGATGGAAGTGTTTCCAGTCCCACACTACAGCCAGACTCTCTTTCTCCATCTGAGAGAGGCAGGCGTGTTCTGTCTCAGTCAGTCTCCGACTGGCATAGGGCACAATATGTCTCTGAGCATTCAGAAGACTATTGTGCTGAGCAAAGATTGCCCCATCCCAACTGTGCTTGCATCAACTGTTATCCCGGTATGTAATTTGGGAGATAATAGGCCACTTCAGTTGCATTTTCAATCACATGTTTAATGTCTCTGAAACTCCAGTCGCACTCTGGAGACCAATGAAAAGGTATATTTTGCTTTGTCAAGTTTCTTAATGGGGCACTCACGGTAGCAAAGTTGCGAATGTATCTGAGCAATGTTCCATAAACATATAGATCCACCCCTTAATATATTCTGAAAAAAATATACTCACAGGTCATGTGCGTTTCCTACATTGGTTGGAAGCACATAGTGTTTGTTTAAATACCCCTCACACACCAATAGGGCCCTTGGTGTCATGCTTCATCATGGGGGTCTTCCCGCCCCACTGCGGGACAGGGCGTGCTACTACCTACGACTACGTGGGAGCACTGATGTTCAGTACCATGTGAAGTGTAGAAAAATGTGAGTGGAAGGGTCAAGGGTGAGTGAAAGATGTGTATTAAAAAGTACCTGGCTCTTGTGGACTAGTAACTTTAACATTCCTTAGGAGCTGGTACTATTAAAAGGGCAGGTCGGAGGCGTCCTGCTTTAATGAGCGATCCCTCCTGTGTATGTCAACATGTTTCGAAGCTCACCGGCTTCTTCTTCAGGACAAAAACTGATCCCTTCTATTCTCAGTACGCTATCGAAACATTGTCGGTAAAGTAGGAAATCTGTGAAGTGATATATATACAAAAGGTTTTACTAAGTGAAAAGGCACTTAATCATGCATAAGATACAGTACCCAATAGGTATTCTATGTGATAATCTGAAAGAAAAAAACACATAATTAAAACAGCAAGACGTGTGCTGCATCCGGCGATAATAATGGTGACCTGGAAGAAAGGTGATACATTTATAGTGAAAAAGTATATATATATGTATTCTTTTAGCCTTATCGTGTAGTAATGCACTAGTGCCGTGTGCTGCGAATAAAAAGGACAAAACATGACACACAAACACTTAACAAAAAGCACACACTCTATATTCTGATTTCCAGGAGCAGTGGTTCAAGGGATTATAATTTTAGTCTCTGAACTTGGGAGGTGACAAACTCTGGTAGTAGCAAAGTAATTCACAAGGATACATACTTGTTTCTATGGAGACAATGCCCCATGAGCCTTTGAACGGGTGGGAAGGGTGCCTACAGTCAAATTTAAATGCAGGACACTGCCTCGCTTCAGTATTGCCTCCCCGCGGCTCCGTTGAACAATGAGACCGCGGGGTGGGGTCTTTAAATAGTGACTCTAATTGCTTCTCAGTGCTGTGCCCATCCTGACTTCCATACGCTCTTCAAGCCCCCTCCCGCTGCACTTGCCACATGCTTGTAAAAACCTTTGTTGAGGCAGGAAAACAACATGCTAATGGTGTGAAAACTCTGAAAACAAACAAATCCATGTCTTGCTGAAAAAGAGAAATGAAAAAAGGAATACTCAAATCAATAATGCTTACATATTTAATTTAATAAATGAATAAAGACATAAATAAATGCATACATAACGCAATACATAACTATGGAAATATATATAATAAAGAAAGAATTACATATTTAGATACATATGGTAATACATATAAAAGAGAAATGATCTATAATTATATAACTACTGTGGACTAACCTTCCTCTCTCTCTGAGATCTGCTCCTTTTTAATGATTTTTAAGAAACTGCAGAAAGAATTTCTTTACTTGTACTCAAGATTGAGCTAGGGCTGTTAGAGACGTTATAGTTAGGCCCAGATTTCAGCAGTTATAGTTAGCTTAGCTAATTATAACTTACGCCCCCACAAAGCACTGCTTATGACCTCACACATTACATCACTCATTACATGGTCAGTGGCATCACTCATGACATCATCCAGAGAAGCACTCTTACACCCACTCACACCCCTATACAACCTCTCATAAAACCACTCACATACCCATTCACAGACCTGTACAAGTACTCACACAACCACTCACTCATCCATTGAGCCACTCACACATATCCTCTCACTCATCAGCCACTCACACACTCATACAGCTACTCATACAACCAGTCACTTACCATTACAGCCACTCACACAGCCACACACTCACCCATACAACTACTCACACACCTACTTATTCACCCATACAGCCACTCTCACACCCACTCACCCATACAGTCTCTCAGCACAGCCACTAACTCAACCATATGAGCACTCACCCACACACACAACCACTTACATACCCACTCATTTTTTAATGTGAGTGCCGGCGGCGACCCACTTGGGTTTTACTGAACCACCAGTCCCAGGAAGCATTGCTTTAGGTGGTTCACCTGACATCATTATTACGGGATTTACTGGTGGTTGCCGCATGCCGTCACTTCACATGGTCTGCCACTGAAGAGGGCGTTGGCCCGAAACGCGTCTGGCAGGAAACCAAAAAAGGACTTTGTTCATGGCGTGTGCCCTTCCTTTGGTATAATTTCCACCTGGGAGTGCATCCCACCTAGGGGCAACTCTTTTTGCATTTTGTATAGCGGCCAGCCTGGTCGCGGGATTGCACCACCGCGAAACACTTGCGGGTCCGCGGCTGCTTTATTGGGGCAGCTAACTGTGGAACAGGAGGTGCCTGTTATATGCAGGGGTGCCGGCGCGAACATCGGCAATCCTTTTAAAGACATTTTTGAATGTTAGTGCCGGCGGCGACCCACTTGGGTCTTACTGAACCACCAGTCCCAGGAAGCATTGCTTTAGATGGTTCACCTGAGCATAATTATTACGGGGATTTACTGGTGGTTGCCGCATGCCGTCACGTCACATGGTCTGCCACTGAAGAGGGCGTTGGCCCGAAACGCGTCTGGCAGGAAACCAAAAAAGGACTTTGTTCATGGCGTGTGCCCTTGCTTTGGCGTAATTTCCACCTGGGCGTGCATCCCACCTAGGGGCAACTCTTTTTGCATTTTGTATAGCGGCCAGCCTGGTCGCGGGTTTGCACCACCGCGAAACACTAGCGGGTCCGCGGCTGCTTTATTGGGGCAGCTAACTGTGGAACAGGAGGTGCCTGTTATATGCAGGGGTGCCGGCGCGAACATCGGCAATCCTTTTAAAGACATTTTTTAATGTGAGTGCCGGCGCCAACCCACTTGGGTTTTACTGAACCACCAGTCCCAGGAAGCATTGCTTTAGGTGGTTCACCTGAGCATAATTATTATGGGGATTTACTGGTGGTTGCCGCATGCCGTCACGTCACATGGTCTGCCACTGAAGAGGGCGTTGGCCCGAAACGCGTCTGGCAGGAAACCAAAAACAGACTTTGTTCATGGCGTGTGCCCTTGCTTTGGCCTAATTTCCACCTGGGAGTGCATCCCACCTAGGGGCAACTCTTTTTGCATTATATATATATATATATATATATATATATATATATATATATATATATATATATATATATATATATATATATATATATTTGTGAGGAGGAGGAGGTGAAAGGTATATGTGTGCCTTGTGTGATTTATTTGGATGCACTAACAAAAAACACAGATAAAGGTCAGGTGCCGTGCAGCGTCAAGCACACATTCTAGTCCTAATGTTTAGGCCACACCCATAATTCCATAAGCCACACCTCTAGTAAACAATTCCTAGTTACGCTTGGAACTTCGACCACACCCCATTTAGAGACCCCCACCTAACCGTAAGGTGCACACCTACCAATGTGGATCTAACTTCAGGTGAGGCACAGATACACAATCTGGGCCAGCAGACCTCAGCAGGGAGATCCCGATCTATGCCAGTCGACTTTTCAGGAACAAATCTAGAAATCCTGTGAGAGGACGTGACAGCACCATCAGGGTTCCCTCAGGAATCACTGCATCTCATTACCCTTCCTAGTCAGCCTGCCACCTGCAGCCTCATTAATGCCTTTGTTTCCTGTGATGTCATACACCGAGGCAGAGGACTCCAAGAGCTGAATCTGTCCGAACAGAGGCCCTGCTGAAAGAAAATGTTGGACAGCAAGAAACAAAGAATAGTGAGAGAGAGCGTATGTGTGCGTGTGTCTGTAGCTGGTGTGCAGACATAGTTAAGTACCATGTTACTAGTCCCACGATAGAACAGTTTAGAGAGGTATGTAGCCCAGAGAAGGCTTTTGTTTTTTTGTTTTGACCTGAAAGTTATGATTTAGGTTCTGATTTAGATCTCAGCGGACGGGTTACTCCGTCACAACGGTGACGGATATCCCATTCGCCGAAATATAAATCCCATAGCATATAATGGGATTTATGTTTCTGCGGATGGGCTATCCGTCACCGTTGTGATGGAGTAACACGTCCACCGAGCTCTAAATCAGACCCTTAGTATGCTTTTGTTGGTAACAGCATGGTCCTTGTCGCGGATGCGCCCCTTGTCCCTGTAGCTGTAGGTGTGTGCATTCACCAATTGTACAAGCCACGAGGTGCCGCAGTCAATAACTTCATAGCAGAAGGCTCCTAACACATCTCGGGGACCTCCGGTAGTTGTTAGAGCCCCTTCACTTGCGGGGCGTGCTCCTCTCAGAGCTAAGAGCACAGCTGGTGGCCCCTCTGTTCAGGCAGGACAAGACACAAGACTTCTAGAAGAACCATGAGCATCGGCCTAGCAATCACTTTACTGTGGGGACCAGGAGTCAACAACCTTAGGTGGGTTGTGACACTTTCTTGGAGGACTTCTTTATATGGTCCCTCGTCTATGGGGCCTAGGTAGGAGCCAGTTCAAGAGCTATCCCTGTCCAAGCCTGTTCACACTGACTGGTGATGGCCAATCCACGGCAATGAAGGTGTAAGCATGAGGACCACATGGCGCGTGACCCATACAACCTGTAAATGAAGCAGGAGATCTCTGCTGCACCACTAGCTGGTGCCACCTACAGAAGGCCCACTAGATGCCACCAGCGATGAATGGATGTAGGCCTATGCAAAGAGGTTGCAGTATAAAATTCAGACAGATTTTTTTTTCTTTGTCACCTCCTTCAGTATGTTTTTAGCGCCTAGACGCCTCTGGGCATTAATGCGCTTTATAAATTTAATTTTCATTTCCTTTTATGCAGTGGCCACCAGATATTCCCAGTGTACCCTCACTTTACACCCAGGCTCCCCACATGCCACATCCCCCCCTAAGCACCAGTGCTGGCCTTGACCTGTGACCTGCTCCTTACAGACCAGAGGTTGCTGGTCCTTCTCACACCACCAAAGTCCTGAGCAGAGCATGAAGGGCCTGACATTATAAAACCAATTCGAGAAGGAACAGAATTGTGGTTTGATACCTCTTAGGACATTGAGTTGGTCAAGAACCTGGAAGAAGGGATTAGGTCCCCAACACAAGGTCAACCAGCTTCATGGTAATCAGTGCTCCTTTCAGGTTCTGTGGAGTCCATCAGGGATGCTTAGGCTGCCGCCTCTGCGAACCCTCTGAGCGAGAGACGTGGGGGAACCATCACCTGCAGTGGAACCGGACAAATGTCCACATTCCACTGCAAGCCAGAGGCAGGCAGCTGTGCTTACCCAATTGCCACCTTCATGCCCCTCACGCCGCCAGGAGAGGAGGAAGATCCTGCACACCTGATTGAATGACTAAATGCCACTTACTAACCAGCACCACCACTGTCATGCTCTGGGTCACATGCAAAGACGGCACGTCTGAGAGACCTTGGAAGAGGCACAAGTTAATAACCAGGAGCCCATCAGAAGTAGACAGAACGCCGTCACCAGCAGGTAAGAGTCGTGCTTAACCGAACGATGGAAAAGATGAAGGTATTTCATCATTGTGTATTAAAATATTTATTGTCTGCCCTAAACCCCTCTACTTGCACAGCTGTGTATGCACAATGGCATTCACTGTAGTGAATGCGGAAGGAAGTTTACAGACTAAGGGCCTGCTTTAGAATTTCGTGGACAAGACACTCTGTCAACAGAAAGCTTCCTCTGATGGCCTGATGAAGGAGGGACTGTCGGGGGAAGGGCATTACACCGTATGTCCTATTTAGGGAGAACAGTGTGATTCAGTTTTTGCTGTCCGTCACTGCCACACAAAGCCTGGTGGTAAGCGACAGAAAAAAATAATGTCCCCACCCACCCTGGGAGAAAACTCTGAGGCTCATTAGTTTTTTTGTTTTTCAAAAATAAACTTCAACTTTGGGGGTTTGCTTGTGAAGCACAAAAAATGTTAAACGTTTGCTGGATTACCATCAAAACCAACAGCAGCCATCTACCAAACCTTTGCTACCTTGAAGGGAAGCTATGGCAGAGGCGTCTTTCAATGTACAGAGATGATCGCTGGGCCGGAAGTCAACTCGAAATGTGGCGGACAGTAGTCCATCAGGGTGGCGAGGCAGATGCACTGAGACATGAAAATACAGGCTTGTATTTGCACAGCGCAAAGACAGTAATAAGTCCAACAAATGTGAGCTGCAGATAATTGGAAGGTGGAGACCATTAAAACACCTCAGGATTAAAAGGTCATTCTGAAGAGGTGCGGTGGCTGGCACAGGAGGGTTTAACCTAGTGCAGTACCCGGCACAGGACATGTTAACCTGGTGTAGGGCATGGCGCTGTCCCTGATACAGGACTTGTAACCAGGTGCAGTGCTGGCACACGACTTGTTAACCAGGTGCAGTGCTGGCACACGACTTGTTAACCAGATGCAGTGCTGGCACACGACTTGTTATCCCAGTGCAGTGCCTGGCACACGACTTGTTAACCCAGTGCAGTGCCTGGCACACGACTTGCTAACCAGGTGCAATGCCTGGCACAGAACTTGTTAAACAGGTGCTGTGCCTGGCGTAGGATGTGGTAACCTGGTGTAGTGCATGGCACAGTGTCTGGCACAGGACTTGTTAACGTGGCGTAGGGCCTCGCATAGGACTTGTTGACCTTGTACTCAGGCACTAAACCAGTATTCTCCACAGTAGCGTAGCCAGTGTTTCATGGGCCTTAATGCATGGACGGAAATGGGCCCCAGGCTGCCATATGAATTATAAAATACAGCAATAATCAAGGTTCAGTGGGCCTCTCAGGCCTCTGTGCCCTGGTGCCACTGCACCTGCTGCACCAATGGATGTCACGCCACTGATTCTCCAGTGATGGTTCACCCAGGCCCTCCTTTGCCCTGAAGGGAGGTGTGCACACTTATTCTGGGGCATATTTACAAGCCCCTTGCACCACCGCTGCATCATTTTTTTTGCCGTAGTGGCCGCACAATCAGTGCGCCACACTGCTCCATATCTACAAACTGACACATTGGGCCCAACGTGTCAGTTTGTAGAGCCCTGTGTCATATTATACCTGTGCCAGGTATATTGTATGCAGGGTAGGTGTTCCCACGCTAAAAACCACGTAGAACTGGTGCAGTGAAATTTACAACTTTTCGATGCATCACTCTACGACTTGACTGCGTCCATATCCTTACACCTTCTCAAACCAGGCATAAGAATTGACACAGTGCTTTTAACATATGACTCGCCTCTGTGTTCTGATGCATTGCTCGAGTTGCATCAGTCTTACGACTACCTACTCCAGCAATGCGTCACTTTAGCACCAAAAGATGCACCAGAATTTCTGACGGATCTGTTAAATCCTTGCGCCATGGAGCCCTGTATTGTAAATACAGCGGGCCTCATTTACAAGAAACCGACGTATCCGCATCGATTGATAATGAATATTTTTGTCACAGAGACTATAAAAATGCTGAATAACCGCAGTGCCTGATATTAGCAGACGTGCATTAATCTCTTCAAGGCGCTGAGAACATAGCTCGGTTGTACCAGCTCAGGGAACACAAAGGATGCCATCAGAAACAAGGGGGGTTCATCGAGTGGCATTTCAAAAGGGTAAATAAACATGGCCCTTTTAATGACGCACGGACATTCCGTCACACAATAAAAGAGTGGCGGGCTCCCTTGTCTAATGGTGAATGCCGGGGTTTAAACTCAGTGCCCCTGGCTGGGACAGGGTACCAGGCGAACATGACCTAATAACTAAACCATCTGGCTTCTATGCCCAAAGGACCAGAAGTTGTTAACAAAAAAGAAGACAAAAATCTTTGGATGCCAAAAATATATTTTAACTTGCTAACACTCTACATATTTATCAAATCAGACACCTCATTAAAATGTACTCTGAGAACTAGATTGGATCACGGAGACCTCTCGGGAAATCTGAAAATTGAATCTACTTCACATAAAAAAGAATCAACCAAAAACAGGTCTTGAGGCTCCTCACTATGGGGCAGATGTATCAGGCAAAATTGCGTTCGCAAACGCCGAAATTCGCAGAATTTCGGTGTTTGCTGAACGTAATTTTGCTTAGTGGTATGTATTAAGGCAAAACTGCCTCGCAAAATAAGGAATTGCAAAATTTGCGATTCCCTATTTTGCGATTGCATTTAAGGAATCGCAAATTGCGATTCCTTAAATCCAATGTAAGAAGCACCAAAAAGTGCAATTTTGCCTTAAGGAATCGCAAATTACCACCAACTTCTAGTTGGTGGTAATATGCGATTTCTTTGAAAAATTCACTTTTTAGCATTTTTCAAAGTGCCATGTGCCGTACATACATGCCCTTAGGGCATGTATGTGCGCCACATGTGCACACATACATGTTTTAGGGTGCAACAGGGTGTCAAAGGACACCCTGGCACCCTTGAAATTGCATTCTCAATTTGCGATTCTCTAATTGCGATTCGCAAATTGAGAATGTCTTCCCATTCATTCCTATGGGCCTCTACGCCCAGAGGAATGAATGGGAAGGTATTCCTTAATTGCGAATCGCAATTTGCAATTCGCAATTAAGGAATATTAAGGAATCGCAATTATTATTGCGATTCCTACATACATAGCATTTTGCGATTCCTTAATAGCAATTCGCTAAAATTCGCTATTAAGGAATCGCAAATGCAATCCTTGATACATCTGCCCCTATGTCCTGTGAAAATACCCTGCGAGACTAGGCTGCAAAGTTAATGATCGTGTGGAAACAGGCACAGAAAACATGTTTCACTGAAGTCCTTGGCGCACATGCCTACCAAAAGAGGACACAGTGACAGTCTGTGAAAAGCCAAGACAAGAGGACAGTTTTTTCATGCTGCACACCCGCTCCAGCACCTACCTTAATTCGCCACAGGGAGGGTTGGGGCAGTGAGCCTTACTTACCCCGCCTGTTGTGACGAGTTGGAAAAAAGTGGGTGTGAGACTGTGTGGGGTCTATGACAGGAAGCAATAGTTCAAGTGAAAAAAATGTTTGCGGACTGTGAGCCTGAGTGCAACAAGTGAGGGGTCAGTGAGTGTGGGGGCTGTAGCAGCTTCCCCAGCCCTGGAGCATGCACGTGAAGTACACCACGCGGGAGCCGTAGTTAAACACTTCTTTATTCCTCAGCATACCCTCATGCACTGCGCATTACATTATACTTTTGAGATAGCCACACCCTGACACCTCCCAGCATATTATGCAGTTCCTGTCTAGTGTCCGCCCCAGAACCACGAGGGTCCTAGTGCGTATAACGCCAATATGCTACATCTCCCCCTTTGTTAAATAAAAAGTGGCAGACGTCATTAAAAATAACATGTCTTCAATTAGTCAGCAAGACGCTCACACTTGTCTGTCGACTCAGGTGATCCGAGATGATCTGGGTCCACCTTCATCGGGCAATGGTCACTTAATCTAAGGCGCTTGAGCTGGACCTGCTGGTGGGGTCGCCTCACACGTGGTTTCAGGACTTGACGAATGTTGCGGTAAGTGTTTAAAATGTGATGTGTCCCTAGTGATGGTCTGTCCAGGGTGATGTGCTGTCACCATATGTCCTTTGTGCGCCACAACTTGTAGAGGATTGGCTGCAAAAGGAGTATCTGTTTTCCGTTTTTGTTAAACCAGTACCCAGTCTCCTCTCTCAAGGGCAGTTTCCTGTGCATGGCGACGCTGGTAGGCATATGTCTTCATTTTCACAGTGTCTCGAAAGTGGTCAGTGTTGATGGACTGATCTGAGGTCCACTGCAGCAGTTTCGTTCTGATGGCTCTCCCAAATAGCAAGGTAGCTGGACTCTCACCAGTTGTTGAGTGCAGAGT
The DNA here is from genome assembly GCA_963921515.1 of Calotriton arnoldi. NCBI lineage: Eukaryota > Metazoa > Chordata > Amphibia > Caudata > Salamandridae > Calotriton > Calotriton arnoldi. The sequence goes on along the minus strand of CAWUFW010007278.1, from coordinate 246,442 downwards.
TGATCGATAGACTCTGAGGGCATACTACAAGGCTTGTTCAGGTCAATTCCTTCCAGGGACGCTCGTTGAATGACTCTCTTGAGGGTACCCATGAATCGTTGAACGACCCCATTGGCTTGGGGCCAGAGAGGTTTACTCTTTTGCAGTTTGACGTCGAGTCGGACAAGAAGTCTTTGAACTCTTTGCTATTAAAGGGTGGTCCAATGTCAGACTTGAGGATTTCAGGAATGCCCCATGATGCAAAGGTTTCATCTAGGCATTCTATGACTCAGTCATGGGCTGTAGACCGGTCTTTCACCAAAGAAAAATGTGAGTATTTGTTGATGACTACAATGAGATGGTGTCCATTTCCTAAAGGTCCAAAGACGTCCACAGCAACCCTTCCGCAAGCATGGGCCGGAAGGTCAGACATTGTCACTGGGTGTTGCGTCACCTTTGGAGACAAACAGTTGCAAATGTTGCATGCTTTCAGTTCCTTCTCCACTCGCTCATCTAGCAGAGGGAACCACACTAGATCGCGTAGGGCTCTTTTGGTGGCTGCCATTCCACAGTATCCTGCATGAGCAAGCTTGATGACTCTCTGCCTTAGGCTTTCAGGTATGACGATTCGGGAACCTCTTAGTATTAAGCCTTCTTGGGTGACTGACAACTCATCCTGTACATTTTTAAACTTTTGAAACTCAACATCGTCAGCAATGGGTCGAGTATTTCTTCTCCATGATTATGTGACACTGATTTCTTTAATAATGATCATGTCCTTAGCAGCACTGGTGGCAGCAATGATTTGTTCTAATGACTAAGCCATCAGCTCCAGAGATGTGGAGCTGTGACAATGTAGTGGCACTCGGGAAAAGGAGTCATGCGGGTTTTGATCTTTCCCCGGCTTGCGTATAATCTCATAGTCATACTCTTGAAGTCTTAACCCCCACCTCTAACTGCGAGGAGGCATCTTTGCCTTCGGATTTCCAAAAATTGTGTGCATTGCCTGGTGGTCTGTGACAACAGTCAACCGCTTTCCATAGAGGAATAGATGAAAGTGTTTGCAGGCCCACACTACAGCCAGACTCTCTTTTCCATCTGAGAGAGGCAGGCGCGTTCTGTCTCAGACAGTCTCCGACTGGCATAGGGCACAATATGTCTCTGAGCATTCAGAAGACTATTGTGCTGAGCAAAGATTGCCCCTATCCCAACTGTGCTTGCATCAACTGTTATCCCGGTATGTAACTTGGGAGATAATAAGCCATTTCCGTTGCATTTTCAATCACATGTTTAATGTCTCTGAAACTCCAGTCGCACTCTGGAGACCAATGAAAAGGTATATTTTGCTTTGTCAAGTTTCTTAATGGGGCACTCACGGTAGCAAAGTTGCGAATGTATCTGAGCAATAACTGGCCATGCCTAGGAAGGATCACAGCATGGTAACATCTTGGAGGGGCAAGTGGATGACAGTGCTTGCACCTTATCTGTGTCCGGAGTCATTCCCCCATTTGAGAATGTATGCACAAAAAACGTGAGTTTGGTCTTGTCAAACTTGCACTTTGCAGCATTCAGAGTGAGACTTGCATCAGTGAGTAACTGGCACACTTGGTTGAGGGCTTTGTTGTGTTCTTTTTGTGTTCTTAGAAAAACCAGTATGTCATCACTATAGCTGAAACAGTAAACAAAAGAAAAAAAATCCCTCTGCCACTGAAGATTTAAAGCGGAAAGTCTTGCTCTTCGCTGGACAAATGTTCCCACATACAGACCAAACCACCCAAATAAATAAGCTAATATGCATATATTGTAACATAAAATTATGCTTATTTAATACAAAATGTTGTCAATAATTATAATATCCTTTCAATAAATACAACATGGTCAAATACTAATAAGAAATCAATAATATGAAAAGAAAAGAAAACAATTCTAGCACGCCACTGAGACAACATACCTCCTCATCCCTCCCTGCTCGCGTATCATCACTCACACCAAACAAAAACAGCTCTCATCACTCACACACTTTATTATATTCTTTTAGGTGTCCACAATATAGATACAAAGTACAAAGTAGCATACAACTGGAGGAGCATAAAGAAAATGCATCCAAATATTGTAGTGTAGTGGAGACTACGTACATTAATATATATTCTCAAATACATCTATTCATAGTAATACAAATGCCTAACCAGTCACTGTAACTTCCATAATAATGACAATTGGCATAGGCTTCTTGGTACATCGTTAACATCCTGATGCTCTTGTTGTAATCGGCGCCGATGCGTGTTTCGGTGACTACCCCAATCGGGGTTACACCTTCATCAGGGCGCTCATATAGGATATTCCGATGATAAATGGTTGAATGAAGAGGGGGGCAAAGCTGAAAAAATGTATCAATTAACTTGAGAGGGGACCGCAAATATATCTATGGGCAAGGGGAACAGGACCCCCTAGGTCCGTCTGGATGCGGGCACCCAACCACTCAGGACAGACAGTTGTCTTCCTGATCCCAATACAGAGGAAATTCTCACGAAGTGCAGAGCCTCTTGTCGAAACATAGATGAAATCCAGACAGTCCAAGGATAGATCAAATAAAGACTAGGGAAGCCTCAATTTGGCACCATGCAGAGTAAATTCTTGGATGTGAAGCTGCGTCCGGGGTACAACATCCCCCACTATAGTTGAAAGCATTTGCGACGGGTGGAATTACTCTGCGAATGACATCCTGAAATATCTTAGCAGCTGAAGATACTTCAAAGCTCAGTCTCTTGTATCTGAACAAACCAATTTGAGTCGAAAAGGTAGTAATGTACCTGCAGTTGTCCTCTATTTCAAGTTGATGGTATCCTTTTATTCAGGTCAAGACGGGAGCATTATTTGGCTCAGTTCAGTTGCACGATCATATCCGCTGTGTAAGGACCAGGGTGTCTGTCTCTCTCAATGGCTTTGTCTGCCTGGCGCATGTCATTGTCAACGCAAATGCGCACAGAACTGCTACTGTCCTTTTTGGGCACAATGACTATGGGTGAAACCCATGGTGTAGGGTCTGTGGAGCGTTCAATGATGTCATGTTTCAAGAGTGCTTCCAGTTCTTTCTTCACAGCTTCTTGTAGATGAAAAGCAACTGATGTCGCTGAGCAATAGGGTGAATGTCTTTGTTGATATGAAGCTGTATTTTCATTTTATTGAGTTTTCCCAGGCCGTGGTGATGGGAATCAGCTTGTGATCTCAGATTGAGCACAGAGGTTGTAGTTGAGGGATATCAACCCTATGTCAGCAGCAGTGGCAACGCTTATCAAACTGGCACTCGACAAAGTCCCTTGTAGAACATGAATGGTGGCTTGCACTGATGTCTTTTTGTGTTGCATTGTCGCTAAGAATGACCCCTGGCTTTGCAGTGGCTCAGACGCGGCCCAGGTATAGACCTTCGTGCCTGATGGGGTAAGGCGAGGCACAGGGGATAGGCTGTTAAACTTTTCCATGGGCGTGATGTTAATCAAAGCACCACTGTCTATAATGAAAGTTACTGGATGATCTTTCCCTTTCAATGTGATTTTGGGAAAGTGTCCAAAAGAAGTCTGTTGTTTTGTTTGGCATGTTTTCTTTGACTTGTGATCTTCTTCACATGCGGCTTATCCAACATGTGCACGCCGCTTGTTGGTTGATACCATTAGGGCGCACTCATCTTCTTCGTCGGTACTTGATATTGGCGTCGAAGAGCCTTTGTATGATGAACTTGACGACCATTGATTTTGCCTGATCTCCACTTGTAGTTAAAGCTGCTTTTTGGTTTTGTGGGCATGGAGAGTGTGCTTCTGGAATGCTATTACATCCATCTTCTCTTTCCATGGTGATGCACTTGATATTTCTTTGGCTCGGCACTCAGTTATTACATTATTTTCTTTCCTACAACCTTTACAGACCTGTCCAATGGCTGGACATTCACCTTTGTGGGAAACAGTAAATCCTCATCAAAAGCATAGTTTTGATTTCTTGAAAGATGTCGACTTATGTGCTTCACGTTTTTGCATGTGCTTGCTTTTCACAGTCAGAGCAGATTAATTTTGAGCTTTTTCTGCTTCCATGTCAGCACTTGTCGGTCTGCTTGTTGTTCTTCTCATGTAGCCATCAGCATTTTCTCCAATATGCGCATTTCTCTCAACATGCATTTTTTAAACAAGTCTGAAAGACAGCCATTGATGATTCTGAGGTGCATGGCTTCTTCGTCACTGAGGTCACAGAATTTGCAATGTTTAATGAGTTTATCAAGTCTTTTGACAAACTGATCCATTGTTTCACCAACCTGTTACCGTGCTTGACTGAAGATATATCTTTTTATAGTTGACGTTCGAAATTGGATAGAACTTGGCTTTGAACACTTCTTTTACCTTTACATTAGTCTGTGAGATTTTTCAAAATCATTTCTTTCACTCCATCGCCTGCAATGTATTTCAAGTTTTTGATAAGCTTCTTTTCATCTTCTTCTAGTGCATCTATGAAGTCATCGAATGTTTCGATCCACGCAGCCCACCATACACCAATATTCTGCTTCTTAGAAGTGTTGAAAGGCGGTGGTGTCTTAAGGAACATGGCTACATTGTATTTGGCTCTCCCTTTTCTGCCATTCAGAGCACATGCTGTTTGGACAGCTTTTGCAGTACCCGGCTGCTCGTACCTTCTGCAAGTACAACACTTTTGCTTGCACTTGGTTCACCACGCCCGATCCGTGGTCGTACAATGCTTCACTTGTCTGTGACGGTGAGTAAATTCTCTGTTTCTCGTACCTGGTTGTCGCTGCCATTATCTTTCTGCTTTGCTTGAGTAATCACTCTGCATTCGTGGCGTAGTGCAGCATCTCTGTTGACCGCTTTGCCGGCGGTTTGGCAGGCATTTTGAATGTCCTCTGCAGGGCCTTCACTTTTTTCTTTGGTCATGTATGGGCTGAAGCCGGGCCTTGACTCCACTTGTGTCCATCGAAGACTGCTTTGTATCGATCTGATGGATTTAACCCAGATCCTTGTGACTGGGGGTGAATGTTTGAAATTGTCCAGCATTCCGTCCATCAATTGTTTCTTTTGCATTTGTCGCCCTAAGTGGGAAGGGTATGCCCAGACGTGGGTCCCGTGCTCACTACACCACTGGATTCAAGCTAGCCTGGCTGAAGAAGGGTGATGCCCTGAAACCGGTCCTAGGATGCTTGTTTCTGGTCCAGGGAGGACCTGGCTTGGCAGTTCGGGCTGGACTGTTCCCACAAGGAACAGGGTCAAGACTGATTTGCATATGGCTGGGTCCAAACTGGGGTGGTGTGGTGAGCAAAAGAATGATGGATTTAACCCAGATCCTTGTGACTGGGGGTGAATGTTTGCATTGTCCAGCATTCCGTCCATCAATTGTTTCTTTTGCATTTGTCGCCCTAAGTGGGAAGGGTATGCCCAGACGTGGGTCCCGTGCTCACTACACCACTGGATTCAAGCTAGCCTGGCTGAAGAAGGGTGATGCCCTGAAACCGGTCCTAGGATGCTTGTTTCTGGTTCAGGGAGGACCTGGCTTGGCAGTTCGGGCTGGACTGTTCCCACAAGGAACAGGGTCAAGACTGATTTGCATATGGCTGGGTCCAAACTGGGGTGGTGTGGTGAGCAAAAGAATGATGGATTTAACCCAGATCCTTGTGACTGGGGGTGAATGTTTGCATTGTCCAGCATTCCGTCCATCAATTGTTTCTTTTGCATTTGTCGCCCTAAGTGGGAAGGGTATGCCCAGACGTGGGTCCCGTGCTCACTACACCACTGGATTCAAGCTAGCCTGGCTGAAGAAGGGTGATGCCCTGAAACCGGTCCTAGGATGCTTGTTTCTGGTCCAGGGAGGACCTGGCTTGGCAGTTCGGGCTGGACTGTTCCCACAAGGAACAGGGTCAAGACTGATTTGCATATGGCTGGGTCCAAACTGGGGTGGTGTGGTGAGCAAAAGAATGATGGATTTAACCCAGATCCTTGTGACTGGGGGTGAATGTTTGCATTGTCCAGCATTCCGTCCATCAATTGTTTCTTTTGCATTTGTCGCCCTAAGTGGGAAGGGTATGCCCAGACGTGGGTCCTGTGCTCACTACACCACTTGATTCAAGCTAGCCTGGCTGAAGAAGGGTGATACCCTGAAACCGGTCCTAGGATGCTTGTTTCTGGTCCAGGGAGGACCTGGCTTGGCAGTTCGGGCTGGACTGTTCCCACAAGGAACAGGGTCAAGACTGATTTGCATATGGTTGGGTCCAAACTGGGGTGGTGTGGTGAGCAAAAGAATGATGGATTTAACCCAGATCCTTGTGACTGGGGGTGAATGTTTGCATTGTCCAGCATTCCGTCCATCAATTGTTTCTTTTGCATTTGTCGCCCTAAGTGGGAAGGGTATGCCCAGACGTGGGTCCCGTGCTCACTACACCACTGGATTCAAGCTAGCCTGGCTGAAGAAGGGTGATGCCCTGAAACCGGTCCTAGGATGCTTGTTTCTGGTCCAGGGAGGACCTGGCTTGGCAGTTCGGGCTGGACTGTTCCCACAAGGAACAGGGTCAAGACTGATTTGCATATGGCTGGGTCCAAACTGGGGTGGTGTGGTGAGCAAAAGAATGATGGATTTAACCCAGATCCTTGTGACTGGGGGTGAATGTTTGCATTGTCCAGCATTCCGTCCATCAATTGTTTCTTTTGCATTTGTCGCCCTAAGTGGGAAGGGTATGCCCAGACGTGGGTCCCGTGCTCACTACACCACTGGATTCAAGCTAGCCTGGCTGAAGAAGGGTGATGCCCTGAAACCGGTCCTAGGATGCTTGTTTCTGGTCCAGGGAGGACCTGGCTTGGCAGTTCGGGCTGGACTGTTCCCACAAGGAACAGGGTCAAGACTGATTTGCATATGGCTGGGTCCAAACTGGGGTGGTGTGGTGAGCAAAAGAATGATGGATTTAACCCAGATCCTTGTGACTGGGGGTGAATGTTTGCATTGTCCAGCATTCCGGCCATCAATTGTTTCTTTTGCATTTGTCGCCCTAAGTGGGAAGGGTATGCCCAGACGTGGGTCCCGTGCTCACTACACCACTGGATTCAAGCTAGCATGGCTGAAGAAGGGTGATGCCCTGAAACCGGTCCTAGGATGCTTGTTTCTGGTCCAGGGAGGACCTGGCTTGGCAGTTCGGGCTGGACTGTTCCCACAAGGAACAGGGTCAAGACTGATTTGCATATGGCTGGGTCCAAACTGGGGTGGTGTGGTGAGCAAAAGAATGATGGATTTAACCCAGATCCTTGTGACTGGGGGTGAATGTTTGCATTGTCCAGCATTCCGTCCATCAATTGTTTCTTTTGCATTTGTCGCCCTAAGAGGGAAGGGTATGCCCAGACGTGGGTCCCGTGCTCACTACACCACTGGATTCAAGCTAACCTGGCTGAAGAAGGGTGATGCCCTGAAACCGGTCCTAGGATGCTTGTTTCTGGTCCAGGGAGGACCTGGCTTGGCAGTTCGGGCTGGACTGTTCCCACAAGGAACAGGGTCAAGACTGATTTGCATATGGCTGGGTCCAAACTGGGGTGGTGTGGTGAGCAAAAGAATGATGGATTTAACCCAGATCCTTGTGACTGGGGGTGAATGTTTGCATTGTCCAGCATTCCGTCCATCAATTGTTTCTTTTGCATTTGTCGCCCTAAGTGGGAAGGGTATGCCCAGACGTGGGTCCCGTGCTCACTACACCACTGGATTCAAGCTAGCCTGGCTGAAGATCGGTGATGACCTGAAACCGGTCCTAGGATGCTTGTTTCTGGTCCAGGGAGGACCTGGCTTGGCAGTTCGGGCTGGACTGTTCCCACAAGGAACAGGGTCAAGACTGATTTGCATATGGCTGGGTCCAAACTGGGGTGGTGTGGTGAGCAAAAGAATGATGGATTTAACCCAGATCCTTGTGACTGGGGGTGAATGTTTGCATTGTCCAGCATTCCGTCCATCAATTGTTTCTTTTGCATTTGTCGCCCTAAGTGGGAAGGGTATGCCCAGACGTGGGTCCCGTGCTCACTACACCACTGGATTCAAGCTAGCCTGGCTGAAGAAGGGTGATGCCCTGAAACCGGTCCTAGGATGCTTGTTTCTGGTCCAGGGAGGACCTGGCTTGGCAGTTCGGGCTGGACTGTTCCCACAAGGAACAGGGTCAAGACTGATTTGCATATGGCTGGGTCCAAACTGGGGTGGTGTGGTGAGCAAAAGAATGATGGATTTAACCCAGATCCTTGTGACTGGGGGTGAATGTTTGCATTGTCCAGCATTCCGTCCATCAATTGTTTCTTTTGCATTTGTCGCCCTAAGTGGGAAGGGTATGCCCAGACGTGGGTCCCGTGCTCACTACACCACTGGATTCAAGCTAGCCTGGCTGAAGAAGGGTGATGCCCTGAAACCGGTCCTAGGATGCTTGTTTCTGGTCCAGGGAGGACCTGGCTTGGCAGTTCGGGCTGGACTGTTCCCACAAGGAACAGGGTCAAGACTGATTTGCATATGGCTGGGTCCAAACTGGGGTGGTGTGGTGAGCAAAAGAATTATGGATTTAACCCAGATCCTTGTGACTGGGGGTGAATGTTTGCATTGTCCAGCATTCCGTCCATCAATTGTTTCTTTTGCATTTGTCGCCCTAAGTGGGAAGGGTATGCCCAGACGTGGATCCCGTGCTCACTTCACCACTGGATTCAAGCTAGCCTGGCTGAAGAAGGGTGATGCCCTGAAACCGGTCCTAGGATGCTTGTTTCTGGTCCAGGGAGGACCTGGCTTGGCAGTTCGGGCTGGACTGTTCCCACAAGGAACAGGGTCAAGACTGATTTGCATATGGCTGGGTCCAAACTGGGGTGGTGTGGTGAGCAAAAGAATGATGGATTTAACCCAGATCTTTGTGACTGGGGGTGAATGTTTGCATTGTCCAGCATTCCGTCCATCAATTGTTTCTTTTGCATTTGTCGCCCTAAGTGGGAAGGTTATGCCCAGACGTGGGTCCCGTGCTCACTACACCACTGGATTCAAGCTAGCCTGGCTGAAGGAGGGTGATGCCCTGAAACCGGTCCTAGGATGCTTGTTTCTGGTCCAGGGAGGACCTGGTTTGGCAGTTCGGGCTGGACTGTTCCCACAAGGAACAGGGTCAAGACTGATTTTCATATGGCTGGGTCCAAACTGGGGTGGTGTGGTGAGCAAAAGAATGATGGATTTAACCCAGATCCTTGTGACTGGGGGTGAATGTTTGCATTGTCCAGCATTCCGTCCATCAATTGTTTCTTTTGCATTTGTATCTATCTCGGGCACACGTGGCACGCACAAGCAGTTTGCCGTACCTTTGCAAACTCTCACAGAGAGCGGCTTTGGTTTCTTCGGGGCACATATCCCCACTCGTCGCCAGATGTAGTGTCTTACCCAGTCCTGGAGCATGCAGATGAAATACACCAACCGGGAGCTGTAGTTAAACACTTCTTTATTCCTCAGCATAGCCACTCAGGGTTAGCTAATAAGTTATCAATGCCAACCTGAGCATAAGTGAAAACTGCGCACCCACAGGCCTGCAATGGCAATAGCCAGTAGAGTACCTGCCCTGAGTATGTGGTGTACCGTTTTACAGGGTACTCACAGGTACAGCACCTAAACCAATCAAGCAAGCACCACTTCTTAGCCTGTCTAGGAAGGGAGTGTGCACTTTCATATTGCATTACAGTGGGAAAGTGCCCAGAGTACTAAGGTCACGAAAAGAGAATCAGCAAAGACCAGGAGGAAAAAAAAGCTAAAAGTTTTAGAGAAATCACATAAGAAGGGCCATGTCCAATACCCACAGAAAGTGAGAATGGGGCAGCAGATTTGGGAGTCAACCCATTAAGGCGTGCAAAAAAACAATTAAAGAAATGGCAAAAAACTCAAAAACACACTCAAGTGAGAAGGAGCAGAGGCCAGCCTTGTTAAGATATACTAGAATGAACAGGTCCGCCACAACCGAAAGATAAAGCCAAATCAATAATCTCTATCCAATATTCCACACAAATAAGACTCGAAGTCATGACCAGGAGTATTTCGAGCGTAGAGAACCACCCATACAGGAAAATATAACCACACGGACATGTGCCTAAGTCCCACAACAAGATAGGGCTTACAATGATTACTCAGGAGCTAGGAGAACAGTCCCAGACCACTCTGAGGAACAAAACAACAAAAAGAGTGCTGTAAGAGAGCCAACACAGGAAGTAGCGAGCAGAGTAGTGCAAACAGCAGTACAGGTGAATCAGACAACAATGAAATCACCATTCAGAACACATCTCCTTATGGGATAACAAAACGAAGGATGGCAGGCTATAGGGGATGCAACATTACAAACAAGCATTGAAAATGCAATAGGTCTCGCCTTTTATTAAGTTAAAGCCATTTGCTTTGCTATACAATAATTAGCAAAGCAAATGGCTTTAACTTAATCAAAGGCGAGACCTATTGCATTTTCAATGCTTGTTTTTACAGTCCTGTGGAGAATTTGCCATCATGTCACCCTATACACGCCCGGTGTGTACAGTACAAAGAGTCAATGCCACAAAGTGCCCTTTGATAGCTGAGCTACAACTCTGCGGTAAACAGTGCTGCTAATGGGCAGCACATGCACCAGCCCTGCTGAAAGCGTCAGAAAGTGCGAGCAGCCGCCAGCGGGCAGATGCCGGAGCTCCTGGCTACATTATTTAGTGATTTCTCTGGTGTTAGTTCTCCAGTGGCATCTGTGAAACCCAACCCCAGCGAAAGAACCGGAGAACCTAAAAATACAGAGACAGCATGCAAGAAGGAGCTGACTATGCAGAAATACACCAAGGTGTTGAATTCCACATGTAACACACCGTACACACAAAATACAAAGACGATAGTAACACCCGTCCCTGCATATTTACAAAAACGCACCAATGGCAGGTCGGCATGTAACACTCACGTAAAACTTCTGAAAGTTCACAGTTCTGAAATGATGAGACGGTGAAAGAACTATAACGAGCCTCTGAAGTTACATCAAAGGCAGTGAAGGGTGGTACTGCTGCAGAATTAAGATGTATTTGTTTCATCCTGAGGGTGAGGGCAAAAATGGAGAGCCTGACAGGAATCCGTCTCGGCACCTGCTTTTTAGAACTGTTGGTGCTGAGCACCGGCAAGACCCGGCCCACTTAAAGCCCTGCCCTCAACTGAATGAATTACTTTATATAGCACACACACTGACGCACTAATTAGGTTTCTGAGAGTTTCTCTCTTTGCGATAGCGATAGACAAGGCTCTAAACCAAACCACCAAAGATCACGCAGAGCGTCAGCTGGCTAAGCAGTCACCTGCAATTAGCAGTCATAGCTCCAAATGCACCGCTCCGCAGGTGGGAGTGGACAGTCCCCATAAACGTAAAGAATAATGGTGAGTGTGCCCCGTCCCGCAGCTGCTGCTCTTGGGACACCAAACCACAGATGACGCGGGTCACACCCGTCAGTACGGAGCACGCAGCAGGCAGGGCACGGGAAGCGCTTCCTGCTCGCAGGCTGACAGCAGCTATAGCTAACACCCGGTAGACGCTCTTCTCACCAGTCAACACACACCTGTGGCTTCAGAGGGGTTCGGCATGGGGGCTCCACGCATGTCCCGCCCCCGGGGGTTCTGTCACCTCTTCCAGTCCCCTGGACACGCGCTTTCTCCTGTACCCCGGGGCTGGAGGCTCAGCGCACATTGCACTCTGTCCCGGGCCGTCCAAACTCCACTCTGGCGAGCCCAGGCGTGCCAGGCCTGCTGATACCTCGCTGCTGGGCTGTCACTGTCAGTCAGCTCGTGCTAGCAACCGCGAGGTGCCTGGTCTCGTTCAGAGTCAGACTGGGATCTCTGAGGCAGCGAGACGACTACTTTCTAGCAGCAGCCGACCGTGGTCTGTCTGCGCTCTCACGGAGTGTCCTCATGCACGCCTTTGGGTCTCTGGTGCACTGACGGCGTGTCAGCTCACTCATAATCTGTCAGATGGCCTCCTTTCAGGTGTTCCAGCAACTGAGAACTGCAAGCCGCCTGTTTTCTGATAGCTTGTCCGCCCCTCATCTTTCTGATGGTATGTCAGCGGGTCTGTCCTATGGATGAGTGTCAGCCTATCTATCCTTGTATCAGCCTGTATGCTCGCTGTTGGTGTTTTCACACAATTCTATAAAACACTAACTATAGAAAACAAGCATTTGCAATGTAATCGGTCCGATTGCATTGCAAATGCTTAAGTTTAAAACTGAGCGCGGCGCCGCTTCACGGACACCGCGCTCGGTTTATTTATATATTTCTTATCTTTAACACTGAGCGCGGTGTCCTTGAAGAGGGCGCTGCGCTCAGTGCTAAAGTAAAGAAATATATACATAAAACGAGCGCGGTGTCCGTGAAGCGGCGCCGCGCTCAGTTTCAAAGTTAAAACAAGCGCGCGCGCCTCGCGCTGAAAGAGGAGGAGGCAGCAAGGGGAGGGGAGAGAGGAGGAGGCCTGCGCCTGTTTCCCTTGTGGGAGCGAGCAGGAAACATCTGTTTGTAATTATTAACAGATGGTTCCTGCTCGCTCCTGCAAAGGAATCGCCAAACGTGGACGCGTTGCCATTGAAAACAATGCAACGTGTGCACGTTTTTGGCAGAAAAAGGGAATCGATTGCTAAAGGTCTTTGTCCTAACCAACGCATGCGCGCTGCGTAGGCGAGACCTAAAGATAATGTTCCTGCCTCAATACATTTCAAGCGAGAGGCAACACATACTCAACTGAGCAAATATTTTAAGGCTAATGCAAAATATCCCTTCCCTAACTGAAATAACTTGTGAGGATATTGTCAGCATCCAGTTTGAAGCAAGAGGCAAAGACAAGAGACAGGAGCACACAATAACATAGAAAAATGCTGCCTTGTCGAGAAGGGTCTTAATAGAGAGGGAAAGATTTGCGTACTGGGGTATCTTGGTGCAGAAAAAGAATGAAGAAAAATACCGATATGTGTTGATCACCGTAGCCAGTCAGCAAACTGGCACCCCAGACCATCGAGCAACAAAGAAAGACTTACTACTGGGAGCCCCAATTGTCAAACTAAATTCCAATTACAGCAATTTTAGGATACATTATCAACCAAAGAAGGGAACAACCCAAACAAGGGTAGTTCGGCCGATAACAAGGGCCGATAAGCACGAGTACGACTGGAGCGGGCTAGCAAAAAACTTGGGTGGCAGAAATACGAGAGGTACATAGCACAGAAGTCGTCTGCCAGGACAGCCGCAGTAAGAATACCCCTACTGTGTCCACAATAATGATGAAAAACAACATCACGAAATGTATATCCTAAATTGTCATGGGTCCAACAGGAGTTTTAAACAGCAAGTCAGCAATTTAAAAGCTGCAGGAAGCAGACATTGTTTGCTGCCAAGAAACCTGGGCTCCCCTCTGCTTTAAATCTAAACTAAGAGACACTATCATAGGAACATACACCCTGTTAATATTCGCAACAAAGAAAATCGAAACAGAAAAATTTGATAGCTCACCTGGAAGATCTAATGTGTGAATATCCAGTGTCAGATGTTGTCCTAATAGGTGAATTTAACCTGCACAACCTTGGAGAGGAAGTCACAAACAACGGGTTTAGCAACCCGGCAGGGATAAGATTAACAACTTCCTTCATACGCATAATCTCGCAACCGATTATAGCAATTAAAGCGAAGCAAAATTATATTCAGACCTATTCCTTCAACAACAGCACAACGATCGACTACAACTTCCTAAGCCCAATGCTTAAAAAAACACACAGACAGGCTTTAGGATGGCTCAGCAGGAACACAGTGACCACGGAATGCTTAGTATCAACCTCAATCTTCACGGAAGACTACAAGAACAAACAGCCGCTGATTGCAGGGGAGTAACAAACACCCCCGCAGCCCCCGCGGTGCGGGGGCCCCCAGTATTCAGTACATGAAGGGGGGCCCCCGCAGCTCATCTGTAGAGAGCTGTGTGTGTCTTGCTCTAAAGCAGCTGCAGTGTGCAGTCTGCTCTGAGCTCCTCGCGCTGACCTAGGACTGAAGAGAAACAAAGAAACAACTTGCATTGTTTCTCTTCAGTCAGAGCCAGGCCCGGAACAAGGATGGGGGTGGGGGCTCCAGAGAGAGCATTCACCACAGGGCACAGCCTCTGAGAAGGGACGAGGTAGGAGAAGGATTGCAGCTCCCTCCAGGAACAGGATCTGCTGGGACACATTGGAAGGTAAACAAGCATTTGCAATATATGGTTTTGCAATATATGCATTTGCATATATACAAGTCATATATGGTTTGGATTAGAATTGTTAGTTGTGGAATTGTGTTGTGTGGATTGGATCTGTGTAGTGAAATAATGTGGCATGGTGTGCAGTGTAATTATGTGGATAGTAATTGTGTTGTATTGAGTGTACTGGAATTATGTGGAGTGGGATTGTATGTCATGGAGTGGGATTGTGTGTCTTGGAGAGAGATTATCTGGAATGGTATTTTGTGTTGTGGAGTGGTATGTAGTGGAGTTTACTTATGTGGTGGGCTGTTAAATATTGTAGCATGATGTGGAATTTTGTGGTGTAGTTTGGATGTATGTGGTGTGTTGTGTAATTGTGTTGTTGGTTTGAATTATGTAGTTTGTTGTTGAATTATGTGGTGTGGAATGGAAATGTGTAGAGTTGAATTTGTGTGACGTGGAAGTGTGCGCTGTTGAGTGAAAATTATGTTGAATGGTATTATGAGGCATGGTGTGAAGTGTAGTTATGTGGAATGTTGCTACGTGGCATAGACTGGATTTATGTGGAGTGTATTTATACAATATGGAGTAGAGCATAATTATGTGGAGGTAAATTATGTGGTGCTGAGTGGTATTATGTAGAGTGTAATTATGTTGTGTGATGAATTGTGTGGGGATGAATTGTGGAATTGTGTGACGTGTGGAATTATGTGGCATGGTGTGGTGTATAATTCTGCGGAGTGGAATTATGCAGCATGTTGCAGAGTTGTATTTTGTGGAGGGTAATTATGTGTTTTGGAGTGGAGTGTAAATATGTTGTGTGAAGTATAATTATATAGGTTGAAGTGGAATTATGTGTAGTTGAATTGTGTTGTGTGGAGTGTAATTATGTGGTTTGGAGTGGTATTAAGTTGTGTGGAATGTTATTATGTGATATGGAATTATGTGGTATGGAGTGAAGTGGAAATATGTGTTTTTTTATTTTTAGGTTTGTAATTATGTGGTATGGAATGTTGTAGGGTTAAATTATTTATAGTTGAATTGTGTGGCATGGAATTATGAGATGTTCAAATGTGCTGTGTGTGGTAGACTTAGCATAGCTGCCAAGGTTTCAGATTGCGATGTGTGACATTTTCATAATTTCAGTGTAATTATGAGTGACATTTCAACGCCCATTTCAGCAACTAGAAACTCTAAGAAAGTCACTGAACTAAAGTGCGCTAACAGCAGGGTACTGAAAACTGAACAGAGTCAGGCTGCGTGAATGCCACCCATTATTACAGTTAAATTATGAAAACGTCACACTTACCAATCTGAAACCTTGGCATCTATGAGTGAATCAGTGTGAAAAAATGTGCTCTAATTGAGGTGTATTCCTCTGCACCCTCATGGTGACCAGCCTGCCAGGTGTCTTTGCAAACTTGCAAGCGCCAAGCAGTTTTCCATCAGCTACATGTTAATGTAACTCTACAAAATAAATACATAGGATGTACTCTGCAGAAATCAGAGGTTTGCCTGCGCCAGGTTACACTTACTCCAGCACTTTAAAAGTGGCAGTTCATTCAAGGTCCAATCAGGCCTCCCATAATGTCTGGTTACTCTGCGTAAAAATGCTGCAAAGTTTTTTTAAAATGCTAATCTGTGGTCAGATTAAACCTTCCAAAAAGAGCTGCTTTCATCTATGAGTAATCAGTCCGTTTCGGGGATGCTAAAATCACAGTAAGACCCAGTGACCTACCCTCTAGTGCCTCCTCAGTGATCTTCTGTCTGAGGTAGGGTGCAACTGGGATCTAACGTGTTTTAGGACTATGTGGTCTAGACTGCCCTGGTCTGCAGTGTTTCGTCCATTTAGCCAGGAGTGTGAGGAGGGGAGATCCGAGCCTGAAGCAGTATGTGCAGTGGTGCCCCTGATGCTCCGAGACTAGAGTTAGGCCACAGCTCCCTGCGCCACGGTAGGCACCTAGACCCTCGGCGCAATCAGCTCGTCTGCGGAGCAAGGTCTGTAGGTGCATTAATACAACACCTGCTGGACGGAGGGGGACCTTCTGTTTGTGTGTAAATTGGGCCTCACGGGCCTGCGACCAGCAGGCAGAGACCCAAACTTGAGAGGCTGGATGAGGCAATATAGTAGACTGTTAGAGCATGCCTCTCGATGGACTCTAGTCAAAAGAGGAGCATTGAGGACCGTGGGAGGGCCAACAGGCGTTGGATGGCTGCGAGGTGACTGACCACGGTAACAGGTGGAACTACGAGAGATGACTGGAGGCGCTAACCCTCTGAGGAGCAATAATTCATGGCAGTAAGTGGAGGGGAGGTTATGTCTATGCACTCCGAGAGTGTATTGTGCGGTATCAATACAATGTCACCTGGGTACAGTAACGCTTTCGGAAACCGTTATCACTCATTTAGCAATTACTCAATGTAACACCCCTAATCAGTGCAGCTATATATCTATCTTGCATCTGAAGAAATCAACGCTCTGACACAGGTAAGAGTTACCAATACACCTAGGTCACAGGAGTTGCGGAACCTTCACAATTAACGTTTTTGTTTTTCATTCCGGTATGTCTGCTGCTGAAAGTAGCTATTACCGCCATGTGAAAGTTTCGAAGAAAACAAGGAGGAATCAGCCTGGAAACAGACTCCTGCATGTTATTCCTTTAATACTTACTCATCGTTATTTCTGTTCCCCCAACAACAAAACAGCAATGAAATTGGGCACTTCAGCGCTGTGGTGTCATCGTGTTGGAATCTTAGATCCCGGCTCCTCCATGCAGAGCGGCCGTTTTTGCACATCGCTCCCCGCAGGGAGGCGGAGGTTATCCCGGGTCACATCACCCACTCAAGAGCTCCGGTGCCCTTCTCAAGCCCCTAGCTCCCGTCAGGAACCAGTCCTTGCATATGTCACACTCGAAACGGCTGACATCATAGGGCTGCTGGTGCATGGCGCGCGCCTGCAACAAATCCTCGCGAGACCTAACTTTATGGACATACTATGGAAATACGGCAAAATGTTGTGGGCATAGAAAAGGGACATTCATTACAGGACTACCACACAGGCAGCTGTACTGCATAACGAAATTTACTGCATCGCGTTTAGGAGACAGGGGAAGCACCAGAAAACAGACGGCGGCCACATGGAAATAATACTAACCAGCATTGATTAGCAGCACTGGTACCCGAGGAGGCGCGATGCCTGTTATGCGTGATTTTGCATTTCAGTACGGTGATGCGGATCACCACACTTAAATTAAATGCGTTAGTCTAACGCCAGATGCGTGGTACTTGGCAGGGCTGAATTAGGTGGCGTGGATTTGGACAAGCTGTGCACGCTAAGGCTTTTATGTCATGGGGTATAAAGTGGACGTTTGTCTATTTTTCTTTGTAAAAATAATATGGGCTGTTTCTTTACCTTCGGGTACATTTCTGAACAATTTGTTAAGCTAAATTGTATTGTTGCATTGTGTGCGCATGCAGGGAAGAACAAGTGTCTGGCAGACATGCAAAAAATCATCCTACGTCTCAGTATTAACATTCACAATTCTAAGCAGTAATTCCACTCCTAGAATGAGTTACCAGTTTGCTTTACAATGACAGTTAGTAAAACAAGTAAGTGTTTTGCGTGCCTGTATAAGTAGCAAAGGTTTTAAAGGGACTTGTTTTCGTGCAAGGTATTGCTTTTCCCAGTTCACGGAAGGGATAAAAACTTCTCCAGATAATGATAGGGTTGACAGGATGGTGCGGTAGCAGAATATTGATAGGTGTGGATCTGGTGAGGACTGCAGGCAGTAAGTGCTTGATAATCTATTTGCATAACAAAATACTATATACTTTTTTCATTATCCTCCATTAGTTATTAGTAAGGAAGGGGGAAGAGAAGCGTTCACCGACAGCATTCAGTTAGTCTTACGGAGACAAAGAACGCTGTGGTCTGTGGAAGATGCCGCCCAGAAGTCATAGGTATATGTATCAGGAGCTGCCATTGAAAGGAAGTGGAAATGCGCTTTAGATGTTGCCGCTATTGATGGCTACTGTGCGGTTGCAGACTTCGCTGGGCTGACAGTGGGTGGGGTAATCCTACGTTGTCACTGTAGGTTTAATTACATGAATCGCGCATTCTTTCTGGTGTTTGTCCTTGGGGTACTTGCTGACTGGTGCTACACGTGGGATCAGGTTTGCCTTTGACAGGAGGTATGGTTTAGTGGGGTACATAGTGTAAATTAACGTTGGTGTGAGGAAACAAAAATCGGACCCTTTGTACATTTAATATTATTGTGTGCATCATGCAGAGGATGAAAAGTAGCAGGAACGGCTTTGATGCCGTAGAGGCTAGCAGGAAGAATTGTTTTGGGGTGGTCAGTTGAAGAGATTGTTTAACATGTTTTAAACTACTACAGTGGCGTTGGGGAGGGCAGCAGCTGAAAGGCTCTGTCTTTACTGGTAGGCAGTGACTAGATGGGGACCGGCCATCAGTCTTTGTCGGTGGTGGACAGGGGAGCAGTGGGCGGCGGTCACAGGTTCGCAGTAACATCCGAGGGGTGGTTTTAAAGGCGGGCGGAAAAGCATAACTGCGGGTTTCGTAGGGGTGAAAGTAGAGTTAATGGATGCGTTAGTAGCAGGCACGAAGGCAGTGGTCTGTGTTTGGAGGTGGTTAACTGAGCGGTCTTCGCTTGAAGGTGGGTCATCAAGTAGGAGGATGTGTTTGGTGGGCCGGCTGGAGGCAGTGTTATGTAACTTTGCTGGAGGGCGCAGCAGCAGTATTTACTGATATATGTAAATTGCCCAATGAAAGGGCAGATGTGACCAATGGAGGAAACAGAATCCTTTTTTTATGGCTGGGGTGAGCCCCTGCAGTATGGCGGGTTGCTGGCCTGAGAGCTCTTGACTGACACGGAGAATGGGGGGCCCCCTCCATGTACTTTGCAGGGGGGCCCCCTCAAGTTTCGTTACGCCACTGGCTGATTGCACAAAAGGAGCTGAAGAAAACAAACTGGCAAAAAGGATTACATGGAATGCATGTAATGCAGCAAAAATGGACGGTTAGAGGTCACCTTGCAAAGACTCTAATGATTAAGACCAGAAACATATGCAAATTTACACTCCACCTCAGGACATAGATGAATTGTTGGGGAAAGTTTGCATCTTACACAGCCTCTGGCACACATACATTTTATAAGAAGCAATGAAATATTGACTTATTATTATTATTATTATTATTTTTGAATTTATATATGGCGCACAGCTACCCGGAGGTTTCCCGGCGCCTATGGACACGATGTAACAAGAGAGGAGCACGCGGGACAGAATCTATTGATTAAAGAGCCAGGTCTTCAATTGTTTGCGAAATTTAAGAGGGTATTTTTCCATGCGGAGGTGCATCGGAAGGGAGTTCCAAAGGGAGGGAGCCAGATAGGCAAAGGATCGTCCTCCCATTCTGGCTCGTTTGATCCTGGGTACTTGAAATTTTAATTGAGTCGAAGAGCGAAGTAAACGTGAGGGGTGGTAGTATTGCACTAGGGCATTTAAATAGTGGGGGGCTAATCCTTCATTTATTTTGTGCATATAGCAGAGGGCTTTAAACTTGGTTCGATTGTCAATATGCAGCCAGTGCAGTTTGCGAAGCGCTCCTGATGCGGAGGCTGTACTGGGAAGTTGGCATAGTAGTCGTGCTGCAGAGTTTTGGATCACCTGAAGTTTACGAAGGTTTTCTTTGCTGGCACCCAGGTAGAGCACGTTGCCATAGTCCAGCCTGGACATTATCAAGGCCTGAATGACGGTTCTCTGTGTAGTGATGGGAAGCATCCAGAGAATTTTTCTTAGCCATTTTAAGATGACAAAGCAGGTGGAGGCTACCTTAACTATTTGCTGCTGCATGGATAATTGGTCGTCAACAATGACGCCCAGATTGCGGGCTGATTGAGATGGGAGAGAGAGGTCGCCCATTTGCGATGGCCAATGCTGGGGGCCCCAAAGCTTTTTATTGTTCCCAAAAATGATGAGTTCAGTTTTCCCCCCGTTGAGTTTTAATTTATTGAAGTGCATCCAGTCAGCAATCTTTTTTAGCCCCATCTGAAGAGAGGATGCTTTGGTGGTCTCCTTCGAAGAAAGCGAGAAGATAAGTTGGGTATCGTCCGCGTACGAATAAATTGTTAGCCCAGCTTGCTCTGCTAGCGTGGCAAGTGGACTGACGTAGATGTTAAAGAGCAGTGGGCTTAGAATGGAGCCCTGGGGGACTCCATACGAGGAGATCAATGTTTTGGACTGGGCTGCGGAAGAGAAGACCTGAAAGGTCCTATTGGACAAGAAGCTGGACAACCATTCAAGTGCCGTGCCGCAGATGCCTTTAGAAAGGAGGGTTTTTAAAAGTGTAGTATGGGAGACAGTGTCGAAAGCGGCACTCAAATCAAGAAGAATGAGTGCCACAGTATCTCCTTTATCGACCTGTTGGCGGATATTCTCAGTGACTCCCAGAAGAGTCGACTCTGTAGAGAATCCTGCTCTAAATCCTGACTGCGACGTGTGTAGAATGTTTTGAGATTCAACATATCTCGTCAACTGGGAATTAGTGTGTTTTTATGGCCAGATGTGATAATTTATGCTATGATTTTATTGGTGGAAAATTGCAATAATTTTAAATAATCTCACAATAAAGTATTTATTCATTCATTCACTTATTCATTCATATACTGACTCCCGAGCAGAGTTTAGGTTGGCTGGTAAACCAATTGAACCCATTTACATTTCTTTCGGAAAGTAGGCACCGTGGGAAGAAGGCTTGTTTCTTCGTTAGCTGTCTGCCTGTACTTGACTTAGCAGAACAGGAGAACATTGTCCTTTCCCATTCAGTCAGGGGCACCTCAGGAACAGCATTAACCATTCAGGAATGTTTGTGGTTTTCTTTAACAAAAAGTAGGGGTATTGTTTTTGTAAAATTAAAACAGGTTGGGCATGTTGTTCCTAATTGATCCCACTCACTTTGACCACTGACTGGAAGCTGATTTCAAGGAAAGGCTTGTGATAATGAAGAAAAAGTAGGCTCAGTGAAATAAAATATTTGCGTAGGATCACATAGTTTGGTCAAGCGGGGAAGTCGGATCCCAGATTTTCTGGTTTCACACTGTGTTTTACAGCCACTAGGTCTGCGTCTCCCTCTCTTTTGCCCGTTTTACATCAAAGGTCACTGTTCTGTTTGCAACTCTTGGTGCATAAAGTTACAATGTGGTGTCAGTCCACAAGGCACATAACACTTGGCTCACCTTGGGCTTGAAGGTCAAAGAGGAGTCCGAGCTGAGCCAGAGTCAGGCATCTCGAACTTTCACTGGCTTGCCCGCCTCTATTGAAACCTTACATGAAATGCCATAGGCCTGATGGAACGCCCATCCAAACAGTGGCAAATCACAAATATGCATACACTGCATTTATGTATTTAACGTTTAAAGAATTATACGTATACACTGTTTAAAGTACTAGTAGCATGAGGTCTTTGGACAACTAACAATTGTTCTGCATTGAGACATTTAAGTAAATGAAAATCTAAAGGCTAGCCCACTGGCCTAGCACTGAAGCACACTCGTCTTCAGGGAGATGGTCACGTGCACATTGTCATCACTCACAAGGCAAAGGAGACTGGCTGAAGTGGGCAACCTGCACCCATGCTGTACGTTGTCATAGAAGGAAGCAGAATGTGATTTACATTAACATATTAATGGCTGACCCAAATACCATCTATGCATGTATTTTTATGATTTTTTTTAATTTCAAGAGCATGGCAGGTACATAAATCTGTCAGACCAGGGGCCGTATTACACATAGAACAAACACAAGGAGATGATGGACGGAGTGCTGAAACTTTTCAGACACTCACCCCCAGTCACAGATCTGGGTTGAATCCATCATCATTCTTTAGCTCACTTCACCACCCCAGTTCAGACCCAGCTATATGCAAATTAGACTTGACCCTGTGCCTCATGGGAACAGTCCCGCCCGAAATGCCAAGCCAAGTCTTCCCTGGACCAGAAACAAGCATCCTGGGACCGGTTTCGGGGTAACACCCCTCATCAGTCAGGCTAGCTTGAATCCAGTGGCAAAGTGAGCAAGGGACCCACGTCTGGGCATATCCAGCCAACTTAGGGCGAACAAAGCAAACACAAGGAGATTATGGACGGAGCGCTGAAACTTTTCAGACACTCACCCCCAGTCACAGATCTGGGTTGAATCCATCAACATTCTTTAGCTCACTTCGCGACCCCAGTTCAGACCCAGCTATATGCAAATCAGTCTTGACTCTGTGCCTCATGGGAACAGTCCAGCCCGAACTGCCAAGCCAAGTTTTCTCTGGACTGGACACAAGCATCCTGGGACCGGTTTCGGGGTAACACCCCTCAACAGCCATGCTAGCTTGAATCAAGTGGCAAAGTGAGCAAGGGACCCACATCTGGGCATATCCTGCCAACTTAGGGCAAACAAAGCAAACACAAGGAGATTATGGATGGAGCGCGTAAACTTTTCAGACACTCACCCCCAGTCACAGATCTGGATTGAATCCATCATCATTCTTTAGCTCACTTCGTGACCCCAGTTCAGACCCAGCTATATGCAAATCAGTCTTGACCCTGTGCCTCATGGGAACAGTCCAGCCCGAACTGCCAAGCCAAGTCTTCTCTGGACCGGACACTAGCATCCTGGGACCGGTTTCGGGGTAACACCCCTCATCAGCCAGGCTAGCTTGAATCCAGTGGCAAAGTGAGCAAGTGACCCATGTCTGGGCATACCCTGCCAACTTAAGGTGACAAAAGCAAACACAAGGAGATGATGGACGGGGTGGCATGGTGAGCAAAAGAATGATGGATTTAACCGAGATCTCTTGACTGGGGGTGAATGTTTTGATTTGCTCTGCATTCCTTCCATCAATTGTGTGTCTTTTGCTTCCTCGCCCTAAGTGCGCTGGGTATGCCCAGACGTGGGTCCCGTGCTCACTGTGCCACTGGATTCAAGCTATCCTGGCTGATGAGGGGTGAAACCCTAAAACCGGTCCGAGGATGCTTGTTTCCGGTCCAGGGAGAACCTGGCTTGGCAGTTTGGGCTGGACTGTTCCCATGAGGCATAGGGTCAAGACTGATTTACAAATGGCCAGGTCTAAACTGGGGTAGCATGGTGAGCAAAAGAATGATGGATTTAACCCAGATCTCTTGACTGGGGGTGAATGTTTTGATTTGCTCTGCATTCCTTCCATCATTTGTGTGTCTTTTGTATTACAATTAGGGCGCACTTTCCATGTTTGCGCCATGGTGCACCTTAAAGCAGGAGCTCCGGGTGCAAACATGGAAAGTGCGCCCTCTCAGGAAGAATGCAATGCCCTTGAGGCAGATGCAAACTTGCGCTGCCCCAGGGCAACACATTCAAGAGAAATATGGACCAGCTGTTTAAAAGCTGCTCCGGGTGTCTCCGTGCAGGCAGCAACACGCACACACTTTTAAAAGGGATTAGAGATCCCCTTGCAGGCAGGTGCAGTGAGTAACTGCACCCCCCCTGCAAGGGGATGTCTGGGGAGTCCATGGGACCCCTTTCATTTCTTTAGAGGGCTGCATTTAGAAGGCACAGTGAAAGTGTGCCACCTTTTGTGGCACACTTTAAAAGCACCTTCTAAAGGCATGTTTGCATCTGCACCCACATCAGTAATACATTGCGGGTGCTGTGGAAAGGTGATTTCCTCATTTGCATGAGGCCACGCCCCCATGCAAATGAGGCAACGCCCTCTAATGATAGCGCCAGCGCTATGTGTGCATCAACGCTATCTGTATTACAGAAGGGTCCGCACAAGCATTTGGGCCCTTCTGTAATACAAAAGTGCCCCGGGCGCATAAAGTGGGTGCAAATGGCCGGGGCACTTGTGTAATATGGCCCCAGATCTAGACTGTACTTCAATACACACCATGTTAAGTTATATGAATGAAATTCCAAATGTGACCAAAAGTACAGTTGGCAAAACAGTATACAACCCCCCTAAGAGGGTCTCGCAATGATTATCACAGGGCAGATTTTCTGCCACCCAGAGTCTGTCAGAGGAGATATCCTACATCCAAACTGTTGCCTGCTACGCTAATCTGTGAGATAACACATAACAAATAACCCGTCTGCAGGCTCTACCATGGTATAATAAGAGTATTCCGTTGAAGGACGACCCACTTTTTACTATAAAGAGGTCAGCCACACTTTGTCAGAACTTTACATAATAAACATTGCAGGCCTTTTGCATCTGGCATACATTTTCCATGTGACCCAATCGGGCCTTTAGCTTTTACGATTGCCTTATAACCCAGTGCTAACTGTTTACAAGCCCAATCGGGGGGCGTGAAGGCACGACCTCCTGGTGCCACCGGAACTGGGTAAAAGGTCTGTATAGGACACTCTTAAGGTACCAGGAGATGTAGACTCACCAGTTCACTTAAAGGAAAGGTGCCTTTGCACAGTGGCGTAACTAAACTTGACGGCCCCTCCTGCAAAGTACAAGGAGGGGGCCACCAGGCTCCAGACCCAGTCAGGGGCTCTCAGGCCAAGGGCCAGCTGCCCTTACACAGTGTTTGAAGAGGCTCCCTGGAGCTCAGGCCCCCCCCGCACCGCGGGTGTTGGGGGGGGGGTAATGTTACACCACTGCCTTTGCAACCTCACAACCAACTCAATGCTTTGAGCTGGTCTTCACTTCTCTAGGCCAACTGTGGTGTCAGGGATTTTGTGTCCACTAGGTGGCCTCAGTCCCTCCATGGAGATTCTCCAGTTACCTGGGCCTTGCACAAATGTTCCCAGGGTAGGAACTATCCAGCTCTTCTTTTTACCACAAGGGCCTGCTTATATCTTGACAAAGATCACAGCAGCAGGCTACTTCCCAGACTGCAGACTTGCTGCCATTCTGAGAAGAACAACTTTAAACAAGCAAAGGTTTGGATCATGTGAAGATGTTTTCTGTGCGCTGCCACTCAGTCTTCCTGATGTCCAAACAGAAAACAAATAATGGACCCAGAGGGCCGGTATTTATACAACATTCAGTGAAAGCGAGAAGCCAACCGAAGCGCAGACTTTTTCAAAAGGTCTGGTCATCCTCCCTTTGTGTCCTGATGTCATTAGCTTCTGGGAAAGGGAAGCATGGGTCAGACAAACTAGCAGGAGCAGTTCCTCCATTAGGGCGGAGGAGCATTGCCCCCCCTAATAAAAATGCCCTAGAAAATGCCCAGAGATGAAAAATAAAATGGTAATAAAGCTAGTTTATTACCATTTTATTTTTCACCAACCCTCATTCCAAGCCGTGTGTCAGGGTGGGGCAGGGCCATTGCTGCTGAGTGGCAGCAGCAGTGACGAGTGTTGGGCTGGGCACTTAAGTTTAAAGTGTGCCTGCCACTTTGGTGAGCTGTCTTGCGACGGACAGCCTGGCATACTCACTTTAAACCTCTCCTGCCCAGCTGTCTTGGAGAGCAAGCACAGGCCTCCAGTGCCCTTGAGAAAGCCCGCTCCATCCAGCTCCATTACCAGTATGAAAGCAGCACCAGGATTGGTTAGGGGAGTTCAGAGGCCTGTGCTGGACAGGAACCGCAGCCAGGACGTGCAGCAAAGTAAGTGAATATTTTATTTTCCTTTTTTAATTTATTTAATGTACACTAAATCTCCGACATGCATTACATTCTGCCTGACCCTGTCCCCTTAGTCAACAGTCTATTGAAGGAGCTCTTATTCATAGACCCCCCTGGCCATACCGGTCCATGCCTGAAATCACTAGGTAGCACGCTTGCCTCTTGGGCTCTTAGGTCCTTGGGGACTTCAATGTCCATATGGAGAATTCTTCTGATCCGGCGTCCTCCTTACTTTTAGATACTATGTCATCCTGTGCTCTTGGACAACAGGTGTTCGGTTCAACTCACCAAGCTGGTCATACACCAGACCAGGTCTTCTCCAACCTGAGCTTGGACGTTTCAGAGCGGCTCCTCTTGTGCGGTCTGATCACCACCTCATCCTAGTTACTTGGCCACGATCATCAAACAGACATTCCATCACGGAGTATACCAGGGCTCATGCCCGTGCCTTTCATAAAGTTCAGCAAGATGATCGAATTCAAGCACTGGTAGCAAAGACCCCGGTCCTTTCTGGTCCTTTTGCATCGGATGCCATGTGCCTGGATGACTGGATTCAAGGGACTATTAATGAGCTAGCCACTCTTTCAGCATGCCATTCTCATAGGACTACACCAACAGCACCTTGGCTCACTGAGGTCCTCGGAGCTAGCAAAACACACTGTAAACATCCTGAAAGGAAATGGAAGCTTAATTGCAGCTTAGAGGATAAAATGACCTATAAGCTAGCACTGAAGGACTATCACTCAAAGGTGCATTTAGCCAAAAAAGTCTTCTTTGAAAAGAAGATTGCTGAAGCTGGTAATAAATCCAAGAAGATTTTTAAATCATGAAATCCTTTTTTAGCCCTTAAGTCATCTCTAGAGACTGCCAACTTCCGGCAGATTGGTGCGATGAGTTGTAATGACTTTTTCATGATAAAATCTCAACCATTCAGGCAAATCTTCTTATAGACGTCCAATCTGATCTAATCCACTCTGAGACAACAGAAGCTTCTATTCCTACCAAGTGGAGTCCTACCTATGCTAATTTCTACCCTCTGCCTCTAGAGGATTCTTTGGCAGCTATTAAGAGCTTGAAGTCGGGTTCCCATTCGGACTCCTGCCCTCCAGCAATGTTGGCTGAGGTAGCCCAGGCTATTAACCCAATTGTAAGTAGAGTATTAAACGCCTCTCTACTATCTGGCAAGCAGTGGCGGCTCCTCCGCTAAGGCGGAGGAGCATCACCCCACTGCTTTTTAGCAGTGAAATAAAGGGAAAATAAAATGATAATAACTCGCGTTATTATCATGTTATTTTCTCCTACTTCTGCAGCTTTGGATGAGGGGGCAGGGGAGGAGTGGTTGCACCCTCCTAAGTGCGCAATGACTGCTTGGCCGGCCCTCTTGGACCGGCCAAACAGTCTTGTGCACTTCACATGTTCTCCATGCAGGCTGCATTACAACCTGCAGTGAGAACATGCCCAGGTCAGTGTTTGAGTGCCGAAACACAGCGCTCAGACCAAGCACAATGCTGATAAGGCAGCGTTGTGATTGGCTGACTGGGAGCCTGGGTGTGCTTCCCGTTCAGGCCAGCGAGGGAGGACTACGGAGGAGAGATGTGGTGAGTCAGCGGCGAGAAGGTACGTTTTTATTTTATTTTTTAATACACGCTTCCCCCGCGTCCTCCCCCCCTCCTCCCACCCCTGCTCCCACCTCATTACCTCAGATCCTTGCTGGCCGCCACAGATGGCAAGGTTCTGCTCACCGGAAAAGCGCCAAAGTCATACCATTACTTAAAAAACCCACAGGCAGACCCGAAATTGCCGGCCAACTCTAGACCTATCTCCCTTCTCCCAGCTTTTTCTAAAATATTGGAAAAATCCATTAATGCACAATTGTCACAATTTCTGGAGGAGAACAATCTTTTACACCCCAGCCAGTCAGGTTTTAGACCTCACTTCAGTATGAAAAACGTCGCTTTTTAAAGTTGTGGAGTATGTATGCCATGGACATAGGAGGCAAGGCCATCCTGATTATGCTGGACTCATCAGCGGCCTTCGGTACTGTTCCCCAACGAACTCTGCTCGAGTGTCTTCAGACAATTGCCCTGAACTGTCTTACTTCTTTTTTGGGCGACAGAAGCCAAGAGGTCTGGATGCCTCCTTTTTCTTCCAGAACACGCAGACTGATGGTTGGTGTACCTCATGGCTCGGCTTTAAGCTCTACCCTGTTTAATGTATATTGTACACCATAGGTGATATTGGTAGAGTCTTTGGGTGCTAGAGTGATCTCTTATGCAGATGACACCCAGCTTCTCTTCTCCTGTTGAAAAGGAGAGGAGTTAGCTGGGGAGGCTATTGAAAACTGCCTCTCTAAGGTGTACCAGTGGTTGACAACTAATCAACTAAAATGCATTTCGGATAAGACCAAGATCATGATCTTTGGCGCATCCTCCCCTAACCTATGGAGATCTTGCTGGCCGAAGGACGCTCTGCTTCCAGGCTCCCAACAGAGCTCTATAAGGAATTTAGGCATTAAATTTGATAGTGCCATTTCATTTCAATCACAGAATAAGGCTCTGATAGGTTCCTGCTTTGAACGCTTCGGATGCTGAAAGAATTCTTGTCAGAGTCTTCTAGGAGATTGGCAATTCAAGTGTTAATAACCTCTAAATGCCATGGTTCTGGTACATGAAGCCCTACATGGTTCACGGGAGAGGATCCAGGACTATATCCCTGTCAGAACCCTTCGCTCCTCTTCAGAACACTCGGCTAAAGTTCAAAGAATCTGCCGGCTTAGAACGGGCGGCAGATCCTTTTCTTATTTGGGGCCGGTCAACTGGAACAAACTCTCTAGTGCGCTGAGCACAATATGGGACATTTCTGCCTTTAGGAAAAAACTAAAGACTTGGCCCTTCCGACAATCTGCATAGGTCTCAGCTGTAGGTGCCGTTATGTCTGTTTAGCGCCAGGACACTCTTCGGAGTAGCTGTGGGCTGTATAAATCTATATAACATAACATTACCTTTTTAACGTTAAACATTTTAACTTTAAAACAATAATGTAACGCAAGCCAAGAAACCAACCGGTGTACGTGCACTTTATACATAATTTTAATATAACATATCAGCAATTTAGTTACTATAATTGCGTGCATGCACCCACCCATTTGCCCGCCTCACCATGTTCTGTAGCTGGCAGCCGCCACTGGAATAGGGTGACCAACTGGCATTGGTGCAAATTCAGGACAGTGAGTGTAAAAATTCAGGACTAAGGGTCAAAATTCAGGACAAAAATTCAGGACAGGAGGTCAAAATTCAGGACAAAACTTCGGGACAAAAGGTAAGTTTTACAGACACATCAGAGGAGGTCACGGAATAGTATATAAGTAAGTAAATAGACAACCACTTAAGTACAAGTCAAAATAAGTTTATATTAGGTTGAGACAATCGTGCACTTCACAGTTTTTTAGTATGCCCGCAGCTTGCTACCTTAGGCGATTCAAAACTCGCATCTCGCTCCAGCAGGTACATTAGTCACTAGACAATGGTGAACCACACCTGAATATAAGTGAGGCCGCTTTTATTGTTGATTGAAAACTACTGGATATACAAGGAACTTTGCAGTGCCAGCCCCCAGTAACTGCCCCCCCGCCCCCCCTTTCCAGCCTCCCAGGGAAACACCCGATGCCCGGTCCGGCCAGTCCGGCCTTGCTACCACCCTCCAATGGTGCCCCTCATCTTCACATAGACCGTCTCTCATGTGTATTTAATTTCTTTTATAGTGTTACTCATCCCAAGTATGTAGGACAGGGTGTCGAAGTGCGTTACATCACACACACATTATATAGAGACAATCACTCATATAAATTTGAAAGTCAATGTATAGGAAATGTTAATTAAGATAATGGTGCTACAAGGTATAATCACTCTTTTATCTATCATTCAGTCTTTCACCATTCATTCTGTTCTTCCATCTGTGTGCCCATCTATATCCAAACATATTCAACCATTTGCATACCTATCCACCATGTATCCTTCCATCCATCATTTCACCTATCCATCCCTCCATCCACCCTTTCACTCATCCATCCATTATTCATCCATCCACCCTTTCACCCCATCCATCCGTACACTCATCCATCCACTCTTCCATCCATCCATCTATTCACTCATCCATCCAGCCCTTTACCCTTTCACCCATCCAGCCATCCTTTCACTTACTCATCCATCCACCCAGTCACTTATCCTTCCAACCATTCACCCTTTCAGTCATTGAATGAATGAATGAAACAGAATTTGTAGAGCGCCTGGTTACCCAAGGGCATCCCCGCGCTATTGCCTGCTCCCACCTTAAACTGAAAGCTAATCATTTGGGGAAGAGTAATGTTTTAATCTGCTTACGGAAAATGAGGTAGTTAGGTTGGTCACGGATCTGCTGAGGCAGACTATTCCAGATCTTAGCCACATTATACGAAAAGAGGCGGCCGCCATTTCGTGCTCTCGTTATTCTTGGGGTTGACAGTAAATGTTTAGTTTCTGACCTGAGGGCTCTGTTTGGACGGTATCGATAAATGAGGGACTGAATAACCTGAGATCCCTTCCCTGAAAGTGACCTGTGGGCTATGCATAGGGCCTTAAACTCTATGCGCTCACGGATGGGGAGCCAATGTAAAGATGCCAAAGCTAGTTTAGAGGAGGACCGCTTTGGGATGTTCATGAGCATGCGCGCAGCGCAATTTTGAACAATTTGTAGCTTTCGAATCGAGGAGCGAGGGGTTCCAAGATAGAGAGCATTGGCATAGTCAAGGCGTGACAAAATAAGAGCCTGAACTAGGACTCTTCTTGCAGGAAAAGGGAGTAGTGGGAGCACTTTACGGATCATTCGTAGGATCCCGTAGCAGCTAACAGCTACTTTTTGCCCTTGTTCTTTGAAATCAAGGTTCTGGTCGAGCCAGACGCCCAGACTTTTAATTTGATGTTTGGGAGTAGGGGCAGGACCAAAGGAGCTGGGCCAGAGTAGCCCAAGATTTGTGTTTTCTTTGTTCCCTAGGAGCATTAATTCTGTTTTTGATCCATTGAGTTTCAAGAATGACTCTTCCATCCATCTTGATACTTTTTCTAGACAGAGGGCAAGTCCAGGACTGGTGGAATCCCGCTGGTTAACAGAAACAACCAACTGGGTGTCATCGGCGTACGTGATTATCCGGATCCCGAATGGTAACACCATCTCAGCCAAAGACCTCAAATACACGTTAAAAAGTGTGGGGCTAAGGGAGGAGCCCTGGGGGACACCACAATTCAGCGGTATGGGCTTAGAAGAGATACCTTCTTCGAGAACTTTGAAGGATCGGTCTTCTAAAAATGATTGGAGCCAGTTGAGCATAGTCCCCGCAATTCCCACCTCGCCTAATCTTTTTATCAGCAACTGGTGGTTGACCGTATCGAAGGCTGCGCTTAAGTCTAAAAGGATGATAGCCGCGCAGCCTCCTGCGTCTAGAATTTTTCTCGCCTCTTCCACTACCACCAGAAGAGCCGTCTCAGTACCATGTTGAGGTCTAAAACCCATCTGGGAGGAATGGAGACAGTTATTGCACTCCAAGAAGGTAGATAGAACAGAGTTCACATATTTCTCGGCGATCTTGCTGATCGCCGGCAGCAGGGAGATGGGACGGTAGTTACTCCAGACTTCAGGGTCCAGGGTAGGTTTTTTCAATAAGGCTTTAACCATAGCCTGTTTCCACAGTGGGGGAACTATACCTGTGGAAAGAGAGGCATTGATCAGGTCAAGGATTACTGGAGAAAGTATGTTAGAGGCCTGATTTAAAATGTTGGGGGGCAGGATCAGTGGGGAACCAGATTTTAGTTTGCTCAAAATATCAAGCAACGTAGCCGAATTAAGTGGGGAATTTCCTCAATTAGGCTAACTGTCCCTTTAACCAAGTTCTCCTGATCTCCGATATGTCGTTGAGGTATTATTTGAGGAAGGAGGAGTAAATAGCTTGGATTTTGTTCGAAAAGAATTCTGCCATGGCGTTGCATCGCGCTGAAGTGTCTTCAGATACAATAGAGGGGGACGGGATGGTGAGCAAGCTCTTGGCGATGTGAAAGATTTCGCGAGGGGAATTAGCAGCTGCTAGAATTTTCTCTTCATAATATAGAGTTTGGGCCATTTGAATTTCAATTTTATAAGTTTTAATGGCCTCTCTATAAGTTTGTTTGCAGCTTGCAGAAAAATCCTTCCTCCATTTCCTTTCAGCTCTTTTACAGATTTTCTTAAGTTGACGAAGTTTCGGGGAGTACCACGGATTACGCTTGGTTTCTGCCTTATTAAATATCATTTTACTAGGAAGGATAGAATTCAGTGAAGTTTCTACCCAATAGTTAAATTTATTGTAGGCAATTATAGGGTCAGGATCAAAAGTAGGCCTAGACGATTCCAGCGTTGTTACCCATGAATCAATTGGTAGTTTGGACCATACGCGTGAGCATTTCCTATGTCCCATGGTCGCTGTAGAAGTCGCTTGCGGTGTCCAAGTGAAAGGGATTAAAAAATGGTCAGACCAAGGTAGCCTAACAGGATCTCTGACTATAAGATTCTCCAAATTGGAGAAAATGGGGTCTAATAGGTGACCTTTCATGTGGGTGGGACCGGCAACTTTTTGTTTAAATTGGAAAACAGCTAGCCCATCAGTTACATCGCACACATCTGGAAGAAGAATATTCTCAAAATGGAGGTTAAGGTCCCCTAGCAACGTAAGGTTAGCACTACTATTAGCCAGCTTGGCTGCTGTTTCAAGGAGCTCATTATTAAATTGATTAAGGGGTCCTGGAGGTCTATAGATCAGAATCCCCGAGGATGTACAGACATGGGAAATGCGAATTGTAAAGGCAAGGCTTTCACAATCGGTTAACGGGCTTGCGGTGGTGCGACAATCAAATTCCATTTTGTGAATAATCGCAAGACCACCGCCTCTTCCTGTACCCCTGTCCAGCCTCTGGATAGCGTAACCAGCTGGGAGTGCTTGGACAATAGGGAAATTATCCTCGCTGTTGAGCCACGTTTCAGTTAGAAACAACACCTCTGGACTCTCTTCCTCAAGTAATAGGTGAATTTCTAGTGCATGTTTTGACATAGATCGACAATTAACTAGGAACATTTTGAGCCCCATATTGTGATTGGTGGCTGTGGGAGGCCTATTCCTTGGGCAGAGTCTGAACAGACAGTGTGGGCAGA
Source organism: Calotriton arnoldi (assembly GCA_963921515.1). Lineage (NCBI taxonomy): Eukaryota > Metazoa > Chordata > Amphibia > Caudata > Salamandridae > Calotriton > Calotriton arnoldi. Next base: position 213,382 of record CAWUFW010007278.1, on the reverse strand, counting down.
TGCTGATCTCACTGTCGGGCAACATATGGTGTAGGCACTTACTTTGAGGTGCGCCCATCCAACCATTTAGTTGTTTTGAGGTGTAGGAGAGAACATTTTTATCAAGTCCAACAGTATTCCTGGCCCCTGGCGCCGAGCGGGCGCAGACGGGCTTGCCTTTGGCGCGCCGGCGGCGCGTCCGCTGCGCGGTCGCTCAGCGCCCATGCTTTTATCTCCCACCAGAGTTCCCGTCCGCTCTAAGTCCCGCCCTTGCTCTTCCTGCTGGAAAGGAAGTGCAGCAGTGAATATGGCCCCCGTAACCTGTGCGTGGCTCCGGAGACGATAAACCAAAGAAGGTAGGCTACAGGCTACCCAAATGTGCAAAAACGCAGAAATAATCAATTTAAAATTAATGGCAGAGTAGGTTCTTTATACAAGTATCAGATTCAACATGGGCTTTTAAAACATATTTACAGTAGAAACGCTATAATTTTTAAAAAGGTGAGCAGCTAATCACTCGTATCCCCCAACTCACAATTCAAGTATGTCCCTTTCTCTCTTCATCCCCCTTTCACTTATCCATCCATCCTTCCACCCACCCACCCATCTACTCATCCATTCATGAATCCATCCATTGACCCTATTACTCATCCATCCTTTCACTCATGCATCTATCTGTTCTCTCAACCATCCACCCTTTCACTTCTTCACTCATCTATCCATCCTTTTGTCCATCTACCCCCCTTTCACTCACACATCAATCCTTACATCCACCCTTTCACTCATCCATCCATTCACTCTTTCACTTATCGATTCATCAATCCATCCTTTCACTCATCCATCCACCCATTCACTCGCCCATCATCTACCCTTTCACTCATCCATCCATCCTTTCACTCACCCATCCACCCTTTTACCCATCCATCTACCCTTCCACCCATACATCCATCTATTTACCTTTTCTCTCATCCATCCTTCCACTCACTCACTCATCCATCCATTCTTTCTTTCATTATCTATCCATTCACCCTTTCATTCATCCATTCATCCTTTCACTAATCCATCCAGCCATTCACACATTCCTTCACTTATTTACTCACCCACATTTTCACATTATGAGCTGAGCCTTTGTCTGCAGAGTTGTAGACAGAAGAGGCCCATCAAGAACTCCACCTCCCTGTAGTTCCTAAAGCAAGGGGTGGGATGGGGTGGGGGAGGGTTCACTATGCCCCTGCACATAGGCAATCTGAAAACTTAGAAGTCATGAGTCATGCATGATGCACAGTGCCAGGACATGAGGTGAAATGGTGTTGTTTCCAGGGCTTTAAGTGGGGTAAACAAACTGGGGGGTCTCTTCAAAGGGGGTGTTCGATGTAATTAAGGGCATGGCTTAAAACACCTAGGCTAAAAATCTGTGCTTAGCATAGTGTTCCGCCCGACTAGTATTATGTTGTTTCTGTCATTGCATCCAGATATATAACACAGCAAGTATCATTACACCAACAACAAGCCAGAACTATTGGCTTTGTCAATGGTTGTTAGTTGCTTAAAATAAAAAAGCAGCAACCATGGCTTTGTTGAACATAACATTGAAAATGTGTCAGTTCTAAAATGATGAGACAGTGAAAGAACTCTAGCCCCTTCTTTATAACTTGTTTCACAGGCTTCTTTATATAAACTGATTTCTCATGTTGCAGCATGGGCGTTTTACCTTTAATCCATCTAACAGACTGCCCTGCTTAGCAGGAGGAGGCATCCACATGATTTAACAGCCCAGACTGGCCCATTGTCATTCTGTATATGGCAATTAGCCAGCATACTGAATGACAATGGGCGAGTGGGGCTGCTCTTGTGCTCAGTGGAGTGCGAGGCGGCCCCCTCATGGAGCTGAGGCTTCTGGCAGGGGAGGAGTGCTGCTCCCTGTAATGGCCATAATTACAGACAAAAGGCGTCCGTAAAAGGCAGGGCCTGACTGGGAACCGAAATGTGCCATGGCAAACTGCTCGGCCGGCCCCCCTGGGAAATGGGGGGAGGAGGGGACGGCCGAGCTGTTTGCAAGGGCCGGTTCCGGCCGATTTTGTTACAGGGGGCCGATATTGCCGGCCCCGGTAACAAAAACGGTCCCCCAAGGGCCCAAAGCCGGCCCCCACCCTGGCGGCCCACCGGGGAAACGCCCGGTGCCCCCTCTGGCCAGTCCGGCCCTGGTAAAAGGGATCCTCACGGACAGCGGACGTGAGGTCCAAATTACGGACAGTCCGTGAAATTTACGGATGGTTGGTCACCCTACACTGGAAACTAGACAGAAGTGGTGTTGGTCATTTTGTTGATGCGAGGCCAGGCAGAGTTCAGGTCAAGTCACCATCGCCACTGATATACACTCCATGACCTACTTGCAGAAATACTTCCCTGTCGAGCACTTGCACGGTTCGGAAACACCTGAAAAAAAACAGTGGGGCATATTCTCAAGAACTTGTGATAACCATCGCAAAAGTAACTTAACGCAACCTTCAACATCGCAGTCTATCGCGGGAAATTTACGCCGTGTTAACCAAGTATTAACAACACGGCGGTACCATGTGATAGTCTCCAGATAACGCGGCAACTAACCGCGTTAAAATCAACGCCACGCCGCAAAAATGCGAAACACGAACGCAAAAAAAGCTGCGATGAGGCCAATTGCGATACGAAAATCAGCTAAAACCAGCTACAGGCCTGCAATTCACACGCGTCAGGCGGGAACAATCACCATAAAAGTAGAAAAAAAACAGACAAACAAATGCCAAACAACAGCAAAGCACAATGGACGGTGCCGGAGCAAGTACGGAGGAGAACCAGAACCCCACAAGCCCCCCAGAGGACCATCCTGGGACTTCGGGGTCAGGGAAGGGCAAGGACAAGAAGAGTAGGAAGAAGCGGTTCAGTCCGCAGGAAAACAGGATCCTGATAACTGAGGTGACAGAACACCATCAACAACTGTTCGTCACCTCCACTGTGTCATTGGCAACAAAAAATGGACTATGGCAGTCCATCGTGGACAAAGTGAATGCAGTCGGAGTGCTGAAGAGGACAATGGACGAGGTCAAGAGGCGCTGGAATGATGTCAAGCGCAAAACCAAGCTGAAACTCGCCAACAACCTGAAGGCAGCAATGCAGACTGGAGGTGGGAGCCCAGCGCCACAGGAGGAGCTGGACGACATGGAGGAAATGGTGTCCACAGTCATCAGTGGGGAGACGGTGGCAGGAGTTGGGGGCCCGGACACTGCTCAACAGGACCAGACACAACAGCAACAGGGTGAGTAACGACCAGGGCCTGGGGGACAGGGGAGATGGGCACAATGGCACACATGCACAATGAAGTTGAGCACATCTGCGGACAAACCATGCCCCAGACCACCAACTCCCACCAAGAGACCAATGTCCCCAAGTATGCAACATGTCAGCACTGTACAAGCACAGAAGTCAAAGGCACACCTCATGAAAGGGATAAGGGGCAGCAAAATCTGAGCTGCAGGGCGACTCCCCAAAATGCAGCACACACATCACATGCAGAGCACATCTACATTGAGAACAATGTGACACAATCCACAAAACACCTACAACAGAACACAGGACACAACTGGTGCCGCTAGGTGCAGACACTGGCCAATCACATTTGGCATTGCAGGGAAATGTGAGTTGATAATGTACAAGTACAAACACACACACGTCTGTTGTCGAAATGTCCACTGTCCCCCATCAAATAGGCAGGTCCTCCCAAACAGCCACAATGTACCCAGTCCTGCTGTCTGTATGTAAACATGTACAATGCGACAACATACATGTGGACACCTTGTTAAACTGCATCTCCCCTTCACATTGCAGAGGGAGAATCAGTCAGTCAATAGTTTATTGTATATGATTACTTAAAATCGTTACAATTAACAATTTAAAATATTTCGATTTATAAAAAACACTCAATAGCATCAAGCTATACCATTTTTAAAATCCGAACGACATTAATAATGCGCATAAGCTGTTGAATAAGCTTTACATTAAAATTTAAACAAACTACAACATTTTTCTATTATTCAAGTTAACCCATAATTGGTTAGGCTTTTAGTCCGCTTGTTACATGGGCTTGTGGAGTGCTGCCACGCTTAAACTAAACCCAGGCCGACCTTATTCATGCTTTTTTAGTTTCCTCTAAATCGACTTGTTGTAAAAGTTTCCTTACTTCTGCCAAATATTTTACACCCCGGCAGGCCAAGATTATGGAGGACCCTTCCAACCAACGTATCACGGCTTGCCTGCAAGTTCGAATGTTCAATTAATTAAAAATGGGTTTTAAGAGCAGTCTCCTCAAATCCTTGACTGCAGGGCATGCACATAGCAGGTGAGTTAGTGTCTCATTACAAAAACCACATAGGCGACAGTGTGCTTCTTGATGGTTGCTTTTCCAGGATGGCTGCAGGTCTTTTGAATTGATGTGTAAGAGTTAATCACAGTCCACCCATGCCGACGTTTGGAAGTTGCTATTTTATCTTCCAAGAAAGACTTCTTCTTTGCTACGTTATTAACCGATTTACCGAAAATTGCCCGGTCCGCCATGCTGTCCCATGTCATTTGTATGTCAAGCTCCGCCAATGATTTTCTCAGATGGGCTCCCCATGAATTTGAAATGTCTTGATCCATCTGGTTTTTAATTTCTTCCCAGCATAGACTATTCAATGACCCTGGCTCAGATGAGCGAAACTTATGGCATAACTTCACGAAGCCGCTCATGCCCTGGAATTTCTGATTCTGGAGGCCGAATTCCAACCGAACCTGAGCTGGGGAGGCAGACTTTGGTAGGTTGAAAACGGCCTTGTAAACCTTAGTCTGGAGTTCGTTTAACAGTTCAGCCTCTTTACCGCACCAGACGACAAGGGCATACGACAATGTGGGCAGAATTTGTGCTGCCATAACTTTTAAAAGATGGATATGGTTCGGGCAGCCCAATTTTTTATACAGTAATCTATATGCGAAGATTAATGATTGCGTTTTTGCTTTTAAGTCCACTTTGTGTTCCTTATATGTTGAACCCCGCCCCAGTTTTAGGCTGAGATATTTGTAGGACGCTTCCTCTTCTACTGTTGACCCTTTTTACGAACCATTTGAACTTGGTTTTTTTAGGGTCCACTAGGCGTACAACCTTAGTTTTCTCTTTAATTAGTTCCAAGTTTTCTTGGTCCAAATAAGTTACTAAGTTATTGATCGCTCTTTGTAATCCGATAGGGCTTTGGCTCAACACCACAATATCATCTGCGTACTGTAAGAAGGGAATTGGCTCTTTAGACAAGTTTGGCGGATGGCAATCGGCTGCGTGCATGTATTTAATGATGTCTGCCAGGAACAGGTTGAATAGGCTCGGGGCCAGGACGCAGCCTTGTTTTAGGCCTTGCTGCGTGTAAATGCTGGCGGTGGTACTACATCCATCACCTAATTTCACTCTTGCCCAGGTTTCACTGTGTAGGGCTATTATTGCGTCCAGTAATTTTCTCGGTAACCCCCAAGCTCTTAGTTTTTCCCAGAGACGATTTCCGTTTACTCTGTCGAATGCGGCTTTCAAGTCGACGAAACATGCAAACAACCGAGTTTTCTTTTTTGCCGCTTTTTCAGTTAAAAGTGCCAAAATTGCCAAGTTTGTTAAGGTGCCCATTCCTGGTCTAAAACCCGTTTGAAACTTGGGGATTATGTTCCTTTCATCCATCCAATCTTGAAGATGAAGTAGTAGGCAGGATCCGTATATTTTAGCCTCTACGTCGATCAACGATATCAATCTGTAGTTCTCAGGCTTATTATGATCTCCTTGTTTAAATATTGGGTGAATGATGTTCCCTTTCCAAGATTTGGGGACATTATTCTGTCTGTAAATCTGGTTAAAAAGCGGCGTGAGATAATCTGCCCAAAAATCCGGAGCATATTTAAAGAGTGCATTCGGAAGCCCATTCGGGCCTGCCGCACCCTCTGTTTTTAATCGTTTTATTATTCCTCTTAATTGTTTGGTGTCGATCAGGTTATTTGAATCGTTACAGCTTGCCTCTTCTCCTAGATCTTTATATTCTGGCTGGGGCAGTCTGGTGCTTTTTCTACATCGGGTCTTTGATCTTGTAATGATTCCGAGGCCGCTGTCGCCTTGGCGCACTTTTCATGCTCCGTACTGCTGTACCTATTTTGTACGTGCTGTATCCAGATTTTTTCCTGCTTCTTGTTGCAGTTTAGAACCCTTTGTCAGATTATTTATGATGCCCCAGAATTCCCTGCTATTTGGCAATTTACTTGCCCACAGTAGTTTTGTCCAGATTATTTCTTTGTATGATGTTTTCGCTTCCCTCAGCATCTTCTTGTATTTATTCCGTAATTCCTTCAGTTTACCCTTGTCTGTTTTCCTACCCATTTTTGCCGCCACGGCTTGGATTCGCACCTCTCTTGCGATACTTCTCTTTTCATCTCGTAAAGAGAAGTTAAACCATGGCTCCTTCCTGGTGTCTATTCTTTTTTCGCTTCCATTAATGGCTGGAAATTTTCGGATGAGGACAAGGCACAAATATTCCCAACTTTTTACTCGATTTTCTTCTGTCGGGGGCCCTATTTGACTCATATATTCCTTAAGTGTGTCCAGTATAGTCGTCATATCTAGTCCTCGCCATTTTAATTTCCGCATGTTAAACTTTTCTGCATGTTGTACAAGCGTGTTTATTTTTTGGTCCCGAGCGAGGGTCATGTTGATGTTTGTAATATGCGGGAAGTGATCGCTTTCTATGCGTGGACGAACTTGGAATGAGACTATTCTTGGGACAAGATTACTGCTGGTAATAGTGAAGTCTATTGTAGATCGAATTTTTCCACTCAAGTGTGTTATGGCCGCTGGCATATCCCCTGTTATATTACCATTCAGGATAGACAGACCGTGGCTTTCTAACTCTCGCGTTATTATTTGGAATCCCCAGACCTCCTGCCTCTTTCTTTTGTTCTCTTCGTTTTTTATTAGGTTACTATTAAAATCTCCTGAGATGATCAAAGGGCAGAGTTCATGTGATTTTTGCAGCGCACCGATCAAATTCATTAGTATTGTAAATTTTTCCTTCTGATTCTTTTTTGCCAGGTGAACATAGACGTTGACTAGTATTAATTGCCAGTTTAATTTGTTCAAATCAAGCTTTCCGGTAAGTTTTATAACTTGCAACCAGTTTACCCCAGCATCTAGTTCTTCTGTTTGCCAACCATGTTTTTGTGATATCTAGAGAAAAATGGAAGATTGTGCCTTTTTATGCTGAATAAATTCCAATAGTTCTTTGATGCTTTTCAAGTGCGTTTGTATTTATTAGTGTTTCCATACATATAACAGGAACAAGAGTAGTGAAGAGACAGCCGACACGTGTTTCGCCCAAGTGGCCCATCGGCCGAGGGCTTTTTCAAGGCAAAGGTCTGATAGTGAAGGTCGTATTCCTGTGGTTCGTGCTGTTTAGATCTCTGTGGTATGCTGAATAAGTCTCTGCGGTCCCAGGAACCACTAAAGATTGGGCCCTGACAACTGTAGCACAAAAGCCCAGATCTCTCCACCCATCTCTTTTGTCCATGTTTTTGTGATATGTATGTTGATAAATCTCCTCTCGGGTGACCAAAGATTGAGAATCTTTCTGCTAGGGTGTAATGTTCTATATAACCCGCTATTGATACTGGGTTCATGTTCCACGTTTCTTGGAGCAATATTAGGTCTTGTTGTTAAAAAAAGGACAAAGTTTCATGGTCATGACCCATGTTTTTAAAGCCATGGACATTCCATGAACAGATCTTGATCATATCCTGGCTCCCATCCCCAAGGACACGATCATGCCTCGGGCCTTCTATTGAATCCTGCCTGTTAGCCTGAGCTAGCTGCCCCCGCCTTTTGTCTTCCGAGATTGACTTTGTCTGTTCGTTAGGTGCGCTTGTTACTTAGTGCCTTTGGCACCCAAGACCAATCCATGCTATCACATGTTTGGTGTTCGAAGTTTGATGGACTCGCTATTACCTTAACCTCGATTGAATTGGCTGGCCTTGGTGGCGTGGTGGAACGAGCGCCGCGTAGACATGTTTTTTGATTTTTCCCAGATGTGTATTCCGTTTTTTGATTTGTGTGATTTATTAGGAGGGGGTAAGGGTACCTTGGGTGTTTAAGGGGCCTCAGCGTAATTCCCCAAACTTCAAATGTTGATCTCATTGCATAGGGAGAATCAACACCTCCTGCAGAGCAGCCCGACCCTCTCTTCTCTGGAGACGAAGAGGACCACCACAGCTTCGACTCTGACGCCCTCCAACTGCTCGTGGACAGCCTACGCAGCCCACTTCCAGGAGCTGGGCAGCCCAGCTGCTACGAGGAGACCCCACCCCCTGCACAGACCACACAGCAGGCAGCACCCACCACCACTGCTGCCTCCCAGGACCCCCACGAAGAACACATGGCCTTCCAACGCCATGTTTTGGGGTGCCAGGAGAATCTGGCTGAACAGGTGCGGGTGGGCTTCGACCGCATGGCAGACAAACTAGATGCCATACATGGGTGTCTAAGTCCCATCAGGGACCCCTCACGGTCCCTAACGGACACCCACACTCCGCTCCATGCTCTCCAACGGACCATGGCTGACATCGCTGGAGCCCTGACTCAGAGAATAGTACAACTGTCCAGTCAGAGTGGCTCTAGCGATGTCACACGGGAGTTGGGAAACATGCAGAGGTTAATGGAGACCATGGAGCGGACGAATGCGGAACGAACGGCTGCCACGGCTGCACACCAGCGAGAGGTAGCTGGGTTCTTCAATGACCTCAGGACCATCCTCATGGCATTGCTGCCACAAGGCCTGGCGCGGATGCATGCTGCTGCCACCACTCCATCCACATCTCCGCCCCCTGAAGTGTCAGTGCCACACAGTGCGGCAGACCTTCCACCTCCGGCCACTGATGTGTCACTGCCACACTGTGCTGGAGACAGAACACCACCACCCACACGTGAGGCACATGAAACAGCAGAGAACGAAGATGCGGATGATTCTGCCTTCGTGGTAAGAAGGACGCAGCAGCATGCATCTCATCCATAGGTCCGGCTTCAGCTTGGTACTGCCCTCTGCATCATCACCTTCCACTGTCCCCCGATGCACTCTGCGACACTCACGTTGGACCTCGACATGGACTGCCATAAGCGGTTTGATCGCCACTGACACAGCAATCAGACTGCAGACTGAACTCTTCCTCTTCCTTTGGACTTGTCATTCCCTGAAGGACCCTGGCTGGCCCACCACGGGACAACATCGTCATGTGGGGTTTGCATGGCCCTGTACTGCTCCAGATGCAACACTCCACTGAATGTGCATTAAACATTCATATTCACACAGATGTGTCATGTCTATGGTCTTTCAAGTGTGGAAGTATGGATGAATGTAGGCTCACTGGACTCCTCTTACGTCCATGTGGCTCATGTCGTAGAACAGGGGTCACAGGGTGACACATAAAAAATGTAAGTCTGTTTTTATATAGCGCAGCTACTCACCCTTACGGGTCTCAAGGCGCTGGGGGCCGTAGTGGAAATTAAGTGAGCTATTGCCCAGAGTCACATGGTGCTGAGCTGAGCTGCCGCCGGAGGAGGGGATCGAACCGTGAACCCTGTGCTCCGAAGTCAGCTGCCCTGGCCGCTGCACCACACCTCTCCCGCTGCACCACACCTCTCCCACATTGCCCAATGCGGTCCGGGTGGCGCTGACACAACAACAGGGACACACGCATGAGTTACTTCCTTGTCCAGCCCAGTACGGAACCATGCCCAGGGCCCCGGGGTCATTTACAAACCCTTACGCTAGACTGGCATACGCCAGGCCAGACCACTCCGCTTACGCTCACAGGGGGGGACGGCAACGCTACATGTCCCATGTCTTTCCTGTAGTGATCTGCTCCTCACAGGTCTAGTTGTCAGCATGCCACAGCCACTCCCTCACGGCTGGTTTACACCCACACCACAACAATCCAGCACACGCGTCACAGGACATGTGACCCTGCCAATAAAAAGGGCCGGGCGCACATGCTCGACGCCATTTCCACTCTCTATCTGGGTGCATCCGTGTGGTGTTAATGTAGGCATGAGGGCCTCGGGCCCTGCAACATCACATTCCCCAGGACCGGAGGTGACATGATGGCATCCGCAACACGATACCCAATCATACAGGGTCCATGACTTTGGGACACAGATTTGGTGGCACCGGATACATTGCGGCCGGCACAGGCACACCGCCACGGGACGGTGACTTTGGGTGCACTGAGGTAGGGGCACCTTAAGTGCTGAGCGGATGTGCAGCCTGCGATGATGCCGGGTGCACTGGTATGTCCTCTGCCATAGCAAAATCAAGACCCAGAATCATATGTGAGACCTGGTGGCCTGCGGAGCGGGGCTGCATGATGTGGAGGGTGCCATGTCTGCGGGCCCCGGGCATGTGGCTTGCAGCAGCATGTGGTGGGCCCTCCTTGCTACACGCCAAGGGCGGAAGGTGAGCAGTGAGGCCTGGGTGCGCAGGGGCGGGCATGCACCGCTGGGCGGCGGGAGGGGCTGGGATACATCTGCCTGGGTGCGCAGGGGCGGACAGGCGATTATGTCTTGTGCAATTGTATGTACTTTGCCATTCATGTATCTGGACTCTGTTTCAGATGACGGATCTGTTTCAGATGTGTGACCTGGTGAACTGCACTACATACCGGTACGTGGTTGGAGACACACCGGTGGCAGCAGGTGAGCAGTGTGGCCTGGGTGTGCATTGTCGGCACTCTCTCTCCCTGTCCATCTCTTCTGTCCGTCCGTGTGTGACCTGGTGAACTGCACTACATACCGGCACGTGGTTGGAGACACACCGGTGGCAGCAGGTGAGCAGTGTGGCCTGGGTGCGCATTGTCGGCACTCTCTCTCCCTGTCCATCTCTTCTGTCCGTCTTTCTCTCGCTCCCCCTCTCTGTCCGTCTTTCTCTCGCTCCCCCTCTCTGTCCGTCTTTCTCTCGCTCCCCCTCTCTGTCCGTCTTTCTCTCGCTCCCCCTCTCTGTCCGTCTTTCCCTCGCTCCCTCTCTTTCTCTCTCTCTCTCCTTCGCTCTCTCTCTGTCCTTTGATGTGCGCAAGACACACCTTCTCATCATGATTTTTGTCTTGCAGGCTGTGACCTACGGATTGTCCCGAGGGGAGCCGCCATGTGTCTTCATTTCTGTTCTGTGTTTCTTTGAATAGATTTTCATTTGTTACATCGAAGGTGAATGTGTGATGCTCATTTTTGTGACGACACATGCATGTCACCAAATGTGATTGTGCGACATCGGGCGGATTATTTAGCACATGATTCCGTGTAGTTGATGTGGCATGTCTTTGGCCGGGAGGGGGGGGGCCCCGGGAAGGGGGGGGTACTGGGGGTGGTGGCGGTGGGTGTTGTGGCCCTGTTGGGGCTCCAAGCTGCATGATCAGTGGCTCCATGGCATCTGTTGCCCTTCAGGTGTGGCTCTGGGCTGGGCTCCATTTTGTGGTGCAGGCTGTGGTCCAACTTTGCACCAGGTCAGAGCAGGTGTTAATTTCCTGCTGCTAACGCGCCTTATCACCTGTTTTGTGGTCTTATCGCTGATCTGGCTGCTCGTTGAGAATGTTGCGGAGTGGTGTTTTCGGGGCTTTTTGCAAGGGAACGCCTACTCTGCATCTCATTAGCGATAGTTGCGGGGGTCATCTGTGGCGATGTTTTTTGCGGCTGCTATCGCAGGTAAACTGGTGTTATGGGCGTTAACACCAGCTTGTGAATGGGGCGATAAATTTATCGCAACTTTGGCTGTGATAAAGTGCCGTTAACTCGGCGATGGCTCCTTGAGAATATGCCCCTCTGTGTGTGTTTTTGCTTCGATTCCTGTTCCGCTCCACTCCCTTTTTGACCGACTCACAGCTTGACCGCTCCTTAAAGAGACGCCCCCTCTTGTTCTCAGAGTGTCTTTGCTGCCCCCTTCCTGCCTTTCATCCAGGCAGCCTTCCTTCTCTCTGGGGGTCCCAGCTGACCCTACCTGTGCACGCCAAAAACTCTATATTTTTAGTCAATCTAAGGGCAAAGTATGTGTGGTGGGCACCATTTGGCCGTCCGTTCCTAAATATTTTGGGGAGGGAGAGCCCCTCTCAAATCTGGGTTAGGAAGAGATTTCCTCGCTCTCCATAGATGAAATTATTTACGCCTCCCAGTTTCAGAGTTGACTGCCACCACCGCGAGCTGCCTACGTTTAAGAGGAAGGTAAGGTTTCTAGCTAGTATGCCGAATGCTGTTCTGCCGTATCTCTTCCCAGCTATCCTGACCCTGGCCCACGGTAGGGCGGCGGCCCCCTTGCGCACTCCTAGTGCAGGCCTCAAGGTGCTGTGAGCAGCTGGAACCTGCTCCCCTGTAATGTCACGTGGCTCCGAGACTTCAGACAGGATGCTGCAGTTGCTGTTTGTTTGTAGAACTCTCCTTAATAAAGTTAAATGATTCCCCTCTTAAAGTCAGCGTTAAACTTTTCTCTGGTGACTGTTTTTTAGAACCCACGCGCTCAACGCTTATAAATTGAAAACATCTTAGTTAATGAGCGCAAGATGTGCAGGCCACAGCTGCGAACATCATTCATTAGTTTAATTGTGTAAATTAAGGCACCCTACTCCAGCACGCCTACTTCATTTGGAGAGTTGCCAGACAAAGCAAGGGCTAATAAACTGCAATTAGACAAAATAAAAGAAGTGCAAACAACTTAGCGAACGCTTTTAGTAACCTAGCTCATTAAAACGCAGCCAAGAGAAATAAGCGCCTTCGGTGTCAAAGAAAAACCTTTCGTCTGTGGCAGGATTGGCGATTACGCCGATGGGTAATTCTCCTCCAGTCAGAATTCCTCACGTCACAGTCTCACCATCATGGTGGTGATGTATTCATTCACCAGCTGGCGTTTTTATCTTGTCTGTGGCCAATCAGGTGCAAGACTAGACTGAACGGCTGCTCACGTGAGTCGGTGGCGTTCTTACGTCATGACAGGTGGCGCATAGGGAGCCTTGGCACATCTTGAAATGGCCATTGTTATAACATGAGTGATGCAAAGAGGTGTAAAATGACCCTATCGGAGCAAATATCTCATGCTTATATTGAAGCATTCAGCGATGTCAAGTTACAGATTAACCTAAATTTGGGGCCAGATGTATGAAAGTGATTACGCTAAATTGCACACCTGATGTTCCCTACTAAATATAGCGTAAGCGATCGATCTTTTATTTACCTAAAGTGGTTGAGGGGAGGAAACAACTCAGATAAATATCAGCAAAGTCGTCATGCCTGGAAAGACCACCAACTCCAAAGTGCAGTTTGAATATTTATTATAAGGCCAAAAACAATTGGATGTAAATACATCTCAGTAGCAAAGTATAGAGGTACAGAAAAATTAATACAGAGCCAAGTTTACGAATATAAGTAATTCGGCCCAAAAGACAGATGATTATAAATTCCAAAATCACAACGCAACACAGAATGGATGCGATATTCAGCTCTCGACTCATCGAAAGAAATCAAAATCTTTCCCTACACTGCTCTACATTGAGGGCCCTTCCTGTCTCTCTTCTATCATTCCCCAACGGTGTCAGCACGTGTTGACTTCCTAAGAAGTACTCACGTCAAATGGGTCGTTTTAGCTTATAGCTATGGAGCTCGCTCTAAGATGCTCCTTCTCCTCCGAAAGCTAGCAGAAGTCTCCTCTCGCTGTACCTGCGCATCATACAAAAGATGGGATTCAACCCACAATACGTCATTCTTCTTAAAACTTTCCATTGTACCTCTATGCAGTAGCTTTTTCTTTCATGGCACAAATTTAATTAATGATATCTTCTTTCCAGTGGCCTTGGCTTTCAGACAGACCAGATACGCAAGGCATCCTCCCTTCTCGCTTCCCAGCCATCTTCAAAGACATTCCGGGTCTCTCCTTAACTCTGAAAATAACGATATTCTTGCACCTGCAGTTGGATGAGAACATTCTCATTTCGAACACAACAACATTTAATTATTTATTTCTCGAGAGCAAGGAGAATCGAAACTTTAAGACTTTGGGCCTATAATTCAGGCAACTTAAACTAACCACAATTACGGTGTATAGAAATAATATCGTCCTGCACATTATGCATGAAGGAATCATAATACATACAAAATTCAATGCGTTCACTAGTTTTCAACATCAAATGATTCAAATAAATTTCTTAATAGTCGTAAAACACTGCAAACAATACGAATACATGAGAGTGCGTTTAAACCATGAGTATAGTGCACTCATACAAAATAGAGTGCTATCAGCGCTCTATCAAAAGTTCTGAATTTCGATTTCCTAATTGTGATTTTTTGTTAAATCGCAATTAGGTAATCGCAAAACAGAATGCGTGATCGAGTTGGGGCCATATTTTGAGACTTACATTTTTGTCACTTCTAGATTTTGGTTATTGCATTTTGCGATTACCAAAATTGCGATTTCGGTCGCAAATTGCGACTGCAAATACAGAGAAGCACTTTCTGTTTCTGGGTAATGATCTCAAAACCAGGAAGTGCTTCTCATTTCAATCCTGGAAAGCAGGCCGAGAGGAGGTGGTGCGCAGCCCCCAGTGCAATTCACGATCTGAGCAGCCAGCTACAGCTTTCTACACCAGCAACACCAGTCAAGAGCCTGAGGAGGAGGCTGGGGACAGAAAAAGAAAACTCAAGTTCTCTGAGGAAGAACTTGGCATTTTAACAGAAGAGTGCTGCAACAATCATGACTTCCTGTTCTGAGGATCTTCCATGACTGTCCCGGAGGATCAGAAAAAAATAATATGGTAGAAGATGCAGCAATTAATGGATGCTGTTAATTACAGATAGATAGCTGTGACAATAACTGAAAGATGTTGTCAGTCACTAGAAAGTCTACAGAAAGAATACCTGTTCAAAGGCTGGTGCTACCTCAGTATATGCCCCTGATACCTTTTAGTGCAATGGTGGTGTTACTCCAAAGCATAACAAACCACAAAATCATAAAACAATATACTGTGATACAGCACCGTGTTCTGGGGCAAAAAATGAACTGAGACCACTAAACATGCTCCAGAGAGAAAAAGAAGTGTGACCCAAACAGAATAGAATATCCTCCAAGGCATACTGAATAAACCAACTAAGAGTAGAACGCACACCTCATGGCCACTGCAGCCATGTGTCATTCTCCCCACAGCCACCATCATTGGATGAGGATGGTGTCCAACAGACTCATAGGCCAATCCTGCAGCCAGTTGTGATGCCACGACACAGGTTTTTTTTCCCCAAAGTCCGCTATCACATTTTTTCTGCATATTTCTAGATGCCATGCTGCTCTATCTCAACCGCTACATTTACTTACCAAGAAATGCTTGGTTGTTAAATTTCCCTATGTCATAGGGTGTATAAATAGAGCACATGTTCCAAAGGAAGCGTCTCATGCCAACCAAGCATCTTTCAGCAAGGAAATTATCGAATGCACTCCTACAATTTATTCTTATTAATGTTGAAGAATGCTCAAGGCAACAGTTTGGCATGCAAACTTGAGGGTGCTTAACCCCAAAAGCACCTGTGTAAAACTGTAAATAACTGTTGCGCCGTCGCGCCCCAGACTCAGGATGCACTGCCGGTATTGGCAAAAGCCGATAGTGTCACACTATAAATCCAGGAAACATCAGTAATCCGAAGTAATCCAACGTTGAACAATTTTTAACGAAATTCACACTGAGGCGAAGTGTTTCCAAACTTTAATGTTCAAGAAATGCCTATCCAGGCGTTTTTCAGGAACACGTTAAAATACACTGTTTGTCCCTGGGTAACCTTGCGAACAGTAACCCAATGCATTTCGGGCTAAGGGCCCTTCGTCGGCAGAAAATAAACTTGCAAATACCCAGTTGTTTGGTGAGCTTGAGGGTTGCATGCTGCAAGTTCAGTGCCTACAACATAAGCAGATAAGCATAGTTAACAAAGAACTGCAGCACATGCAGCGATGTATATCATTTGGCCTCAATAATGTGGCCAATCGATTGGTGGAAAACCAAGAAAGGATGGACACAGAAATGGACAGTCTCACCGATGCTCTTGAGAAATTATCTCTAGAACTGGCAGAGGATAACGTCTATCAAAGGCATAGAGAGAGAAGCACTGCAGCATGGATGCATGGGTTAACCCATTCCATTGGGTGATTGGAACATGCCACTTCAGCCTCATTGAGGAGGACAGTCAATCGCCAAGTGGAAATGGGCAACTTTAGTGGGGACGTCTCAAGGGGCTTAGGGCAGATTACCTCTGTAGTTGAGGCACTACAAACTGCCCAAATAGCTTGTGGGGTCGCTGCTCAACTCCACGAAGATGAAGAAATCTCTAGGGTCAGCAGCATCTCTGCTACAGATGTACACTCACTGTGATGCAGCAGCACCGTACTCCTGCTGCACAACATATCACCACAAACCTTCAGGACACATCCTCCAAAAGCAGTAAAGGTCACAGTACGGGAAGTACTAATAGTGCCTTAGTTTTATGTTTTCGGTGACTTAACTGACATTTGATGTGGACATTATTTACCATTTAAATGTTAAAATAAACAATTTGATATAACAATTTTAAAGACCTGACAGGAAAGGTTGTTTTGCTTTGAAGCATCAAACAAACATTGTAAAATTGATCTTATTTGTATTTTCACATATGACTTATCTTGAAAAGTAATTGTTGGCAATGCGGTCCCGTCGCCGTCTTCCTTCCACTGCTCTACTCTCATCTGTTGGCTGCTGAACAGGTGGCTCAAGATCTTCCTCCTCCAAATCCGAGTCTGACACGGTGATACATAGGCCTCTCCTGGTTGCAATGCTATGTAGAATGGCATGTGTTGCCGCTATTTTGCATGCATTTTCTGGAGCGTATTGTATGGCACCACCACTTTGATGTAGACACCCAAAATGACTTTTCAGTAAGCCAAATCTCATCTCAATCACACCTCTGGTGCTCTGTTGTATCACCTTTCATTTTGGGTAGTGACAGACAGGCATGGTGTCAAAGTTCATGGACATAGGGCATACGCACTATCACCTAAAACAAGAAAATATAGATGAGTTTTTTTCATTTAGCATTTAGAAGCTCAAGTGTATGTCATTATATTTAGTGTCAATACCTAACAAAAATCCATCATCAAACTCCCCTCTTTCCACCTGTCTGTATATTCCACCGTGCCTAAAAATGAAGGCGTCACAGGTGCTTCCTGGGTATTGTGACACAATTATTATCAGTTATTATTTTGTTTGCGTCACACACCACTTGAATGTTGAGAGAATGTGTGTTTTTCCTGTTTCTAAACAAATATTCTAGATGAGATGGAGGACAAATAGGAACACGTGTCCCATCTATACACGCTATGACATGGGGAAATTTAGCAGCCCTGTAAAATTTTAATGTAGTGGATTGAATTTCCTGTGCATTTCAGGGTAAGTAAATGTAGTGGTTGATATAGAGCAGCATGGCATCTAGAAGTCAGTGGAAAAAAATGTGAAAGCACACTTTGGGAAACTGCAACAGCTATCACACCCTAGTAACTGCCATAGGGGAAAAGGTGTAATGAGCGCAACACCTGAACATGGGTGGGGATAGAATTGCTGCATAGAGTATTCTTTTATAGATGTTGCTTTAACGTTCCATGATCTCTATTATTACAGTGCTACTTAGCCTGTATTTGTCGTAAATCTCATCCCCATTAGAAAATGGTCAGCCTGACTCTGAAAATCCTCTCATGTCTCCCCTTCCTCCGCTGCAGATCATCAAGTATTCGCATCCACTTCGCAATCACATATATATATATATTTTTTTTTTATAAACTCTTTTTATTAAGCAGTTAGTTGAGAACCACAGATCAATCATAAGCAATGAAATATACTCTTTGTGGGCCTCTCGCAGGGGGCCTGTATAACAACAAATATCAAAGTGTGACCCAGTCTTAGTCCCCTAGGGTGACTTCCTATGTGTTAGGGCGGGTTAAGGGCCCGCTACCCGATCACTTAGTGACTTAGTGCCCTTCCCGTCCCCCTCCGCTGCTAGTCCTTCGGTGCCCCTGTGTTGCATCCATGGTCCCCAGATCTTTTCGAATTTGCGTGGGCAGCCCCGGGAGCGTTATATTGCGCGTACCGCTAGCTGGAACCAATCAAGGTCCTCCTTCCAGTCTTGGGCCGTGGGAGGTCTGTTTGCTCCCCATAGCCTAGCTAAGTTGCGCTTTGCCATCCCTGCTGCCATGTTGAGCCAGCTATGTGAGTGGCTGGGCCACTTCTCCACACTGTCATATTTATAACTGAAAAATATAGCCATTTTTTAAGTTGGAGAAATTTAAAATGCAGAAAAATGTTCCATATTATGAATTTGTTTTTCAGAACATGTTTCTGCACTTCAGATTTCTCACATTTAAAAATAAGTGGTTGTATGTTTGTGTTATACATTTAACAGTGCCACATATGGTGAAAGATATGTCCTGTGCCACAAGTACACACGACACTGGGTTCAGTCACCTTTACACATATATCCCATAAATAAGCACGCATGTCCATACATCCCCAAAGACCACACTCTCACTGACATACATGGCAGCCCTGTCAAAGAGCCCCTAGCAAAAGTATTTTGTTCAAACCATAGTCTTTGGCTCTATGGATATTCAGCTTAAATGAAAAGAAACTGGATGTGGGGGTGTCTGGTAACATTGTGTGAGTGGCTTGGCCTTTAGTAGTTCACATTGAATTTCACTGATCAGAAGTAGTTCTCAGTGCAGAAAAAGTTGGAGACCCCCGGTTTAAAGTATTTATACAGAGCTCAAACAATAATAAAGTGAAAACACAACTCCACAAAATTCTCACACCAATTTAGAAAAAAGAGTACATTTTAATAAATTATTTGATAACAATCCAATCAGTGTAACCGGAGTATGAATTTTGAAAGTTTAAAGTGAATTCCAGTGCATATAAGATGAAAGCGGCAACTGCAGACATCTAGACAGGTCGTATACAAGAAGTGGATTGGGCCCCTGTCTCTGCTTACCTTCAGACTAAGAAGAAAGTTTGCAGAAAAATGTTTGAGAAAGTAAATTTCAGAGGAGCAAGGTAACTGGCGGTGTCTGAGGAGGAGGTGTCATCGTCAGGGAGCCGCTGGCCGAAGTCACAGTGATTAATCCTTTGTTTGGACATAGTGGCCTATCTGGAAGTCGAAGATCTCCAGCGATACAAAGCTGCAGGCTGTAGCTGATGAGGGCTCTATGGTGCGCCAAAGTTGTGCGAGGAGCTGAATAGGATTTGCTGCTGCAGAGAAGAACGTAGCAGGAGCTGGTGCAAAGTCAGGCCAACCAACGATGCACCATAGAAGATCGACAAGCACGTTGGTCCAGTCTCCTCTCGGTTCTCAGAGCACTTTTTGGTCAAAATGTTTGGGATTTGAGCTATCTGGGCACCTTTAACACCACTATTTGGGAGGAATATACAAAGGCCAACTGCCACTCACACCTAGTCATGTGACCCTGGAACAGCCTGCAGCACCAAAGGTTAGGACAAGAAAATTCCACCTTTCTAAAAGAAGCATTTTTAGAATTGTGACTTAAAAACCGACTTTATCATGAAAGAGGATTTTAAATTACTATTACCTCAGATACCAAATATGACTTTGCTTCCTACTACCAATCTAAAGTTAGTATGTATTACATGTAATAAGGTAACCCAATGTTATCCTATGGGAGAGGTCGGTCTCACAGTTGAGAAAAATGAATTTGGGAGTTTTTCACTACCAGAAAATGTAAAACTTAACAGTACATGTTCAACTTTTTATTTAGAATGCACCCTGCCCTATGGGCTGTCCAGGGCCTGCCTTAGAAGTGACTTATATAGGAGATTTTGAATTGGCAAGGGGGATATTTTGCCAAGTCAGATTGGCAGTTTAAAACTGCATACAGCAGACCTGGGACATGTTTTAGGGGCTACTTAAGTGGGTGGCTTAATAAGTGCTGCAGGCCCACTAGTAGCATTACATTTATCAGCCCAGGGTATATGGCATACCACTTTCCTAGGATCTTATAAGTAAGTTAAATATGCAAATTATATGTAAGTCAATCTTTTCATGTTTTAGGGTGTGAGCACAAGCACTTTAGCACTGGGTAGCAGTGGTAAAGTGCACAGAGGCCTATGGCCAACAAAAACGAATTCAGCAAAAATAGGAGGGGTGAAGGCAAAACGTTCGGGGGAAGACCACCCTAAGAATGACAGGTCTAACAGCAAAAAATATTTGCTATTTCGAAATCACAAAAGTGTTTGTACTATGAGCCCAGTATCTTAAATAGCAATTTGTTAGGATTCATTATTTAAGAATACCAGGCCACTTGTATGAAGAATGCAATTGGTAAAATGGGTCAATAACATCAACTTTAACCAAATGCATTCGTACTTGTGAAGCAACCTATTTACTAATAGGTTAATTCACAAAATAAAGAATAACAGTGTGTTACTGTAAGATATTGGGAATATTAGTTGACTGGGGTGAGAACCCACCTCAAATAATAATCACGATCCCTTTGAGGGTGAACCACAAAAGTCACTAAATACACCTAGTTCAGCCGGGAGTGTGCTCCGGTAAGTCAAGGGGCCAGCGGCAAACGGGGGAGGGTGCGGTGAGTGTTGCACACCAAAAGCACAGCAGGCAGCGGAGAAGGTCGGAAGAAGGTGACTAGGGCTGGGTGACACCTGGCTGGTTGGCTGCCTTTGAAACAGAGGTCGGAATGCCTGAGCCCAAAATGGTAAAATGTCATGAGAGCCAAAGAACAAATTAGAGGAGTTGGAAAGCACAGAAAGCACAGAGAGACACAGAGGAGGCTCCAGTGAGGTCTGGGAAGGCGACAAAGGGCTGTTTGTTTCCAAGAGACATTCAATATTCAATACATTGAGCTCACTGGAGACATTCTCCCCCCAAAGAGCACCATTACTGTGAGGTGGGGAAAGATCAGAGGTTCTCTGCCCCTCTGGAGCAAACAAAAGAAAAATACTCCAGCGACCCTGGAAAAGGAAGAGGAAAAGGGATCTCAGGCCACTCCAAAAGCCAACTTAAAATCACAACAAAGTTCTGGCTTCTAAAAAATGCAAGTTTTGCTATACATTCAAGCAATAAAAACATTGCAGGCTTGCCCGTGCCCCTGAGCCAATAGTAGTCACATATTCAACCGCCCACAAATCCATAAGCCCTCAAATCCAGCACCTGGCCACAAATTTGGCCACATCACCAGTAACGTCCAAAGCAGCGACCCCTAACATGGATAATTCAGAGGACACCGATAGGGGCACAACCGCAAGTGGGAAGCTAGAACTACGAGATGACCAAAGCAGTACGGCAGTGATCCAGCGCGGCTAATATAAATTTCTCCTTAGGACACGAATCCAGGTAAAACATTCACGTCTATTAAACCATATGATGGTGGGGCCCATGACACCGTATATCATACACTCATTCATTCACTGGATTACACACCAAGGAGAAAATGAGTTGCTGGAGGAACGGGATACCTTGTTAAATTTGACAGAATAACACCTTAGACATTATATACATCAACTTTGATCCTGTCAGTTCTAAACATCAAGGTATTCCGCTCTTTGGTCGATGGACCAACTAGTAGAATAAGTTGATGGTGATTAAGACCGGCTCAATCACTCTTAAAACCTGTTAACCTTTAAACTTATTAATGAACTAAAGAACCACAGACTCATTTTTAGTTAGAATGAAATTTTATCTAATTTCTCAATTGCACGGGTGAGATTCTTAGTTTATTAATCACTTTTAATACATTAATAACATTTATATGGAAAGTTCTAATAAAGAATTGAAAATTATGCATTA
This sequence comes from Calotriton arnoldi, assembly GCA_963921515.1. Lineage (NCBI taxonomy): Eukaryota > Metazoa > Chordata > Amphibia > Caudata > Salamandridae > Calotriton > Calotriton arnoldi. The sequence continues at coordinate 191,475 of CAWUFW010007278.1, read as the reverse complement.
CCCATTTAGGTGCAGATAGGAATGGTTCACCAAAAAGAAGATAAACCGTAGATCACAGAATAGAACTCCCAAACTGACTGACTGTCCCGCTAAAGGCCTCCTCGACCGGACCTCCTAAAATTAAAACAAAAAAAATAAGCCTTTCTGTTTACCACCCGCCATTCTAAAGACCCGTGTTAGGTGTTACCTAGCAGAAGCGACATTTAAAGCCAATTTACTTACCATCTGCATTCTTTGCCACAATACAAATCTACTACATAGCATAAATCATGCGATTTTACTCTAATTAGTACGCAAATCACAAGCGTTAATCAACTTCACAATTGTAAATAAATTAGATTTTGCACAAATTGCGGGTTACCCTTATGTAGTGTTTACTAAAAGTGCGTTTGTTGATTACTTCATGCTCCATCAAACAATTAGTATTGTTAATTTATTAAAGCTCATTAATTTTCCAAGGGGGGGTACACATTATTTTATTTACCCTGCTCCATCAGCAGCATTCCGGGGGAAGACGGCTCAAATCAGGTAGAGAGCGGCTACTAGCACCTCTAAGGAAGAGACCGATGAACTACAACAGTCAGGGAGGTATTCCTCAACTGGGCAGCATGGCGGCATCCAACAGGGACAATGGAACCTCGGAAGCTACTAATGCAAACTCACCCAACAAATCATCCCAAAAAACAGTCGTCAGCCAGAGAACGCGAGCAACCCAACGTTGAAGAGAACAGACAGTTGTGGCAAAGATTGACCAACTCAGGAAATGTCAATGTAGCTCTCCTACCTAAAATAAGAAGAATGGGACGAGTTGCCGGCAACATATGCATCCGAGAACAAGAACACGAATGAGAAAACTCCAACACTCCCTTGCGCTCAACCTCAGAGAGGAATCGCTGAATAAGAGGGCCTCCAAAAATATGGATTCTGGTTCTCTTCAATCAATGGTAGATGCAATGGACTACCACTTGTACTCGAGGACCTGATTGACTGATCTAGTTGCGGCTGTACTACGACGCGGAGCGAAGCGCTCATACTGAAAGTTATGGGGATTTGGTTTCTGAACAATTCGAAGCAAGGACACTAGACTCACATGCAGTCTAACGCTTGTGGGATGGAATTATCACCACATGGAAAATTACTACATATGACATTTAAGCCTTTAGAAAGTCGCGGGACGATTTCCCAGTGTTTGCGACGAAACACGTGTTGGCTGATCAGAAAAGAAAAGAATAAAAGAAAGAGAAGATTTCTGAAACTGTGTTTATAATTTATGTATACTTGCTTTGGTATTTAACATTACTTTACAGACGTGTGCTGAGGATTTTGTTAATTACCACACGGCTAAAATGGATATACAGATCAATCGACTGAACACGCTGGCTGTGCATGAGGTTGGCATCGACAAGAAAATTGCTGGCCTAAACAAGCTCATTAAAAGGGCTCAAGAGGACACCAGGGAGCTAATCCCTAGGTGCACGTGCTCACCTATTCTGGACAAACTCGGCACACTCCCTCCCACCCTCTGTGACCTCTTTGAAGACCTGAAGGTGATGATTAAGCCTCAAGAAAGAACTGACTATCCCCCACCTATCAGACACCGCAAGGAGGAGAACATTTGGAAATTTAGCTGATTGAACCAACAGCTCAAGCCAGAGCTCTCTCTCGCACCAAATTCAGCCCTGCCACTTCGAATATCCTCCGTTAAACAACCACACGGCAGACAGGTGAAGAGGAATCACACAGAGATAACATAAGCTCTCTCAGTGCCACGATGAACAGCTTGCCGAGACTGATGAAGATCATCCGACCTTAAGGAAAGACACCCCCAATCCCACGGACCAAAACCAAGGAGTAAGACCAAAAACAAAACGTAGCAAAAAAAGGAAATCCAGAAATAAAAACTAGCCAAAAACTAACAGGCTAAGGGATTATGCCATCTTCGAATATAAGAATTTCAGCCACAGGAGGATCTCTGAATGATCACAACCAAGTGAGTGAGGACTCAAAGCAACAAAATACTCAACCACAAGTACAATCCAATATAATGGCGAATGCTTTCGCGGACCTGGGGGCTCACCAACAGGATCTAGGTCAATCATCAAATCTTCACCAAGAGTCTAGATTATTGTTCCAACAGCTGCTCAATCCGGCCCCATTATACATCAACCCTCATTGCAATAGGAACCAGACATGACGCCTGCAGCATCCGGATCAGGAGTAGGCGCAAATCCCGAGGAACACAGGGGAGGAATGGAGCGCGACATGGAAATCATAGCCCCGTTGATGGCTGGTTTAGGGATCCCCCATAGACCCTCTTTATTAAAAAGAACAGCTCAAAGCACCATGCCAGGGCCATTGATCACCTTCAGACATCAGGAGAGCGGAGCCTCACTTGACCCAACTACGGCAGAAAGGAGGACTTCACTACCCGGGATCAACCTTCAAAAAGGAGGAACAAGCATAACCTTACTTCATCCAGCTTATTTCTCAAAGGGAAGCAACGACATCCTCAACAGAGACACTATCCTTAAACTGTTAAATCAGATCCCAACACTCGCCAGGGTCACCTCGTCTGGCATCGACTCCATCCAATTCATTAGCCCTGCTCCTTCCTGGGCACCAAAGCGAGTCAACTAGGGCCACTTGAAGCTCTACGGACATGGCCCAGAAAGTACTTAGTGAGAGCAATCAATTTAGAGACCGGGGAATAATTGTGGAAACCTATAAGAGCCGCTGAGGAGAGCTAAAACTGACAACACAGAGAACACAGAAGCACATCTAAAGCCCTGCTCAGTCCTAAAGAACACAAAAGGTGCAACTCCTCCAAGAGTGGGCAAAGTGAGTGCTCCAGAAACAACTAATCGCAAAACAGTTGAACGCTCGAACGAAACTCTGAACAATGAGTGGGGTTGGATTGCAAGCCCCATCAATCAGCCATTTACCCCAAAGTGAACTGGCCTAGAACACACAGGCAGCCTAAAACCCAGCAAAAATACCTTTCGACTATGCTCATAGGACATACACAGACTGGCGGGCAAGTTTGATGAGCCGGATCTATTAAACTTCCTGCAAACCTTTGAGGTAATCATTCTAAAGAAATCATGGGCCCAGGAATTGTTACCAATCACCGGCTTCTCTCACAGTCTAGTGCCAGCCATCAAGGAAGCAAAATACGGCTGCAGCAAAGGCAGACGCGCAATTTACCTGTCAACAGCTATTAAGGCTACGAGCAAAGAGCAAAAAACAGATTCAGATAATCTACAAATCTTGCACATAACACTAGAAACTAAAATAGAAATTAGAAAGGTATCAGTGCTAAATATCTATGTGCCACCCAATTGCACAGACAGCTCAGAGACATTGAAAAAAAATGATTGACATCTTCAACGCTGGGTCGACTTACCCCAACTCCCTGTTAATCGTGACAGGAGATTTTAATATGAAATTGCTGGGCTGCCCAACAAAAAATGAAGGGGCATATTAGCAAGCCCCTTATCGCCGCTTTTGCGGCCGTTTTCGGCCGAAAAGCGGCGATAATTATATCGCGGTATCACCAAGGACACGCTAACAGGCCTTAGCGCGTGTTCCCTGGTGATAGCGCCTGTTTTACTAACGCCTTGCTTCGCATCGCTAATGAGATGCGAAGTAGGCGTTCCTGACATAACTCCAGGGAAATCATCGCTAACGCGGCTCCGGGCTATTAACAAGGATGCCCCGGACCCGCGTAAGCGACAATGAAACGCACGCTAAGCCCCCATTAACGCAGGAATTTAAGAACTGCTAAATTCCTGACTTATGTATTCATTACATGGGGGGGTGGATTATTGTGATACGACCACAGGGTCGTATCAGCAAGGCCAACACCGTTTGTACTGCAACATCGCTGGTTTTTCAGTGATGTTGGCCCATTTCCCCCCGCTATCGCTGGAATATTCATTGCCATAGTGCTAATCGTTGCTAATACAGCGTTAGCGTGGCGATATATTCCAGCGATAGCCGGCGATATAAAAAATCACGCTAAGCAGGGTTAACGATGATTATCGCCTCTTCTAGCTAATATGCCCCAAAATCTTAGAGTTACAGGAACGCCAATGGGACATTCCAACACAGGCACCAACAGATCTTGATAGGAAGGACACAAAGGGTCTCAAATTACTCGGCAAATGAAAGCATCAGGGCTTACTTGTCCTCATTGGTCGATTCTTAGATAACATCCCTCCTGCTCGGTCCTTTCACTCTTCTAACGGAAACCCCTTAATGGTCTATACTCTAGTCTCCTTGCCCCTGGTAAAACATGTCCACTCCTTCAAAATGGCTGCTAGACCCGAAAGTGACCACTTGTCTCAGAGTTAGAACTGGCCTTGTTCTGAGAGAGAACAAACGGACCTTTGAACCTGAAGGCTCATCACATACGACGGATCTAAAGAGAGTAAAGTGGACCTGAACAACAATAGAACAACTGGCTCAAAACGCAGAACACCATTTACAAATTACTAGGAAAAATAGCAACTCTGCAAAGGATAACTGGGAAGCATTCACTGACTCCTTTGCAAAACGCCATGCTTCTAGAGTAAAACCAACTAGGGTGCCCTCTGCCGTTCACCAAGAGAACAGCAGCAGCTGCTACACGAGCGGGGCAATAAAGGTTAATAAGGCCCTGTGGGCAGTGAGGAAATCTCCAAATAATCCAATCCCTACAGCGGATTTGAAGAGCACAACAAAGGACCTAAATCAGGCGATTTGGAGAGTAAAGAGACAACATACAGAAGGCTTATGGACCCAACTAATTTGGGATATTAGCAACACAACTCCAATGGGTTTTGGAGAATAGTGAATGTTTTGAGCAATCCACTAAAGCACCACTTGGGCTCAAACCTCTCTGGGGTATCCCTGGCTATCTTCCTGAATGCTCATTTTATAATGGATGCTCAAGTACAGCAGCAACACTCACAGCAGCAGGGGATGCCTCACCCGAGGCATATTGCAATCTAAATGTCTCTCCTGAGGATGTTGACAGCGCACTATGAATCGAAGCCGCCACCATCCAATGGCAGATAACGAAGGGTCGAATCACTGGTGCTCCAGGTCCAAACGTATTTCCTCAGGCCATCTTCGAAACAATTCGAGTAAATGGGGAGAGTACAAGGCCCCACTGTTTCAACATGTCCTAACAGACGCCACAATACCAGCATCTTGGAGAGTGCCCATTATATTGCCCATATTGTAAGGGGGCAAAAGAGCAGCCGCTGAGAACTACAGACTTATAGCCCACATCGACAATGAGGCAAAATATTACGCAGGTATACTACTGGAGCATCTTCTGAATTGGGCCACCAATAACTCAATATTACCGATCAATCAAACTGGGTTCTCAAAAAAGACGGGGACAACAACAAATATCATGGTTCTGTCTCTATTGATTGACTCCTCAAAAGCCTCAAAACCTCCCCTTTATCTCTGTTATTTTAACTACAAAGTCGCTTTCGACTGCGCAAATCGAAGCAGGCTCTGGAGGAAGCTCTCCAATTGACTTATCCCCCGCGGTGCCCCTAGGAGCAATAGAAAACCTGTACACAAACACCGTAAGAATTAAATTGTGTAATGGAGCATACTTATCTAGGGCAATATCCACCGCTTGTGGTCTTAAACAGGGCTGCATTCTGGCCCCGCTCTTTTTAATCGGTTCTTGGCAGTTTTACCCCCGGCTCTGATCCTCGTCAATTCTCATGCTCCGAAGCTTGGCTCAGTACTCTGGGCCTGACAATAAATATGAAGAAGACAAAAACAATGGCTTGCAGGAGAAGAGTTACAGGAAAGGCTCATTTGTTTCTTGACTTGGTCAAGATTGACAAAACCTGTGAATACAAATACCTTGGCCTACTATTTGACAGCAACGGCACTTTTCAATGCCACAAGGAGGAAGTTAAAAGAAAAAAGATCCCTCTGGCAATGGGGCTGAGGACCCTTTTCAGAAATCCAAGAGGCCAGTCGTACAGTTCTATCTTAGAAATTGCCAGGGCTAAGGTAGTGCCTACCCTTGCATAGTGCAACAAAGCACTAGGGGGCAGAAAGTCAAACATTCTGGACACAACCATAGCAAGAATATACAGACAAACCACCCAACTCCCCAGCTACACATCACCAGCACAGATCAGGCTGGAGTTTGGTCTTGTAAACAGACTCTAGCAAGGCGTGCGGCCTTTGTCAATTCCTGCTTCAGACTTAAATCCTCTGAGAAGATCACCATTAACCAGAGCTTATGGCTGGTAATAACAAACAGATCTCACTCACCAGCCAAAGATTATTCACTTACAACTGATTACGCTAACTTGCATCCCTAAGTTCTCTACTAAGTATAGCGTAAGCGATCGATCTTTTATTTACCTAAAGTGGTCGAGGGGAGGAAAACAACTTAAACAGATATCAACACAGTTGTCACGCCTGAAAAGATCACTGACTCCGAAGTGCAGTTTGAATATTTATTATAAGGCCAAAAACAATTGGATGTAAATACATCTCAATAGCAAAGTATAGAGATACAGAAAAATTAATACAGAGCCGATCTTTCTGATATAAGTAATGTGGCCCAAAAGGCAAATGATTATAAATTCCAAAATCACAATGCAACACAAAATAGATGCAATATTCAGCTCTCGACTCATTGAAAGAAAATCAAAATCTTTCCCTACACTATTCTATGTGAGGGCCCTTCCTGTCTCTCTGCTATTGTTCCCCAATGGTGTCAGCACGTGTGACTTCCTAAGAAGTACTCACGTCAAAATGGGTCGTTTAGCTTAAGGCTAGGGAGCTCGCTCTATGAGGCTCCTTCTTCTCCGAAAGCTAGCAGAAGTCTCCTCTCTCTGTCCCTGCGCATCATACAAAAAGATAGGATTCAATCAACATTGCGTCACCTTTTCTAAAACTTTCCACTAGACCTCTATACAGTAGCTGGTTCTCTTTCATGAAGCAGAATTAATTAAAGCTATCTTCTTCCAGTGGCCTTGGCTTTCAGACAGACTCGATACGCAAAACGTCCTCCCTTCTCGCTTCCAGTTATCTTCAAAGGCATTCCGGGTCTCTCCTTAACTCTGAAAATAACGATGTGTATTTCTGCACCTGCAGGGTGAGAACATGCTAACCTCGAACACAACAATCAATTAATTAATTATTTCTGGAGAGCAAGGAGAATCTTTTGGGCCTGTGGTTCAGGCAACTTAAACAAATCACAGTTTACGATGTATAAAATAATATTGTCCTGCACATTATGCATGAAGGAATCATAATACATACAATATTCTACTTAATACGTTCATTAGTTCAACATTAAATGATTCAATTAAATGGTTCTTAATAATCAAAAACATTGCACACGATACGAATGTATGAAAGTGCGTTTAAACCATGAGTATAGTGCACTCATACAAATAGAGTGATAATTGCGCTCTATCAGTTCCCCCTCTTATGACTAGTGTCATAACACCAATTCTCTTTACTTTTATAGTTTCTCCTAGTAGAAGAGACCGACCTAAACAGGAGCTGTAGCTTGCCGTCCCTGTCTGAATCGTTCTAACCCTTTAAGGTGCTGGTAATGACTGTCCTGCAGTCGCTCAAGTTGTTGCTCTCTCTTTTTCAACACAGTCTCCTGATGTCTTGCCCTTTGCCATTTGTAAGCCTTGATGGCTCCTAAGAGGACGATTATACAAATGACAGCTATTATAATAGGCTTCAAAATATATCCCATTATTCCTTGTCCCAGACTTCCAAACCAACTTCCTATCTTGCCGAAGCCTTTCCCCATTTGTTCCCAGAGTCCTTCAGCAGCCATCTCACGTAACTCTTGGTGTATATCTGAAATATTGTTAATGTATTTCCTTATATCCCGACTGTTCTCAGGAATATAAGTGCAGCACTGTTGAACTTTCAACAATTTGCAGACTCCTCCGGCTTTTGCTAATAGCACATCTAGGGCAAGACGGTTTTGCAAAACCATAGCCCTTATCGAAACCATCTCCCCATCTACAAGTAGTAGAATCTGAGCTGTATTTATGGAGAGCTTATCCACTAGTGTTGCCAGCTTTCTGATTTTCAAATCATTCAGAATCACACCCATACTCGGTATCATAGCTCCAAATATGTCTCCAATCAATCAATCAATCAATCAATCATGTCACTTATAAAGCGCACTACATACCCGCGAGGGTCTCAAGGCGCTGGGGGAAGAGGGGGGTGGTGCTGCTACTGATCGAAGAGCCAGGTCTTGAGGAGTCTTCTGAAGGCCAGTAGGTCTTGGGTCTGTCGGAGGTTGGTGGGGAGGGTGTTCCAGGTCTTGGCGGCGAGGTGGGAGAAGGATCTGCCGCCGGCGGTCGTTTTCCGGATGCGGGGGACTGTGGCGAGGGCGAGGCTGGTCGAGCGGAGCTGGCGGGTGGGGGTGTAGAAGCTGAGTCGTCTGTTGAGGTAGGCTGGTCCGGAGTTGTGGAGTGCTTCTTCCCCTGCACTCACACCACGTTTCCCTCTTTGAGGTCTCCTTCTCTCTAGGGGCCATAAATCATTTACATGGAAAATCTTGGGAAATGCCACAGCCAAATAGCAGGTGCCATACCAGTTCTTGGGCAACTTCACATACGCATTCTTTCCACACACAAAATACACATTAGGCACTACTGTTATTTTATCCATTAATGCTTTTCTGATTGATTCTTCGATCAAGAAGACATGCTCACAATCACTCTCACCCACAAATGTCTTATCATAATATGTGGTCGGGTGTCTAATGCACAATTTTCCTTTCTGTTGGAAATCTAATGCTATGGGTCCAAAACTTCCCTTTGCTTTATGATCTAATTCTTCTTTGGTCCATGGGGTAACTTTATGCTTTGGATCTGGTCGAAATAGTGTCTGTCTATGCCGATCTTCTATCTGGTCTATACATTTCTTTTCAATGTCAGTTAACAGGCAAGTCAAATTGTGTCTATGGCTCCACTTCTTGTATCACCTTTTCTGCATTTGAACCTGTTTCTCTGCCAGACTCCCTTGCGGCTTTATCTTGCCTTAAATCAGGCTCTCCGCATGATCCATGCCCGGCGAAACTTATGGCCACTGCTGCGGTTGTTGTTAATCCCTTTGTGAACCAGTTGATTAATACCTCACTCTCTCTTGCTTCTATGCCGACTGATTGGAAACAGGCGCTGCTTGTTCCTCTTATAAAAAAACCTACTCTCGACCCCCATCTCCCTTCCAGCTATCGCCCTATTTCTCTGCTCCCAGCGATTGCTAAAGTTTGTGAAAAAATGGTTAACAAGCAGCTCACAGTTTTTATTGAACATCATGGCCTTCTCCACCCTGCACAATCAGGTTTTAGGGCCACCTATATTACGGAGTCGGCTCTTGTGGAAGTAACAGAGGCTATTCGTGAGACTTTGGATGCTGGGGGCAGGGCTGTTTTGGTCCTGCTGGACCTCTGGGCCGCTTTTGATACTGTCCCCCATTCACTTCTTCTTGCCCGTTTACACAAGCTTGGCATCACCGGTACTGCTTGGGAGTGGTTGAAATCCTTCCTGGAAAAAAGAACTCAACGTTTGGATTCCCCCTTTTGTGTCATCATCTCAAGACTTGCGGACAGGAGTGCCTCAAGGGTCTATCCTTAGTCCCTTGTTATTTAATCTTTACATGACTCCTCTTATTCAGCTGGCTGAGGATCTGGGTGCCAAAGTAGTTGCCTATGCAGATGATACGCAACTCTTGTTTACCTGGAAGAAACACAAGGTTGACACATCTCATGTCAAGACCTGCCTCTCTGCGGTATTTAGCTGGCTTGCGTCGGCTCAGTTAAAATGTAACGCAGACAAAACTGAGATTCTCTTCTTTGGGGAGTTCCCCCATCTGTTTTGGCATTACTTTTGGCCGACTGAGTCCCCCTGTCCCTCCCCTTCTGGTCATCCGGTGAAAAATCTTGGCATCTGGTTTGATGAGAAATTAAGTTTTGGTAACCAGATTGGCAAACTTACTGGCATTTGCTTCGGTATTTTAAAACTTCTCCGTAGATTTCTGCCACTATTGCCTCTCGCCGCTAAAGAAACGGTTATCCGTGCCTTGGTTACTTCTCGCATAGATTATGCGAATGCACTCTATGCCGGTTTGCCATGCTACCTTCTGGACAGACTTCAGGTGGTTCAGAATGCCGCCGCGCGTCTCCTATTGGATCTTCCTAAGCACTCCAGTATTAGGCATCATTTACGTAATTTACACTGGTTGCCAGTTAAATCTAGGATAAAGTTTAAGGCTATTACCATTGCTCACGCTGCACTTTATGAGTATGGCCCTGCCTATTTTAGGAAACGCTTTCAGTTTTACACCCTGGCAGGTGTTTGCGCTCCTCGAATATGCTCCTTGCGTCTGTCCCTAGGTTTCGTTTGAAACGTAAAGGTGGCAGTTCTTTGTCTTATCTTGCAGCAACTTACTGGAATTCCCTTCCCCTGGATCTACGCAATCTGAAGAATCCCTCTCAGTTTAAGAAAAAGTTAAAAACCTTCCTGTTCAACTAAACTGTCCCTCTCTTACTCTGCTTCTGTTCCCTTTGACGTTTTTGGCTTCGCGCCGGGACACTCTATTGAGTAGCTGTGCGCGCTATAAATCCCATAAAATAAATAAAATAAATAAAATAGGACGTATCCAAAGTAATGGTAGGCACAAAATACTTTGACATTCGCTCTACTTCCTTATAATAATCATATTTATTCATGTATTTCAGAACGGGGACTTCCGAGAGTACCACATCATAATTAGAGAAATAGTACTCGAAGTGTGCCTTGCTATAAAACATGCTCAATAATACACTACATGTAATGCCATAAGTCACAGGCAAATGATGATATTGAATGCCTTCCTCTACTGAGGCTGGTAACTGCATACACACATAGCAATCCTTTGCTTCCATGGTATCCACATACTCATACAATAATCGAGCATACGCATTCAAAGTGAAATCACCCTTTGACAGATCCACATGCAGTCTACGACTGGTTTCCTTAATCATTTCTAGGTCATGGGCGTGTGCATCCTCATCTATCTCAGAGCTTGGTGTAGTGAGTGTTGTCTGTACCCTGTCCTGTTCGCCATTTTGATATCCAACTAGAGATACAACAATCACCACAGTTATAACAATAAGCACCACTACGATGAGGGTGCCAATGATCCACTTCTGTTTGCATGTTGATTTTTCGGACACCATGGTTTCTCTTGGTCTGTTCTAAAGCACAAAAGGGAAGCACAGTTCTTTTTGTTTCTTTGTTTAACAATGTCCTTCTTGCTTCTTTTCCTTCATGCAATTAATGTCAAAGTTCTTTCGATTGCTACTAAACCTATTGAAGAGATGTAGACAACCTTACTCCTCACTCCACCATCTACAAGGAAAATCCTTAAATTTTGATCTTCTTAATCTGGGGTCTAGGTTATCTTCTTTCTAAGGCCTAATGCTTTCTTTGATTACAGTTCAAGCTTCATCATTAATGACATTTGATCCAAGAATTTCGAGAACAAGTTGCAGAATCTCTGCACGGGTGTCTCTCAATTCTAGCGCGGTGAGCCGTCGGCTAAATGCAGGGAACACAACCTCATTAAGGATAAGGTAACGCAATCTACTTAGTCTTGGAGGATTCGGAACTTGCAGAGTTAGTATTCCGAACGCTTCCACACCTGGGACCAGTAATCGTATTTCAATCGAGAGGGTGCTCTCTCCGTAGCTTACTGTACCAGGTCCCAACCTCCCGGACTTCGCTGGGCCCTGCATCTGCAGCCAGGTATGTCCACTAAGGAGATGCGTATCTTCGAGATGCTGTCCTTTCTCTTCGGGAACGTCTCAGACCATCCGGTCTTTCTTCAACGTCACTTTGATCTGATTCAGATGTTTCAGGAATCGGAGTGAGATCTTTCTCAGATGCAAGCCGTATATTCAGCCTTTCTTTTCTTGCTGGCCACTTTTCTGCTCTGACATCTGTTCTCTCCACTTCCTCTTGATCCGATCTTTCTGCAACAGACAGTTCACTTTGATCTGAGGCACCGCTCACTTCTGCAATATCTTCTATTTCAGGATCTGGACTCAGTTCAGGAGCATTCAGCTCTTCTCTTTCTTGCTCACTTGGCTGTTCCGTTTCATCTGAAACTCTTACAGCTGAGTCTGTGCCGTCGTAGTTGTCTGCATCAGGTCCAACTACACTCCTCGGACTCAGAGAACTCTCTTCTTCTGCAGGCGCTTGAACTCGGCGGGTGTGGGAAGCGTGGATCCAGTTCGGCAATCCTCCACACTTCACAGCGGTACTTGTGACCAGTATCACTTGATAGGGTCATCGCCAGCGAACATCAAGACAACTCTTCCTTACGTGTTTGCGCACAAGCACCCAGTCACCAGGATTAAGATCATGCAGCAGGTCTCTCGAGGTGGATGCAGTCGCAGCCTCGACCTGGTGGGATACAGAAGTAACCACATCAGCCAGTCCTTTACAATAATCCAACACTAAATCATCAGTGATGTTTATCAATGCTGTAGCTGGCACCATAGGCAAACGCATAGCTCTTCCAGTGAGGATCTCATGTGGAGAAAGCCCTGTTCTCCTATCAGGGGTACTACGCAGACTCATGAGCACCAGAGGCAGCGCATCCGGCCACTTCAATGAAGTGGACGAACACACCTTTGCCACTCTTGACTTGATGGTGCCATTAACTTGTTCCACTAGACCTGAAGCCTCGGGCCTGTAGCTACAATGCAGTCTTTGATCAATATGTAACGCAGAGCACTGCAACTTCATTATTTCACTGTGGAAATGAGTTCCTCTATCTGTCTCCACTGATGTTGGGAAACCGTACTGTGGGATCAGTTCTCTTAATAACAATTTGGCTACTGTAAGACTGTCACATCGTCTAGTTGGATATGCTTCCACCCACCGTGAAAAGATACACACCACCACCAAAACATATCTTAACCTATTGCACCTCGGCATCTCTATGAAATCTAACTGTATCCTATTGAAGGGACCCCCAGACTTTCCAACGTGACTCTGTTGACAAGTAACACACCTGTGACATACCGTTTCAGCCCACACACGGAAGCGTGGATTAAACCACGTCTGCCTAAACACTCGTACCATAGCATCTCTTCCCAGATGAACTGCTCCATGGATTTGCCTTGCCATTGGGCTCAGTAGACAATTGGGTAATACTGCTCTCTCATCTGTGGACACCCAAATGCCATCGTCTCTTTTTGTGCAACCTGCTCTGACCCATGACGCAGCTTCTTCTTCTGTGACCTCATCCTGCAACCGCTTCACCTCATCCCAAGTATCGGCTATAGCTAACATCATGCTGAGCTCGGTCTCTTCTGTGCTCTCGCCTATATATTCTCCATTGAAAATACAAACATGTTCAGCGCAGAATCGTGCTACTTCATCTGCGTAATTGTTGCCCTTAGTGACAAAGTCTTCTCCCTTTCCATGAGCTGCACATTTAACAACTGCTATCTCTTTGGGCTTTTGCAAAGCTTCCAATAGTTGGCGCACATACTCGCCATTACGTATAGGTGAACCTGAGGACGTGAGAAACCCCCTCTGTGACCATAACTGCCCAAAATCATGAACCACACCAAATCCATATTGACTGTCCGTATACATAGTCACTCGCAGATCAGCTTCAATGATACAGGCACGTGTCAAAGCGACAATTTCGGCCACCTGAGCAGAGAATACTCTATTTAAACAGGCAGCTTCCACTACTCCCATAATGGTGCACACAGCAAACGCTGCTCTCAAATACCCTTCAACAATTGTCTCTTATGCATGAACCATCAACAAAAAGGATCAAATCAGATTGGGGCAACGGTTCATCGACAATGTCAGGTCTGGGTTTGGTGGATAGGTCAGTAACATCTAGGCAGTCATGCTCTTCACAATCCTCATCTCCTTCCTCCTCTTGCGGAAGAGGTAACAATGTAGCAGGGTTCAGGGTGGTACAACGTCTCAGGGTAACATTATCAGCAGCCAAAATAACCTGCTCATACTTGGTAAGTCTGTTATTGGTTAAATACTGTGTTTTCGTCCGGGTCATTAACAATTCTACAGAATGAGGCACATAAACAATGAGCGGATAACCCATCACGATGCTTTCACATCTTACAATGCTGACACCAGTTGCAGCAACGGATTTCAGACATCCGGGCAACGCAGAAGCTACAGGATCTAATGTGGCTGAGAAGTAGGCTACTGGTCTACGGGCCCCTCCATGTGTCTGCACTAGGACTGCCAACGCACATCCCTCCTTTTCACAGCAAAAGAGCGAAAACGCTTTGTTATAATCCGGCATTCCGAGAGCTGGAGCACGACAAATACTTTCCTTCAGCTCACGGAAGGCTTTCAAGCACTCGTCATCCCATGGTACCGGATCACTAACATCCTTTCGAGTCAGTTTCAACAGGGGCTTTGCTTGCAAGGAAAAATTTGGGATCCACTGTCGACAATAGCCGACCATTCCCAAAAACATGCGGACTTCTTTTTGCGTTTTCGGAGTTCCCATTTGCAGAATCGCCTCTATGCGATCTGGTGACACCCTTCGTTTTCCTTTCTCAATCCGGTGACCTAGGTACTGAACTTCAGACAAACAATACTGCAGTTTGTTTGGAGACACTTTGTGTCCATTCTCTGCCAAATGATTCAGCAATGCCACAGTATCAATCCTGCAAGCATCCTCAGTCTCTGAGGCGACCAAAATGTGGTCGATATACTGTACTAAGACTGAGTTGTGGGCCATCACTAATCCTTCAAGATTCTTTTTCAGACATTGACTAAAAATGGAGGGGCTTTCTGTATACCCCTGAGGGATTCGTTTCCATGTTAATACACAATCGTCCATCCTAAATGCAAATAAAAACTGACTTTCTTCATGCAATGGTATGGAGAAGAAGGCGTGACATAAATCTATTACCGTAAACCATTCTGCTTTGCATGGTATCTGGAATAGAATAACCGCTGGATTCGGTACCACAGGACAACATGGGATCACAATTTCATTAACCCGACGCAGATCCTGCACTATTCTGTACTTGCCACTTGGCTTTTGCAATCCCATGATAGGTGAGTTACAGGGACTACCTCTTATCTCCTTCAGAATACCTTGGGCAATCATAGTCTCAATCACAGGTCTTATGCCGGCCACAGTTTCTGGAGTTAACTTATATTGTGGCGTTCGTGGGAATTCAGCATTAGGTTTGATCTGTATCTTAACTGGCTCAACCTCTCTCATTAGACCTACATCCTCTCCCGTAAAATCCCACACTTTCGGATCAACTGAGTCTCTCAAGTCATGTGGGAATTCAGCTATTGTGAGCACCACAAACATTTCTGCGCACAGACTCATATTAGCCATTTTAAAATCAGCATCGTCATCATATGTTTGCAATTCCACCCCTCTTGGAGTGCACGATATAGTACAATTGAGCTTACACAGAAGGTCTCGTCGCAAAAGACAGACCGTACTTGAATTGCACACTACAAATTGGTGTCTATCCCGGAATGGTCCTATTCTTATGGGCAATTCGTTTGTCAATGGATTGGTCATTTTCTGATTACTAACCCCCACTACTTGAATCGATCGTCCTGAAAGAGTTACATTTGGGACTACTTCCGTTCTCACTGTAGAGCGAGCAGCTCCGGTGTCTAATAAAAAGGTAACAGGATATCCATTCACGTCTGCATCTACAAACGGCCCACTCTGATCGACTTCTAGAATCGCATCTAAGGTGCATTCCTTGTGCACCCCCCCTCTGGCACTCCTGTGAATCTTGATTTTTATCAAATCGGTCTTGTATTTCAAAATAAGGCATCTGATGGTATAACTGATTCTGCATGGGTATTCTAGGAGGTTGAGGTACTTGCACTTGTGGCTCATATCCTCCTCCATACATAGACCTGGGTCTTGTCACGGTATTGACAGCCTCAGTCAGCTGTCCCTCTCCTTCCATCGGTATCTGATTTGCTGGATTTGATCTACACTCGCGCTTCCAATGCCCGATTTTGTGACAATAATGACAGGCAGTGACTCTTTTCTGTTGAGCCACCCAATCGCTTGTACCTGAATCCATTCCTCTTCCTCTACCCTGACCAGGTTGGGCCACCACCTGTTGTCCCATTCCTCTTCCACCACCTCTACCTCTACCTTGACCTCCTCCAAACCCTTGTGTCATATCAGCGTTTCTCAACTGCACCAACATCATCTTATCCTTTAGTTTCTTCTGTGTCGACTCCCCTTGATCACTGCAATACTTAGCATAACGCAGAATCTCGTCCACCGACTTATTCTGCCAGCATATCAAATGCTGCTGTATCATCAGGCTAATGTCAGATTTCAGTCCCAACACAAACTTTGAGACAAACTGTCCCATATCCTTTTGTTCAATTGTATCTAATCCACTATGCTGCTTAAAAGCCAACAACAATCGCTCGTAATAATCATGTACCGACTCTTTAGAGTCCTGGGTGGTACGATCAATTTTCAACCAATCAACAGTTTGAGGGGCTACCTTCGATTGCAACCATGTAATCACTTGCTCGTACTTTCTCATTACATCAGGTGAAGGACCATGAGTCAATGAATCTCTAGGCAGCTCTACAGTAGGCCACTCAATGGCAATCTTACATGCTGCCCACAAATCTGCTGGCACGACAATATCAAACAATGTGTTCAAATCAATCCACAATACCTTTGAAATCTTTACAAATCTGTCCATTTGCTTATACCACTCAGCAGGCTTTTCCCTCAGCCGAGGGAAATCATTTGTAAATGCTGCCAAATCACCCCTGCTCCATGGCACATGTACATACCCTCCATTCTGTACCTCCCTAAGGGGGTAATTTCCTGCAGCTCCTGCCCCTCCACCCGGAGGCGGAGTATTCCCCATTCCAGCCTGGAAGCTTTTCTTTTTGGCCCATTTTTCCTTCCATCTGTCTAAATCTTTCCATGTCCGTATCCCCATCACTAGTTCTCTAATTTGTGCTTTCAATCCGCTCATTCGCTTCTATTCCAGATCCTTATCTGTGTAATTTGATCTGCAAGACCCCTGATTCAGCTTGGTCTTTGACAAATCAACCTCATATCTTTGTGCCAAAAGCAACAATGCATCATAAGCTCGTTTGGCCTTTCTTGTCATGTCCTTTGCTACGAACAATAGTTCGCTTGAGTTATAAGTATCAATTTTAATCAGAGGTAAATTACCTTCAATCCCCTCGTCTAGCTCCGCCTTTAATCGTACTACATCTAACATTGGCACCTTCATTGCGCTTTTTAACACTTTCTGAATTTCCTCCTTTTGTGTCTCTTCCCTGTCACAACTTTGGGTTCTCCGAAGAACTGCACCCTCTTCTGTCTTTTCATCAGGGCGTCTCTCTCTCTCACAACTTCGACTTCTCCAGTGGTCACCTGCACAAATCACCTGTGGCCCAAACAGTACTTTAGGCACTTCTTGTTTCCTGCTTATCTCTTCTCTCGGCATCATTGACTCTCTCACTGGTTGAACCCACATTCGAAGGTCAGACCTAGAATTCGCTAGAGCACCTGTCCGTCCTCGTTCTGTCCCACGATCCATTCTGGATGGATCAGCTGTAGCTGGCAGTGGAGTACTAGCTTCTACTGGTATTCGACAGAAACCTGTCCCACTCATTGCGAGGCTCCCTCCAGAAATTGTCTCTTCGCCTTCACTTATGTGCCGATGACTGTCGTCAGTTCTTTCTCTAGGGGTATATATCGGAACCACTGGCCCTATCGTGACTGGTACAGACAAAGCATCTGGCAACTGCATTTCTCCTACAGGTGGTTCCAGATCAGGGTTTGAATACCTTCCTCCTCCTGACCCTCTCGGAAGGCGTACCATGGTAATCGAGCCTCTTACTCCTGCCGTTTGTTCCCCTGAATGCAGTTGTTCTGCACTTACCTGCTCTTCTGATGGGCGCACCCTCTCTGTCTCTACTCTAGACTCACAAGGTGGAGGACGGTCCGCTAGCAATCTGTCGAGAAAGCTGTCATCTGTATCACTGTCTCCCTCTATCTTCTTATTTCCTTCAGCCCCCTCTCCTACTGTCAGAAGTGGGTACAAGCGTTCTCCTCTATAGTATCTACTCTCCATCTCTTCAACTGAGCATCCCATCTAGCATCATGATATGCCTTCATTGCTTTTTTCATTCTTCCATGTGTAGCCTCCTCTTTTTCACTAGAGCTGCTCTCATCCATGCATCTAATGCTTCAAATTGTGTGGGTCTAGGGGCGGTTTCAATGCATTCATCACCCCCTCAGCTGGGTCAGCACCTCCATACGGAAAGACCCATAACGAGGGAAAGCCAATCCACCCTCTTTCTCTGTAATTTTATGCCAATTCTGAAGCCACACGATAGTATGAAGTCCTACATTCGTTGCCATGTAATGTGCCGGTGTGTCCTCTGGCGGGGCTTCTTCCCCTACCCGAGTCACTACCCCTGTGTCACCTCTACACAAATCTCGCAATACCCTAAAGCATCTCATTTTGAAATCGATCAATTGCAAGCTCCAAAGTTACACTGTTCCACTGCTAATGCACTTCCACCAATCCCAGCGTGGTGTTACACCAACCAGCCTATCACAGCGGGGCGCACCCTGACATCACTTCTCACTCCTTGCAGCGGCTCACCCGCCTTTACAATTTCACCGCAAACTCACTTACACACATTCGTACTACAAGTAACTGTATAACCAAAAGTTATTCAACCAAGTAACTGTTCCTACACAATTACAATAACTTACAGTTACATAAACAAGTAATTGTCTGTCACTGAAGATCGATAGAACACTCTCACAAGAACATTCAACCGTAGTGACCCCTGAACTGCGTTGGTCACTCAATCGCCATAGTCCACCCCCGGTACCTGAGGCTTTCTACCGCGACCTATTCTTCATTCACACAAAAGTTCCCTAACACAAGTGGATCGTTGATAGCGCTTCACAACACCCACATTTGATCAGACAATTACAATACAAAACTATCCCGGGATCTTGGACTTCTCTTGAGTCCGTTTACCAAAACCAATACCACATTCACTCAACATACACCCCAACTCCGCAAGACATCACCCACTTACTCATTACCACAATCTAACACAATTCCTTTCATACTCACGCCACCACTGTTTCCACCGCACCGTCAACGTCCGCCAGTCTCCGGTCCCCTCCGCTCCACTTCAGGGCTCTCCGACCTTCCGACCTTCCGACCTTCGACCCTACTCCCAAGTACTCCCCTCACCTCAGAGGTAAACCACTTTAAAGGTAAACCATCCTCTGCTACCATTTGATTACGCTAACTTGCACCCCTAAGTTCTCTACTAAGTATAGCGTAAGCGATCGATCTTTTATTTACCTAAAGTGGTCAAGGGGAGGAAAACACCTTAAACAGATATCAACACAGTTGTCACGCCTGAAAAGATCACTGACTCCGAAGTGCAGTTTGAATATTTATTATAAGGCCAAAAACAATTGGATGTAAATACATCTCAATAGCAAAGTATAGAGATACAGAAAAATTAATACAGAGCCGATCTTTCTGATATAAGTAATGCGGCCCAAAAGGCAAATGATTATAAATTCCAAAATCACAATGCAACACAAAATAGATGCAATAGTCAGCTCTCGACTCATTGAAAGAAAATCAAAATCTTTCCCTACACTATTCTATATGAGGGCCCTTCCTGTCTCTCTGCTATTGTTCCCCAATGGTGTCAGCACGTGTGACTTCCTAAGAAGTACTCATGTCAAAATGATTAGCTTAAGGCTAGGGAGCTCGCTCTATGAGGCTCCTTCTTCTCCGAAAGCTAGCAGAAGTCTCCTCTCTCTGTCCCTGCGCATCATACAAAAAGATAGGATTCAATCAACATTGCGTCACCTTTTCTAAAACTTTCCACTAGACCTCTATACAGTAGCTGGTTCTCTTTCATGAAGCAGAATTAATTAAAGATATCTTCTTCCAGTGGCCTTGGCTTTCAGACAGACTCGATACGCAAAACGTCCTCCCTTCTCGCTTCCAGTTATCTTCAAAGGCATTCCGGGTCTCTCCTTAACTCTGAAAATAACGATGTGTATTTCTGCACCTGCAGGGTGAGAACATGCTAACCTCGAACACAACAATCAATTAATTAATTATTTCTGGAGAGCAAGGAGAATCTTTTGGGCCTGTGGTTCAGGCAACTTAAACAAATCACAGTTTACGATGTATAAAATAATATTGTCCTGCACATTATGCATGAAGGAATCATAATACATACAATATTCTACTTAATACGTTCATTAGTTCAACATTAAATGATTCAATTAAATGGTTCTTAATAATCAAAAACATTGCACACGATACGAATGTATGAAAGTGCGTTTAAACCATGAGTATAGTGCACTCATACAAATAGAGTGATAATTGCGCTCTATCACAACAATTGACAGGTTTGGCTTAGCAGAAGTATGATCTGCAGCAGCTAGTCAAGAAATCTTTAAAAGAGTTGTAAATAAAACATCTAAAAGATTATCATCCTTAGGGTTTAAAGCAACCTTAGAAAAACGAACACATGCCTGGATGGTCCTAAATAGCCATAAGTCTCTGAAACCACAACAATATCTGGCAGAGGTTTTTAACAGCAGGATAAAAGGCCAAAACCTGAAAGACTGACTGGGGATCCTGCCCTCAAACACATGCTACTCCTTGGCTAAGACTGGAAGGTAAAGGAGACTGTAGGCTGTGTGGCCACCCAAAGGAAGACAAACTTCAGGCCATGAGCCTCTGCAAAACGACCCTTAGCTTTCGTGGCCGTTGGCTTCGTCTACTCTGGAACCAGTTGGGTGCTTTTGGTCTGCCTCAGCTCAGCTGAGCCGCAAATGATATCTTGGACCGTGAAACAACTCCAGAGGGTCGAAGGGCCACTAGAGAAGGTAGTCAATCAGAATGATCCTAAGACTCGATAACTATAGACCTCCTAAAAAATCCTCCGCATGTACAAATGGCTCAAAGAAACCCATTCCAGGCTTCTGCTGGCTCTCAAGAGTCAATGGGATGTCAGCCCGAACCTATAACCTGAGTGTACTCAATCGCACTCTCCACCCCAAGCAGCGGCTGACAGATGTGGCCAGAATTAGCTGCCAACAACTCTTACTTTTTGAAACTTGAACGGAATTTTGAGTGCAAGAACTGCAATAGACTGCTTGTTAAATCTATTACAAAGGACAAAATCCCCACTCATACTGCTGTTTAATATTCTAGTCAATGCATGGGAATGATGCCTGGGGCAAGCACACTAAAACCCCTCCATGATTATGAGTGAGAGGACACACCAGTGTCCAGATTTAAATTCCCAGATTAGCCAATTCAACTCGCACTCTAAGGGTTTTAACCTTGCACTTTAACTGTCCCTCGCACACTTTACCCTCTTGTCAGCCCTCTGTCTCTCAGCATACTAGGGGGTTAACTCTAGCACTCCAATTCACTTAACTCAAGGGAAGCATTTGGTAATTAAGTACGGCATGGTGCTAAAGGGCAGGTTCTGAATCCCTTAAGGGGCATACCACCCTTTGCCCCTTTCGCATGCTGTATCTGCACTTCGCCCAAAACAAAAAGGAGAGAAAGGGATTTTCACAGGATTGAAGGAAATACTCCTGGTCCCCTTAGAGTCAGATAGTCAAAACAAAGAAGGCGTATAACCACAAGACAGCTCACTGCAGGGAGTGGCAACGGGTCTTTGTGGGTAGGCGCAGCAGCCGGTGAATAGCTCCACTAAATCGCGTACAGAGTTATTTACCACGACCCCGACTCCCATGAGGCATGCGAACATCGCGCTTTTAACATTTTCCTTTTTTTCGAATGGAACTAAAGGACACTTAACCGTGAGTACATGGTTAGGTCGCAGTGACCAAGGGTAGGGTACACCTAGCGAGTGTATACCTCCCGGGTCACGTTCACTGGTCCTGAAGAAAACCTAGTACTACCAACTATAGGTTGAAACATGTAGACCTTTTATTGCACCTTTTTATGCACTTTTGTTTCACTGAAAGATACCTGAAGGTTAACCTTACCTTACATGGCATCTTAATCTTTTTAATATTGTCCAGTTGCCCCAGAATAAAGTTTTTCAGTGGGTCATATCTGGCCAATTTTTAATTAACACCAGAAAGTCACTCACTTTCACATCACTAAACAACCAGCTCCACTGTAATCAGGTGTCGCAGCACACCCGGATAGCATTCGGCTATTCGGGTGGGACCCCAATGATGAAGCATGTCACCAACTAGGTTGGTGAGTGAGGGGTCTTTTAAGAAAGGACAATTTCCTTTCCTGTGTTTTTTGTCCCAATACCATATAGACAGTGAGCTGTCTTGTGGCTATACTCCTTCTTTGTTTTGAGTATCTGCACTTCGCACATAACTGAGCACCTTAATCAAGTTTGTTTTCAATTCATAGCGGCTTCCCCCTAAAACCCAAAAGATGCCAAAGGTAAAGGGCCCAACATGAAAATTTCCTAGCTTCCACCCCCACTTGCAATGCGTAGACTAACACAACAATGAGGTCTTGAGCCTACTGTTGATTACCAACTTTTTAACACTGTTTTATTCTGTGTTTTTATTAATGATACTGTTGTGACTGCATATGCAAAGGTTTTTATTAATCATTCATAATAAAATTATCTATTTATTAACTTAGAGGCAATGTGTAATGTATTTATGCCGCACTCAAACAGCTATAAAGTAAAAACACAACGAAAATCTCAAACAAATTTAGAAAAGTAGAGTAAATCTTAATAAATAACATGTCATCAAAAAAAAAAATCCAATAAGTAGAACTTCAGATGTGCATTTTTAAAGTTGGAATTAAAAATAGCGCAAGAGAGCACAAAGCAGCAACAGCGGTTATCTGGTCGTGCAAGACCAGGTCAAAGGCATAAGTTAAGGCCGATCACAATGGTGCGCAGGTCCGATACGAGGCCTGTTTTGTCCCAGTGGAAGTTTGCCTTCTGACTTAAAAACCTTTATGATGGAAAAGGGTCATTGATGAAGAGCGGGGTCCAGATGTGGTCATCATCGGAAGCGGGAAAGCTCCGAGTGGGTAAAGTCCGTAGTCTGTGCCGAGGAAGGCCTCAACGTTGGTGGATTGCTGGTCAGCATAAGTCCTGATGAAGCCCTCTATGTTCAGACTTGAAACCTTTTCTGGAAGCCAGATCTACTTCAGCAGGGCACACCAGCAAACTGAGGCCAATTGGCAATTCAACGCCGATGGCTGCAGCTTCAATGGAGGTCCCGGTCGCCAACCGTTCTCTAGGCAGAAACTTGGCAAAAAACTTTCTAAGTCTCACGTCTTGCAGTATAGGGAAATGAGGAATACACTCTAAAACCAAAAAAATAGTCCAGAACCTGGGGGGCACTACTTTGGGGTGTTTTACTCTAACATATCCCAGAGTGCTCCTCTCTACCCAAATCCAACATGGCTGAACCTTTCGTCCTCTGGTCAGAGATGCCTATGCCCACCCAGAGGTGTGGCTATGATAATGGTCACTTTCTGGTCACTCCAAACCATTTCTGGGGCAGCTCCCCCTTCCACTGGGATTTGAGCCAAGCTGACCAGCAAGACAAAATGGAGGCATGCATAGGTGTGAGCTACATCTGCCAGTGTCAGGGTAGGCATCCTTTTGAAGCAGCTCAGGAAAGGGCTGGGCACACCCCTCAGGACACCCTGCTCAAGGAAGAAAAACACCAATCCACACCCAAGCCTTTTGTCCACTGTCTAGGAGCAATCCACATCTCACCACAGGGGAGCCATCAGCAGTCAGGTGTCACTAGACACTGACAGAAGCTTAGGCATGAAAATGACAACTTTCTGAAAGTTTAATTTTCAAAACAATTATATAAAATCCCACCTGACCATTAATTTGGATTTTAAATTACTATTAAAATCAAATGAGTCCTTGAACCTTTTTACTAACTGCTGTTGGGATCACAGGCAACAATTTCACATCACCAACAACACCATGCAGGTGCTCCACCCCGGTCCACTTCAAGCAGCCTCCCACAGCTAGCCTTGCACCCATGCACAGTGTATGTGTTCTTTCAACCTCTCCTCCCAAGTGCGAGTCGGGTCTCCGTGCTCGCACTACATTTCCCAGCAGCCTCTCAAGCCATGCAAGAACTCGCTGGCGATCCGTGCCAGCATGTGACCCGCGGCCATCATGGGCAGGCTAAAGGAATAAAAGCCACCCCAACTTGCTTAGGTGCTCATGATCCTGAGGACACGGCAGGAGCAGGAGCACCGTGCTGGTCCACGCAGCAGAGCAGTATATCATAGAAAGGAATTGTGACTTACTTGTCTTCTCTGTAGATACCGTCCTGCCAACACCGTTAGAGATGTCTTCTGATGGTTAGAAGCTGTACGAAAAGAGACACACGACATCAGGAAGGGGAAAAGCATTTCATTGTAAGGCACATTAGCAAGCGACCAAACAGAGGAACCTCAGCCTACCTGACGGTAGTTTTGAATCCTGGACAAAAGGTACTCTGGAGAGACAAACGTGCAAAATGAAGAAACTTTGCGCAAGTATAGTAAGGGCAGCGCAACTGCGTAGCACTTGGTGCAGCTACAACTCTGAATATTTGGTGCATCTAAAGGTCACACAACTGAGTAGCGTTTGGCACAGCCACACCCCTGAACACATGGTGCATCAGTGACATATTGTTGGCTAAGAAGAATAATACACAGTGTGTTACACATTGATGTGTAAATATTGATTTTATGTTTATCATTGAAAACAAGACATTATGGGCACGATTCTGATGCGGGTTGGAAAAGCTTGCCGACCGAATCGGTTGGGAAATGGTTTCCGACCCACTCGGATCGGGAAAGTCCAACCGGCAGAGTAGGATGCATCCGGATGTTTCCAGATACAATTTGGTTGAACTCCCATTGACTTCAATGGGAACATTTGTTCCTAACCGCATCAGAATTGGGCCCTCGGTCGGGAAGACACGTTCCCGATCCGATTTGGAAGGAGCAAATGCCAATAGGAGGCCTTCCTAACCGCATCAGAATCAGGCCATCGGTCGGGAAGCTTTTCCAACCCGCATCAGAATCGGGCCCTATGTGTATGCTTCTCAGAGGGAACCCATATTGAAGGTGTAGTGCAACTCCTTCTGGAGGGTTCTTCTTTCTACCCCTCACAATCCCACAGCCCATGCAAGGAGATTAGGTCCTCAGCACTGAGGTTCAGTTTTTACAGGTGAAGTCCAGTCAAGCAGTGCCTATGATTATCTTGGTTATCTATTCTTCCTTTAAGCTAGCCAGGCCCAATTAATACCCCAGAGGTGACCCGGGGAGAATTCTAACATGACAACACTGCAACCATGGGGAAAGTGACACTACAAGGTGGATAGTCTGGGAGCAGAGCCTAACCCAGAAGGAGAAGAGGCAGCTAAGAGCGTAGTTAACCTCTGACCCTTCCTTTGAAGTACCCACAGAAAACAAAAGAAATCACAAGAAGGCCGCCCTTACTCCAGGCATCGGTGGCTGACCCTGTCCATTCTTCCCCATCTCTCCTTGTTATTTCTACTCCTTTCCCCTGCTGGCCTAGTGCTGGCCTGCGAGTTGTATATCAGGGCCAGCCTAGGCTAGTTGTGGTGAGGCGAACTAGGCTGCTCGCTGGAGGCGTGCCGCTTCCTCAGGAAAAGAAGCACAGGTTAGTGTGGACCTGACAGCTGCTCCCAAACTGAAATTAAGTTGTTATAGTGTTACCCAGTGTTTTTCTCTGGGAGAGCCAGCCTTGCAACAGTGAAAAACAGCTTTGCAGGATTTTCACTGTCAGGCCATGTAAAACATTAAATATACGTGCCCTACTTTTTAAATGCCATGCACCCTTCTCTTTGAGCATTTAGGGCCTACCTTAGTGGTAATTTCCAAGCATGTGTTTAAAGATAATTGAGAAGTTACACAAACCTCTTTTAGGAGTACGCAGGACCACTGCCTACGCTTAAAAAAGTTTCCCCTTTGTGGAAGTTTGGCCACTTTCACAAAAGGGAAGTTCTCCCTTAGAGACCGATCCCTGTTTGTGAAATGCTTACCATTTCCTTTGAGATAGTGGTAAAATATGAATGTTTTGCCTCCTCCAGGCTTTGGTCGTAAAACATTAATACACATCATAAGCAATCGGTATTTGGAAGGGACGCCCTAAACAAGTCCCTTCCAAATGCCTATTCCTTATTGCCTGCTTAACCCATTTAAAAGAAAACCTTTTACAAAAATCTTTGAATAGTTTAGTTCATTTCAAAAAAGTGTTTTAGCATTTACAAACTCTCTTATTTACTGAATCCGAGGGTTTGTAAAAGCTAAAACCCCTTGTACCACAGTGAATGCACAAAGAAGCCCACAGTGTCCATCTTGTTTGCATTTTCAATGTTTAGAGTGGCAGTGGAACAATTTTTTACATTTGTTTACTAATTTGTTATTGATCATGTGATATTTTAGGATTTGGTAGTTTAAGGACATTTGTGTTCTTAGTTTTGTTTTACTGTATTAGTATGGTACGCTGAAAGTTGTGTTTTGTTATCTGTACACCTTTGAGCTTACTTCCATTTATACTGTTCACGCTTTATAGATAATAAAAAAAAAAATGGGTTTCTCGTTGATTGCCCATAAGAGGTATGCTGTCTGTGAAACCTTTGGTACAGGGCGAAGGTTGTACGTAGTAGGTGCTTACTCTCTTAAGAGGCTTTGAAGGTGTGGAGGGAGTGGGATCTGCATTAGAAGTTGCGCATAGGAGTGAAGACTGTACGCACCAGGTAGTTGGCTATCTATGCCTACTTAATTGGCCACAGTAAGTCAGCTATCTACAAAGTGTTTGCTACAGGGTGAAGTCCGTGGATAGGAAGAAGTTCACCACCTAAGGGACCTTGGGTGTCTAGAGGGAGTGGGCTCTTCAGCGAATGGTTTTCCATAAGGCAAACACTGTTTGTAATAGGTACTTTCTTACCCATGGTTCATTGCCCACGAGAGGTCGGCTAAACGCAAAGGGTTCAGTATAGGGCAAAGAAAGGTTGTGTCTAATTGGGGCTTGTTGCCTTAATGGTGCTTGAGTGTTTGGTGGGAGTGGACTTTCTATGGACAGTTGTTCACAGGGGAAAGACTGTGTCCAGAAGGGACTTGCCCACCCGATCCCAACCCATGTGTGGTTGACTGCCGACAGAAAGTCGGCTATTCACAAACTGTTATTGAGCGAAGGCTGTGCATAGGAGAAGCATAGTTCACCTAAGGGGGCTTGTGTGTCTGAAGGGTGATTTGTGCTTTACACTATTGTGCTTCATTCAGTACTTAATTTAATTTCTGAAGTGCTGCATTGGTTTATAGAGTAATTTGAGCAGCAGTACCTTGGATGATATTATCAGTCATTTGAAATGTCATCAATTATGCCATTGTACATGTCATGAGTGATATAATATTTGAGGTCAAAAGCAGTGCATGACGGGGGACAATTTATAGTTAGCTCTGTAAATTATAACTGGCAAGTTTTGGTGTTTTTTAAGGTTTAAAACTTCATGTTATGACTAATGTTGTCACCCAACTATAATGTCCCTTTAACCTTTGTTTTTTCAGTGAATTACTATTTTGTTTTTTTTTAAACATAAGATAAGGCCTTTTTTTCTTTACCCAGCTACAACATCACTTTAATCTTTAGATTTTTCCATTAATTCCTAGTTTTTTTTTACATAATGTAAAATGTAATTTTCAAAGTCAAACATATTTTTAGTTTTGTCTTGTATGTTTTGTAGTCATCTTGCATTAGTATTGTTTAATGTTAAAATTGAATGTGTGTTTTCAAGTGTATTGTTTTCAGGAGTCCTGCAGGACTCCGAAAGCCAATGGGAGGATGTAGTGGAAGCTCCGTGTGGCAGTTGCTTCCTGTTCCGGTGCCACTTGAGTATACCAGAATTGCCCAAAAAAAAAAAGCTGTGTTCAGTATGAAACAGTGGGGCATATTAGCAAGGGCACTATCGCCGCTTTAGCGGCACTTTTTGCCGCTAAAGCGGCGATATTTTTATCGCCCTATCAGCAAACTGTCTCTAACAGCAGTTAGCGACAGTTTGCGGGCATTAGCGCCCGTTTTTTACCGCTTTGCATGTCAGCGATATTTATCGCTAATGACATGCAAAGTGGGCGTTCCTCACTAAAAATACACGCAGACAGTCGCAAACACAACTTCACACTATTAGCAAGGCCCGCGAGCGATAAAAAAATGTGCGTTAACCCCGATTAGCGCTGGATTTTAACACCTGCTAGAAACCTGACTTAGCCATTATAGTCTATGGGAGGTGGATTCTACGGTTAAGTCCCCCCTGCCTATTAGCGAGTTTTTCCTTAGCGATAGGAATTTATCGCAAGGAATTCTCGTGCTAATGCTGGGAATCGCCGCCATCGCTGGATTTGTTTCGCATTGGAGATAAAACGTTGCTAATAACGCGTTATCTCCGCAAACGAATCCAGCGATAAAAAAAACGACGCTAACTGTGGTTTGCGTTAATTAACGCACGCTGTTGGTAATAGGCCCCAGTGTTTTTTGTTAATTTGAGCCCAGAGATTGCCTAACTAGGTCAGTTCTCCTAAAGCCATTATATCAAAAAAGGGGCATTAATACATGTTTGGAGGCATCTGCACTTTGCTTTACAAGAACAGACACTCAAACGCTCGCAAGGTCCGGAAAATATGTGAGAATCTTGGAAAATCTACTTTCTCCCCCTATTGCCTCTCCCAATCTGGTCCCTGCTCCTCAAAAACTTATTTCTGACTATTTTACAGTATGTCCTAGTGTTTTCTCACTACACTAAGTCATAATGCTCATTTTATCTCTGATTTTAACGCTTTTTATCTGTTGTTAAGGCCACTGTATAAGATTGCCTTGTCTGAATAATGAGTTTTAAATGTGATGGTCAGTTTCGCCCTGCTCTTAATGATGCAAAGACGTTACGGAGGCATCTCCATTGCAATGGTTTTAATTAACTGTGCAAAATCTAATAAATAAATATACCAGGATTGACAAAATAAAAAAGCAGTGTTCAGTATGAAAGAGTGTTTTTTGTTAATTTGAGCCCAGAGATAGCCTAACTAGGTCAGTAAATGAGGACCGCTTGACTCATTTTGTGTAAAATTTCTCCCATTTTCCTGTTTTCTGATCAAGCAGGAGTACTGCATGAGTACCGCAGGAGGACAGTGGGACCAGTGACACACACATGAAAGACTTCTGATTGGTTGAAACCATTGTCTTCCTTCATTTACAGGAACTTCCTACCCTTTGAAACACATTTGGGAGTAGCACTTACTTGCGAACAATTATTGTGCTGATCCTTGCCCCTTTTTTTGATATCTTTCTAAAATGTTTGGGGAGTTCAACTAAAACAAATTCTGGCATCTGGTCAGGGCATACCTAAACCGATGGAGGAAGAACAGGAGACTACAAGGGTACCAAAGGAGTGCTGTGGAAAGAAGAAGGAGCCGGGAAAGATTGTAATGTGCAATCTTTGGAAGAAGTAATTTAGCAGAGGATCCGCTAAACAATATAACTTTGAAACATCGGTGATGAGAAAACATCTGAGGGTGACGCATCCCAGACACTACGCTTGTGCAGTGCTCCGATGTCAACAGCAGGAGGAAGAGGTTTCAACATCTGACATTGGGACAGCAGTTGTCCCTGGCTAAAGTGTCCCTTCGCAAGTCCTGCAGCAACAGTGGAACATAATTCTGGAGTACCTTCATATGATCACCTACTGCAGCCATTGCTAAAAGATTGATGTTGAAGGGGAGCAGAGTACATCAGCAGGTAATAAACTGGTGGCTGAACACAAGTGCCAGCAGAAGAAGGATTTTTTTTCAATCAAGGTTCAGGTTCGATGCACTTTTTGTTTAAGTTGAGCCTCAAAAAGATTAAAAATAAAACAAATTAACAAAACTGTTCTAAATAAATTTACATAATATGTTCTTTTTAGAACCACCTGTACTGGTAGAAAATTATTTTTAAAAAGTTAATTTTGTTTGTCATTTCTGTCTGTTTAAGTTAGTATAGTCAGGACAGACCTGAAGTGAGAAAGAATGAAGAGGAGATTCCATGGACTCAAAAGAAGTCAGGGATGTGGGATGTGTTCTCACTTCCACCAGAAGAAGGTGCTGGCAAAGATTGTAACCTGCAATCTTAGCCAGAAACAATTTAGCAGAGGATCTGATTAACAATGTTCCTTTGCAACATCAGTAATAAGAAAACAGCAGAAGGTGATGCATCCCAGACACTTCGTTTGTGCAATGCACTGTACCAACAGGAGGAGGAAGAGGAAGAGACGGCAACATCCGACACTGGATACATTGGTGATATATAGGCATTTGCATGTATTTTGAGGCAAATCCATAACTACAAATTCTTGTTGACATGGATTTGCACCAAAGTCCTGCTCCTTTTTGAGGCTTGCACTGGATCATCGGTTGGCCCTGGAGAAAGTGTCCCTTTACAAGCCCTGCAGCAACAAAGGGACATACTCTGGAGTGCCTGCATATTCTTATCTACTACAGCTGTTGCTCCAAGAATGTTGTTGCAGGGAAGCAGAGTACATCTGCACATAATTTGATGGTGGTTGAACACAGCAGAAGGAGTAGATTTTTTTCAATCAATGTCTAATTTCAGATGCCCTTATTTTGCTTGAGGTGCACCCCCAAAATTTTAAAAATAAAAAAAATAACCAAATTGTTCTAAAATATATTTAGGAAAAAAGGTTCTTGTTAGAACCACCTTTACTGCTTTAAAAATAGAAACATTTAATGTTGCTTGTCATGTCTGTTTATGTTAGTATATCATTATAGTCTGCTATAACATTGCTAGAGTAGTCTACACATAACAATTAACAATTACTTTTTTAACGAAGACCTAACACAAATTCCATGTTGGTATTTAGAAATGAAAAAAATGGCATTGCTATGTAACCAAAAGTAATGCAAAGCGCTGCAATGCACTGTCTTGCATTAATTTGGATAAAGGGGGCATCCCATGGGTGATCTATGGGGAAAATCATTCATCCACTCATGCATTTTGATGTAAACCCCCATCTACAAAGTCTTGTGACATGGATTAGCTCCAAAATCCTGTGCCTTTCTGAGCCAGGCATAACAAAGAGAAATATTTTTATTTTTCCTTGTTTATTCCTTTTTGGCTACTTGCGAAGGCTTTTGTACAGAGCGAAGGCTGTGCGTATTAGAGGCTTGGCCACCTACTGGAGTCTGGGTGGCTGGAGGTAGTGGGCTCTCCATAAAGAGATGTGTATAAGGCACAGGTGGTGCGTAGTAGGGGCTTGACCACCCGTGCCTCATTGATTGCTCACACGAGGTCATCTACCTGCTAAGGATTTGGTACAGTGCAAAGTCTGGATTAAACTGAGATCGCTTGATTGGGGGTGAGTGGTTGAAAAGTTTTAGCACTCCGTCCATCATCTTGTTGTGTTTGCTATGTTTGCCCTAAGTTGCCAAGGGTATGCCCAGACGTGGATCCCTTGCTCGCTACACCACCGGATTCAAGCTTGCCTGGCTGATATGGGGTGATACCCCGAAAACGGTACCAGGATGCTTGTTTTTCGGTCCAGGGAGGACCTAGCATGGCAGTTATGGCTGGACTGTTCCCATGAGGAGCAGGATCAAGAGTGATTTGCATATGGCTGGGTCTAAACTGGGGTAGCCTAGTGAGCAAAAGAACGATGTATTAAACCCAGATCTCTTGACTGGGGGTGAGTGATTGAAAAGTTTCAGCACTCCGTTCATCATCTTGTTGTGTTGACAGGGTGAAGTCTATGCATACTAGACACTTAACTATCCAATGGGCGTGAACTTCTGGAAGGTGGAGTCTCTCTGCTAAGACCTGTGTACAGAATAAAAGCTGTGTGTAGGAGGGGCCTAGCCACCTAATGGGGCTTCGATATTTCAAGGGAGTGGGCTCTTCATAAAGACTTCTCTACAAGGTGAAGGGTGTTCGTAGTAGGTGCTTTGTCACCTAAAAGTCCTTGGGTGTCTGGAGGCACTGGGCTCATAGTTACACACTGAATGTGTGTGACTTTTTATATTTGTGTTTACCCTGGTCAGCGGTTGTGAGAAAGTCACCCTTTTTGTCCTAATACTGGAGGTAACTGACTCTAACTGCGCCCTGGGCTCTGCTAACCAGGCCCTGGGCCAGTGCTCTGATTAAAGAAGTATATGGTAATTAGGTGTAATTACCATTGGCACCGACAACCTACTTGTAAGCCCCTAGTATATGGTGGGGCATGTAGGTTTAGAGGCCAAGCAGCTTTGAGGCTCTTAAGTGTGCACTGCTGTGTTGTCTGCTGCCATTTTAAAAGTCAGCCCTGCCTTGCAAGCTGCTTTTAAACTGAAATTATCTGCAAATTCGACTTTGGATTCAAAAGTACTTCCAAACTACCTTATTATTAAATAGGCAAGGATATTTTAAAATATGTTTTATATGCTCTGGTGAGGGAAAAACTACCAATTTCGTTTTTCCCCATTGTAGCTTTTTAGATCCATAGGCTAACATGGGGATACTGTAATAAAGTGTAACTCTTGGTAGGAGTGAGCTAAAATAAAATTTCAAAGACTTAAAAGATTGGTAATGAGAAATTCAACAACTTGCCACTGTTGAATTTATCATAACTAATACAGCAGAGAAGTTATCGAACCTTCTTTTCTGTGAGCTAAAATCCAGCCTTCTAGCAGCCTCTCCTGATTGGCCAGCCTTAACAGGCTGAGCCAAACTGCTTTGATGAGGTGATAAGTTGCCTGCATGGAGGCAGGGGTTATCTAATGGGGGGGGGGCTCTGCAGCTGCAGAGAACAGGTCAGGACGGGGGCTTGGTAAATCAAACTGGGCTTCAAAGAGAGCAGGACAGTGAGGAATGCCAGCCATGCCCACCCCCTCTTACCGTACCCCCCAGCTAGATGGCGACCCTGGGAATGGAATTTGCAGGAGGTCTGGAAAGGGATTGTTAAGGGAAATGAGCCACACCTTTGGGTTGGTTTAGTCAGTTCTTACTCCCAAGGAGAGAAAATTTCCCTTTTGAATTTTAAAGTACAGTGCTTTGTGGGGCAAGAATATGCTACACTTTGGAGGAAACTGTCACGCTTTCGGGTGGCACTCTGCACCCCATTGGCCAGGGGTGCCCCCGTGCTTGTCGCCCCAGAACATTAGATAAATATGTGAGAGCTGCCTAGCAACTCAAATCTGCTGTCTGAAACTACAAGGAGAAGAAGGACTGCTCTGCTGGAACCCTGGTCTGCACCTCCAAAGGATTGTACTCTGAAGGACTGCTCCTGCTGCACTCTGGGAACTACAACCCTGAGGACTTTGCCTTGCTTCAAAAAGGATTAAGGAGTGGACTCCCTGAAGGGCTGGAGTCCCCTTTCAGAGCACTGGCCAACTGATTGACCCGGAGGGCAGATATGTGGTAGTGTCGGGGCGCTTAGATGGCAGAGACATAGTCCTAGGGAGTATTTATGCACCTAACACTGACCAGGTTTCATTTTTTGCGCATCTCTCAGCGAAGCTTGCTCCTCTGCTGGTGGGTTCTGTACTCTTGGGGGCGACTTCAACTGCATCACGGACGTCGCTTTAGACCGTTCACATCCTCCCTGGTGGATGCTCCGGTGCACAGACTGGCTGCGGCGAGGCGAGCCTGGCAACAGCAATGGGGGCTGACGGACACATGGAGGGTTCACCACCCGACTGACAGGGACTACTCTTATTTCTCCTCGATTCATGATCTGCATGTCCGCTTGGACTCGGTCCTTTGCTCGCCGGATGTGCATGGGGGGATGGTACATAGTGAATACCTTGCCAGGACGTCCTCTGATCATAATCCGTTGCTGGTGCGGTTGAATTGGGTTCGGGATCGACCTGCCATTCCCACATGGCGCTTGCGCCCAGACACGCTGGAAGATCCAGTGTTCAAGGACACTATCGGTACGGCCATAGAAGACTACTTCAGGACTAACGCTAATACGGCTTCCACACTACTCATTGAATGGGATGCCTTTAAGTCGGTGGTCAGGGGGCGCTGTATAGGGGAAATGGTGGGAGTGCGCCGAGTGTTACTGCAGGATGTCTCAAAGGCGGAACAGCAGCTCCGCGTTTTGGAGCAAGAGCGCCCAGAGCGGCCCGATAGACACGACGAGCTGCTCGCGGCTCGGGAGGAGTTAGCACTCCAACTTGAGAGATTGCGCTGTTTCGATTATAAGGCCTACATAGATAGGGCACATGCAGAACACGACAAATCAGGTGCCCTGCTGGCATGGTTGGCCAACCCGGCGCGTAGGGGGGCGGTCATTTTGGAACTCCGGGATCGGGAGGGCTAGGTGTTCTATTCCCAATGGGACATCAATGACCAATTCTTGCAATTCTATACTGAGTTGTATCGGAGTAGGTTGGGCCCTGGACTCCCTGGTGATGAGGGGTTTTTGCCGGGTGCTGCTCTCCCTAAACTCGGTGCAGAGGAGGCGATGGCCCTTGGTAAGGATATTGAGGCGGGAGAAGTACGCAGCGCGATAAAACATATGGCCAGGAACAAAACGCCGGGCACGGATGGGTTACCAGTGGAATTTTACGCGGCCTATGCCGATGTTCTGGTGCCCTGCCTGGTGGCGCTGTACAATAGAGCGCGGTGTGAGGGTGTCCTTCCGGCCTCTACGCGCGAAGCCATTATAGTCCCCCTTCTCAAGCCAGACAAGCCCGCTTGGGACCGCTCCTCGTACAGGCCCCTCGCGATGCTTAATCTGGACTACAAGATTTTAAGTCGAGTGCTGGCCAGTAGGTTAATGCCCCACATGGTGACGCTGGTACATGGGGATCAGGCGGGATTTATCCCGTCCCGGAATACTGCCATGAATATTCGTAGACTCATGCGCGTCTTGGGGTCCGATTCCTATGATAAGGAGGAGGCCTGTATCTTCGCGGTCGATATTGAGAAGGCCTTTGATAGCCTGGAGTGGCCTTACCTTTTTAATGTACTAAGGGAATTTGGCCTGGGGGAGCAGTTCATATGGTGGACGGCACTGCTGTACAGCGCTTCTACCGCCAGGGTCCGGACGGGGGGCCTAATCTCTGCTGCCTGTGAGGTTGCTCGGGGAACGAGGCAGGGATGCCCGCTGTCCCCTCTGCTGTTCGCCTTGGCAATGGAGCCCATGGCTGCTCATGCCAGGTCGGGGAGCTGCTATTCGGGACTCTTGGTGGAGGGGAAGGAGCAGCACATAGCGTTGTATGCGGACGACTTACTCATGTTCCTGCCGAACTCCAGGGATGCACTGCGGGGGGCGAGGGCATTGTTGGAAACCTTGGGGAGAGTGTCGGGGCTCCGTGTGAATTGGGCCAAGTCGTGCCTGTTCCCCACCAAAGCTGGTGGAGGGGATCGGCAGAATGTGGAGGGGATCCCGTGGGAGCCCTGTTGCTTACCTTACTTGGGGACTCGAATTTATCATGATGATGGCGATCTGATGGAGGGTAATGTGGGGCGGGCGTTGCGCGGTGCCAAATCTAGTTTCGCCTTTTGGGGGAATCTTCCATTATCTGTTGCGGGCAGGGTTGCCTTGGTGAGGATGGTCACCCTCCCACGTTTCCTCTACTATTTTGGGACGCTGCCCATTTGGATCCCGAGTAAGTTCTTTGCGCAGCTCAACACCTTAATTTCGGGATTCCTGTGGGGAGCCGGACGGCAGAGGGTGGCTCTGTCTACCATGCAGCGACCTAGAGCAGAGGGGGGCCTGGCGCTGCCGGACCTGGAGGCCTATTACTATGCCGCGCAATTTCAATGGTTCACGAAGTGGGTGGCGGGCCACATCAGGCACCCAGAGAATATGGGGAGGTCGGATCCCAGTTGGCGACTTTTGTCCTGTGTGTTGTTGCGGGTGCGTCCGGGAGGGGACTTGATGCCCTCTGACCTAGACGTGGTGCAGCGGTGCTGGGCACGTATGGCCAGGAGGCTGCGCGTCAGGACCCTGTACGCACCCGAGATTCCACTGGCCATGTGTGAGGTGCTGCCTCATGGGGGCGACTGGAGCAAACTGCAGTCCTGGGAGGAGTTGGGAATCCTCACCATAGGTGATCTTTATGAGGAGGGCAACCTCCTCCCTTTTAATGCTCTCATGGAACGCCATGATATCCCGCGAGGGGACTTCCTTTTTCATGCGGCCCTGTCCGCGGCCATTAGGAAGCACTGGCGGGGGGCTAGTGGAACCGGGCACGTCCCTTGCCTGTCAGTATGTGGTGATGGCCGCGGGTACTTTTAAAGCGGTGACTTGTCTCTATCGTCGGATTACCCAGGACATGCGCCAGCCCCTGGCAGCGTTGCGGCTCAAGTGGGAGACGGACCTGGGGAACCCCTTGAGGACAAAACCTGGGGGAGGTGATCGAGAGGCCATGGAGGAGCTCCCGGAACGCGCGCTTTCAGCTTATCCAATTCTATGTTTTACATAGGGCTTACTTAACACCCGGTAAACTGAGCAACTATTTTGGGACGCCATCCGCCTGCCCCCGTTGTACTTTAGCCAGGGCGGGTTTCTTACACATGTTTTGGGACAGTCCACAATTGGGGGACTACTGGCGCGGGGTGATGTCTACATTAGCGACTGTTACGGAGAGGGAGATTGCCCTGACTGTGAGGGTTTGCTTGTTGCATGGGTTTCCGCACACTGCGAGGACCAAGGTTACCAGTAAGTTAATTGACTTGGGGCTAGTCCTGGCGAAAAGAGAGCTTACTAGTCATTGGAAGGCGAGGCAGGGTCCTTCGCTTGGGCGATGGAGGCAGGAGCTGGTAAAGTGGGCGGAGAGTGAAGGAAATTGCAGGCTGGGCATGGCTAGACGTAATGGGAGCGAGAAATCACTGGACATGGCCCGAGCTTGGGTGGCGCTTGTGGAGCTGGCGAAACATCCACCTGATGCCGAAGAGAGTGCACTGGATGAGATGGAGGGTGCTAGCGCTAACTGATATGATGTGTACTGGCTGACGGGGAGGTGTGATAAGGCAGGTGAGGATCTTGCGGGGGCTTACCCCCAGTGTTCCTACCCTGACTGGGATGTGGAATTGTGCGGCAGGGGATCTGGCGACTGGTGCAGGGGAGTTGGGAATACCCTTGACCTTCCTTAGTGGTCGGCGGCATGCTTGGGGGGAGGGAGGAGGGGGTGGGGGGTTTGTTGGGGACTTGTGGGCTAGGAGGGGGGTTGGGCGTTGGGAGTGTCTTCTTTTCGTTGAACTTGAACTCAGGGCGATAACCTGCATGGAACTGCCTAGGGCTATATAGCCGACTTGCTGTGCGGGGTTGATGGGGATTCGATAATGTGCCCTGAGGGGCCCTACTGCGGCATCGGGGGGGTCACTTTGCGGGGGGCTGCTGTTATGCCACTGCCTATATATGTGTAATATGTATTGCTTCCCCAACTTCTCCTGTACGTTACCCATGAAACTATTTGTATGGCTTTTTCAGATAATCAATAAAAGTCTGTTTAAAAAAAAAAAAAAGGAGTGGACTCCCTGAAAGCAACAGGTTAACAGTGCTTACCTGCACCATCTCCCCCAAGAAGTCCTCAGCCTGGAGTGCGTCCATTGGACTTTTAATTATTTGGCCAGATGCATTGTGGGAACTGTAGTCCCAACTTCAGAGGAGCAACTCAGAGACTCTGGACCCTTGGATTTGTGTTGTGGACACTTTGAACCCTCAAGAGGAACTTCAGGAAGAAGTTCCAGAAGTTTGAAAACGTTTTGAGCAACTTTTAGAAAAAGCTCCATAATGTGACCTATCCGACGTCGAGAGTTAAGCCATCTACCTTCCACCGCGACCCGGCCTGGATTTCAGGTTTGTCCTGCTGAAAGTTCTGGAGCTCAAGACTTCCAGGAGTTGACCAAGGGCTCCTACTCAACTAAGCTGATGAAGCCACTGTGAATCCGCCCTGCTGGAGAGACCGGCTTGACGTCAAAAGAATATCCTTCAGAAAAGTTTACTGAGCGCGAGGGTAAAATTTTGACCGAGGCCTCCCGCTTAGTGTATCCGACCAGAACTCTATTGCGGTCAGCTTCAAACTTTGACTTTGTCCCGGTCAAGAGTGACCAGATGTCCCAAGTTGGTGCTATATGTTTTTAAGCACTAGAAAGTGTTTATTCTTTAAAAACTCATATCTCTGGTTACCTATATTGGATTTTCGCCGTTTTGGTGTCATTTTAATCATAGAAATATTTCCTATTTTTATAAATTGGTTGTGGATTTTTATTGTGTGTTGTGTCTTACTTATTTACGGTATTGGTGTTTTTAAATGTTCACACACCTGTCTCCTAAGTTAAGCCTGCCAGCTCGTTGCTAGCTACCAAGAGTTGAGCAAGGGAATAATTTATTGAGACCTTATCTGGACCTTACATTGGATGGGTGACCTTATTGCTAGTGGTAGGTGCATACTTACCCCTACTAATAATCCACCTACCAGTAGTGGTACTTCCACGGGATTGTGACGACCCAACAAAAGTATTTTAAACATTTGTGTTCCGAGGGAGGGTTCCTCTGGGATGCCCCTATAAGTGCTTGGGGGCATGGTATCTGTACCCTGCTCCATTACATGTTTTTTTACATGTTTTTTAGGACTCTGGAGCCAATTCCCTGAGTCTTGAAATGGGGGTGGAAGCATTTTTGTTCATGTTGCTGCCAGCCAATCACAGCTTAAAGTCCTGCGAGACTGGTCTCAGCCGCATGAGTCCAGCCAATCAGAATGCTTTATTTTGCTGTTTTGTTTACGCAGAAATACCACTGGTGTCACGCTGCATTAGATATTGCTATTTTTTTAACATTAATTTCTTTAAAAACGCTGGACAGATTTACACCAAATCGCAAAAAGCGTGCTTTTCGTGTAAAGATCTAATTTTTGGCCACATTTGGTACAATTCTATTCACCCTTTTTTCTGTATCAGTTTCTAATATTCCCTATGGAAATGGCAGGGTGAATTAGCATTTTGGGACCCTCTTGGTGGATAAAAATTTTTGGGAAAAGTTTCATGAAGGTTTGTCAAATGGCCCCAAAGTTAATAGCAAAACACAAAACACTCTTCCTATGCAAACATAGACCTAAGTATAACTACACTGTGGGGGGGTGTAAATGCTGCGATAAAATATTTTTTTTAAATGCTCATTTTAATTCCTGGGGTCTCTTTGGGCACTTCCTGCCCCCATTGCCCTTTGGTCTGGGGTCCTGGTGACATCCCTTTTATTCCCTCATCCCTGACCGGTCTGCACGAAATCAGGGTGAAACTGGTCCTAGGAAGCTTGTGTTCCGGTCCAGGGAAGACCTGGCCTGGCAGTTCAGGCTGGACTGTTCCCATTGGAGCAGGGTCAAGACTGATTTTCATATGGCTGGGTCCAAACTGAGGTGGCATGGTGTGTAAAATAATGATGGACTGGCATACGGCCCCAAGTAATTACCAGTAGCTGAGATTAATTCAAGCATTCCATCCATCAGTTTTGTATACTTCAGTATGTCACCCTAAGTGGGACAGGTATGCCCAGATGTGGGACCCGTGCATACTGTGTCACTAGAACCAAGCTATACCTAACTGATGAGCCCTAATCAGGGCAAAACCGGCCCTATGTTACTTGGGTTCTGGTACAGGGAATGACCAGGCCTTGTATTTTGGGCTGGACTGTTCCCATTGGAGAAGGGTTAAGACTGATTTGCATATGGCTGGGTCCAAATTAAGGTGTTTTGGTGTGAAAAATAATAATGGATTGGGATGTGGCCACAAGAAATTTACCAGTGGCTGTGATTAATTTAAGCATTTAGGCAAGAGATATGGTGTAGGGTTTGGCAGCAGGCCAGACC
Organism: Calotriton arnoldi; assembly: GCA_963921515.1. Classification (NCBI taxonomy): domain Eukaryota; kingdom Metazoa; phylum Chordata; class Amphibia; order Caudata; family Salamandridae; genus Calotriton; species Calotriton arnoldi. Next base: position 151,544 of record CAWUFW010007278.1, on the reverse strand, counting down.
CTTTGTCCAACTCCCCCCAACACAAAGCCGAAGGCGCTGTGTAGGAGGTGATGGACGCATGCAGCAGATTAAGCATAGGGCCTGGCAAAGGCCAAGCCCTGTGCCCAACCATTGATGGGTACAGCCGAGGGCAACAGGGTTGGGCTCTCACCCCCACTTTGCATTGCCAAATGCTATGCAGAAAGGGGGTTGAAAATTAAGTATATCATAAAAAAAAGAAAATTCACTGAAAAAACCCACATGCGTAAAATCACTGAAATTCACAATTTATGTGTCCAGATTTGTGAGTGTTATACCAAAGGTCCTGACACTCCCCCTGTGAGAAGTTGGCCTGGTATATGCTGTCCACTAATTATAGTGGGCACCTTGCACCAGTCCGAACAACCCCTTATTGGAGATAGGTTAAAGACAACCTTTATTGAAAGCTATCCTAGTGGTAGCTATGGAGAGCAGCCTTCAGGCTAAGTCTTGAAGGAATGTAAAGCAGCTTGTTTTACCAGTCTATAATCTCTTGAGTGACCAAATGAAAGAGCACCACACCAGGTATATATTCAAAATATATGTATTTATTGCTAAACACACCCCTCTAGTCTCTTTATGAGGCTAGAGTTCGAAGTACATAAGTTATAAGATATTAATTCACAGTAATAGCACAAATACACGTTTGGGCCCTAGGGGCGTACCAAACCATATACCAATAAAGTGGTATGCAAACCACGACTGAACTAGACACTAGGCCTAGAGCCTCTAGAAGTGCTTGGACCACAAGGAACCACCCAAGGTAGTGACACAGGGGACCCACGGGAGACGCGTGCAGTGTAAATACACAACCGCGATACGCCGTTAACTTCTATGGAGAAAGTCGGGATCGGGAAAATAGAGAAAAGGGACACTTAAAAGAGGACTAGGACAAAACCCTTTGAGATCTAGGACTTTGAAGAGTCTCTACCCACGGGAGCACCGGAGTACTCGTGTTACCTCACCCAGGGAAGCCGGGTGCATAGGTGCCTTTCGGGGTCGGGTTTCGTCGTCGATTCGAATGGCGATCTGCTGCAAAGTGCTGCTGGCGGCCAAGAGAAAAGTGTCCGGGTGGATCCAAGAGTGGATCGGAGTTCTGAAGAACCTGAAAGCAGAGGGGACAGAGTCTGGGTCACTAGCCAGTGACCAGGAAGGCGATGGACAGATGCCCACCGATGTCGAGTGCTTCAGGTGCGTTGATGGTTGTCTTGACTCTTCAGCCACGAGGTCCAGGAGGCGTTGTCAGTGACCAGGAGCAGGATTCGGGCTGGTACACGATGTCTGTCGAGTGCTGAGGTGTCAGCGACCGGATTGGACCCAACAAGCCTTGGCAACGGCAAGTCTCGGTGAAGATATAGATCGTCGATGGTGCAGACCAGCAAGGTCTGTGGAACTCACCCAGTGAGGGTAAGTGAGGGCAGGCCTGGAGCAACCAGGATGCCAAGTAAGAAAAAGATTGGCCTTCGTTAAGGGCTACTAGCCAACGGGCTAGCAACCGCAAAGGAGCCTCGTGACGCTGCACGTGGATCTGGCTTACAGGACACTTGTGGAGTGGGGGCCAGTGATCTTCGGTGCAGGTGGTGCTGGAGGCTAGGGCTACTCGGAGCCCAAAGCACGACTTCTTGGGAGACCCAGAAGAGGATGCACTTGCAAATGTGCTCGGTGTCCAGGGGTCATGGTCTCAAGTCACCCACGATAGCCACGGGCCTCAGCTTTGCTGGGGACTCAGGGTAGCCTCGGGGAAGTCTGAGAATCTACCTCTGGTGATGCGATGACTTCGGCGTCCGACGGGAGCTTCAGAAATGCGAACCGGACAGATGCTTCTTTGGTGCCTGCCAAGCAGGGGAGTCACTCCTTGACCCCAAGGGAGATTCTTCAGTCCTCTAATCTTGTCGTAGAGCGTCGAAGGTCCAGGATTCAGTTTCAGAGTTTCGTCCAGGTATAATCTAATCTTGCTGTGGCAAGGGTTCCCCATTTTAACCAGAAAAACAGGGAGGGACTAACTCTATGACCCCACCTATGGGAGGGTCAAGGGAGGGGTGGCTACACCCACTTCCCTTTGTCCAGTTTCGCGCCAGAGCAGGGGCAGGTAGCCCCTGAGCTGGTTTGAACTGGCATATGCACAGAGGAGCCTTTTGCTCCCCCAGTGCAGGACTTCAAAGCACTCTAAGAGTGCACCCACCCAGCCCCAATACACATTATCCTGTCTGGGGAGGTGGTCACACCTCCCTGCAACAGGAAACCTATTGTCCAGGCCTCCCCTGCCGGAGTTTCGTCCAGCAGCAGGAGGCCAGACTTGTGTCTGTGGCAGCAGCATCCATTTTGTGATGCCAGGGCTTCAGAAAGAAGTTACCGGGTAAGCCAGAGTTAACATGTCTTTCCCTCTAGAAGGGTGGAATGCTACCCCCGCTGCCAGGATTGGCGGGGGGGTAGTATTCCAAGATGTTTGACACCAAACATGACATGTTTAGGTGCAGCCATTCCAAAGTTAGCATTTTACCGCGAGGATATAAAGCGCTTAAGAGTATATGGTCAGGCTGCACTACAAACAGCATCAGAGATGGTCTCCGAACGCTGCAGAGGGGCCCTGCTCATGCAGGGGCACCCTCTCACATAGGAACCATGCACTCTGCCTTTAGGATTGATAAGGCCTGCCTTAGGAGTGACTTATAGGTTTATATGTGTGTATGTATTTAGTGATATAGGTAACCTATATCATAGTAAGGGGTGCATGCACCACCTTACCCAGGCTGCAGTAGCAGACCTGTGGTGTCAGTTTGGATGGCCTTCCAGGGGTGGCACAATACGTGCTGCAGCCCCTGGTAGGCCTCTGAGGTACCTATGCCCTTGGTACATAGTATACCATATACTAGGGACTTATAAGGGCACTCAGATCCAGAGATGTGCCTAAGGCACATGGAAACCATTTTACAGAGAAAGCAGATAGACTGGGGCCCTGAATAGCAGGATCCCAGTCCAACTAAGTCATAAACCAGCAGAACACCATAAAAAAATGGGGGCAACCATATAGTCAGATTCCACCTTCCTACATAACCCCCCACCAAACGAAAGGAGATAAGGCTAACCTTGGCCAGTTGAGCCTTCATTGACTAAGTGGTCATATAAGGAAGCACCTGCACTAGCATGGTTGCCCCCTGTCTTATGGTCCACTAAGCAATCCCTCACCCTAAGGGTATGAGAGGGTCTCCACCATGGGGAATCACTACCTGTGGTGTGCTTAGGTAAAGTACAAGGCTGGTGAGGTGTCTGAGTAGAGAAGTGAGGCCCTAGGAATGTTGGCCTCAGCTTCCTCAGATCACTGGTCACCATGTATGCCTGTCTTTCCATGACTGAGTTGCACTTTGCTCTAAGGGTCAACCTTTGGCTGCCTACAGCTGGGGGTTGGGTCCCTTTGGATGGACTACTGGAGGGACATGGCAGGTTTGGAACCTTCTGGTCCCAGGTTTGCCCTTGCCTACCAGAGTCCTTCTGGGGGAGGTCCCTACATAAAGGTATGGGGGATCCCTCAGTGTGTAGAGGAATTTTCACCTGGCTAGGGCTACTAGACTGGGTGCCCCTAGTCTGCTGATGGGGGCTTCCTCTGGACAGGGGGCCCTGGGGGGTCCACTGACCTCCCTGACCTCTGCAGCCCTGGGCTGACTGAGGCAGGGTAGAGAGGGGCAGATTACCTGCTCCAGACTGGGTACCACCTTGGAAGGGTCCTCTGCCATCAGGGGTGTGGCCAGGCCAGGCCTGACTACCTCTGGGGCAGTTCCTTCACTAGGGGTAGGGTCAGTTCCCTGAGGAGGCTGACCCTTACCTACTGTCTGGAGGGAAGAAGACTTTTCTTCAACCCTTGTGCTCTCTTTTGGGGGAGAGTGGGCCATTCTTTCAGGCTCCATCTCTCCAAATTCTTGGGCTGGGGCTGTGGACATTACAGCCCCACTAACCTTTACAGGGACGCCCAGCATCCTAAGATGGGTTTGGTGTTCAACTTCAGCCCAGGCTGAAATTTCCAGATCATTGCCCATCAGGCAATCTACAGGTAGGGTTGGGGACACTGCCACTCTCTTTGGGCCTGTGACCCCCTCCCAGCTGAGATTGACTATGGCCATGGGGTGATCTGTTCTGACACCATCAATGTTGGTCACCTGGTATTTAAACTCAGGTAAAAGCTGGTGAGGGGGACTAGTTTCCCTGCCACCATGGTGACACTAGCCCCTGTGTCCCTAAATGCCACAGCTTTCTGACCATTAATTATTGGCTCCAATCTGTACCTGCCCAATGCTATGGGACCCATGGTAAAGGTGGCAAATCCTATACCACCATCAGAGTCAGAGGAGTCTGTTGAGGGGTCCCTGTCTAAACTAGGGCCCACCTCTGTTCCTCTTGCAAAAGCACCTAACTTTTTGGGTGCACTACTCCCAACTGGAGGATTACTACTGGTAGTACCAGGAGGGGTGGTAGTAGTTGTGGGAGGAACATTTTCTTTATTGCCAATCCTGGGGCAACTGGGATCAGTTTTCCAGTGCCCAGGCTTTTTACAGACATGGCAATAGGGTTTCTTTTCAGGAGAGGAAGGAGTTTGGGACCCACCCCCAGAAGAGGAATTTTGGGGCCCTGTAGGGGACTTATCCTTAGATTTATCCCCACCTTTCTCTTGGGACTTAGTAGAATCTTTCTTCTGGTCACCACCCTGATTTCTATTTTTTACTCTGGTTCTGACCCATTTGTCTGCCTTCTTTCCCAATTCTTGGGGAGAGGTCAGATCAGAGTCCACCAGATACTGGTGCAAAAGCTGGTTTTGACAATTATTAAGGATCTGCTCCCTCATAATCAAATTGCACAATCCTAAAAAGTCATGCACTTTGTTGCCATGTATCCAACCTTCCAGAGCCTTTGTAGCACAATCTACAAAATCAACCCAGTCTTGAGTCTGAGCTTTTTGGGTGTCTCTGAACTTCAACCTATACTGTTCAGTGGTCAGGCCAAACCCATCTATCAGAGCACTCTTCAAGACTGTGTAATTGTCAGCATCCTCTTCTCTTACAGTGAGGAGCTTGTCTCTACCTTTGTCTGCAAAGGAGAGCCACAAGATTGCTGCCCACTGCCTCTGGGGGACCTTCTGAACTTTACAGGCCCTCTCCAGTGCAGTTATCCATTTGTGGATGTCATCCCCACTCTGGTAGGGAGGGACAATCTTGTTTAGGTTTCTATGGTCATAAGACCTTTCCCTATCTCTAGGGATATTGCTGCCACCATGGGACTCTAGTCCCAACTGTTCTTCTCTCTCTAAGGAGATCTAGGGATTCCCTATCTAAAGCCAATTGCTTTTTTCTGATCTCCAGCTGAGTTTCCTCATACTGGACCAGTCTGGTTCTCCTCTCATGAGAGGATTCCCTCCTGTGAGATGAGACAGAGCTCCCTATAGAGGTGCCAGAGTGGTTAGACTCCTGAGAAGGAGATCTAGACTTCCTGGGCACACTCTTAATCCTTCCTGGGGGGACAAAGAGGGCATCATCTTGATCATCCTCATCATCATCCACAGGAGGGATTGGGTTATCCAGGTCAGGGTCATTGTCACCCTCCTGGCCAGTTTCAGAGGGGGGCTGGGGGTATTGGTACCCCTGGCGTCCTCCTCTTCTCCTGCCCCACCCTCAGCTCCTACCCCTTCAGTCCCTACAGGCTTACTAAGGTCATAAGCCACCAACAACTCCTTGAGGTGTTGGGTGGTGGGGCTTTGGCCTGTCCTTATTTTTCTCAAGTTACATAAAGCTCTCAATTCCAAGAATGAGAGTGTATCATACTTGGAGGGTGGAAGCTCAATGGCTTCCTGCAAGGATTCTTTGGATCCTGCCCTTAAAGACATTACTAGTGTGGTGTGGTGTATGCACTACCTACTCTAGTGTGGCCTACTAAACTCTCTTGAGTTGTAGAAAGGGTTGTGCTATCCCTTAACACACAACTCTAAGTTCAGTAGAACTTACTGTATTCTAAGCTTAAATTATATGTACCTTAGGTACCTTTAGTGGTTTTCAGTTGATCAATTCAATTGAGATTATCTGGTAAAACAATAGCAAGCTGGAATCCCACACGCTGCACACCAATGTGAGAAGTTGGCCTGGTATATGCTGTCCACTAATTATAGTGGGCACCTTGCACCAGTCCAAACAACCCCTTATTGGAGATAGGTTAAAGACAACCTTTATTGAAAGCTATCCTAGTGGTAGCTATGGAGAGCAGCCTTCAGGCTAAGTCTTGAAGGAATGTAAAGCAGCTTGTTTTACCAGTCTATAATCTCTTGAGTGACCAAATGAAAGAGCACCACACCAGGTATATATTCAAAATATATGTATTTATTGCTAAACACACCCCTCTAGTCTCTTTATGAGGCTAGAGTTCGAAGTACATAAGTTATAAGATATTAATTCACAGTAATAGCACAAATACACGTTTGGGCCCTAGGGGCGTACCAAACCATATACCAATAAAGTGGTATGCGAACCACGACTGAACTAGACACTAGGCCTAGAGCCTCTAGAAGTGCTTGGACCACAAGGAACCACCCAAGGTAGTGACACAGGGGACCCACGGGAGACGCGTGCAGTGTAAATACACAACCGCGATACGCCGTTAACTTCTATGGAGAAAGTCGGGATCGGGAAAATAGAGAAAAGGGACACTTAAAAGAGGACTAGGACAAAACCCTTTGAGATCTAGGACTTTGAAGAGTCTCTACCCACGGGAGCACCGGAGTACTCGTGTTACCTCACCCAGGGAAGCCGGGTGCATAGGTGCCTTTCGGGGTCGGGTTTCGTCGTCGATTCGAATGGCGATCTGCTGCAAAGTGCTGCTGGCGGCCAAGAGAAAAGTGTCCGGGTGGATCCAAGAGTGGATCGGAGTTCTGAAGAACCTGAAAGCAGAGGGGACAGAGTCTGGGTCACTAGCCAGTGACCAGGAAGGCGATGGACAGATGCCCACCGATGTCGAGTGCTTCAGGTGCGTTGACGGTTGTCTTGACTCTTCAGCCACGAGGTCCAGGAGGCGTTGTCGGCGACCAGGAGCAGGATTCTGGCTGGTACATGATGTTTGTCGAGTGCTGAGGTGTCGGCGACCGGATTGGACCCAACAAGCCTTGGCAACGGCAAGTCTCGGTGAAGATGTAGATCGTCGATGGTGCAGACCAGCAAGGTCTGTGGAACTCACCCAGCAAGGGTAAGTGAGGGCAGGCCTGGAGCAACCAGGATGCCAAGTAAGAAAAAGATTGGCCTTCGTTAAGGGCTACTAGCCAACGGGCTAGCGACCGCGAAGGAGCCTCGTGACGCCGCACGTGGATCTGGCTTACAGGACACTCGTGGAGTGGGGGCCAGTGATCTTCGGTGCAGGTGGTGCTGGAGGCTAGGGCTACTCGGAGCCCAAAGCACGACTTCTTGGGAGACCCAGAAGAGGATGCACTTGCAAATGTGCTTGGTGTCCAGGGGTCATGGTCTCAAGTCACCCACGATAGCCACGGGCCTCAGCTTTGCTGGGGACTCAGGGTAGCCTCGGGGAAGTCTGAGAATCCACCTCTGGTGATGCGATGACTTCGGCGTCCGACGGGAGCTTCAGAAATGCGAACCGGACAGATGCTTCTTTGGTGCCTGCCAAGCAGGGGAGTCACTCCTTGACCCCAAGGGAGATTCTTCAGTCCTCTAATCTTGTCGTAGAGCGTCGAAGGTCCAGGATTCAGTTTCAGAGTTTCGTCCAGGTATAATCTAATCTTGCTGTGGCAAGGGTTCCCCATTTTAACCAGTAAAACAGGGAGGGACTAACTCTATGACCCCACCTATGGGAGGGTCAAGGGAGGGGGTGGCTACACCCACTTCCCTTTGTCCAGTTTCGCGCCAGAGCAGGGGCAGGTAGCCCCTGAGCTGGTTTGAACTGGCATATGCACAGAGGAGCCTTTTGCTCCCCCAGTGCAGGACTTCAAAGCACTCTAAGAGTGCACCCACCCAGCCCCAATACACATTATCCTGTCTGGGGAGGTGGTCACACCTCCCTGCAACAGGAAACCTATTGTCCAGGCCTCCCCTGCCGGAGTTTCGTCCAGCAGCAGGAGGCCAGACTTGTGTCTGTGGCAGCAGCATCCATTTTGTGATGCCAGGGCTTCAGAAAGAAGTTACCGGGTAAGCCAGAGTTAACATGTCTTTCCCTCTAGAAGGGTGGAATGCTACCCCCGCCGCCAGGATTGGCGGGGGGTAGTATTCCAAGATGTTTGACACCAAACACGACATGTTTAGGTGCAGCCATTCCAAAGTTAGCATTTTACCGCGAGGATATAATGCGCTTAAGAGTATATGGTCAGGCTGCACTACAAACAGCATCAGAGATGGTCTCCGAACGCTGCAGAGGGGCCCTGCTCATGCAGGGGCACCCTCTCACATAGGAACCATGCACTCTGCCTTTAGGATTGATAAGGCCTGCCTTAGGAGTGACTTATAGGTTTATATGTGTGTATGTATTTAGTGATATAGGTAACCTATATCACAGTAAGGGGTGCATGCACCACCTTACCCAGGCTGCAGTAGCAGACCTGTGGTGTCAGTTTGGATGGCCTTCCAGGGGTGGCACAATACGTGCTGCAGCCCCTGGTAGGCCTCTGAGGTACCTATGCCCTTGGTACATAGTATACCATATACTAGGGACTTATAAGGGCACTCCAGATTCCAATCAGAGATGTGCCTAAGGCACATGGAAACCATTTTACAGAGAAAGCAGATAGACTGGGGCCCTGAATAGCAGGATCCCAGTCCAACTAAGTCATAAACCAGCAGAACACCATAAAAAAAGTGGGGGCAACCATATAGTCAGATTCCACCTTCCTACATAACCCCCCCAAACGAAAGGAGATAAGGCTAACCTTGGCCAGTTGAGCCTTCATTGACTAAGTGGTCATATAAGGAAGCACCTGCACTAGCATGGTTGCCCCCTGTCTTATGGTCCACTAAGCAATCCCTCACCCTAAGGGTATGAGAGGGTCTCCACCATGGGGAATCACTACCTGTGGTGTGCTTAGGTAAAGTACAAGGCTGGTGAGGTGTCTGAGTAGAGAAGTGAGGCCCTAGGAATGTTGGCCTCAGCTTCCTCAGATCACTGGTCACCATGTATGCCTGTCTTTCCATGACTGAGTTGCACTTTGCTCTAAGGGTCAACCTTTGGCTGCCTACAGCTGGGGGTTGGGTCCCTTTGGATGGACTACTGGAGGGACATGGCAGGTTTGGAACCTTCTGGTCCCAGGTTTGCCCTTGCCTACCAGAGTCCTTCTGGGGGAGGTCCCTACATAAAGGTATGGGGGATCCCTCAGTGTGTAGAGGAATTTTCACCTGGCTAGGGCTACTAGACTGGGTGCCCCTAATCTGCTGATGGGGGGCTTCCTCTGGACAGGGGGCCCTGGGGGTCCACTGACCTCCCTGACCTCTGCAGCCCTGGGCTGACTGAGGCAGGGTAGAGAGGGGCAGGTTACCTGCTCCAGACTGGGTACCACCTTGGAAGGGTCCTCTGCCATCAGGGGTGTGGCCAGGCCAGGCCTGACTACCTCTGGGGCAGTTCCTTCACTAGGGGTAGGGTCAGTTCCCTGAGGAGGCTGACCCTTACCTACTGTCTGGAGGGAAGAAGACTTTTCTTCAACCCTTGTGCTCTCTTTTGGGGGAGAGTGGGCCATTCTTTCAGGCTCCATCTCTCCAAATTCTTGGGCTGGGGCTGTGGCCATTACAGCCCCACTAACCTTTACAGGGACGCCCAGCATCCTAAGATGGGTTTGGTGTTCAACTTCAGCCCAGGCTGAAATTTCCAGATCATTGCCCATCAGGCAATCTACAGGTAGGGTTGGGGACACTGCCACTCTCTTTGGGCCTGTGACCCCCTCCCAGCTGAGATTGACTATGGCCATGGGGTGATCTGTTCTGACACCATCAATGTTGGTCACCTGGTATTTAAACTCAGGTAAAAGCTGGTGAGGGGGGACTAGTTTCCCTGCCACCATGGTGACACTAGCCCCTGTGTCCCTAAATGCCACAGCTTTCTGACCATTAATTATTGGCTCCAATCTGTACCTGCCCAATGCTATGGGACCCATGGTAAAGGTGGCAAATCCTATACCACCATCAGAGTCAGAGGAGTCTGTTGAGGGGTCCCTGTCTAAACTAGGGCCCACCTCTGTTCCTCTTGCAAAAGCACCTAACTTTTTGGGTGCACTACTCCCAACTGGAGGATTACTACTGGTAGTACCAGGAGGGGTGGTAGTAGTTGTGGGAGGAACATTTTCTTTATTGCCAATCCTGGGGCAACTGGGATCAGTTTTCCAGTGCCCAGGCTTTTTACAGACATGGCAATAGGGTTTCTTTTCAGGAGAGGAAGGAGTTTGGGACCCACCCCCAGAAGAGGAATTTTGGGGCCCTGTAGGGGACTTATCCTTAGATTTATCCCCACCTTTCTCTTGGGACTTAGTAGAATCTTTCTTCTGGTCACCACCCTGATTTCTAGTTTTTACTCTGGTTCTGACCCATTTGTCTGCCTTCTTTCCCAATTCTTGGGGAGAGGTCAGATCAGAGTCCACCAGATACTGGTGCAAAAGCTGGTTTTGACAATTATTAAGGATCTGCTCCCTCATAATCAAATTGTACAATCCTAAAAAGTCATGCACTTTGTTGCCATGTATCCAACCTTCCAGAGCCTTTGTAGCACAATCTACAAAATCAACCCAGTCTTGAGTCTGAGCTTTTTGGGTGTCTCTGAACTTCAACCTATACTGTTCAGTGGTTAGGCCAAACCCATCTATCAGAGCACTCTTCAAGACTGTGTAATTGTCAGCATCCTCTTCTCTTACAGTGAGGAGCTTGTCTCTACCTTTGTCTGCAAAGGAGAGCCACAAGATTGCTGCCCACTGCCTCTGGGGGACCTTCTGAACTTTACAGGCCCTCTCCAGTGCAGTTATCCATTTGTGGATGTCATCCCCACTCTGGTAGGGAGGGACAATCTTGTTTAGGTTTCTATGGTCATAAGACCTTTCCCTATCTCTAGGGATATTGCTGCCACCATGGGACTCTAGTCCCAACTTTCTTCTCTCTCTAAGGAGATCTAGGGATTCCCTATCTAAAGCCAATTGCTTTTTTCTGATCTCCAGCTGAGTTTCCTCATACTGGACCAGTCTGGTTCTCCTCTCATGAGAGGATTCCCTCCTGTGAGATGAGACAGAGCTCCCTATAGAGGTGCCAGAGTGGTTAGACTCCTGAGAAGGAGATCTAGACTTCCTGGGCACACTCTTAATCCTTCCTGGGGGGACAAAGAGGGCATCATCTTGATCATCCTCATCATCATCCACAGGAGGGATTGGGTTATCCAGGTCAGGGTCATTGTCACCCTCCTGGCCAGTTTCAGAGGGGGGGCTGGGGGTATTGGTACCCCTGGCATCCTCCTCTTCTCCTGCCCCACCCTCAGCTCCTACCCCTTCAGTCCCTACAGGCTTACTAAGGTCATAAGCCACCAACAACTCCTTGAGGTGTTGGGTGGTGGGGCTTTGGCCTGTCCTTATTTTTCTCAAGTTACATAAAGCTCTCAATTCCAAGAATGGGAGTGTATCATACTTGGAGGGTGGAAGCTCAATGGCTTCCTGCAAGGATTCTTTGGATCCTGCCCTTAAAGACATTACTAGTGTGGTGTGGTGTATGCACTACCTACTCTAGTGTGGCCTACTAAACTCTCTTGAGTTGTAGAAAGGGTTGTGCTATCCCTTAACACACAACTCTAAGTTCAGTAGAACTTACTGTATTCTAAGCTTAAATTATATGTACCTTAGGTACCTTTAGTGGTTTTCAGTTGATCAATTCAATTGAGATTATCTGGTAAAACAATAGCAAGCTGGAATCCCACACGCTGCACACCAATGTGAGAAGTTGGCCTGGTATATGCTGTCCACTAATTATAGTGGGCACCTTGCACCAGTCCAAACAACCCCTTATTGGAGATAGGTTAAAGACAACCTTTATTGAAAGCTATCCTAGTGGTAGCTATGGAGAGCAGCCTTCAGGCTAAGTCTTGAAGGAATGTAAAGCAGCTTGTTTTACCAGTCTATAATCTCTTGAGTGACCAAATGAAAGAGCACCACACCAGGTATATATTCAAAATATATGTATTTATTGCTAAACACACCCCTCTAGTCTCTTTATGAGGCTAGAGTTCGAAGTACATAAGTTATAAGATATTAATTCACAGTAATAGCACAAATACACGTTTGGGCCCTAGGGGCGTACCAAACCATATACCAATAAAGTGGTATGCGAACCACGACTGAACTAGACACTAGGCCTAGAGCCTCTAGAAGTGCTTGGACCACAAGGAACCACCCAAGGTAGTGACACAGGGGACCCACGGGAGACGCGTGCAGTGTAAATACACAACCGCGATACGCCGTTAACTTCTATGGAGAAAGTCGGGATCGGGAAAATAGAGGAAAGGGACACTTAAAAGAGGACTAGGACAAAACCCTTTGAGATCTAGGACTTTGAAGAGTCTCTACCCACGGGAGCACCGGAGTACTCGTGTTACCTCACCCAGGGAAGCCGGGTGCATAGGTGCCTTTCGGGGTCGGGTTTCGTCGTCGATTCGAATGGCGATCTGCTGCAAAGTGCTGCTGGCGGCCAAGAGAAAAGTGTCCGGGTGGATCCAAGAGTGGATCGGAGTTCTGAAGAACCTGAAAGCAGAGGGGACAGAGTCTGGGTCACTAGCCAGTGACCAGGAAGGCGATGGACAGATGCCCACCGATGTCGAGTGCTTCAGGTGCGTTGATGGTTGTCTTGACTCTTCAGCCACGAGGTCCAGGAGGCGTTGTCGGCAACCAGGAGCAGGATTCTGGCTGGTACACGATGTCTGTCGAGTGCTGAGGTGTCGGCGACCGGATTGGACCCAACAAGCCTTGGCAACGGCAAGTCTCGGTGAAGATGTAGATCGTCGATGGTGCAGACCAGCAAGGTCTGTGGAACTCACCCAGCGAGGGTAAGTGAGGGCAGGCCTGGAGCAACCAGGATGCCAAGTAAGAAAAAGATTGGCTTTCGTTAAGGGCTACTAGCCAACGGGCTAGCGACCGCGAAGGAGCCTCGTGACGCCGCACGTGGATCTGGCTTACAGGACACTCGTGGAGTGGGGGCCAGTGATCTTCGGTGCAGGTGGTGCTGGAGGCTAGGGATACTCGGAGCCCAAAGCACGACTTCTTGGGAGACCCAGAAGAGGATGCACTTGCAAATGTGCTTGGTGTCCAGGGGTCACGGTCTCAAGTCACCCACGATAGCCACAGGCCTCAGCTTTGCTGGGGACTCAGGGTGGCCTCGGGGAAGTCTGAGAATCCACCTCTGGTGATGCGATGACTTCGGCGTCCGACGGGAGCTTCAGAAATGCGAACTGGACAGATGCTTCTTTGGTGCCTGCCAAGCAGGGGAGTCACTCCTTGACCCCAAGGGAGATTCTTCAGTCCTCTAATCTTGTCGTAGAGCGTCGAAGGTCCAGGATTCAGTTTCAGAGTTTCGTCCAGGTATAATCTAATCTTGCTGTGGCAAGGGTTCCCCATTTTAACCAGAAAAACAGGGAGGGACTAACTCTATGACCCCACCTATGGGAGGGTCAAGGGAGGGGGTGGCTACACCCACTTCCCTTTGTCCAGTTTCGTGCCAGAGCAGGGGCAGGTAGCCCCTGAGCTGGTTTGAACTGGCATATGCACAGAGGAGCCTTTTGCTCCCCCAGTGCAGGACTTCAAAGCACTCTAAGAGTGCACCCACCCAGCCCCAATACACATTATCCTGTCTGGGGAGGTGGTCACACCTCCCTGCAACAGGAAACCTATTGTCCAGGCCTCCCCTGCCGGAGTTTCGTCCAGCAGCAGGAGGCCAGACTTGTGTCTGTGGCAGCAGCATCCATTTTGTGATGCCAGGGCTTCAGAAAGAAGTTACCGGGTAAGCCAGAGTTAACATGTCTTTCCCTCTAGAAGGGTGGAATGCTACCCCCGCCGCCAGGATTGGCGGGGGGTAGTATTCCAAGATGTTTGACACCAAACACGACATGTTTAGGTGCAGCCATTCCAAAGTTAGCATTTTACCGCGAGGATATAATGCGCTTAAGAGTATATGGTCAGGCTGCACTACAAACAGCATCAGAGATGGTCTCCGAACGCTGCAGAGGGGCCCTGCTCATGCAGGGGCACCCTCTCACATAGGAACCATGCACTCTGCCTTTAGGATTGATAAGGCCTGCCTTAGGAGTGACTTATAGGTTTATATGTGTGTATGTATTTAGTGATATAGGTAACCTATATCACAGTAAGGGGTGCATGCACCACCTTACCCAGGCTGCAGTAGCAGACCTGTGGTGTCAGTTTGGCTGGCCTTCCAGGGGTGGCACAATACGTGCTGCAGCCCCTGGTAGGCCTCTGAGGTACCTATGCCCTTGGTACATAGTATACCATATACTAGGGACTTATAAGGGCACTCCAGATTCCAATCAGAGATGTGCCTAAGGCACATGGAAACCATTTTACAGAGAAAGCAGATAGACTGGGGCCCTGAATAGCAGGATCCCAGTACAAATAAGTCATAAACCAGCAGAACACCATAAAAAAAATGGGGGCAACCATATAGTCAAATTCCACCTTCCTACACCCCCCAACTCCACAGAATGTGGTCCGTCCCTAAAGAGGAGGATTTACCAGACACCATGAAATACCGGAATTATAGTGGACAGGGACTAAAAAAGAGAGAACACACTGCATGTCCCGGTCCTCTTTAGTACAGCTCTGTCAGGTGTTACGTTTGTGGTTATTTCACTGTTATACAATGAGACTCTCCAGTAACAGAATAGCTCGTGTCTTTGGAAAGGCCAAGCAGGAGGGAGGCCGGTAAGTCCAGGAATCAGGTGACGGATCTGGACTCTTCTGAGTAGGGATGGAAATACGGAGAAGCACTGCAACATGACAAAGCCAAACAGTAATTCAAAGAGCAAGGTTAGCATAACAGGCAATGGGTCAGGAACCAAGGAATGGCAGAAAAGAAAAATAACAGAGAGGGAGGTCGTGAAACAGTGAACGAACTATATAGCAAGAGCAATGCAACACGAAAAGTTGCCAGGGTTCAAGGCATGTTCCAGGCAGCAAAGCAGTCCTTCCAGGTGCAGCAAAACAGTTTTGTGGAGGCCACAGCACAGGCAGTCCTCTGAGAGTCCTTCTGCAGGTCCAGAAAGTGAACTGAAAAGTTTTATAACAAAGAAGGTGCCTTCTTTGTTAGAGGAAAAGTTTCTAGAGAATTCCCTTTGAAGTGCTTGAAGTTTCCTGCCTCCCCTGCCCTGGCTCCAAGATGTCTGCATGAACAATGCAGGAATGACAAGTCCTTTGTGTAAGTGGTGCTGTGCTCTGCTCTGCCATGCCAGTTGATGACCCATCCAGGTACACCTAATCCCAAAGTCCAACTGCCATCTACGCCCATTCATGTGATCCAGGATAGGCTGCAGAAACCAAATATTTTAGGGCAAGGAAATTCCAACTTTCTAAAAGTGGCATTTTTAAAATTGTAACTTAAAATCCGACTTTACTATTAATGGGGATTTTCAATTACAATTTCTCAGACACCAATCATGAAATGGCTATCTGGTTCCAATCAAAAGGTAGCACTTATTAAATGTAATGAGGCAACCTAATGATATCCAATGGGAGAGGAGAGCCTCACAGTAGTGAAAAACGAATTTAGAAGTTTTTCACTACCATGAAATATAAAACTTAAAAAAGTACATGTCCAACCTTTTAATTACAATGCACCCTGTCTTATGGGCTACCAAGGACCTACCTTAGGGGTGATATATGCAATAAAAGGGGAGTTTAAGGTGTGGCTAGGGGTTTATATTGCCAAGCATGGGACATGTTTTAAGGTGCTACTTAAGTGGGTGGCACAATAAATGTTGCAGGCCCACTAGTAGCATTTAAGTAACAGGGCTCTTCATTACAATAAGCAATTGCGGTACCCGACAGAACGCACTGTAGCTTGTACTATACAGACCCATGTTCCGAGGGCCACAGCATAACTCCATTATCTTTGATGGTATGTTGGTGCTAGGCAGCAAATTGTGCGCCAGCGCAGGGGGAAAGGACAGGAATGCACTGTATTTCATAAATACCGTGCATTCATGCCCATTCAACTTGGCGTAGGGCAGCGCAGCAAGAAGACTTGTGGAGCTGCCCCATGGACGTCGATTCACCAAAATGCCAGGGGTCGAGGAAGTGACATCAGATACCCTTTAAACTTTGACCCTGAGATCGTCCCAAGAAGTGATGTCACATAACCTTAATCCTGATGATTTCACAATAATGAACATTGCTGAAGTTACATAATTGCATAATTAATATTATATATTCTTCTAGGGGAGAACAAAGGGTGGGGCTTTCTCTTCCCTGACAATTTCTTTCTTAAATGAGCTTTACTAGTGCATTTTAATGCACAATTTTCACATAAATTTGTTAAAAAGCCATAGGCTCTAAAAAACACTCACTTAATATTCAAGTCTTTTCATGGTGTACCAAGCTGCTGAAATCTGACAGCCCCACGAGTTCACCCAATTATGTTTTTGAAATGTCCTATGGGTGGCCCCTTACGTCAATAATTACGTCTATTGCTAGGACCAGCATTTTGCTATGGTGGCCCCTTTTGCCCAAACATCAATACAATATGCCAGTGCCTGAGTTTTCCTAATACTGCTTCTCTTGCACTATGGAGGTCCCTTATGTCAGAGGTCATGTCTAATATGTCAAGGACCACATTTTGTCATGGATGGCCCCATGACCTTGCCACAGTTGTCTTTCCATGTGCCAAGAATTTCCATCAATGTGCCATCACAAGAAATTAGCCACAGGTGCCAACTATGCCAAGAATTTCCCCCGGGAGGCCAGTGCTGGCATTTTTTCATGGGTGCCCTCTGCCAAAATGTACCTTCAGAGGGCCAGCAGGAGCATTTTGCTGAGGGTATCCCACATGCAAGTGTTGCCTCCATTGCCACCAGTATTCCAGGGCCAACATTTTGTCAAGGGTGCTTCTATAAGCCAAGGAGAATATCCGGTCCAACAGCGGAACTGCAAGCAGAACAACATATGCTCACTTACATTCACTTATTCACACTCATTCTATCATTAGCACTGACTTGCATTCATTCATTTTCACATACTCATGTGCACTTACTATCACTCTGAATCACTCCTTCACATTCTCTCACTCTTACTCTGACTCACTTATATTTACTCACTCATTTTGACACACAGACACACAACCACGATCCCATATACAAACATACATGCCCACAATATACACACGCTCTCACCCAAACTCACTCTCAGCCACATGTATGCACACAACATACATTAAAACCAATTTATGTTTCTTTTCTAAGATGCCAGTGAAGGTCCAGATCTTGCGGCTCCACTTTTTATTACACTAATAGTGAATAGTAAACTATTATTCACTATTTATGTAATCAAAATGAGCAGAAAACGTGGTTAGAACTTGACTCTGATAATGTGAGACACCCCTGTGTTCTTGGAGCTGATTTTGTCACTTCTGAGGCCAGGGGTCACAAAGGCAGTGGCAGGGGTAGCACAGGACAGGCTGGGGGTCACAACTGTGACCCCTGGCGACACCTAAATGACGTCCATGCGTTGCCCTACGCAATTCCTCCTAAATGAGGCCCTAAATACGTATTTCTCTTACTGCGCCTACTGCTCAGCATCGCCCACATATTTTGGAAGCGCGTCTGTTCCCCGTGCACTCTCTCCAGAGTCGCTGTGACGGGGGATGGGGAAGGCGCCTGTTGATGGAATGAAGGGGGGGTCTCTCGGCACATTACGCCTTCGCATACACTGAGGCGCCTCATTTAGCTTCCCGGCTCCCTGTTATTTGGCATCACACTGCATAAACCTGGCAAATGCATCCAAAGTAGCCTACTCGTTGCTGAGCCTGGCTTAATTATGACACTCTCTGGGTAATGTGACAGCTTTGCAGCCCCTGGATTGATTCGATGAGTGAAGGAGGCGACTGACACGTGGGGCATACATTTTCAGGCAGGTACTCCCCCTACCCCACCTCCCCCGCCATCCCTCCCCGTGTTTCCTTTGCTTCTTTACTTTGCATGCTAATATATTCCTTGTCAAGCTGTGAGACGTTACATGTCGCAGGCTGCCTTTTAATTCACAGCAAGGGGCAGGGCTGTCTGATGAAAATGCATGAGAAACAGGGAAACGTGTACCGTGGTGATCTGCAATCTGTCATGGATTTGAAATTGTTGCCATCAGAGGAACCTCTATCCTCCGTCAGGAGCTGCCATCACTTGATTATTGTGAGGATCCAACCTGTTACCTCAGGACCTTATGTTAATGTTAATGTAAATGTCCAGTATTTGTAAAGCGCAAACAATTACCCGAGGGCGTCAAGGCGCTGGGGGCCATCGGGAAGATTAAGTGAGCTATTGCCCAGAGTCACATGGTGCTGGGCTGATCTGCCGCTGGGGATCGAACCGTGAGCCCCCGGGTTCCGGAGTCAGCCGCTCTGGCAGCTGCGCCACACCTCTTCGCATTACTCTCATCTCAGTAAATTCCCGCCTCTCTCCTCCAAGTAAAAAGATATTTCTTCACTAGATAAATGTAATGACTCAAATGTATTTCACTCTACTAATTAGACCTGTACTTGTGCACGGTCAGACCCTCTGAGCTGTAATGTGACCAATAGAGCACTGCCCCCCTGTGTGCCGGCCGTACTCTCATTTGGGTACACCCGGTGCAAACAGGGACAGTGTGTCCTATTATACACATAGGGGCATATTTATGAGACCATTGAGTCATGCTTGCACCACGCATCGTGGTACATGCGTGACGCAAACCTCTAAGTCATATTTTCAAAGCCACGCAAAACCACTTTGCGTGGCTTTGAATGGCTTCAAAAATATGAAGTAATGCAACGTAGCACAAATCGCTGCGTTGCATTACTCTGCACAAGGAAGGCGTTCCATCGGCGTTGTGTGGGTGTTCCCACGCAACTCCCGTGGTTTTTGACGCATTCCCAGATTTCCCAAACCTGGTAATCCTGGAAATGCGTCAAAAAGATACGCCTCCCAGGTGAGGTGTAACAAGGAGAAATATCTTCATTTCTGCTCGATACTTCCTGTTTGTAGAAAGAGGAAAAAAACCCTCAGGATTGTTTTTGAGAAGGAAGGGACCCCTTCCGGCACAAAAACAATCCTACCAACAACATAGGCACCCTTGCACCATGGTGCAGAGATGCCTGCGTTGCCGCTAGGCTGCCAAAACGGCACCAGCGCAGGAGGAAAGACAGGAATGCACCAAAGTGGATACATATAGAGCATTCCTGCTCTGCACTTGTGACGCAGGGCAGTGCAGCATGTTAACTTGCTGCCCTGCGCCACAAAACTCGTAAATATGACCCAAAATGTTTAGGCACAAGTCCTCACCTACACTCAGGATAGTACTGCATGGAAGGGGGAGACTGCTGCAGGGAAATAGACGGTCTCTAATTCAATGTAAAGGGGCCGCTAGCATGTTTAGGAGGGGCAGGGGTTTGCCCTGCACGTTTGTGGAATGTGTGACTACCCCTGCCTGTGAGCGATAGATAGTGGCCCCTTGACCACTCCACGGGCTCCCACAGGGCTTCCTCTGTGGATGATCTGGCTGTGCGATACATCAAAAATGGCACTCAATTAGTTAGCCCTGCACTTGAGTTTGTAATACAGCAAGGGTGCAGGGGCAAATGTGTTCTCTCACTTGCATCCAGCCATGCAATGTGTGCAGCGATCAGTGGTGCAGCAGGTGCACGACCACCAGGGCACAGAGGCCTCAGGGGTCCACTTCACCTTAATTATTGCTATATTTAAATAACCAACCAGCAGTCTGGGGCCCATTTTCCTTACTTGCATTAGGGCTCGTGGTGCCCTTGCCACGCCTGTGAGACACAGCACCATCCAAATGTGAGTATGCTCCCTTGGCACTGCAAAAGCGCAAAAATCTGCCTACCCTATTCATATTTCAGGAGGTGCTGCACAGGTATTTGGGGCATCTTCCGTAAGTGCCCCTTGGGGCAAAAGACATGCAAACGCCTTTTACACCTGGTGTTCAGGGTTTGAATTGCACTATAATAAGTACTAAAATAAATAAAACCAGCATTGGTGAGGTGCAGCCAATGAGAATCAGGTTCCATACCACTTTTTGTGTGTTATTTGCAAAGATGCGGGTGAATAATCCAGCAAGATCCAATTTTAATATGGGAACCTCCCACAAAAAGTATTACTGAGAAATATCTCCGGCTGAATCGTGTTTTTTGCAGTAAACGTCATGAAAATGTTCAGTTTGCATAACTTTGTAGATAGAAACACATCAACACCCCTAGTTGTTGGGAATATTTTGTAGAACATATATGTCAGACATAATTGTTCAATGTCGCCCTGCAGC
Source organism: Calotriton arnoldi (assembly GCA_963921515.1). Taxonomy (NCBI): domain Eukaryota; kingdom Metazoa; phylum Chordata; class Amphibia; order Caudata; family Salamandridae; genus Calotriton; species Calotriton arnoldi. The sequence goes on along the minus strand of CAWUFW010007278.1, from coordinate 131,014 downwards.
TAGGTCATGCTGTCTGCATGATGCACGTCTGCAGCTAAGGGTGGTGGCATGTGCTCTCATGTTCGTGGAGAGAAGTTATAAACAGGAAGTAGTACTCAGGGTTAAAGCTAGCTCAGCACATCACCGGATGTAGTTGTCTGGTTCTGAGCAAACCTAGAAATCGGAGACAGCTAAAGAAAACTATCAAAGGATCTGAGAGGACATTTTGCAAAACTAGCTGCCAAGCCACAGGGTTCACAGATGTGGGATGTCCATTGAGCACGCTTTGTAGGGTCTTGGAAGAGAGATTGAAAGTCTCACTCCCCCTAAAATATTTTTAAAAGGATGAGACCAAAATGTGTACTAAGCTGCGCAACTGCTGTCAGTAATTGGCCAAAAAGTAATTTGTTTTGTAGGCAATTTATTTATTCTCGCTACAGAATATGATTTAGCCTCCCATCATTTTTCAAAAGAAATTCCTTTACCTTCTTCTTTCTACTGCCTTTCATTTCCGCCCGTCCTCCTCCTCTGCAGATTTTAAAGTCATGTTTTGTTGAAAATCGACTCTAAAGAAGGCGCAATGAGAGAATGAATATTTGCAGAGGTCTCATAATCTCAGGTAGCAAACTGTCTGTAAGGTTTGTCACCTCACAAGAGCAGAGGTACTGCTGTCTGTAGGGCTTGTCACCTCACACAAGCAGAGGTACTGCTGTCTGTAAGGCTTGTCACCTCACAAGAGCAGAGGCACTGCGGTCTGTAAGGCTTGTCACCTCACAAGAGCAGAGCCACTGCTATCTGTAAGGCTTGTCACATCACAGGTATAGAGGCTCTGCTGTCTGTAAGGCTTGTCACCTTACAAGAGCAGAGGCACTGCTGTCTGTACGGCTTGTCACCTCACAAGAGCAGAGGCACTGCTGCCTGTAGGCTTGTCACCTCACAAGAACGGAGGCACTGCTGTCTGTATGGCTTGTCACCTCACAAGATCAGAGGTACTCTGCCTGTAAGGCTAGTCACCTCACACAAGCAGAGGTACTGCTGCCTGTAAGACTTTTCAACTCACAAGAGCAGAGGCACTGCTGTCTGTAAGGCTTGTCACATCAGAAGAGCAGAGGTACTACTGTCTGTAAGGCTTGTCACCTCACAAGAGCAGAGGCACTGTTGCCGGTAAGTCTTGTCACCTCACAAGAGCAGAGGCACTGCTGTCTGTATGGCTTGTCACCTCACACAAGCAGAGGTACTGCTGCCGGTAAGTCTTGTCACATCACAAGAGCAGAGGCACTGCTGTCTGTAAGGCTTGTCACATCACAAGTATAGAGGCTCTGTTGTCTGTAAGGCTTGTCACCTTACAAGAGCAGAGGCACTGCTGTCTGTAAGGCTTGTCACCTCACAAGAGCAGAGGCACTGCTGTCTGTAAGGCTTGTCACATCAGAAGAGCAGAGGTACTACTGTCTGTAAGGCTTGTCACCTCACAAGAGCAGAGGCACTGTTGCCGGTAAGTCTTGTCACCTCACAAGAGCAGAGGCACTGCTGTCTGTATGGCTTGTCACCTCACACAAGCAGAGGTACTGCTGCCGGTAAGTCTTGTCACATCACAAGAGCAGAGGCACTGCTGTCTGTAAGGCTTGTCACATCACAAGTATAGAGGCTCTGTTGTCTGTAAGGCTTGTCACCTTACAAGAGCAGAGGCACTGCTGTCTGTAAGGCTTGTCACATCACAAGAGCAGAGGTACAGCTGTCTGTAAGGCTTGTCACCTCACAAGATCAGAGGTACTGCTGTCTGTAAGGCTTGTCACATCACAAGAGCAGAGGTACTGCTGTTGTAAGGCTTGTCACCTCACAAGAGCAGAGGCACTGCTGTCTGTACGGTTTGTCACCTCACAAGAGCAGAGGCACTGCTGTCTGTAAGGCTTGTCACATCACAAGAGCAGAGACACTGCTGTCTGTAAGGCTTGTCACCTCACAAGAGCAGAGGTACTGCTGTCTGTAAGGCTTGTCACCTCACAAGAGCAGAGGTACTGCTGACGGTAAGTCTTGTCACCTCACAAGAGCAGAGGTACTGCTGTCTGTATGGCTTGTCACCTCACAAGAGCAGAGGCACTGTTATCTGTAAGGCTTGTCACATCACAAGTATAGAGGCTCTGCTGTCTGTAAGGCTTGTCACCTTACAAGAGCAGAGCCACTGCTATCTGTAAGTCTTGCCACATCACAAGAGCAGAGGTACTGCTGTTGTAAGGCTTGTCACATCACAAGAGCAGAGGCACTGCTGTCTGTAAGGCTTGTCACATCACAAGAGCAGAGGCACTGCTGTCTGTATGGCTTGTCACATCACAAGAGCAGAGGTACTGCTGTCTGTACGGCTTGTCACCTCACAAGAGCAGAGGCACTGCTGTCTGTATGGCTTGTCACCTCACAAGAGCAGAGGCACTGCGGTCTGTAAGGCTTGTCACATCACAAATATAGAGGCTCTGCTGTCTGTAAGGCTTGCCACATCACAAGAGCAGAGGCACTGCTGTCTGTAAGTCTTGCCACATCACAAGAGCAGAGGTAATGCTGTTGTAAGGCTTGTCACATCACAAGAGCAGAGGCACTGCTGTCTGTAAGGCTTGTCACATCACAAGAGCAGAGGTACTGCTGTTGTAAGGCTTGTCAAATCACAAGAGCAGAGGCCCTGCTGTCTGTAAGGCTTGTCACCTCACAAGAGCAGAGGCACTGCTGTCTGTAAGGTTTGTCACCTCACAAGAGCAGAGGTACTGCTGTCTGTAAGTCTTGTCACATCACAAGAGCAGAGGTACTGCTGTCTGTACGGCTTGTCACATCACAAGAGCAGAGGCACTGCTGTCTGTATGGCTTGTCACCTCACAAGAGCAGAGGTACTGCTGTCTGTACGGCTTGTCACATCACAAGAGCAGAGGCACTGCTGTCTGTATGGCTTGTCACCTCACAAGAGCAGAGGCACTGCGATCTGTAGGCTTGTCACATCACAAGAGCAGAGCCACTGCTATCTGTAAGGCTTGTCACATCACAAGTATAGAGGCTCTGCTGTCTGTAAGGCTTGTCAAATTACAAGAGTAGAGCCACTGCTATCTGTAAGTCTTGCCACATCACAAGAGCAGAGATACTGCTGTTGTAAGGCTTGTCACTTCACAAGAGCAGAGGCACTGTTGTCTGTATGGCTTGTCACATCACAAGAGCAGAGGTACTGCTGTCTGTACGGCTTGTCACATCACAAGAGCAGAGGCACTGCTGTCTGTATGGCTTGTCACCTCACAAGAGCAGAGGCACTGCGGTCTGTAAGGCTTGTCACCTCACAAGAGCAGAGCCACTGCTATCTGTAAGGCTTGTCACATCACAAGTATAGAGGCTCTGCTGTCTGTAAGGCTTGTCACCCTACAAGAGCAGAGCCACTGCTATCTGTAAGTCTTGCCACATCACAAGAGCAGAGGTACTGCTGTTGTAAGGCTTGTCACATCACAAGAGCAGAGGCACTGCTGACTGTAAGGCTTGTCACCTCACAAGAGCAGAGGCACTGCTGTCTGTAAGGCTTGTCACATCACAAGAGCAGAGGTACTGCTGTCTGTAAGGCTTATCACCTCACAAGAGCAGAGCCACTGCTGTCTGTACGGCTTGTCACCTCACAAGAGCAGAGGCACTGCTGCCTGTAGGCTTGTCACCTCACAAGAACGGAGGCACTGCTGTCTGTATGGCTAGTCACCTCACACAAGCAGAGGTACTGCTGCCTGTAAGACTTTTCACCTCACAAGAGCAGAGGCACTGCTGTCTGTAAGGCTTGTCACATCACAAGAGCAGAGGTACAGCTGTCTGTAAGGCTTGTCACCTCACAAGAGCAGAGGTACTGCTGTCTGTAAGGCTTGTCATCTCACAAGAGCAGAGGCACTGCTGCCGGTAAGTCTTGTCACCTCACAAGAGCAGAGGCACTGCTGTCTGTATGGCTTGTCACCCCACACAAGCAGAGGTACTGCTGCCAGTAAGTCTTGTCACATCCCAAGAGCAGAGGCACTGCTGTCTGTAAGGCTTGTCACCTCACAAGAGCAGAGGCACTGCTGCCTGTACGGCGTGTCACCTCACAAGAGCAGAGGTACTGCTGACGGTAAGTCTTGTCACCTCACAAGAGCAGAGGTACTGCTATCTGTACGGCTTGTCACCTCACAAGAGCAGAGGTAATGCTATCTGTAAGGTTTGTCACCTCACAAGAGCAGAGGCACTGCTGTCTGTATGGCTTGTCACCTCACAAGAGCAGAGGCACTGCTGTCTGTACGGCGTGTCACCTCACAAGAGCAGAGGCACTGCTGTCTGTAAGGCTTGTCACCTCACAAGAGCAGAGTCACTGCTGTCTGTACGGCTTGTCACCTCACAAGAGCAGAGGTAATGCTATCTGTAAGGTTTGTCACCTCACAAGAGTATAATAACTGCTGTCTGTAAGGCTTGTCAACTCAGAAGAGCAGAGGCACTGCTGTCTGTACGTCTTGTCACCTTACAAGAGCAGAGGCACTGCTGTCTGTATGGCTTGTCTCCTCACAAGAGCAGAGGCACTGCTGTCTGTATGGCTTGTCACCTCACAAGAGCAGAGGTACAGCTGTCTGCAAGGCTTGTCACCTCACAAGAGCAGAGGTACTGCTGTCTGTAAGGTTTGTCACATCACAAGAGCAGAGGTACTGCTGTCTGTAAGGCTTGTCACCTCACAAGAGCAGAGGTACTGCTGCCTGTAAGGCTTGTCACATCACAAGAGCAGAGGTACTGCTGCCTGTAAGGCTAGTCACCTCACAAGAGCAGAGGTAATGCTATCTGTAAGGTTTGTCACCTCACAAGAGCAGAGGCACTGCTGTCTGTATGGCTTGTCACCTCACAAGAGCAGAGGCACTGCTGTCTGTACGGTGTGTCACCTCACAAGAGCAGAGGCACTGCTGTCTGTAAGGCTTGTCACCTCACAAGAGCAGAGGCACTGCTGTCTGTACGGCTTGTCAGCTCACAAGAGCAGAGGTAATGCTATCTGTAAGGTTTATCACCTCACAAGAGTAGAATAACTGCTGTCTGTAAGGCTTGTCAACTCACAAGAGCAGAGGCACTGCTGTCTGTAAGTCTTGTCACCTCACAAGAGTAGAGTTACTGCTGTCCGTAAGGCTTGTCAACTCACAAGAGCAGAGGCACTGCTGTCTGTAAGGCTTGTCACCTCACAAGAGCAGAGGTACGGCTGTCTGTCAGTCTAGTCACCTCACAAAAGCAGAGGTACTGCTGCCTGTAAGGATAGTCACCTCACAAGAGCAGAGGTACTGCTGACGGTAAGTCTTGTCAGCTCACAAGAGCAGAGGTACAGCTGTCTGTAAGGCTTGTCACCTCACAAGAGCAGAGGTACTGCTGTCTGTAAGGCTTGTCATCTCACAAGAGCAGAGGCACTGCTGCCGGTAAGTCTTGTCACCTCACAAGAGCAGAGGCACTGCTGTCTGTATGGCTTGTCACCCCACACAAGCAGAGGTACTGCTGCCAGTAAGTCTTGTCACATCCCAAGAGCAGAGGCACTGCTGTCTGTAAGGCTTGTCACCTCACAAGAGCAGAGGCACTGCTGCCTGTACGGCGTGTCACCTCACAAGAGCAGAGGTACTGCTGACGGTAAGTCTTGTCACCTCACAAGAGCAGAGGTACTGCTATCTGTACGGCTTGTCACCTCACAAGAGCAGAGGTAATGCTATCTGTAAGGTTTGTCACCTCACAAGAGCAGAGGCACTGCTGTCTGTATGGCTTGTCACCTCACAAGAGCAGAGGCACTGCTGTCTGTACGGCGTGTCACCTCACAAGAGCAGAGGCACTGCTGTCTGTAAGGCTTGTCACCTCACAAGAGCAGAGTCACTGCTGTCTGTACGGCTTGTCACCTCACAAGAGCAGAGGTAATGCTATCTGTAAGGTTTGTCACCTCACAAGAGTATAATAACTGCTGTCTGTAAGGCTTGTCAACTCAGAAGAGCAGAGGCACTGCTGTCTGTACGTCTTGTCACCTTACAAGAGCAGAGGCACTGCTGTCTGTATGGCTTGTCTCCTCACAAGAGCAGAGGCACTGCTGTCTGTATGGCTTGTCACCTCACAAGAGCAGAGGTACAGCTGTCTGCAAGGCTTGTCACCTCACAAGAGCAGAGGTACTGCTGTCTGTAAGGTTTGTCACATCACAAGAGCAGAGGTACTGCTGTCTGTAAGGCTTGTCACCTCACAAGAGCAGAGGTACTGCTGTCTGTAAGGTTTGTCACATCACAAGAGCAGAGGTACTGCTGTCTGTAAGGCTTGTCACCTCACAAGAGCAGAGGTACTGCTGCCTGTAAGGCTTGTCACATCACAAGAGCAGAGGTACTGCTGCCTGTAAGGCTAGTCACCTCACAAGAGCAGAGGTAATGCTATCTGTAAGGTTTGTCACCTCACAAGAGCAGAGGCACTGCTGTCTGTATGGCTTGTCACCTCACAATAGCAGAGGCACTGCTGTCTGTACGGTGTGTCACCTCACAAGAGCAGAGGCACTGCTGTCTGTAAGGCTTGTCACCTCACAAGAGCAGAGGCACTGCTGTCTGTACGGCTTGTCAGCTCACAAGAGCAGAGGTAATGCTATCTGTAAGGTTTGTCACCTCACAAGAGTAGAATAACTGCTGTCTGTAAGGCTTGTCAACTCACAAGAGCAGAGGCACTGCTGTCTGTAAGTCTTGTCACCTCACAAGAGTAGAGTTACTGCTGTCCGTAAGGCTTGTCAACTCACAAGAGCAGAGGCACTGCTGTCTGTAAGGCTTGTCACCTCACAAGAGCAGAGGTACGGCTGTCTGTCAGTCTAGTCACCTCACAAAAGCAGAGGTACTGCTGCCTGTAAGGATAGTCACCTCACAAGAGCAGAGGTACTGCTGACGGTAAGTCTTGTCACCTCACAAGAGCAGAGGTACTGCTATCTGTAAGGCTTGTCACCTCACAAGAGCAGAGGCACTGCTGTCCGTACGGCTTGTCACCTCACAAGAGCAGAGGCACTGCTGTCTGTACGACTTGTCACCTCACAAGAGCAGAGGCACTGCTGTCTGTATGGCTTGTCACCTCACAAGAGCAGAGGTACAGCTGTCTGCAAGGCTTGTCACCTCACAAGAGCAGAGGTACTGCTATCTGTAAGGCTTGTCACCTCACAAGACCAGAGGCACTGCTGTCAGTACGGCTTGTCACCTCACAAGAGCAGAGGCACTGCTGTCTGTAAGGCTTGTCACCTCACAAGAGCAGAGGCACTGCTGTCTGCAAGGCTTGTCACCTCACAAGAGCAGAGGGACTGCTGTCTGTAAGGCTTCTCACATCACAAGAGCAGAGGTACTGCTGCCTGTAAGGCTTGTCACATCACAAGAGCAGAGGTACTGCTGCCTGTAAGGCTTGCCTGTAAGGCTTGTCACATCACAAGAGCAGAGGTACTGCTGCCTGTTGCCACATCACAAGAGCAGAGGTACTGCTGCCTGTAAGGCTTGTCAACTCACAAGAGCAGAGGTAATGCTGTCTGTAAGGCTTGTCAACTCACAAGAGAAGAGGTACTGCTGTCTGTAAGGCTTGTCACCAAAAACAGAGCAGAGGTACTGCTGCCTGAAAGGCTTGTCACCTCACAAGAGCAGAGGCACTGCTGTCTGTACGGCTTGTCACCTCACAAGAGCAGAGGTAATGCTATCTGTAAGGTTTGTCACCTCACAAGAGTATAATAACTGCTGTCTGTAAGGCTTGTCAACTCAGAAGAGCAGAGGCACTGCTGTCTGTACGTCTTGTCACCTTACAAGAGCAGAGGCACTGCTGTCTGTATGGCTTGTCTCCTCACAAGAGCAGAGGCACTGCTGTCTGTATGGCTTGTCACCTCACAAGAGCAGAGGTACAGCTGTCTGCAAGGCTTGTCACCTCACAAGAGCAGAGGTACTGCTGTCTGTAAGGTTTGTCACATCACAAGAGCAGAGGTACTGCTGTCTGTAAGGCTTGTCACCTCACAAGAGCAGAGGTACTGCTGCCTGTAAGGCTTGTCACATCACAAGAGCAGAGGTACTGCTGCCTGTAAGGCTTGTCACATCACAAGAGCAGAGGTACTGCTGTTGTAAGGCTTGTCACATCACAAGTATAGAGGCTCTGCTGTCTGTAAGGCTTGTCACCCTACAAGAGCAGAGGTACTGCTGCCTGTAAGGCTTGTCAACTCACAAGAGCAGAGGTACTGCTGTCTGTAAGGCTTGTCACCAAAAACAGAGCAGAGGTACTGCTGCCTGTAAGGCTTGTCACCTCACAAGAGCAGAGGCACTGCTGTCTGTACGGCTTGTCACCTCACAAGAGCAGAGCCACTGCTGTCTGTACGGCTTGTCAACTCACAAGAGCAGAGGTAATGCTGTCTGTAAGGCTTGTCAACTCACAAGAGCAGAGGTGCTGCTGTCTGTAAGGCTTGTCACCAAATACAGAGCAGAGGTACTGCTGCCTGTAAGGCTTGTCACCTCACAAGAGCAGAGGCACTGCTGTCTGTACGGCTTGTCACCTCACAAGAGCAGAGGTAATGCTATCTGTAAGGTTTGTCACCTCACAAGAGTATAATAACTGCTGTCTGTAAGGCTTGTCAACTCAGAAGAGCAGAGGCACTGCTGTCTGTACGTCTTGTCACCTCACAAGAGCAGAGGCACTGCTGTCTGTATGGCTTGTCTCCTCACAAGAGCAGAGGTACTGCTGCCTGTAAGGCTTGTCAACTCACAAGAGCAGTGGTAATGCTGTCTGTAAGGCTTGTCAACTCACAAGAGAAGAGGTACTGCTGTCTGTAAGGCTTGTCACCAAAAACAGAGCAGAGGTACTGCTGCCTGAAAGGCTTGTCACCTCACAAGAGCAGAGGCACTGCTGTCTGTACGGCTTGTCACCTCACAAGAGCAGAGGTAATGCTATCTGTAAGGTTTGTCACCTCACAAGAGTATAATAACTGCTGTCTGTAAGGCTTGTCAACTCAGAAGAGCAGAGGCACTGCTGTCTGTACGTCTTGTCACCTTACAAGAGCAGAGGCACTGCTGTCTGTATGGCTTGTCTCCTCACAAGAGCAGAGGCACTGCTGTCTGTCTGGCTTGTCACCTCACAAGAGCAGAGGTACAGCTGTCTGCAAGGCTTGTCACCTCACAAGAGCAGAGGTACTGCTGTCTGTAAGGTTTGTCACATCACAAGAGCAGAGGTACTGCTGTCTGTAAGGCTTGTCACCTCACAAGAGCAGAGGTACTGCTGCCTGTAAGGCTTGTCACATCACAAGAGCAGAGGTACTGCTGCCTGTAAGGCTTGTCACATCACAAGAGCAGAGGTACTGCTGTTGTAAGGCTTGTCACATCACTAAGTATAGAGGCTCTGCTGTCTGTAAGGCTTGTCACCCTACAAGAGCAGAGGTACTGCTGCCTGTAAGGCTTGTCAACTCACAAGAGCAGAGGTACTGCTGTCTGTAAGGCTTGTCACCAAAAACAGAGCAGGAGGTACTGCTGCCTGTAAGGCTTGTCACCTCACAAGAGCAGAGGCACTGCTGTCTGTACGGCTTGTCACCTCACAAGAGCAGAGCCACTGCTGTCTGTACGGCTTGTCAACTCACAAGAGCAGAGGTAATGCTGTCTGTAAGGCTTGTGAACTCACAAGAGCAGAGGTGCTGCTGTCTGTAAGGCTTGTCACCAAATACAGAGCAGAGGTACTGCTGCCTGTAAGGCTTGTCACCTCACAAGAGCAGAGGCACTGCTGTCTGTACGGCTTGTCACCTCACAAGAGCAGAGGTAATGCTATCTGTAAGGTTTGTCACCCTCACAAGAGTATAATAACTGCTGTCTGTAAGGCTTGTCAACTCAGAAGAGCAGAGGCACTGCTGTCTGTACGTCTTGTCACCTCACAAGAGCAGAGGCACTGCTGTCTGTATGGCTTGTCTCCTCACAAGAGCAGAGGTACTGCTGCCTGTAAGGCTTGTCAACTCACAAGAGCAGAGGTAATGCTGTCTGTAAGGCTTGTCAACTCACAAGAGAAGAGGTACTGCTGTCTGTAAGGCTTGTCACCAAAAACAGAGCAGAGGTACTGCTGCCTGAAAGGCTTGTCACCTCACAAGAGCAGAGGCACTGCTGTCTGTACGGCTTGTCACCTCACAAGAGCAGAGGTAATGCTATCTGTAAGGTTTGTCACCTCACAAGAGTATAATAACTGCTGTCTGTAAGGCTTGTCAACTCAGAAGAGCAGAGGCACTGCTGTCTGTACGTCTTGTCACCTTACAAGAGCAGAGGCACTGCTGTCTGTATGGCTTGTCTCCTCACAAGAGCAGAGGCACTGCTGTCTGTATGGCTTGTCACCTCACAAGAGCAGAGGTACAGCTGTCTGCAAGGCTTGTCACCTCACAAGAGCAGAGGTACTGCTGTCTGTAAGGTTTGTCACATCACAAGAGCAGAGGTACTGCTGTCTGTAAGGCTTGTCACCTCACAAGAGCAGAGGTACTGCTGCCTGTAAGGCTTGTCACATCACAAGAGCAGAGGTACTGCTGCCTGTAAGGCTTGTCACATCACAAGAGCAGAGGTACTGCTGTTGTAAGGCTTGTCACATCACAAGTATAGAGGCTCTGCTGTCTGTAAGGCTTGTCACCCTACAAGAGCAGAGGTACTGCTGCCTGTAAGGCTTGTCAACTCACAAGAGCAGAGGTACTGCTGTCTGTAAGGCTTGTCACCAAAAACAGAGCAGAGGTACTGCTGCCTGTAAGGCTTGTCACCTCACAAGAGCAGAGGCACTGCTGTCTGTACGGCTTGTCACCTCACAAGAGCAGAGCCACTGCTGTCTGTACGGCTTGTCAACTCACAAGAGCAGAGGTGCTGCTGTCTGTAAGGCTTGTCACCAAATACAGAGCAGAGGTACTGCTGCCTGTAAGGCTTGTCACCTCACAAGAGCAGAGGCACTGCTGTCTGTACGGCTTGTCACCTCACAAGAGCAGAGGTAATGCTATCTGTAAGGTTTGTCACCTCACAAGAGTATAATAACTGCTGTCTGTAAGGCTTGTCAACTCAGAAGAGCAGAGGCACTGCTGTCTGTACGTCTTGTCACCTCACAAGAGCAGAGGCACTGCTGTCTGTATGGCTTGTCTCCTCACAAGAGCAGAGGCACTGCTGTCTGTACGGCTTGTCACCTCACAAGAGCAGAGGTACAGCTGTCTGCAAGGCTTGTCACCTCCCAAGAGCAGAGGTACTGCTGTCTGTAAGGTTTGTCACATCACAAGAGCAGAGGTACTGCTGTCTGTAAGGCTTGCCACCTCACAAGAGCAGAGGTACTGCTGCCTGTAAGGCTTGTCACATCACAAGAGCAGAGGTACTGCTGCCTGTAAGGCTTGTCAAATCACAAGAGCAGAGGTACTGCTGTCTGTAAGTCTTGTCACCTCACAAGAGCAGAGGTACTGCTGCCTGTAAGGCTTGCCACATCACAAGAGCAGAGGTACTGCTGCCTGTAAGGCTTGTCAACTCACAAGAGCAGAGGTAATGCTGTCTGTAAGGCTTGTCAACTCACAAGAGCGGAGGTACTGCTGTCTGTAAGGCTTGTCACCAAAAACAGAGCAGAGGTACTGCTGTCTGTAAGGCTTGTCACCTCACAAGAGCAGAGGTACTGCTGCCTGTAAGGCTTGTCACATCACAAGAGCAGAGGTACTGCTGCCTGTAAGGCTTGTCACCTCACAAGAGCAGAGGCACTGCTGTTCGTGAGGCTTGTCACCTCACAAGAGCAGAGGCACTGCTGTCTGTAAGGCTTATCACCTCACAAGAGCAGAGGCACTGCTGTCTGTACGTCTTGTCACCTCACAAGAGCAGAGGCACTACTGTCTGTACGGCTTGTCACCTCACAGATCGTCACAGAGGTCTTAAAGGGTTCAGACATCAGGCATCCCCCATAGGGTCGACCAATCTCTAAGGCCCAGGCACCAGACAACTGTCACACACAAATGAGAATGTCAATAAAAGCAGTCAATAGAATTGAAAAAAAATCTCTTCGTGTCAAGAAATGACAACAGTGCAGCAAGTAAGGTCTCTCTGACATCATGAAAATTGTGCTGCAATATCTGCATTTATCATTCCCAATTCAGCATGGATTATCATATAAATATTATTTTTTAAATAGTTTGGAAGGGAATACATTATTGGTCCCCAATAATCAGCTTATCATTTTCTGAAAACAAGCTACTTTTGTACTCATACCATTGCCAAATATCAGTTTGTAAAAGTTTTGACAATGCACTTATACCACATTAAAAATCAACTTTTCAAATACACTCAACGGGCCCAAGACACAAAATGCATTTTGTAGCACATAAAGTAGTAATACACTAGCACTACTAACTTACTAGAAAAAGCTATTGACAAACCTACGGGTCTAAAGCTCAACCTTCACCTCTCCTTTCTTTTCCAAGGGAGATCTTCACACATGCAAGATTACTTCTTAATGGTAAATGTGGGCGGGGCCGGAGGGAGTGTTGGGAAAATGAAGACTACTACAAAATGGGAGGGGTTTAGGAAGGGGTAAGTCGGTGTTTAGGTAAGGACAGGAAAATACAAACACTCACCCACGAAAGAGTAAGCAAAATTCCTATTCACAAACTACACTTCTAAAGTTACTACAGCCCAAAAGGCCAGAAAACAGTTGGAAATGTATTTCAGCCGATCCTTGGAAAAAGGCTAGCTCCACATATGGCCACTCACAGGTACTGCAACACCCTCCCATAGAAAATAATGGAGGGACTCAAAGTAGAACCCCATATAAAACATTAAATACATTTTATTTAATAAAAAATAATCAATTAATTCTCTACACAACTTCTAGTAATTTTTCATTTATAATAAATAAAAAAAAACGTTTTACTTTAGGTGGATGTTTTAATAAATCTTTTTAAAAATGTGACTGAATTGAATACATTTACATTCATTAAATATTTAATTCAAAATAGTGCTGTAATATTTTTATATTTTTCTACATGTAAAATAAATATGTAAAAGTAATTTACATTGATAATTTTTAAAAAAATGTAATTTTTTTAAATTTACCTCTAAGTTTCCTTTTGGAAATCTTCACCCTGGTGGCAGAGTCCTTCACCGATTGTGTGAAAAGTTTTGCCATTTGAACAACTTCCCTCCATTTCCTTATCCACTTTACGCTCTTTTGTATGCGGATGACATGATTCTGTTTGATCCAACCCCTTTAGGTTTACAAACAAATCTGCAAGACTCATGCACCCATGCCAAAAGTCGCTTTTTGAAGATAAATGTTGCAAAATCAAAGGTATTAGTATTCAGGGGGAAGAAGAAAGGTCTAAATTGTAATTGGTATATAGATTAAGACAAAGAGGAGGTTTTCAATAATGATGTTTATTTGGGAAAAACCTTCGCGAGCAATCTCTCTCATAAATAGCACTTTTCCAATGTAGGAAAAAAAGCCTTGGCCCATGCAAGTGCTCTTCAAAATGTTTACAATGCTATGGGAAATAGACATTTTAATTATTTAGTAGAAATATATAGAAGAAAGATTCCCTCAACTTTGGCATATCCTTTAGAATATGCCACTGTGTCTAGATGGTCTTTTTTAAATCTGTATGAAAGTAAGATTTTAAGTAAATATTGCAATTTGCGTTCATCAATACCTGTATAGATTCTTAGACTTGTACTTGGTGTTACCAGCGCCTACTTTCAAGCACTGGCAAGCATAATCCGTTAGGGTTATAAGCTCTTCCAGGCTCCTGCACTTTCATTTTGGGGCACTCCTTAATCTAAGATTGAGAAAAGGACTGGGTGGGAAAAGCATGTTTGCTAAAACTTTGTCCTTTGCGGAAGAGTGCTTTAATTGTAATAAGGCTGCTCTAGAATTGTGGACGCCTGGTAAGCTACGCCACTATCTGAAAGCTCAAGTGGCCAAGTGAATTATATTCATGACCAAGACTATGACACAAATTTGGAAATTTACAATAGCCTGGTAGCACTCAATAGTTTTGGGAAACCAAACCAATTCCTCTTTTATCAAATATCATATAATGTGAATAGCCTTCTTTTGCTTCTTCAGATATGGTATCTACCCCTTAACTCCTGACTAGCAAGAAGAAGTTGAGCTCCTAAAGATTCTGCTCATTGTAATTTATGTGCTATGGGCCCTCAAAACGTTTTTCATGCACTTCAACTTTGCTCTGTGTTAGGTGATGCTTGAAAACATTTTCTATTTCCTTTGTTGGAACGTATTAACTTAACCACGCATCAAGATTTGATATTTTGAATCACTCATTCACCAAATGAACAATTATGTTTTTCTATATTTACATTTTTAAAGAGTTTTCTGCCTGTATTTTAGAACAAATCTGAATTTGTATTATATTGATTGAAATGTGTTGGTATTATTATAAATTTTAAATTCTTGTCCATTAATAGATGTATTGTTGATCTCTGAGGAGGTCTAAATCAATATTATACTTGAAGCTTGAAATTGAATGAGGAATATAGAGTCAAAACAGTAAAAATTAAACTTACAAAATTAGCACAAATGATTTGCATACCTGAAGAAGTCTTATTTCCAATCATGTAAAGTCACTTTGAGTAAGTAGACAATCCACCCTATGGAGACAGTAACACTGACTTTCAGTGCACTAAAAATCTGCATATGATGTTTAAACTGAAATACACATCTCTCGAAAACTGGGTAGGTCTGATTCAAAATGTCCACCATGCCTCGCGACACACACAGCACATTACAGGCATCACACATGATAATGTCAATGCCTGACAGTGTCTTACTTGGAGCAGGTCTTGCACAACCTGGCTCCTCGACTGAACCTCCACACCCAGATGGATCAGCAGCACCCCCGCGCCTTGAGATCCTCACAGGTGAGTAGCCGTGCTTTACAAACCCCTGATTGATTGACTGATTGATTGACATCATGGAAGAGGCACCGTTCTGATGCAATTGTCTCTCAGCGGTCAAATAACTGTTATTACTCTACCTTCACAGCCGATCCGTGGAGCAGCTTAAAAATTCATGGCAGAGCCAATGGCTGCCAGCTATACCCAGTGTCTTACTTGTCACCACAATTGTAGTGTGTTCCGAGGAACAAATGAAAGTCTGACTCAGTTGAAATTGTAGACAGGCGCCCATGCTGATGGTATCCCCTTCCAGTGACTGTCTGTCACCAACTGCTGGACAGTCAACCAGTACACAAGAATCTAATATCGAAATGACATCATCTTCTGGGCACACGCTCATGATGACAGGTAAAAAGGTCAATTAAAAGTCAACACAAGCAAACTTTCACAAAATACTGAAAATAGGATGTAACACAGTGCTTGCATTTCTGGGCTTCTAATTTCTTGCCCTTCTTCAGCAGACTGAGAAGGTAGGGTTGGGGGTGCTTGAAAAGCCACTTGTAGTACACCACATAGTGTACCAGTCTTTGTACCAAGAAAGTATTGGAATATTACATTAAGACCCTTTCAGAATCTCTGTATTGTTAGACAATTTATGTGGAAATGCCAACATTTGGCCCAATTTTTCTTAAAATGTTCTGGGGGTTGCATCCACTGAACCTTCTAGAAAGAAGTATGGCTCGATTGCTTCACTTTTTCAATCGGTCCGGCTCAAGACACGTATTTTTGCCCTACCTCTGTCCAAATTCACCTGCCACCACTGACTGTGGCGATCAATTAGGGTTAAGGATGTCAGAAAAAGAGAGCCTCGCAGACTTGGTGTTCATAATAATTCTTTTTTTATCCAAATTTTTATAATTCAAAAACAATACATACACCGACCGAGAAGAACCACAATAGTGATTATATGTCCCAAGCAAATGAAACCATCTAATACATTGTGAACAGACATGTGATATATACAGAACTTGGTTTCCACAATTATTGAAAAAGACAACGACCACAACATGAATTGATAATAATTATAGCCTCTGTGTACAATAGTCAGAGCTATTTAAAATGGTTCGCTATCAATCGAGTCGACGACGTTTCGACCCTCTTGCAATGTGGGGTCTCCTCAGGACCAAGGGGTAAGGGACAATCTGATGGTAGTATTACAGCCGCGTGAGAGGCACATAAAGTGTGAGACACCCGTGAAATGAGAAAGAAGAAATTAATACTCACACGGGGACTCGGTCGAGCACAAAAAGCCAAAAGAACCTTTTTGTGAGGCAGAGTCTACTGAGCATGATCTCAGAAGAGTGAGATCCCACGAGATTTCAGCTGACATTTTGAAAACAGGGCAGAGGGTATATAAATGTCCACTCCCTTCATACTGTGCATGTTATTCTAGCCCTCTGGCAAGGAGAGGGCGTGTCTTTCACAAGTTGAGACCCTGGAGCAGTTCTTGGAGTTTTGAAAGCTGAGAGGTGTTGTGAACAGTGGTAGGAGCCACGCGTCCTTCGCATCAAATATACCAGTTGAGAGAGAATTGACCTTAAGACTAAAATCAGTGGCTAGGGGCGATGCCAGCATATTTTCTATGTGAGGAATTTGATGGTTTCCTTGACGAAAAGCCTGGTGGACAGGTATAGACTCATATAATTGTCTGGCCTTTTCAAGGTACACCCTCCCCACAAGCAAAAACTCCGAGAAATATAGGTAAATAGACTTTGGGGCAGATTTACAAGCCCCTTGCGTCACTTTTGCGCCACCGTTGCATCACTTTTTGTGACGCAGCAGCAGCGTAAACAATGCACCACATTCCGGCTCATTTACAATGTGGCGCATCTACGGAGATGCGTCACGTTGTAAAGCCCTGAGTCAGGTATAATGTATGCAGGGTTGGCGTTCCCACGCAGGAAATCCTCGTAAAAGTGAAGCAGTGAAATCTACAAGATTTCACTGCATCACTTCTAGGACGCCACTGTGTCAAAACCTTACGCCTGCTTAAAGCAGGCGTAAGGAGTGACGCAGTACAATAAGTATAGGCCTCAACATGCATTGCCGGAGTTGGTCGTGCTTGCAACATGACTCCAGCAATGCGTGACTTTTGGGCCAACAGATGTCAGAATTTCTGACGCATCTGTCAATCCTTGTGCC
Organism: Calotriton arnoldi; assembly: GCA_963921515.1. NCBI lineage: Eukaryota > Metazoa > Chordata > Amphibia > Caudata > Salamandridae > Calotriton > Calotriton arnoldi. The sequence goes on along the minus strand of CAWUFW010007278.1, from coordinate 113,990 downwards.
ATGGTGCGCCGTATTGTGAATACGACGCATCCATGGTGGCGCACGGGTTTCGCAGGTTGGCGCAGGGAAACCGACGCATATCTACAGAACAGTCAGTTTCTTGTAAATCTGCTCCTTTGTTTTTATGCAAGAGGATAAATTTAACTCTCATGTTGTTCACCACAGCTTTTTCAAAGTGAAAATTTAGTATGTTCTTTTACCTTCAAGAAAAATGAAACATTTGTGATACCCTCTGAGGAAGGGCAGGAGTTGAAAAGAAGACATTCAAGATTGGAGAACCTCAACTGTCATAGGCGAAATTTACATCGCTAAATAGATTACCTACCATGATACGAAAGTATACGTGTAAGTGGCTTCCATTGCTTTCAAGTAAGAGCCTCTCCACTCTTTTTGCCAAAGTATTTGGCTGTTGTAACTGGTGAGAGAAAAGTAAAGAGGTTTTTTGATAGGTTTCCACATCTCGTTCCAGATCTCCCTCCCGACAGCGCCATCCCTAAGAACCCTCCCCCTCATTTGGCCACATCATTACTTCAGTAAATTAAACAATTCTGAAGCTGGTGCCGCTGAGGGGTGGGATTCTGGGTGAGTACTGACCCCAAAGAATAGACCTGGCAAGTTGAAGGATTTAGTGAGGTAGGGTAGAAGGCTAAGGTACACCTTAAAAAGAAGAGGAGAGATGGTGGAGTCTTGTAGGATGATTGCGGCAGAGGTTAAAGATGCTGAAGAGAAAGGATGTAGGAATAGCGTTTGACTTCTAATTGAAGTTGGAAGAGCTTCAATCCAGGATGTCCCTTGAATCCGATGATGCTCAGTCTTTGTGATGGAGTGTGGTGTAGGGCTGAGCAAAGTTTCATCTTCCTGAAAGATACCAGCATCATCGGTGGTGTGCCAGGAGGCTCGCACAGGGACTTGTCGTCCCAGGAGATACTTTGCTGCCCTGAGAGGAGGGGCTGGGCTGCACCTGACACTTATAGCGCCTCACTAACTCCTGCCATGTGGGACACACCCAGACAAAACCCGAGCCAAGGGCAGGCCTGGCCTGCGCTCGTCAGTGCCAGGAAAAGGCAGGGAAGGAACACGCCCCTTGACCCAGCAGCTGGGTGTTGTCAGGCTCCTCCAATAAAATCATCTACACCATCTTTACAACTCTTGGCCCTGACGTCACCTTTTTTTTGGACTTTCATCTGGATATGACTTTTTAGGTCGAGCCTAGCGCAGGGCGCATGCGCTGCTCTGCGAGGCTTCTTGTAGCTACTCTGTGTGGGTCTGACTCCTCCCACGAGTTGGATTGGCTTTTGCGTATGTCTTTTCAGAATAAAAGCCTGCAAATGGCTAAAGGTGCGTGCATGTACCACCTCTTCTGAAAAGTTAACTCCCACAGCGTTTTGCCGTGAGCAGCGGCGTGCAGGGTGGCAGCTGCAGTGCCTCCTTGTCTCCGTGTGCCCGTCCCCACCACTCCTCGTTAAATGGCCCAATTAAGTGTAAAGTGCGCGCAAGCAGTTGTCTGTTGCCTTTGCTCCCGCTCCCTCCCTCCTCCTCTCCCTTTCCTGGGTGCGTGATACGAACTTTTCAGAAAACTAAAAAGTCTTCTGGAAGCTTGCCCCATCTACTGTCGCACTCCGCCCCCCTCCCACCCCCTCCGTCGAATTACTGGCAGCGTCGCCTTACAGGGCTCCAGCTGAAAGCAGCTCTATGCAGGTTTAATTTATGCAGGTGTGAGAGACTACTGCTCCTCCAGCCCTTCCAATTCCAACTCTTCCCCCCTCCCCCACCACAATTCAGTAGCGCACCGCTCCTCTACAGAAGACCAGCACCGCGCCGACACCCCTACCAGTGCATGCCCAAAGCACCCAGCGAGATATTTTTAAAATTGACACGAAATGCTGTTCGCCCCAGTACACTCCATTTTAGTAGGAGGAAATACCCCCGAGAAGCGCCTGCAAACAGTAGCAGAAAGTTGACGAAATGCAGACCTTTCCCCCCCCCCCATGTGAGCTCCACCACCTAGCGTAGCTGAAGAGCCAACTCCCCCACTGTATCAGGGCCGTAAATAAGAGAGGGTTTGGGGAGAGGGTATATTCGTTTTCTAAACAAGTTTTCCGTTTTGTATTCTTTTAAAGACAAATAGATGAAAAGGATACATTATAAAATATAAATACATAATACTAATATGCACTGGAAAAAAATATTTTTCCTTTCACAAAAGATAATTACATAGAGGCTTATTTACAAGGCCCTTGCGCCACTTTTGCATCATTTTTAACATGGGAAAAGTGACGCAAAAGTGGCGCAAGGGGCTGTTAATCTGCCCCATAGTCCCTTACATGTTTGCATAATTTAGCCTTGAGTAAGTCATTGAGTGTGATGCTTTGCATAGTCTCAGGCATGGCTTCAGGGCGCTTCGGACTGATTCGTTTTTACAACACTTAAGGGCATATTCACAAGCCCCTATCGCCACAGGAACGTCACTTTTTTCGACGTTCCTGTGCGATAGGGGCTTCGCCTTATTCGCAAGGCAGAGTTAAGCCACTTAACGTGGCTTAACTCTGCCTTGTGAATAAGGCCCCCTTTCACGCTATCCTTAGCGTGAAAGGGGAGGGCAATGGGTGTTGCTGTGGGCGTTCCACCGCAACACCCATTGCTTCTGACGCTGCCCCATATTTACAAGGGAGGCGTAAATAGGAGGCAGCGCCAGAATTAAGACCAGGGAAAACCTGGTCTTAACCTGGCGAAGCGAGGAGAAATGTTTAATTTCTCCTCGTTTTTGCTGTTTTCATGTGTGCTGCGTTGTGCAGCACACATGAAAACAGCAAAAGGCCAATGATTGTGTATGTACAGCAAGGTCCCCCTTCCTGCACATAAACAATCATTTTTTGAAAATGCCGTTTTGCAACTTCTGTGTGTGCTGCATTAAGCAGCACACACAGTGGCGGTGCGTCCATTGGGGGCATTGGGGCGTTGCCCCCCCGCCCGTGCCCGCAGCTCCCTCGGCATCTCTGAACTTAGTTTACTTAAGTTCAGAGATGCCGTCACCGAGGAGAACTGAGTCTGACAATCATGTCAGTCAGCATGACGTCGGACCGCCCACCCCTTCAGAGTCTGAAGGGGGTGGGCGGTCCGGCGTCATGTTGACTGGCGTGCATTGCAGACCAGCCAGGGACAGGCAGCAGCACAAGTGCGCATGAGTGGGGAAGGTGAGCGAATTCTTCGCCCGTGCCCATTCATGCGCACTTGTGTTTCCACTGGCTTGCGCATGCCCATTAGGAGCCCCTCGGTCTCCTAATGGGCAGGCAGCGAGCGAAGAGTAACCGTGCCCTCAGCCAATCCTGGCGCTGCAGCAGCGCCAGCATTGGCTGAGGGGTTGCCACTCCACTCCTGATCGAAGACGCGCCATTGCTGCAACGCGGACCAGGAGCAGAGGCGGTCAGGTAAGTTTTCTTACATTTGTATTCTCCCTCGGCCCCCACCCCGCGCGACCCCCCGAGTACTGCGAGCCGCGGCTGAGCACACATAGAAGTTACAAAAGGACATTTCAAGATTGTTTATGTGCAGGAAGGGGGACCTTCCTGTGCATACACAAACTTCCCTTGCATGCAGACACCCTTGCACCATGGTGCAAGGGTGCCTGCGTTGGCGCTAAGCTGTTACACTTAGCGCAGGGGGAAACGCAAGGCTGCACCATATCCTTGTGAATATGGTGCAGCCTAGCGTTTCTGAAGTGGCAAAGTGAGGCGTTAAGCCATGGCGGCTAACGCCTCACTTCGCCACTTCCTTGTGAATATGCCCCTAAGAAACCTGCACGACAGAAAGGATTCTCTCCTCACGGAAACAGAATGGAGAAGGCTTACTTGGCCCTTACAGAGCCAGTACAATGTGAAGACAGTCTGCTTACCGATGAGGGTTTATTGGCCAGCAGCCATAGTATGTTGCGGGGCTCCATGGTATGTGCTGCGCCTTTTTTTTTAGAACTCCAGGCAGATTTTGACTAGGGGTGCAAATTGGTATATTAACCAGCTGAGTGTCCCAGTCCTGGAAGGAGGAACGACTGAGTCAGCCCTGGCATGCTTGCTGGCGGATTAAGCAGCATCTCAGCAGCAACGATGTTACTAGCAAGCAGGGGCATTCTGAGGATGGATGCTAGAGCTTGCGCTAAAGTAGGGATAACTCGTTTTCGTAGTTTGTAACGACGCATGATAAAATGTATACTGGGATAGATTGTGAACGTGTTAGTAAAGGCGTAATTTATATTGCTGTTTTATTTCAAACACGTGCTATCAGTGGTGCTGGAATTTAGGGTGCTGGCCATCGACATCACCTGACCTTAGTGCCTTGATTGTACTTTCCATGTAGCTGATATAGATTTTAAGATAGCTGTACTTTACTTTGTAACGCATGCACATCTTTATGTATCTGTTTGAAAACCTCTGAAGTACTCTGGGGCAGATTTACAAACCCCTTGCGCCACTTTTGCGTCACTTTTCCCATGTTAAAAATGACGCAAAAGTGGCGCAAGGGGCTTGTAAATAAGCCCCTCTGACTTTCTCTGTTCCCCTATATCCCATTAAGAATGTCACCAGTTAAAATTACAAAAATCCTAAACAAGCGGTCAGAGACCCGAATAGTAGACACAGCTCTCTGCATTAGCAGCACTCTGTCAAACAAAGGTGCCTGTCACGAGGCGGTTTGAACTGCAGCACACAGTAAATGCGTCAGGACTAATAAATAAAGGGGTGTTCATTGTTAATTCTCTATCTGAACTACAAGGATTTGTGAGTGGGCTGAAGCACCCCTTCTTCCAGCGCCACTGTGTGCTGTCGAACAATAATTCACAGCCCCCTGGTTCCATCGACTCTCGTTTTGAGTGCTGGGCCCTGGTGCATCGATTTGTTAATTCCAGGCCCCCAGCAACAGCGCATTCAGAGGTAGGCACTCGCCTTTATTTCCAAAGAAAAACTACAAATTGGGCCTTTTCCCATAAACTGGCGACTTTAATCTGACAAAAGACATCGGGGCTTATTTATAAGCCCCTTGCGCCACTTTTGCGTCATTTTTTGACGTACGGGTGGCGCAAGGGGCTTGTAAATAAGCCCCATCGTGTGCCCGGCTGTGTGTAGTGTCGTCAGCCCTAGTGCGTCCTCCAGCCGAGCCCTCGCATCTTTCCTTAACCCCGACCTCAGTCAGACTGATTCCAGTGTCTCTCCCGTAGAGCTGCTCTGTTACTGACAGGCCTTCCCTGTGTTCGCTTTCCCCGTTTTCACCGGCGCTGGGGTGCCACGGTGTCTAAGGCTGCACCGCCCTGGAGCTGTTGACTCGATCATCATAAAAATTATTTGGACCACATTAGACTTACCTGTCAAAAACGTGTAAAAGATGCAGTGTAATTTAGTGTGCTAAATTATTGCTGCAGCTGTCAAGCGCCTGGAAACAGTAATGGCGCTGTCAAGCGCCTGGAAACAGTAATGGAGCTGTCGAGCGCGAGGAGGGGGCGAGCGCTGTGGCTTGTGACATTCCAAACCCGGGCTGCTCTGGGCGATCCTCTGAGTAAGGCACGGGGCCGGCATCGGACACGCCGCATGTATGGCGGTCGTGCCGGCCCCCCCGATGATGTAATGGGGAGGCGGGCTGGGCCGCGCACCTTGTTGACGCGGTGGCCTCGCCTCCCCCCCCCCCCGATTGGCCGGCCGGTGCGTGACCCGGAAGTAATAGGAACCACTTCCGGGGCACGCGATGGCGAAACGCCGGCGAGCCGGATGGAACCGGCTCCCGGCGAAGAAGTCAATAAAAGCTGGGGAGCGGCGCAGGAGTAGCCTCTTTGCTCGCCGCTCCCCCAGCACGACACAGCTGCCACGCAGCAGAGCTTCGGCGGCCTCGTTAGGAGGCCTAATCAATTTCTCCCACCCACCATCCCCTAAAGCTGAGGTTTTGTGCGAATGTTGGTTTGTTTAATGTGGTTTTTCTGTTACAGGTAATTGTCTTTGTTTACAGGTTCATCACGTATGCTTCATAAATGTTTATTGTTGTATTTTATAGTGCTATTCCTTGGTCGGCGGTAAGGTCATGATTGGTGAACTTAAATTTAAGGTCCTTAGCGGGCGGCGCCATTCTTTAATGGGGACGCCCAAAGGGGAGGGACAAGTGGTCTCTCATGGAACTCCAGGGGCAGTTACAGCCGGTTGGCTGGAAGGGTGCGGGGGGAGGGGAGTTACGCTTCCCAGTAGGCTCTTTGGCCACCCCGCACGGGCACAAGGGCTCAAGTAAACTGCGCATAACTGCAAGGGCCCCTTATGGAGATAATCTACGGGGCGTAGGGGGTGCTCGGGGGGGAAGTACCCTTCCGGTGAACGGGCCCCCTTGCGCATGGGCACTCCGGTTGGAGTGTTACAGCCGGTTGGCTGGAAGGGTGCAGGGGAGGGGAGTTACGCTTCCCAGTAGGCTGGTTGGCCACCCCGCACAGGCACAAGGGCGCAAGTAAACTACGCATAACTGCAAGGGCCCCTTATGGAGATAATCTACGGGGCGTAGGGGGTGCTCGGGGGGGGAAGTACCCTCCCGGTGAATGGGCCCTTTGCGCATGGGCACTCCGGTTGGAGTGCAGGCATAGTTTGATCAGGATCTGGGGCCAGTCATTGACCTTGCCGTAGGCTCAAATAGGGATACGCAGAAAGATAAATGTTATTTGTTGTTGAATGCTTAGTCTAGGATAGGAGTGTCTATGTATTAGAAATATGCTAAGGATAGCGAACAAGACATATGTACCTATCAATGCAATGGACTTTCTGCGTATTGTGTAAATAATGTATATATGAATGTTTTGATTATTAAATTGTAATAAATACGGCCGGGGGTTAACGACCCCCTAATCCAAAACCTTGTGTAATAATTGTGTACACGCCTTGAGGGCAGTTGGGAGGCGGACAGATGTTGGCCCCGGGAAAGGGGCCACGACTTAGAGGTGTAGGTCACAGGAAAATGGGGGGGGGTATAGGCCGTACCTGGCCATAGCGGCGGGTGCTGTAACAGCGCTGGTGGCAATAGGCCCATCACGCGCATCCCAGCTCGCCTTTGAGCACTCCAATTTTCAAGTCATAAATGCAGTTGCAGAGTTTCTCGTAGGAGGCCTACTAGCATGGCCCGTAGGCTGTAGAACTGCTTGCGATCTGTGAAGGGCAAATTTTTGCAGCTGGAAGGTGGTAGGGTTTTAGCGTGGGAGGCACGGCTTAGGGTGTGGAGTCCATTTTGATCGTTGTTCTAGTGGGCACAAGTTTTCATCAGTATGAGCTTTGCCCCAGGAGTAGCCAGAAAATTAAATTACCTCTCCCGCACCACCCCACCTTAAACTAAAACTCTGATGGCACCAAGCAAGCAAAGCGAGTGAGCCCAACCCTCCCTAGAAGAGCTCCCTTTTCTCTTCCATCCAACTGTCTATCCATTCATCCTTTTACACTTCCATCCACCCGCTGATATCCACTATTTCACCTTTACATTCTGTCATCCATTCATTCTTTCATCCATCATTCAATCTTTCCATATTCCATCCTCCCCTCTGCCATTCATCAGTCTATCCATTCATCCACTCTGCCATCTATCCTTCCACCTATCCACCCTGCCATCCACCCATCCTCCCATCATGCATCCTTCCATTCTGTGATCCATCCATCCATCCACTCTGCCATCCAGCTATGCAACCTCTCTGCCTGCCATCCATACACCCTGTCTGCCTGCCATCCTTCCATCCACCCATCCATCTTCCATCTATCCACCTACTCATCCATCATACATTCATCCACTTTGCCATCCACCCATCCATCCAATTGTCCATCCACTCTGCCGTCCATTCACTTGTCTGTTTACCCACTCATCCATCCATTCCTTTACTCTGTCATCCTTTCACCTGTCCATCCACCTATCCATTTCTCATCCATCCTTTCACCTGTCTGATCACCTATCCATTCACTCATCCATTCACCCATTCATCCATCGGCTCACTTATTCATTCACTCATCTATCATTTATCCATACATCCTTTCACCCTTGCTACCATTCAATATTGGTTCCATCTTTCCCTCTTCTATTTACCCATCTTTTATCCTCCCTTGCTCCTGTTTACTCTTCGGTTACGGCTGTATTTCTTGTGAGCGACATTTATCAGCTTCCACCGCTGCTGAAGCTGATAAAGCGGGGTGTTCACAGCACCCCTGCTTTGCCCTGATAGGTTCCCGTGTGTGGGGATGAAAAGACTGTTTAGCAGTGTGAAAGACGTAGCTGCACGTTGGATTGATCCTTTGGATTTGTGTTACTGCAATGGCTGCACAAAACACAAACCGAATTATCTGCCAGTTCATTGGCACTGTTGGGAACAGGTGACAAGGGAAGGTCTAAAGGCACTTTGGTGAAGCAAAAATCTGGCACCAGAGGAAGTTTGACTTTGAAGAGCCTATACAAGATGGGCTATACGTTTACACCGTTATGGTGGCATGCTTTTATAATGTCACTTGAGGACCAGCATGACATGTTTGTGCTCTTTGGTAGAGAGCCAATGAACCTCGGTCTGGCGTCATGGTCCTTCTCAGTTACTACACACAGGGCCACCCACATAGGCCAGTAAAGCACTTTTAAATCTTGACATCTCACAACAGGTAACATTTCTGTTTCCCAGTTTAAGCCGGTAGGGGCTGAGCTCACTTTTTGAATCGCATTTCAGTGGAATGCAGTCAAAACAATGTCAAAGTAGCTTTCTTTGAAAAAGAGTGTTTGTGTCAACCACAACTTGTATTCTTCAGGTCAGGGGGCGCTCCCAGGGGCACAATGGGTGGGGCTAACATACACTTGAGGGGTAAGTAATTGAGTGTCAGCAGTGCAAGCGCACAGTAATCGTGCTGAACGCTTCTATACTTCAACCAGTGTCTCACTGATAGTGTGTTAGCTTTTTAGGTCGAGCCTGGCAGCGCATGCGCTGCTCTGCGAGGCATGCTGTATTCATGTATGGACTTGAAGCGCTGCCCACTCCACCCATATTTTTCATTGGCTTGTGTCATAGTCCCTTGTATATGCTGGCTTCTAATTCGTTAATAGGCTTGTTAGTCCCTCCTTTGTACCGCCTTGTCTTCATTTGTAACCTCCCGTGATGACTGGCCCTTTTACTTCTGTTGTTACACGGTATGTCTTATTTAGTCTGTAAGCACTATTTTCTTTCATGAGTTTCTCCTACTGCAGGCACAACATGCTTTCCTGCAACATTCAGCGCACCATGCGCGCTTTGACTTTCCAAGCAGCCCGGGACAATGGCGGCCGCTTCTTTGAAATGAAATAGTTCTCGCATTTACGAGAGTTTCAGCGAATTGGCATTGTAAATGACAACGCCTTTTATTTATGTGTTAATTATCAAAACAGATAAATAAAAGGCATTGTCATTTACAATGCCAATAGCTTAAACTCTCGCAAATGCGAGACCTATTGCATTGCAAATGCTTGTTTATCTATGCTCTCTTGACATTGCAGCCAGGTTTGAGTCGTGCGGTGGACCCCTAGGGAGGCACCTTGATTTGCTGCACAAGAGAGGGGTAACTCACCAGAAAATCTCGCTTTTACCCTTAGCTGGGGACCTTCATCGTTGCGCTTCAAAGCACTTGTTTCCTCTGCCTCTTTCCTGTGAGAGGACAAGGTCCTGTCTTCGTGCTCCCTGCTACAGTCTGCCTTGGACACACCCCGTTTGTTGTGGTACGTTTGCATATATTATTGGACTGCCCCAGTGAAGCATGAGGAAAAGAAAGAGAGCCTCCACAAAGTTATCTTCCCCACAAGTGGCCCCATGAATTACCATCATTGACGGCTTCCTGGCACAGGCGATGGAGGTAGTCTCAAATGAGATTGAGTTGGAGGAGGGACGGCTATCTTTGACAGGGGATCAGTCTTGGCCGGTCCATTGGGGCTGAGGCGCCACGCTCCCTCACCTTTTGCCCCTCACAAACAGTGTCAGTGAGGCTGAACAAAGGTCGGCCTGACAGACACTGTTCATTTTCAGGTCAGGCAGCCAGGAGCCAGACATGCACTAAATGCGCAGGCTCCTGGCTGCCTTTTAGTGCATGTCTGGCTCCTGGCTGAGGACTGACTTTGCTGGGCTGAGGATGTCACAGCTCCTGTGGGCGTGACCTCCTCATCTCAGCAAAGGTCCTTGAGGCCCTCCCCTCAGTGATGAGGGGTAGCGTCACTGTTTGCCTCGCACCTGGGCGCTTTAGTTTCAAGCACTGAAGCGCCCAGAGTCGAGTGTCAATCAGTTACACTTCTTCATAGAGTGGGGTGGGGTCAGCAGCCTCACTAACCGCATACCACTCTGTGACGACATAGGGACTGCTGCCTTCCCTCATTGGCTGACCTTAGGTTAGCCAATGAGGGAAGGCAGCAGTCCCAAGCCTCCTGGGACCTCCGAGGCAGAGCTGCAGGTAAATGTGATTATTTTTTAAATTAATATTGGGTGAGTGCGTATATGTTTGAATATTTAGTAATACGTGTTGTGAATGGATGTGTGTGTGCACGTGTGTGTGAATGCATGGTTGTGAGTGGGTGTTTGTATGTGTGCGTGTGTGTCCCGTCCACCCACCTCCCTCCTACAATTACCGGCCGCCACTGCTGGGGATGGTCCTCCTTTTGCTCTTCCAAGTTTTTCCCGCCCTCCTGGTGATTCCACTGTGCATCTCTTGTCTCATAGCTCAAATATGGGTAGCCCATCAGAGGGAAATCAGCCCGTGGCCCCAGTATCTATAGCCTCGCCCTTGGGGGTGGTCGTGTCAGTTGATCTTACCCATGAGCCTGCCCAGTCTAGCTTAAGCCCCAAGAAGAAGTGCAGGAAATGGGCAGCAGACCCCAAACACGGGTGTAGTCATGTCAAAGTGGTTGCGCAGACAAAGCTAACGCCACACTCCATCCACCCAGGGAGCTTCTTATCTGATTCTTACTCAAGGGAATTTAATGATGTTTTCCAAAATGGAACCAATCATCTCAAGGTTAACGCTCATTGAATCCAGACTGTCGCAGATCTTCGACTGTTTGAATAATCTCAGAGAACCATCGCTTTGTTCATGGTGCAACTAATAAGACCTTTACGTTCAGTCACAGAGCCTGCAAGAGAATTTTTTTAGGCCAGAATTTCTCCTTGAAATACCTCAGTCTTATAGGGGCCCAAATAATGCTTCTTCTGTTTCCTCAGACCCATTAGTTTCTACCTCTGGATCTAGTCCACCGTCAGAACTTATCCCACCCCCCCAAGTCAGGGGTTGTAATCAACTTACCACCGGAAGCTACCCCATATTTAGTGGTCCTGGGGAATGCCCACCTTTGGCTATGCCCATGTCGGAATCTTATGATGAGCTGAAAAAAAGGGGTTCATTGGTTAGATTTGCACTCTAACTTGGGTACGCAGATATATGGATCTATCAACATGGTGCAAAGGGTGAACAGGTTGGATGTTAAGATATGGGCTGGGGATTGTGTTGTGGTAAATTGTAATAGACCCACCATTGCTGCACGTGTCTTGACTACTCTATGCTCATTTAGATCCTTTAGACTGTCTAACATCCAGGCGCTTCCCCTTGGGTTTTTTTACCAGCCAGAAATGGTGTGCCCAACCTTGTGGCAACAAGCCCCGCAGTGGCAGGTCTCTCGGACTAGAACCCTATCATCCCCCCATGTGTCCCCAGCCGTGCAGACATCTAACAGGTTTGCTGCCTTGTGTAACCTTGATACCTGTGATTGACTTACCCCTACTCTTCCATCCTCGTCCCCTCCTGTTTCCCTGTCTATGGCTCCCCTTTGTGGTTATCCTGACTTGTAATTCTCATGATTTCCTGTTGTTATCTTGGAATATTGCAGGCCAGGCAGCTAAGTTTAATGATTGTAACTGGGTGCAGTTTGTTAGGAAATACCAGGTGATGTGTCTACAAGAAACATGGGAAGAGCAAAACCTTTTTTACTAGGAGGATATAAAACCTATTTTACCCTGGCTGTGGCTTCATCTGCATGGAGCGCCAAGGGGGGTTGATTACTTTTGCTGCTGTGGAACTGCATGGGGAAACCAATAACTTTGCTTGGGACTCGCATTTGATGCAAGTGCTGAAGTTAACTTTTCTAGGCTCTACATCTTTTGCATTCATTCATTTTTATAATACTGAAGCCTGGCCTGACCAGCCATCTAACCTCTCCACCTTAAGCTCAACCACGGAAACTTTGACTGGGAATAGACATGGGATGGAGAAGGTTATATTGGCTGGAGACTTTAATTGCCATTTATGTGACTGTCCTCTAGATTCTTCTCACAGCAAGCCCAAATGTTGTGTCAGCACCCCTGTTTTGATTATTACTAACCTTAGTATAATGCACAGTCCATTCAGCGATCCTAACTCCCTGTCCCTAGAGATCAGTGGGTTAAATGGTGGCGCTAGGACCTCGTTCGAGGCACAGGGTGCACTGTCTCTCATAGACCAAGGTAGGAGGCTCAGATGGTCTCAGGTGGAGCCCATGGAGTTTAAAGACTCTCTTTTCTCAGGGTGCGGCAAGAGACTTCCATATGTTTGGATTCATGCTCCTCGAGTGGGGCTATTTTATCGGCATATGAAGGCGTCTCACATAAGGTGTCAGCACTACTTAAGGCTCCTGCGATGGCCACTAGGCAGCAGGAATCAAAATGGTTTCAACGCCATTGCTCCAAGGCCCTTCGTCAACTGAAGGCTGCCCTGAAGCGGGTACCTAGAGATCAGGATTGTGCTGCTGAATGTCGTAGGAGGTACAAATTGTCTCTCGCAAATTGTAAAACCACCTTAAGAAAGAGGGCCGGCGACGACCTAGCTCATGCCTGTGCCACCAAAGACAGGGCCTTGTTTTGGCGGGTAATACACCACCCTTGTTTCACCAGTGCAAACGGCCCTGCTCTATGCCACCATATCGCAGAGCAACAGTGGATAGTGCATTTTGAAGGGATTTATAACCATGGGTTTAGTGGAGGTAATGAAGGCCCGGGTGGATTCGCAGAGGCAGAGCCAATGTGGTTTGATGGTAGATGGTTATCACAGCAATAAGGCCTCAGGGCCCAATGGGAAGCCTTGATTTGCTTTTGGATGACATTGAGATTTGGGGAGCAGCCCTCACGATGTTCCTCAATGCTGCGGTGAGGAAGGACACCCCACACTTATCCCAGTATTCATGAAGGGGGAAAAGGATAACCCCCAATGTTACCAGCCGATATCCCTAATTGATGCCGCGATGAAGGTCCTGGGAGGACACCCCACACTTATCCCAGTATTCAAGAAGAGGAACAAGGATAACCCCCAATGTTATCCCTAATTGATGCCGCGATGAAGGTCCTGGGAGGGCACCCCACACTTATCCCAGTATTCAAGAAGGGGGACAAGGATAACCCCCAATGTTATCCCTAATTGATGCCGCGATGAAGGTCCTGGGAGGACACCCCACACTTATCCCAGTATTCAAGAAGGGGGACAAGGATAACCCCCAATGTTACCAGCCAATATCCCTAATTGATGCCGCGATGAAGGTCCTGGGAGGGGACTATTAAATAGGCTGATGTTGTGGGCAGATGAAAATAACATAATCTCTGAGGTACAAGACGGCTTGAGGCCAGGCAGATTAACAATGGACCAATGCTTTATATTTAATTATTAGCAAGTACACTGTTGCCCAGTCCTAGTCAATTCACCTGGCATCCATGGACCTTACGCCCGCTTTTGACAGGGTCAATCGTGAGAAGTTGTGGGGCCTGCTTCTCCCGATGGGCGTGGACTGGGACACCACGCTTCCCCCCACTGATCTACTTGCCCACACTCCAGCCTCGGTGTAGCACTCTCAGGGCTCAGCTTGTACCCAACCCTTAAGTACTAGTAATGGGTTTCGCCAGGTAAATCCTTGCCCCTTTCCTGTTTACCCTTTATGTTAATGGACTGGAGCAAGCCCTTCTCTTGGTTAAGGCCGACTGTCCAACAGTGGGGACGAGATTGCTTCCAGTCCTATTGTACGCTGATGATGCGGTCCTCATGGCGTGGACCGCAATTGGTTTACTGTTATTATTGGACAAGTATGTTGCTTTTATGGCTAGCCTGGACCTGACAGTAAATTTCACAAAGTTGAATGTGATGGTAGTAGGCCCATGGTCCACCAGTTCAAAAACATTTAAGGTGGGAAACCATACTTTGGCTAAAGTCCTGGTCTTTTCATATCTCTGGGTCTTGTTTGATTCTAAAAAAAAACTGGAAGCCCCTGTTTGATATGTTGAAAGGGGAGCTTATTATGGCCACGGGTGCGGTGGCTAGTTTTGCCCAGAGGCTAGGGTCCAGGCTTCCCAGAATTCTAAGCAATGTTTGCCAGGCTGGATGTGTTTCCAAGACTATATATGGTAGTGAGGTTTGGGGATCTATGAAAGCTCATATTATTCAGACTGTCAAAACATGTTTTTAAGGCGTGTATTGCAGGTCCCCTAAAGTACACCAGCTTTCTGTGGGCACCATGAGCTAGGAGTAAAATACCTGGGAGACATAATTGCTGTTATTCTGGGTTACGGCCTGGACCAAGGAGGGATCCCTGTTGGACAGGCTGATCCTCACCGAGTGCCTGACCCTTGACCACGCGGACAAGATCCAGTGGATCACATTTGTTAAGGCTGCCATTAACAGCCTGGGTAGGGAGTACTTATTTCATAGCCCCCAGCCCCTGCGCCCTTGGAATTGAAGTGGGTGAGGGACCAGTTTCTGGAACGTGAATCACTACAAAGAGAGCAGATAGAACTGATGAAACCCATGGTTCGGGGCATGTGCTTTTAAAAGCAGTCCAGACCATGGAGCCGCATTGATCCATTGTAACCAGTGACAGGGACAGATTGTTGTTGACCAGGTTCAGATGGAATATGCTGCATTATCTTCTGACTTCTTCTAGTGGTTGGAGCCCGTCTGGCACTTTGGGGCCTTGCGGCTGCGACAGTTTGTCTCCGCAGGACGCTTTACGATGTTTTGCAGATATTTTAGCTCACCCAGGAGAATGTTTATTATGACTTTGCTGAAATCTTATAATTTTATGTAAGTTCGACCTGCTCTAATGTTCCTTCAGCTCCTATCTAGTGAATACATCGGGGCTTATTTACAAGCCCTTTGCGCCGCCAGTTCGTCACTTTTAATATGGGGAAAAGTGACGTACCGGCCCCATCATATTTACAGCCTCCCGCTTCTCAAGAGCTGCATTGAGGTCGAGGCTCTCTAGGCCTGATGACTTCTGTCGCTGCTATTGGACGACTTTCATACTTGTGGTACTGGGGCTGTTATTTCTAGAGGGTTTTTATTCACTGATTTTATCATTTTATTTATAATTTGTATTTATATTGCATGTATGCTGTTCTTATGCTTGATATGTATGTATTATGATACTATGTTTTTTATGGTTATGAATATAACTGAACAAAGATTTACAAACTTCCTGCAATAATGCTATCTTGCCACTTTACGTAATTACATAGTGTTCATGGCAAAAATTTAGTGCAAATACACAGGAACAGCACAAATGACCACAACGCGAGTAGCTGCTGTTTGCAGCACTTTTTTGCACTATTTGTTACCAAAGAATATGTTCTCATGTCCAAAATGGACGTAAGGATACACTTCATGATAGAATACGAGGATGCTGCCTTTGCATTTCACGTAATTTTACTTAATTTTTCTGAAATCTCACATAATTACACAAAACCAAATTACTCAAAAGTTGCACTGCTCTAGTGTAGTGATGTGCCATTTCAAAGGCAGAAGAGAGCTTCTGTTGCAGGAGGGTGGTCACTGTATGTTCTCGCAATAATCTTAAATTCATTCCAGGTGATGATTGCTGCATCTTTTGTGCCTCCCCCGAAGGTGGAATCCTTAGGTTGGTCAAAGAGGGGGCTGGTTTCTACAAGCAAAGCAGAGTTCTGAGTGAAGGCTGCTTTTTAGATCTCGGCTAGGCAGCGCATGCGCTGTCTCGTGGAGAGATGCTGTATACAGTTTAGTGGGGGAAGCTCCGCCCACTTTCTACCTATCTTTGTGATTGGCTGAAATCCTAAATGCTGCAATCTAATTGGTTTTCAGCAACTTAATCCCGCCTCCTGACGGCCATGTCGTCATTTTTCTCCTTCCATAGCTATCGGCCCCTTTACTTTCAAAACGTTTTTGTTCCCCTGCCTCCCCCCGTTCCCTCCCGCAGTCCGTGGCTTCTCTGCCCACCACCCCCCCTCCTACTCCCATTCGTACCTTCTTCGAGGCATGCACTTTTATTTACAATGCAAAAGGTCTTGCCTAATCACGAGTCCTATTGCATTTATAAATGCTTATTTTGTGCTCTATTTTGCCTGACCTGTCCACAACACATGCGCATACAACGTTTTTCATGCTGAAGGAGTTACTTTGATGATTGTAACACGGGCCAATTCACGGCGGAAGGCAGAGACAGCACAAGCAGGGAAACGAAACAGGACCAGTGTTGCCAGATTGTGCGTTTTCCCGCACAATTGGGCGACATTTTTCCCATTTGTGCGGGAAAAAACTACGCTGGCGGGTTGCGGGAAATTGGGCGACATTTGCCCTAGTGTGCGCAAAATAAGTGGTTGTGCGGCGCCCACAGAGAATCGGTAATAGGGCCGTCAATCATTCCTAGCGCGAATGTGCTACGTATGACGGCCCTGCTTCTTGTTGATGGCCTGCCCCCAGAGAGAATGGACCAATGGTCTTGCGAGGGGGCAGGCCTGTCATCATTTTTTTTTTTTTACTTTTTCATTTGCTTTTCTGGGCGCGCATCGTACTCGGAGGAGGCGCGGCAAGGACTGGTCGGTGGCCGATCGTGCAGCCTGCTTCTGTTGCGGTGGTTCTTTAGGTGCCAGTGTATTAAGGTAGGATTAATTTAGTGGTCGAAATGCCCACTTTTCCTGATCTGCCCCGTCTCTTTCTGTCTCTCTCGCTGAAACCGTGCTTCGTCTCTCACCGTCTGTTTCTTCTACTTTTCTTCATTCGTTCCCTTGTGAAATGGATCCAAAAAAGAAAGAAACACTTTTGTTGGAAGTGTTTCTGACATTTTTCTGTTCCAAAGTGCAGCCTCGGGCCTCTGGCTCCTTGATGGCCTTGCTTTGATTGAGGCCACATTTCTTGCACAACTTTGCACCACAGGCAGACAAAAAGGAACATCTGCTTGAGACAGGATCAGTGTGGTTTAAATCCTGAAATGTTTGTGGGGAGACATCTTTTCAAAAATACTGCAAAATATACATTTTGAAAGTTCCGAGCAGAGCACTTTGGAGATCCATTAAAGGGTCTAGAAAGAAACTGGTGTCAGGTGCCTGTGGAGGAGATTCAAAACGAGTCATCGGCTGGAAGAAATAAACATCAGAACACCTCAATTCTAATCCCAGACTTTATGCATACTAAACTGAGTAAGCTCTTCTACCTCAAACCTCTTACTAGCTTATGTGGAACAGATGAAGCAGCTAGGAAAAAAGTCTATAAATGTATTCCACTGACTGACATCCACCCATCTTTACCCATATGTTTCGAACTCTGTCCTTCTGATCATCTTATTTGAACTCTCTGGGTTCAAAATACGAAAAATAAATAACTACGGGGCATATTAACAAGGCGGCGATAAACAATTATCGCCGCTTTTGAGGTCCGTTTTCCGTTTTCGAAAAGCGGCGATAATTATATCGCCTTATCAGCAAAGACACGCTATTGCGTGTTTTGCTGATTTTGCTCCCGTTTCCAGCACACCTGACTTCGCATCGATAATGAGATGCAAAGCAGGCGTGTCTGTGGAAACAACATGGGTAAATATCGCGAAGGCAGCTTCGCGATATTTACAATGCGAGAAGCGATTATTTTAATCGCGTTAAGTATGCTGCTTAACGCAGGAATTTAACGTCTGTTAAATTCCTGACTAAGGCATACTTAACATGAGGGTGGATTCTGTGGCTAAGACCACAGGCCCTATCATCTAGGATATCGCCGTTTTCCACATGGAAAACGGCGATATCCACGTTATCTCTGAAGTTTTTATCGCCTCGGCGATGCGCGTTGTTAATAACGCGCTAACTGGGCGATAAATTACAGAGATAGCCGGCGATAAATATGCAAGCGCTAAGCGCGCTTTGCGATATTTATCGCCGGCCCTTGATAATATGCCCCTTAAGCATTACAGAGCATTCACAAAGTGGCCAGATTAGTTTTATTAACACCCAAACACAGTAGTGTCACTTTACAGAGTTTGCCAGCGAAGCACTACTTTTTGTTTTCTCCTCTTTCTTTGAACAGCATTGTTTTCCCTGGGTGGTGAGGTGCACCATTCCTGGAGGTACTGCAATACCTGGTTGATGGGTGGAGTGGAAACTGATTAATGTGATCCTTATCCGCTTTTTTCCTTATTTTAGTTTATAAAATGCGTACCACGGCTCTGTGTTCAGGAATGTAGTCTTTTTAAACCATACTGCTCACGGTTCATAAGGATATAAGCAATGGACCGTGATACTGGTCCCTCCAGGGATCTGTAGTGGTGCTTAAAGTTTCAGTCAAAAACACTCTTGATTTCTGAATAATGAGTATAAAAGTGTTAAGGTAACCATGTTGTTCTACTTACATTTCACATGCTTTACTTAATCTTGCATCCATATGAGGGTTTGCTTTTTCCAGGAAGGTACTTTTTTTCCAGGCAGCATATTACTCTTGTGCATAATTTGAATTGAGTCGCATCCAGGTATATATAGCAGGGCACAATTGGGTTGTAGCTGAAGGCAGTGCGAGTGTCTCTCAGTGGGATAGTATGGTGTTCATTGGGGGATGTGGCACTACGCCAGAGCTGCCGAATTTGGTACTGGGGAACCAGCTTCAGCCTTCATGAACAGTCCACCAGACCACTCTCCTGAGGGAGCACATTCCCATGGTAGACCTTAGAAGCCCCAGCTAGACCTTTAGAAGCCCTGGTGTCTTAGTACCTTGAAGGCCTGTCCACCACAATCGATACTGAAGTTCACCTCCAGTCTTCTTGCAGGCAGGCCTACAAAGCAGCACACCCTAGAGCAGCAGTGACTCAGTCACTAAGGTCACAGGACCCTTGAGGCCAGTCCGCCTCACCCATTGATGCCTCCATTGGCCTTGTTTCAGCAGGAGTAGTGCAACTCATCAGGGATCGGCAATGCAGGATTTGCACGCACACCAAACTAAGGGGCAGATTAACAAGGGAATGGCGAAGCGTGGCATTAAGCAAACATGGCTAATGCCACGCTCTGCCTTTCTGAAAATGCAGGACTGCGCCGTATTTACAATGGTACGGCACATCCCTGCATTTTGCCTAGCACTGACGCTAAACTCAGCTGCCTAGCGCCAATGCAGGCACCCTTGCACCATAGTACAAGGGTGCTAGCGTGGAGGGAATGATTGTTTATTTGCAGGAAGGTTTCTCTTCCTGCACATAAACTAATCCAGAGTGGCGAAATGTAACTTCTGTGTCCTGCATTGTGCAGCACACATAGAAGTTGCAAATCATCTGTTTTTAAATGATTGTTTATGGAAGGGACACCTTCCTGCACATGAACAATCATTCATGGCAATTGCTGTTTTTATGTGTGCTGCACAGTGCAGCACACATAGAAACAGCAAAAAGCAAGGAGAAATTAAGCATTTCTCCTTGTTTCGCCATGTAAAGTCCAGGTTTTCCCTGGTCCTAATTTCGGCACTGCCTCCTATTTACGTCACCCTTGTAAATAGGGGCAGCGTCAAAATCAATGGGTGTTGGGGCGGAACAAAGGCCAGCCTTACAGACACTCCTCTTGTTCAGGTCAGACAGGCAGGAGCTGGACATGCGCTAAATGTGCAGACTCCTGGCTGCCTGAGCTTTGCCAGGCTGAGGATTTTCACAGCCCTGTGTGCGTGACCTCAGTCTGGCAAAAGTGCCTCGAGGCCCTCCCCCTTGTAATGAAGGGAAGTGCCACTGATTGACTCGGACCTGGGCGCTTCAGTTTTAAGCCCTGAAGTACAAAGGACAGAGTGTCACAGGGGCACCTAGTCACAGAGTGGGGTGAGGTCAGAAGTATCACTGACCCCATCCCACTCTGTGATAAGGTTGGGACTACTGCCTTCCAATCAGCCAATGAGGGAAGGCAGCAGTCCCAACCCTTGTGGGACCTCTGAGGCTTCCCTCTCGGAGAGCTGTAGCTAAGGTAAGTTTTGTGAGTTTTTATGTTTCATGCGTGGATGTATTAATGTATGTGTATCTAGCTAGAGGTAATTCATGAATGCCAGGTTCAGGTTTGGTTCTGTGGTGACAGAATTACAAGATGAAAAGTCAAAGTGGTGACTGGTCTTGAAAATGAGTAGTTATTAACACAGGTGCCCAGTAATCCTCCCCCCACTATCTGCATATTGAATAGAATTTAGATTTGTCCTCAAAATGTTTTCTGAAGACTACTCTTGTAAAATTTGAGAGTTTCGACTTTGGGCTAGTTTTTGGGCTGAAACTGGTCTGCGTTGGGCTTAATTTGGGCTTATACTTGAGGGTCTTTGGGCTTGGAACGGGTCTCAAAATCTGGCAACACTGAACAGGACAAACATGCCGCTAACACTCTCTTCCCGGTTGTGGGGCACCAGTGCGGGGCAGAGGGCTGCACGCATTCTTGGTATGGGACAGCTCGCCTCTCTTTGTGGCATGACGGGGAGAGCGGGCACTTCCTTTGGCGGAAGCGTGCACTAGTGCGATGGGCGGCTCCCGAGTAAACTTTCTGCATACTTTCTGTTGAGCTGTTGGAGAAACTTGAGCAGGCTCCGCTGTGCCCGGGCCTCCCACCTCCAGAAACTCATCCGTACACTCTGGGTGGCAGACAGTGTGCACCAGGGCACTCACTCCTCCAGCTGCACACATCACTCGCCGACGCTCCCCTTGTCACTCCCGAGCTGCAGTGTGCACCAGTGCACACAGTCCAACTGAAGCTCCTCTGGGAATCCCCAGGTCGCAGTGTGCACAGCCCCACTGGCCACCCCCTCAGCGGCACTCATAGTCCCACCGAAGATCCCCCTGGAAACTCCCGGGCTGCAGTGCGCACCCCTCCAGGTGCCGCCGAAGCTCCTCCGGGCACTACCGGGCTGCACCCTGGGCGGCACTCCCTGGCCCGTGATCAGCAGTACATCTGTTCCCCATCTCACCCACTGTCAACATTTGAAACATCTCCTAGGGGGAGGGCGGGCGGGCGGGTGGGGCAGGAAAAGTACTATTACATTTGTTTTTTGATTCAGATTACTTCATTGTAGATACTCGCACTATAAGTTAAACATATTGTGTCCACTCATCATTACGTGTGTCCACCTCCCATTACTAAGAGAACAATTGGTTTAGCGCAGTAGTTGGACAACATTTCACTAAATGTCGTTCCCACCAGTCGTTAACATATTTTGTTTAAATTCGTCGCTCTCGTAATCCCTCCTTCCCCCCCCACCCTCTCGACTCTCGCCCCAAAGTTTTGCTTACGAAGGAGGAATCCGCCCTACTAATTAAAGGAGAGTTGTCACTTTGCAAGTACACCTGCTTTGTACACGAATGGCAACCCCAGGCACTGACGCAGTACACATCCGTGCCCCCTTGTAGTATTTTGTATTATCTTTGATGCAGATCACAAGGACACGAGTAAAGATACAAACGGGAGACACTGAACGGTTTTAGATAACGCTGCACATGACTAAGGGCGTAACAGGGCTCACGTGCTGTACTTTTATGAAAACATTGGGGATTAAGCGTGCAAAAAAGTAGGTAAGTGTGTAATTTACACCTATGTCTGGTCCACCAACAACATTTCAGCATTTCTGACCTATGCGTGCTGAGTTACTGCCTGTGCCGTGTTCAAGAACTTGCTGTTCTTGTACTTTCTCCATTGGGACCTGTTTTTCTAATCCTTCATGCGCGTAATTTACTCGGGTGTATAAAGCGCCAATGCTTCGCTTTTGAACATTTCATATATGTTTTGTCCCTTAACGTTTGTTTTCCTTAACTTTTGTTTTCCTTCTATATAAATGTTTTACAAGAAATGGTTCCCCTTTCTACCCAAAATCCTTGAAAAGTGAAAGGAGATGAAAACAATTTTTTACCTGTTCTGAGACGTGTGGCCTGGTTATCATGGTGATATCATGGTGATAATGAGCTGTGTAGAGAAGTATGGCAAATGCCTTGTAAAATATAACTGTGTGAGTGTTCCACGCTTTTGTGTTGTAGTTCCATTACCCCTCTCAGGTAGTTTCTGGGATGTTAGTTAGAATCTATGAACAAAACTGGACAAACAGAAGCGCGCCGGGTTGAGTATGCTGTCCTTTTTTTAGGTCGAGCCTAGAGTAGCGCGCAAGCGCTGCTTCTGGCGAAGACTTTATGTAGTGGGCATTTCAAAGCTGACCACACGCTCGTGCACAATGGCCTTTTCCGTGCGGTTACCCGCACGTTTCAGGCACGATGCACGAGCGTGTGGTCAGCTCAGCAGGCTGCCGCGCTCGCCCCCGCTCCTCTCGTCCCCGCTCCTCTCTTGTTGACTTGTACTACGAGGTGGGCTCACCGTAGACCAGCGCCTGTAACTGATTACGTGGTGGCTGTGAGCCGCGCTCCCACAACCGACACTGACGTCCTGAAGATAAAATGCTGCCCCCCTCGCTATGCTTTTGAGCCGCGTTGCAGGTACAGAGTTTTAGCGGCCAAGCTGCTCATGGGGATGGGTGGGCTGATGACCTGCTTCCCCCCCCGGAGAAAGTGTTGGGTTCTGTTTCGCTTACTAGTTTAAAAATTCCTTTTATAGCGCGCGCACCACTCCCGGGCTTGTTTTAGTTGCTTTCCGCCTGTCCCTGCTTTTTTTTGTTTCGATTTTGCTTCCCCCTTCCGCTTTGCGTTATAAGCTCTCCCCACCCTCCGGGCACAAACAGAGCGTTTCCCTTCCTCAGACGCCAATGTCCCGGGTGTAGACCGAACGATGCCTCTGCCAGTGCCATGTGTGCTTGTTCAAAGCAGCAACCCTTCTGTAGTTTACAGTGGCACGCAGTCACCCCCATGGTATTGCAGGCTTTACATGGGGCAGGCTACCAACACACGGAAAACAAATCCCTTTGTTAGGCACGGGGAGATGATTGATATGCCCAGGATCACAGGATGTTGAACGGACTCCGAGCTCGAACTTGGATTCCCAGCTCTAAGTCGGCAGCTCACCTCCTGCAATTCAACCTAAATATGAAGGCATCATGGCAATATGCGGCACGGCAGGGGCACGGGCAAAACTGAATTATTTGCCATTCCGTACTAGGCATATGAGATAACAAACAAGAATACGAACAGAGCGCTGAGCTTAACAGACACTGACCGAGCATTCTTGGGCCCCCTCGTGTCTGCCCGGGGGCATTGCGGTGTGGACAGAGAGCCAGGCAGATGCACGGAAATATTTTGCCACTCGCGCGCGCTCGCCCCCGTTTCCAGCAATGTCACATTTGCCGCTGCGGAGGGGAAAGCTCCATGTCTGCGGCTCAGCATCTGATCGCGGTGCTGCTTGAAGTTTGAGGTGTGTATTCTCTTTCTATTCTAAAATCAATGGTACCACTGCCGCCTACACAAGGGGCTGTTGTGTTTGTGCCATCTCCCACCTGCTGCTTAAACTAATTAGCATTTAAGGACAAGGAATTGGGAACATTCCTTCCCCTTCTAAACTCTTTAAGTAGCTTGCCCACATGCTAGCAAACACGCAGCATTACTTAAATCAGCACATGCAGCTTTTATTTTGTTTGCAGCTTTTATTTTGTTAGCAGGTTAATTTTACTTTATGCTGCAGCACTCCTCACTCCCATTCCTACGCTACATTTATACATTCACACGCTCTCACTTGCAGCCCTGGTGAACACAGTGAAGACCGCTTGTTGCCAATGACATGGAAAGGTGTTATTTCCGTGGCGCCATCTCCTGTTGCCTTGTTTTATTTCCTTTCTGGCTTGCATCTCCTATCCCCATCTTTCATTTCCTTCTGCTTTCTACTTTTTACCCTTTCCTTTTCATGCACATCCGTCTTCGAGAAACCACCTCTCCACTATTCCAGGAAACGTGCACTTCCGCCCCTGACCTCTTTCGCATCTTTATAGCGATTCTGCAGTCAATGCTTGCCGTAAAGTTCCGTTTATAGTGTGGTACAAACATGATTGCCATAGAGGCGCTGCAGTTTGCACTGTTGTTGACATTGTTGTACGTTTTTGTTTTTCTTGGGTGGTTAGACGAGAATGTACAGTACTGTTCAGACACACAATGCTTTGGTTTCCTTTTAGTTCGCCTTTATTTGATGAAATATAGCAGTAGTCGAGATATAGTGGGTCCCTCGTACATTCATGCACTGCTGCCTTTGTCCTTGCTGGACTTAGAATGACTACGTCCCTACCTACAATTCTCGGAGTTCCTTATTTGACCTTCCTCTCTTCACTCTACTTCCCTCCATCTCGCATCTCATTTCTCCCTTTCAGTCTCGGTAATTAGTCCCCGTTCTGGTCTGTCTCCCACGTTCACATTTTTCATTCCATCTCTTCTCTTTTCAACTTCTCCATCATCCTATTTCTTTCTGCGTATAGCTAAGCTTCATACTATATATTCAATTCTCTTTCTTATCACCTCTTATTTCTCCTATTTTTCTCTCCCCATCTCCTGTTGCCTTGTTTTATTTCCTTTCTGGCTCGCATCTCCTATCCCCAACTTTCATTTCCTTCTGCTTTCTACTTTTTACCCTTTCCTTTTCATTCTTCCATTTCCTCTATCTTCTCCCTTTCTCCCTCTTGCACTCCTTTGTTCTTCACGCTCCTCCTACCTCCTATCATTCAACTACTTAGCTCACACTTTCTCTCTGCCCTCCTAAATAGAGTTCTCCATCTCTTTCTCCATACTACACACCTTTTTCTTCATATATCCTTCTTCCGTGTGTCTGTATTTCCATCGTTTTTTCATTGCTTCAGTTCTTGCTGGCTTTTTTCCTTTTCTCTACTGCACAATCTGTCCTTCTAATTTCTATCGCTTTCTTTATGCTTCCTCTTTGTATCATGTTGACCTTTTTTCTTACCCTATTTCACCTTTCTTCTCTATCACATCCCTAGCACTTAGTCTCTTTTTTTCACCTTTTGACCGCTATCCTTTCTCCTGTATTAACTATACTGCCTTTTCTTGCCTGCTTTCTCCCACTTGCTTTTCTCCCACCAGACCACTGGGGGCATCAACACGATGAAGGAAGTGTTCAAGGACTACAAGAAGGTTGGCATCCGGGTGCTTCTAGCTCAGTGGAACGCTTCTGTCTTGGAGTCACAGCGCCGTGGAGAGTACTTCAGCAAAGGGGAGGACAATCGGTCCTTCCCCAGTTTAAGGCAGGCAGTGAGTTTTGCCCTTAAGGAGCATCAAAAGAGTGATTACCTCATTTAGCAAGGAGAATGCTAGCTCTGTCCATAATGTGCTGCACGGCTAAACACTTATACGGTCCCAAAGGCGAGACCTATTGGCTATGCCAATGCTTGTTGTATTCGTTTCTGCGTGTGAATTGCTGCTGTGAGTATGCTGTCCTTTTTAGGTCTCGGCCTGGCGTTGGAGCGCATGAGCTCCTCGCCTGCGAGAGCTATAGTGAAGAGTATGAAGAAGGGGACTTAAATCCACGCCCCTGTGTCCGAATCGTTTATGATTCGCTCGTGTCCTGATTTATGTTTAATTCTGGCTTTCAATTTGCTGGACGTCATTTTTGTTACCGCCCTTGCAGTTTTGGAATGCCCCATCGCGACAAGCGCATCTGGTTTCACTCAGCCCAGACGCAAAGACAAGCGGCTGAATTAAAACAGATGGCGAGCGTTTTTTTCTTCTTTTTGTGCTTCATGGCTGCTGTGAAGACTTTTCTTATCTGCTTGTTTATTTAACAAGCAGATAAGAAAAGTCTTCACGAGGGCTGTGGCTTCGCTGACAGGAGCAAAGGGTGGTGCAAGCTGTAGTGTCCTGCTGACAAGCGACCTGGCTTTTTTTAAAAAAAAATTTTTTTATATACAAATTAAGCACTGATTTTTGACCTCCCCTTTTGAAACCTAAGGAAAGGCAGGAGTCAGTCCAGACTTTATCCCTCAGGTCCAGAGCGGGCGCCGTCACAGCTGTTTCAGACACCCCGAAAAGGCACCGCGCCCTACACCGCTTTGCCAGCTGCACTTGTCTCCGCTCAGTTTAAAGTGGAAGGGCGCAGCACCCCGCCCCCCTTCCCATTTCCTGACGGTAATATCGGCCGCTCCGCGTTATTACAGTTTCATTACAGCCCCTTTCATCCCGCCGCGCCGGTACCTGCTATGATCAACACTTTTGCTGTAACGAGATTACTCGCAGGCCGGCGCGCGCCCAGGGACTGCGGCGCCAGGAGAGAGCGAGGGTGCAGGCAAGACAGAGAGATCTGTTTTTTATGTTTTCCAATATTTTCGCAGAGCAATTACTCAAGCAATGTTCTCCCCTTTTTTTGTTTTCTCTTTGTTGCCTGGCCAATTTAAAGAGACACCGCCCGATTAAAAACCAAATGTGTATAAGCTACGACTGTATTCATTTTTAGACCCCAGAAAAAAGACCGGCTGAGGCGTCCTCGCCGTGATTTGACTTTGACAGTACCGGTTGTTCACAGATCACGGGCGCACAAACGCTTTTTTGCGCTGTTTTATGAACCTTGGAGCATGTGTCCTCAAGGGTAAACACACATCTCTGCAGAACGCACATCAACCCACTGATCTACCACACCAAGGCTAGGAATGAATAGGCGATTTTCTACGATGCTGGGTGTCTCCGTTCGGTTACTCCAGAGTGCTTGACAGTGGTGTGAAGTAGTGCTTTAAATGGAAAAAAATAAGTGCAGGTACTCACCATCTTTAACAGAGGGGCGGGGATTGAGGCGTGGCTAAGGACGGGCGTGGTTAGGAGATACAAATTTAATTAGAGATTTTCTTGGCGTGCAACTGTGCACAATAATACAACAGTTTCGCCATCTAAAGAGTATTCTTTTTGTCTATGCATGTACAAAAGGCTAATTTTGAAAGTAGCTTTCAAATTTCCTGTGTGCAATTTGCATTTGCACATATGTCACATGAAAGCTGTTTGCATTTTCACATTATGCACAATTATGGCTACTGTGGGCAACTTGTGAAAGAAACGTAATGATAACCAGGATCCCTTTCTAGTTAGAAGATTGGAAAAACTTAACGGCAACAGACAAGTTGCCTCACTGCAAGTTAGTGTAAGGTGTGATAGTTCAGAAGAGTGAACAAGGCATTACATATGGGGTGGTAGGCAGGACCGGACTGGGACCGCAACCAGCCTGGGCAATTACGTAGGACCGGCCCCCCGGGGGGGCCATGGAAAACACTGCTGCTGCGCTTTTGTTACTGGGGCTGATTTTGCAGCATGCTCCAAAACCGTCCCCCTGTAACAACAAAATATCCTTGTTTTTATTGCTTGCGCTTTGTACACATGAAGCTTTGATCCCTGACCAGAACTGGCTCTCATTTTAGAGTTCTTTTGTAGAGCAGGAAAGGTGTCCAGGAAAGTGCGCTGGGACATCCTTGCAAGGCATTAACTACTAACAATGACCGGCGGGCGCAAGGCTTCACTCATCTAGGCGCTAAGTAGACAGAGGCAATCGGACAGGAGTGTCCGTATACACAAGCACACATACTTGTGAGGGCACACTCCCCTCTGTGTGCGCGCCTGTGTGGTGTGAGACACGTGTAACTGTGTTTGCACGTGTAAAAATAGTGTAAAAGAGTGGACCCAAGTGGGACTGTGCTGGGAAGTTCTTGAAGGGCATTAACTGAGCTGAATGACCGGCGGGAGCAAAGCTTCACCTCAGCTAGGCGCTAAATAGACAGAGGCAACAGGACAGGGGCGTATACACAAGCACACATATTTGTGAGCACATTCTCTTCACTGCGTGCGTGCCTCTGTGATGTGAGACACATACAATTGTGTGTAACTGTGTTTGCGCGTGTAAACATAGTGTAAAAGAGTGCATCCAAGTGGGACTGTGCTGGGAAGTTTTTGGAGGGCATTAACTGAGCGTAATGACCGATGGGGTGCAAGGCGTCACCCACAGATTACATCTAAGGCGAAAACTGAAGAAGATGATGTGCGTGTGTGTAAAAGAAGTGTAAAAGAGTGCATATAACAGGGCTCGTAATGGAAAGTACCAGGAAAGTCCAACGTTTCAGCCTCATAGTTCAACTACGTGAGCGCACAAGTTGCGCATCTGTGCGTAAAAAAAAGTATTTAATGTCAGCAGCATGGATCGTGTTAGACGTTCCTGGCAGGTCATTAACAGAAGGTTAATGCATGGATCCGATGATAACGCTCACCAGAGCTGGCAGACACGAGCCCGTGGAAGGGGAGGGGTGTATGGAGGTGTGTGTGCCCTTGCCTGTGTGTTTATCTGTGTGTATGTGAGCACAGCCTATGGGAAGAAACCTGACGAGGGGTGCTATGAGTACGAGCAATATGTAACTTGTCCGGCCTTTTTTCGTGATGAAGAGGCGAGAGACATTCACCCTCCCCCCACCCCCTCCAAAAGCAAGTGAATGGACGCGGAGAGGGGCACCGGGGCCAGGGGGATGCCAGGGAGGTGTGGCCTGTATTTAAATCTCCGATATGTCGGTGCTGAGGGGAGTCGAGTGTGTATGTGGCAGACACACGTCTAGACATGACAAGCCTGGGGCGAGCGTCGGATGCATGCCAGTGGCGGCTGGTGACATTTGAAAGTGGTGAGGCGTAAACGTTGTGCGGGAAAGCACCATGGCGAGCGAGCGAGCCTGAACAATTAAAGGGAGGGTTCGGGGGGTTCTCCCCCTGAGAACATTTTGAAAAAAGAGTGGGTAAATGGTGCATTTTCAAGCAAATGTGAAGCAAGAAGGTTAATAAAGCAATTGTAAAAGTGCAGGTATTACATTAATAAAGGGATGTCATAACAACAACATGGTAGCTGCTTATTCAGTATAACCACAGAGCTTCATAACAGACTTCAAGATACAATGCTGAGAACCTCACAGATTTTTTTTATTTAAACTGCAAACAACTAAACAGAAACATTCAAGAAGAAATATTATGATTACGTATTGTTCACTTTCTGTAGACAAAATCTAGAGAAGTAGTCACTCTGCACTTCAAAAAGTGTTAATGTTTATATAGCGGGAACGCGACCGAAAGTATTAGCACGGCTGGTTTACATGAGCGCGCCAGTCAGTACACACGGAGGACACAATCGGTATCAGTCAGTGTCCTCCCTCCAGTCCTCATACACACAAAGTCAAGCACTGACTGGCGCGCTCATTTAAAGCCAGCCGCGCTAATACTTTCGGGTCGCGTTCCTGCTATATAAACATTAACAATTTTTGAAGCACTTCAAAGAGTGTGTTAACAAAAAAGTATGTAGTTCATTTCATCATGGACTTTGCGAACTCACTAACAGTGTTAATAGTGAGTTTGCAAAGTCCACGATGGAACGAACTACACAGGGACTCACTGGAAAGAACTACATACTTTTTTGTTAGGCACGGGGAGATTAATGATTTTTCCCCAATCCCCAGTATCACAGGATGTTGAGCCAACGACGCCACGCCGACCTGCTCGAACCACACATCACCAATATTGAAAAAAAGTGAAGGAAAGTTGTATTTAAAACAATCTGTTCAAGAATCATTTAATGCCATCAGGGCAAGACTCTACAGAACAGAGCTGGTTTTATCAGGGGCCCCCTGAAAGTCTGGGGCCCTGGGCCAGAGCCCACTTTGCCCATGCCTCAAAAAGTCTCTGGATGGCATCTGACAGTCTTTTTTGGCGCGCCCTCCCTCCTCCTTTTCCATGAATTCCCTCACTACCACTTACCAACAATGCACCTCATCTTTCTATAGCACCTTTCTGACAAACATTTCATTTTTTTATTGCGCTACTCATAGTTTACTCACACTCCAGTTCTGTGATCTGCATGGTACACGTTCTTTGTAGCAGGCATATAACCCTATGCGCTTTGTGGGTGGTTGGAGTGCCCATGTGAATGCACGGTGAGTGATGCGACAGTGTGAGAGTAGGGTAAGAGGAGTGACTGCAGGGTGAGTGAGGTGACCATATGAATTTGGGTGCGGCTGTAAGTGCAGAGTGGGACGAAAGAATTGCATGGTTAGTGATGGGCTTGTTTAAGTGAGTTTGCAGATTGAGCAGTGAGTGGGACAGCTGAGTGAAGTGTGACATAAGTGCAGGGCGAGTAGTGTGCTCGTGTGACTGCAGGGTGAGGTACAGGCAGGGTGAACAGCGCAAGTGCATTGTAAGTGCAGAGTGA
The DNA here is from genome assembly GCA_963921515.1 of Calotriton arnoldi. Lineage (NCBI taxonomy): Eukaryota > Metazoa > Chordata > Amphibia > Caudata > Salamandridae > Calotriton > Calotriton arnoldi. Next base: position 83,623 of record CAWUFW010007278.1, on the reverse strand, counting down.
TCACTGTGAGTGCAGGGTGAGTGGGTGAATGGTGGGAGTACATGGTGATCATTGGAATGCCAAGGTGCACTACTGAAATATTACATCAGGCTCCTGCAGGCTCCAGAGAACTCCCTGCAGGCGCGACTCAACGCTGTTTTTGAAACAGGTGGCAATCCGGGGCACGACTACTTAGCGCAAGCAACTAAAAACTGAAAGATTGAAGCGTGCAACACTTCTTGCTCTGATATTCCATTCTCAGCCTGGAAAAAGATAGTGAACGCCCAGGTAACAAATGCCTCCTTCGCACTGCAGAGCAGCCTACGAAGCTCCTTGAACACGGATGCACTCCACGCTTCCATGGCTGGAAAAGTGCACCCTATTTGTACCAAGCGTTAGCTGCCCAAACCTACAGTAAAATTCTACACATGCGCCTCCTTGTTCAACCAACCATGGACTTTAACCCCACTTGGGCAAGGAAAAGAGAAGAAAGACCCCGCAGGCGGTGCAATCTTGGCCTCATCTGCTGTGTTCTGTCCCAAACCTGATCGTGATTCCCGCCCCTGCCGGCTCCATTCTTATTGGCTGAAGGATCGCGCTCCTGCACAGCAGCCGTAGCATGGACGGGTGCTTTCCTCAATTCACCCCCGCGACCCTAGCAAGGTTTGGGAAATGTAATGATGACATCCAGACGGCACTTCATCTTTCACGGCCTGGTTCCAACGACCAAGACTCCAACGGACCTCTGTGCCTCACTCCGAACAGGCCAATGACGTGCACTTTAGTTACATTTGCAAAGATGCTTCAGAGTAACTACCGGCACTTTCTCCCGGCGGTCCTTTAACCCAGAGCACCTTTTATCCTCGTAAAGCCATCTTGGATATCCGTAGTCCATCCAGACATCTTATTCGGGCACAGCACTCACTGACGTATTATATTAACTATCTTAAACTGCATGCATCTGCACTTTAAAGAGACTCGCGTATTTTACTAAATACACAAGCACTGTTGAAAGCATTTAGACTTTTTTGGCTTTGCAGTTTTGAACATACCATTACTGATCTCACAAGAACCCAGCGGCGGCTGGCATGCTCGAGGGAGGGAGGGGGAGGTGGGGGGAATAAAACAATAAAAATAAAACGTACCTGAGTGCCGGCCGGGTACCACACTGCCTCCGCTCCAGGCCGGCCACGCTGTACTGGTGGGTCCGCGTGTTCCTGCTGCAGGAAGCAGCCAGCAGGCAGCTTCCCTCCCCTATGCAAGCCAAGCCAATCACAACGCTGGTAGGCGCAGCAGGCGAGCGCCCCAGCCGGGACATTTTCTCTGCATAGAGAAAAGGGGAGAGTGGGTGGTCCTGCTCGAGGGCAGGGGGGGAGTGGCTTACCCACTGTTGTGGGTACTGACTGTTTGGTCAGCTCCAGGGCCGACCAAACAGTCAGTACCCACAACAGTGGGCATGCCACTCCCCCCCTGCCCTCGAGCAGGACCGCCCACCCCCAACCAGGCACAGAGGCACTTCTGCTTTCTCGCAATGCGAGAAGGCAGAAACATAAATGGTAGTTTTTACCGTTTATGTTTCTGCCTTCTTGCACCGCAAGAAAGCAGTGGGGCGACGCCCCCACGCCCCAATGGGGGAGCCGCCACTGGATGCACGGACCCGCGGCCCTGCACGGATCACGGGGGCACCCATGGGCAGTCCACCCTTTCGCACCTCATCACAGGGTGGAGCGGGATAAGCAAGCCTCAGTGGCCCTATCACACCCTGCGATGCATTGGGAGAGAGTGCGCCTCTCACGAGGCTTTCAGGAAGGGTGCACTTTGAGAGGCAGCAGGACGGTGCTTAATTTGACACAGTGGTTGCAGGTGGTGGCCACCGAAACGCATTTCTGAGAACCAGCACTTACTTTTCTTCATCAGACTTTGACCCAGAGCAAGAGAGTGAAAAACACACAAGGGTGAATGAAGGAGGAAGAGAACAATGGAAAAACTGTGGCAAAGGGAACAAGCATTTGCAATGCAAAACGTCTTGCATTTGCGAGAGTTTAAGCTATTGGCATTGTAAATGATAATGTCTTTTATTTATGTTTTATAAACCAAAACATAAATAAAAGGCATTGTCATTTACAATGCCAATAGCTCAAACTCGCGTGAATGCGAGACCTATTGCATTGCAAATGCTTGTTTTGTATTCGTTTCTGCGTGTGAATTGCTGCTGTGGGTACACGTCATGCTCTGTTTATGTAGGCGTGCTGCGGCATCAAATTACATTCTTCACTTGGGAAAGGCAAACATACATACACTTGGATGACAAATCTACCAGTACCTTGATAAAGCAGTCCCGCCCGCCAGGAATGTGTTCTCTTAGTGGGTGCCTCGTTTCCTGTTTGCTTGACGTATGCATGCGTGCTGCAACAACAAATTACACTGGTTCTACCTATACGGCCGCTGGGCGTGTAGCACGGGCAGAAGCAGGCGGTGTACTGTTGCAACCCAAACGGGAAAGTAAATGAAACTCACGAGGTGCTCTAAAAGCTTTGCATTCCACCGTGACGTGAATGTAATTAGGTGCCATGGTATGTGCACATAGTTGCAGCATGGCATGCATCTCTAGGTGCAATGCGCACAGATGACATAACAATTCATTCACCTAATAGATACAACTGAGCGGTATTTAATTATTTATTTCATCCAGCATACCGCCACACCTTTCTTTTTAAATAAGTCGCATTTCCGCTTTTTACTGTTATTTCATCTGTGCGCATTGCATCTACAGATGCGTGCCATGCTGTAATTATGTGCACATACCATGGCACCTAACTACATTCACTTCACGCGTGGAATGCAAAGCATTTCGAGCAGCAGGTGCGTTTCATTTACTTTCCCATATGGGTTCCAGCAGTCCACCGCCTGCTACGCTTTTGTCTTTATTTAAGTTGCCATCTGACCAGAACAGGAAATACTATTAAATTTAATCCCAGGCCAATACTGGTGATTATTACATGCAGTTTTTGTAATTTTGATATCAGTCTTGTGAATAATACCATCCGGTAAATATCAGGCAAAACAGCCTCAGCTGGCAGTGACCCTGATTCTGAAATCCATCACTATGTGACGTGGTTCAGAAAACTTTGCATTATTTGCACTTGTGTCTCCTACCTTTCTTTGGACACCAGAATTCATTCTCAGTGTCTCTCAGTGCTTGTTTTTAATAGTGAGATCAGTTTGTAAACAAAACAAAGGATGCATGTTAGTTTAGTCCTTCTATTTTAGTAAGAGATTAAGGCCGACGATTTAATTAGGTCAGATTAACCCTTGCATTGGGTACATTTACACAAATATTGTTTAAAGCAACAAGGTTTAATAAGGTGTCACATTTTCAGGTATCAGAATGCAGCCGATTTCCTTTTTCAGGTTATTCAGAAACACTGCAGGGCATTCTAGAAGATCCTATTATATCTACATAAGGAGTCTTCCAAAGGTTTTTGGAGAGGGATGGAGACCATGTTCACTTTCAGTATTTTTTAAATTATTTAGATTGTACTTGCTGGGTTCCTGCTTATATTGATAACAGGCAGCCGACACGATCTGTCATGAGAGAAGCATGCTGTATACATGTTGAAGAACAGTAGATGTTTCAGCACCTAGGCTAAGGTGCTGCATAGCTATATACATAGAAGGTCCCAAAGGCGAGACTGTTTGCATTGCAAATGCTTGTTTTCTATGAGTTTGCCTTCAAAGAGCTCAGTGGGGAGTGGTTGGAAACTGAATGGTCTGCCAGACTAAAGTTTTTCTTCCTTAAGATTTCCTCCATGTGGCAGGACATGAGGACACTGGGAAAGCTGGAAAATGTCATAGATGGGATGATGATGGCTCTAGTGACTGGTGATGCCCTCTGAGGTGCATTATGGGGTCGGAAATTCCACAATCGTTGTTCGTAATTCCTTAGTTAGAGGCATGCTGCTTCCATGTGCATGAGTGTAATGGCCTCGCTCCGCCTACTTGATCTCAGCTTTGTATTTTCTGGAGTGCATTGTAAATGGTGCGTCACCAAGGCCCATATTTATCTATTTTTCACACAGCACAATGCAGCAAGCCACTTTTCTGCGCTGCGTGTAAGGGAAAGTGCAGGAATGCACTGTATTTAACATTATACAGGGACTTCCTGTCCTTTCCTAGTGCTGGCGCACTTTTGGCTTCCTAGTGCCAATGCAGGCACCCTTGCGACATGGTGCAAAGGTGCCTGCGTTGAAGGCAGATTTGTTTTTGTGCAGGAAGGGGCACCGTCCTGCACAAAAACAATATTCATAGGCACTTTCCTCTTTTTATGTGTGTTGCAGAATGCAGTGCGATGTAGAAAGTGGAAACAAAGAGGAGAAATAAAGATATTTCTCCTCGTTATGCCTCACCTGAAGAGGCGCAGCATTTTGACGCATTCCCAGGTCTACCAGTAATGGTAAATCTAGGTGTTGGACATGGCCCTTCTTAGGGGGATGTCCCTAAAACTTTTTGCTTTTGGTCCTCCTGGTTTTTGCCAACTCTATTTTTCTGACCTTAGGACTCAGGAAACTTCCCCACTGTACTGCAGCGGAAAAGTGCACGCGCCCTTCCTGCCCACGTCAGGATAGGGTGCTTACTTGATTGGGTTAGGTGTCGTAACTGTCAGTGCCCTTTAAAAAGGTACACAACATGCCCAGGGCAGGTGCAACACTGGCTACTCGAGGGACGCTGCACTGATTGTGTCACCCACCTGAAAAGCCTGCCAAAAATGTCTCATACTCAGGGTGGCCGGTTTCACTTCATAGCCAACCCTGAGGGCGCTGTTCACTACCATCAAACCGGGGTAGGTGAGTGGCCTGGTAGGTACATCTGCATGTGCACTGCCTGGGTAGGGATGAACTCCCATGTGGGTTTTCCCTTCCTATAGGGTTGTCTCTCCCGATGGGACAATTCCTGGGTGTGGCTGATTCTCTTGTTAAGGCCTTAGGGCCTGGGGCGCTTTGCCACTGTAAGTTCAGCGTGAAAGGGCATGTGACCATCCTACACACGTTAGGAAGTGGTACTCACCTGAGGTTTCTAAAACGTTGGTCAGGTCTGGCATGGCCGGCCAGTGGGTGCACACTCGCACCTATTATGTTTAGACGCCTGGGTCCGGCCTGCCCTTGCAGGCTGATGTGCACACTTGAACCGATGGAGCTCGTATATACATGTCCATCCTGCCACTGCTGGCTGGTATGCGCTTGGCACTGATGGTTCTCCTAAATACATGTGCAGCCTGCCATTGCGGGCAGGTTTGTGCTTTGCACCGATGGTGCTCCTAAATACATGTGCAGCCTGCCATTGCGGGCTGGTATGCGCTTGCCACTGATGGTGCTCCTAAATACATGTGCAGCCTGCCAATGCGGGCTGGTATGCGCTTGCCACTGATGGTGCTCTTAAATACATGTGCAGCCTGCCATTGCGGGCAGGTTTGTGCTTTGCACCGATGGTGCTCCTAAATACATGTGCAGCCTGCCATTGCGGGCTGGTATGCGCTTGCCACTGATGGTGCTCCTAAATACATGTGCAGCCTGCCATTGCTGGCTGGTATGCGCTGCCACTGAGGGTGCTCCTAAATACATGTGCAGCCTGCCATTGCGGGCAGGTTTGTGCTTTGCACCGATGGTGCTCCTAAATACATGTGCAGCCTGCCATTGCTGGCTGGTATGCGCTTGCCACTGATGGTGCTCCTAAATACATGTGCAGCCTGCCATTGCGGGCAGGTTTGTGCTTTGCACCGATGGTGCTCCTAAATACATGTGCAGCCTGCCATTGCTGGCTGGTATGCGCTTGCCACTGATGGTGCTCCTAAATACATGTCCATCCTGCCACTGCTGGCTGGTATGCGCTTGCCACTGATGGTGCTCCTAAATACATGTGCAGCCTGCCATTGCTGGCTGGTATGCGCTTGCCACTGATGGTGCTCCTAAATACATGTGCAGCCTGCCATTGCTGGCTGGTATGCGCTTGCCACTGATGGTGCTCCTAAATACATGTCCATCCTGCCATTGCTGGCTGGTATGCGCTTGCCACTGATGGTGCTCCTAAATACATGTGCAGCCTGCCACTGCTGGCTGGTATGCGCTTGCCACTGATGGTGCTCCTAAATACATGTGCAGCCTGCCATTGCGGGCAGGTTTGTGCTTTGCACCGATGGTGCTCCTAAATACATGTGCAGCCTGCCATTGCGGGCTGGTATACGCTTGCCACTGATGGTGCTCTTAAATACATGTGCAGCCTGCCATTGCGGGCAGGTTTGTGCTTTGCACCGATGGTGCTCCTAAATACATGTGCAGCTTGCCATTGCGGGCTGGTATGCGCTTGCCACTGATGGTGCTCCTAAATACATGTGCAGCCTGCCATTGCGGGCTGGTATGCGCTTGCCACTGATGGTGCTCTTAAATACATGTGCAGCCTGCCATTGCGGGCTGGTATGCGCTTGCCACTGAGGTTGCTCCTAAATACATGTGCAGCCTGCCATTGCTGGCTGGTATGCGCTTGCCACTGATGGTTCTCCTAAATACATGTGCAGCCTGCCATTGCTGGCTGGTATGCGCTTGCCACTGATGGTGCTCCTAAATACATGTGCAGCCTGCCATTGCGGGCTGGTATGCGCTTGCCACTGATGGTGCTCTTAAATACATGTGCAGCCTGCCATTGCGGGCAGGTTTGTGCTTTGCACCGATGGTGCTCCTAAATACATGTGCAGCCTGCCATTGCTGGCTGGTATGCGCTTGCCACTGATGGTTCTCCTAAATACATGTGCAGCCTGCCATTGCTGGCTGGTATGCGCTTGCCACTGATGGTGCTCCTAAATACATGTGCAGCCTGCCACTGCTGGCTGGTATGCGCTTGCCACTGACGGTGCTCCTAAATACATGTGCAGCCTGCCACTGCTGGCTGGTATGCGCTTGCCACTGATGGTGCTCCTAAATACATGTGCAGCCTGCCATTGCGGGCAGGTTTGTGCTTTGCACCGATGGTGCTCCTAAATACATGTGCAGCCTGCCATTGCGGGCTGGTATGCGCTTGCCACTGATGGTGCTATTAAATACATGTGCAGCCTGCCATTGCGGGCAGGTTTGTGCTTTGCACCGATGGTGCTCCTAAATACATGTGCAGCCTGCCATTGCGGGCTGGTATGCGCTTGCCACTGATGGTGCTCCTAAATACATGTGCAGCCTGCCATTGCTGGCTGGTATGCGCTTGCCACTGAGGGTGCTCCTAAATACATGTGCAGCCTGCCATTGCGGGCAGGTTTGTGCTTTGCACCGATGGTGCTCCTAAATACATGTGCAGCCTGCCATTGCTGGCTGGTATGCGCTTGCCACTGATGGTGCTCCTAAATACATGTGCAGCCTGCCATTGCGGGCTGGTATGCGCTTGCCACTGAGGGTGCTCCTAAATACATATGCAGCCTGCCATTGCGGGCTGGTATGCGCTTGCCACTGATGGTGCTCCTAAATACATGTGCAGCCTGCCATTGCGGGCTGGTATGCGCTTGCCACTGATGGTGCTCCTAAATACATGTGCAGCCTGCCATTGCTGGCTGGTATGCGCTTGCCAATGATGGTTCTCCTAAATACATGTGCAGCCTGCCATTGCTGGCTGGTATGCGCTTGCCACTGATGGTGCTCCTAAATACATGTGCAGCCTGCCATTGCTGGCTGGTATGCGCTTGCCACTGATGGTGCTCCTAAATACATGTGCAGCCTGCCATTGCTGGCTGGTATGCGCTGCCACTGATGGTTCTCCTAAATACATGTGCAGCCTGCCATTGCTGGCTGGTATGCGCTGCCACTGATGGTGCTCCTAAATACATGTGCAGCCTGCCACTGCTGGCTGGTATGCGCTTGCCACTGATGGTGCTCCTAAATACATGTGCAGCCTGCCATTGCTGGCTGGTATGCGCTTGCCACTGATGGTGCTCCTAAATACATGTGCAGCCTGCCATTGCTGGCTGGTATGCGCTTGCCACTGATGGTGCTCCTAAATACATGTGCAGCCTGCCATTGCGGGCAGGTTTGTGCTTTGCACCGATGGTGCTCTTAAAGACATCCAGCTTGCCATTGTAGGCTGATGCGTTTATTTGCTCAGACTGGCTTGTTTAACTCGCTAGCCATACTGAAAGGACCTTCCACTTCCACCCGAGTACCCCGAGGGTATGTGTTAAGGGGTGAAGCAAGTGGAAGATGAACGGCAGGGCAGGTACACATGTGTGTCCCCTGCCCAGATGGTGAGGAATGCCCATGCATGTGTTCACTGCCTATGAGGTTTGCTCTTACCATAGGCTAACATGGGGAAATGGTAGAAATCACTTCAGGCTGTAATAGTGGATTGATTGCAGTGGAGCAGCCTCATGATGTTTCATTTCATTGGTTCGCAGCGGTAACCCCTTGCCAGTGGTAAAGGTGGCTTTGTCTAATTAGTGCAGAAATGCCACTGCTAGAAAGTGGGAGTTTCTCTGCTCTAAACTCTTTGTGTGCCTTGGTGCTTGGCTCCAGACAACACAGGAGGGTAGGGGAGCACATCTAGGCATTCCCCAGTGACAGCTATAAAACACTGGGCATGCAACTGGAATGACAGACCTCTGCCATTTGTGGACGGGCTGGAGAGATTTGAGGAAGAGGATTTGACACTTAGCCTCTGGAGCCAGATCATAGCCACACTAAAAATAAAGATCTACATTCCACAGCCTAATATCAGACAGGACTGAAATTTAGGGGAGACATCTGTGGTTCAAAGGGAAACCCTCTGAACCACCCCCTACTTCAAAGGTACACTACATTATAGCTACTGGTGCCATGCTTCAGCAGGGGAGAGATACACTTGTGGAGATGTGGGACCAGACTTCCTGGAACTGCATGGTGCACACTGCCAGAGGAATCTGTTGTGCACAAGGAAGATTACTGCCATTGAAAGGGACCGCGCACCCTTCCTGAACAGTGGCTGGCCTGGGCCGACTACCTGCTGCTGCTGTGTGGCACCCTGAAGTGTGCTCTCCAAGGGGTTGTTGAGCTTGCCCTCTTTTATTTCGGAGGTCTCAAGGACATCAAAGATCTCCTAAGAGGGACCTACATGGTCTACTTGTGACACCTGGAGAGCGGTGCCCTCTCAAGTACCCACATCATCTGCTGGATTCCAACTGGTAGCGCGGTGTGGAACTTAGAGATGAGCCTGGAGACCGAATTGCCTTGTGCAGAGCCCAAAGTCTGGCCTGCATCTTAGGCATGTGGCCCACTCATCGTGGGGACCTTGGCACGCATAAGCATCTTGTTGGTGGTGAGTGGATTCACTGCTTCATCGATCGTGCCACATCTCTCTCATGCGACACGCTTACTGCATGCTCAATTTGTTGCAGTGTCCGATTCACAAGTTGCGACTGTCGGAGGAAGGGCGTATCCGTAGTAGTGCCTCATTCTACCTCATGCAGCACTGCCGTACTTGTACCTGTGTTTGTGACCAGAATTGTCTGGTGCGACTAATATCAACGCTCACCAGGTGTTGTGCCTCATTTTGAGGTACAGAATTTGCAACTCTTCACTGTGTGTGACCGGAATTGTCTGGTGCGACCCGTATCAATGTGCACCAGACGTGGTTACTCATTTATAGGTAGGTATGGAATCTGCAACTCTTCATTGTGTGTGACCGGTACTGTCTGGTGCGACCAGTATCAACGTGCATTGGACATTGTGCTTCATTTCCAGGGAGGTACGGAGTTTGCAACTCTTCGTTGTGTGTGACCGGAACTGTCTGGTGCAACTCAGATCAACACAAATCAGACGTTATGCCTCATTTCCAGGGAGGTACTGAGTTTGCAACTCTTCATTGTGTGTGACCGGAACTGTCTGGTGTGACTCGTATCAATGCGCCTCATTTCCAGGGAGGTGCGAAGGAGCGGATTCGTGTTCCGTTTTGCCTGGATTGCCTGGGTGCTAGTTTGATCAATGTGTGTCTGATGGGGTGTCTCTTTCTTCCAAGAGGCTCCCCTGTTTCACTGATTGTTCCTTTTGTGCCCTCAGTGCGGCGGATCAACTGCCCTCTCCTCAAAAGGCCCCAACAACTTTGTGAATCGGGCCTGGGTGGTGAGAGTAATTGACTGGGCTGAGGAACGCTTCTGAGAGCGATCAAAAGTGGGTCAAGAGACTGCGTGACCCTCCCTGTGCTTCGCAGAACTGGGCTGGAGCCAGAAGGCCAATTGTGGAATCCTTTGATTGAACGACTATCGCGCTCAGCCCGCTTCTACCACCACATACTGTGGGTGAATGTCAGGGTTACGATGTAGATAATGCTCCTCAGGATCAGTGAGACTCTCAAAAGGATCCACATCTTGATATCCTCAATTCCGAATACTTTGAAAGCACAGAATTCTGAGGCGATCGAGTAAGGGAAAGGTTGTGGGGGAGGGAACAGCAGGGAAGGAGACTTGAAAATAAACAATTCTGGATTAGTCTTCGGTGAAAAGTAGAATGGTTCTGAGTAAACAATACAGGTATATGACTTCTATGTATCTACCTATAATGTGTTCTTTTTCCTCTCGAGAATGACTGTAGGCCTAGGTCTGACTCCTTCCTCACTGTAGCGTATATTCGTGCACGCTGTAAAAGAGGAAACAACTAAGGCCCCTGATCTGCCAACATAATCATCACACTGTTAATGCTATGTGCCATGCCATACAGAAAACCACAGAATATAAATGTTCACTTCTGCATTCAATGTAAAGCAAGAGGTATCTTCTCCAGTAATGTATGTCTTTCAACAGCTATGACGTCTGACTCTAATGAGGGTGTTTATCTTGGCTACCTCACCAAATAGAAACACAGTAGGAGTCAAAAACAAGCATTGAAAATGCAATAGGTCTCGCCTTTAATTAAGTTAAAGCCATTTGCTTTGCTAATGGTATTGTGTAGCAAAGCAAATGGCTTTAACTTAATGAAAGGCGAGACCTATTGCATTTTTAATGTTTGTTTTCAGGGCAACTAGGGGACCCCTTAGGTGCAAAGTCATCTGCTCGAGTGAGAAGTAATACAAACATTGAATCAAGGGTCATTGCAACCAAACATAAGCTATCCATCCTTTCATGCACGCTACGTTGTTATGACCATCACTTAGTTATGGAGTACTACCACCAATATGAGAATAACAATAATAACTAAGATACAAAAGTAAGGTCTTGTCCATTCCTATGCGAAATATCTGCATAATGGGGGGAAGGGGCGGGTAAATAATAGTTAATTTTGCCTAGAAATTGAGTTTCTCAAATCAAATGTTCCCGTCGTATGATTGCATAACTTTTATAGAATACAACAAACACCCTTCTTCTTGTAAAAGTCCCGCTCCCAATCCAGGACAGTTCTGTACATCACGTGGACTGGAGAATCACTGGTACAGGGTGGGGTACTTTTACAACTCTGGTGTAAGAATGTATGGTGCAAGGTATCACGTGCATTTATAATTGCAGATATTGTGCACTATTTTTAAATTATTCAGAACAAAATTTATTATTTTCACTACATTTACAAAGCAAAACACTTAGTAAATGAACCAAGCGGAAAAAAGTTCATAGTTTAGGTACATGGGGAGTCTGCTTGAGCCAGGAAGAGAAAGGGGGTGGTTTACCCCTGCTCGGGCAGTGCTGCTGCAGAGATTGAATACTCACTGTTCTGTGTCTACGGCTCTCCTTTAGTGAGAGCTGGAACTGGGATCTATCACGAGGCGCTGCTCTACTCTTAAAGGGCCCGCACCCGGTTTGTGAAGCTGCAAACTCTGCGAGCGCCTGCACTTTTTTTCCCCATGGCAACCACTGCCATCTTATTCAGACCCCCGCTGCAGCTGCCCGGACATCGCCACCAGTGCTGGAAAGGCACACCCATGCCATCTCGGCATTGTTCTGGTATGCTGTTTTCTGTTAAGGTTTGTATAGCACCCGTGGCAGCATGGGACTGCTTCTAAGCGCTGAAGATCAGGTCGAATCATCAGGTGAGCGCCAGAGTGGAGCAGCTGCAGTGTTCTTCTCGGATGAGTGCGTAACGTGCTGAAAATGTGCTATTTTGAAACGCGCAGAGCACTGCAATCTGCAATTATGAGCACAGCAAATATAATGCGAGTCTCTGCCATTCTGGGAGACACTTCCTTTCACATCGAATTGACTATTAGTTGGGGGAAGTGACCTGAGAGGACGGGAACTTCTGAGGGGCAAGCAGGCACTCTGTGACACTAACTACCTGCACTTTCCATTTCAAGCACGGGTGTAAGCAAAGAACAACATTTCCCACACCAACCACGGGGGCTCTCAACTTTAGACTAATGAAGAAGGCGCGCGTCTAGATCAGCGTTTGACTTCCAAAAAATTATATATCCTGAAAAAGCAGAAACTAAGCCTGTGACGTTGAGGCCATAAGCCCAGATGAGCGTACGTTTGTCCCAGAGGCCCCTCCAGACTCGATTAATTCGCCGCTCCTCGTGCTGCACGGTAACATTTTCCACTCATATCCCGAGGCGGTAGCGGCTCCCCGTGTCGGGCACCGGGGCTCAAATATTTGACGGTTTAAATAAACAAGAGAGTGTTTCATGTAAACTCGCGGAAACGGCGCATGCCGATCCAAGGGCCCGCTGCCAAGGCCCGGGGGAGAGCTTTCTGCAAGGAACAGGAGGAGGATGCTTCGGGAGACGCGCTCGGGAGCAAGCATCAAAGGAGGGCCCCAAATATGCAGGAATGGAGGGACCAGGGAGCTGAAAGTGGAGGGCGGAGGCCCGTCGAGGGCGCAGGCAACCATCAAAGAAAAGGTTTAAAACCGCAAGGTCCAAAGCAAAGGCTTGGAAAATGCAGAGAGCCAGGGCAGACGTAAAAGAAAGACACAAAAATGTGGGGACAAAGGGAGGGAATGAAAACCAAAATGCAAGGTGCAAAGGGAGCGGGGAAAGAAAATGCTGCACAAATCGGAGTGCAAGGGCGGAAATCAAAGCAAACGTCCACAAACTGCAAGTTATAATGGAAACATCAAGGCAAAGGCACGGAGAATAGAGAGTACAAGGACAGAAATCATAGCAAAGGCGCAAAAATGTACAGTCAAGGGGATAGAACGAAAGATTAAATACAGGCGAAACAAAGCAAAGCAAAGGCTCGATAAATAAAGAATGCAACGGCTGAAATCAAAGCAAAGTTCCAAAAATACACGTTGCAACGGAAGCAATCAAAGTAACAACTCAGAAAATGCCGGGTAAAGGGTTGCAAAGCAAGGCCGCCAAATAATGCAAAGTGCAAGAGCATAAATCAAAGCAAAGGCCCAAAATGCTGGGTGTAACAGTAGAACAACTAAGCCCAACAAGCGCGGTCCCGAAAGTGAAAGAGGACCGTGCTGCAGCCGGAGCATGGGGATCTCTTGTCTTTATGGGGCCATGTGTTTAAACACATGGCCCCATAAAGATAAGAAAGTGCTTCACAACAGCCGTGAAGCTGGCGACCCAGTCCGGATCGCAAGCCAAAGGGCGGCAACCAAAAACCCTCATTCCCAATGGCAGGCCACCGTTTAGCATAAACGGTGACGCCGGCCAATGGGAATGAGGGACGGGGCTTAAAGCCCTTTTCTAAAAGTACTCATCAGCAATAAATCTCACCGAGGGAGCTACGCATGTGCGCAGCAACGCTAGGCGAGACCTAAACAGCAGCAAAGTGCTCTGTCACCAAGGAGACTTCCTGAATTGCACGCATTGTCATATGGGCGGGGCTCGTCTTTATACTCGGCCTCGCCCAAGATGGCCACGCTCAGGAATCACGGGAAATGTAGCCCTTAGAGCGGCTACTACACTAGATAAAGAAACCATGAACACGGGAAGTGGTTTCACATTACACAGTATACGTTGAAGGGGAAGGGAGGAAGTCCCCCTGCCTGCATATCTGTCTATTGTATTCATAACGTTCTTTTCCCCTCCTCCTGCACCAGTGTTTATTTCATCTCATGCTGGCAGGAGAATGACATGCACTGCGTAGAGCAGCTTAGGAGCGCACACACTCTGACAGTCAGGAAGAAGCAACATACCATTACCATGGAGCGCTAAAGTGGCACAAGGAGAACCAGCACCATGAGTGACTTTACGTTAATCAAGAGTGCAGCAGTAAGAGGTAAGATGGTTATCCAGAGCATCCAGAGTCCTAGTTCCTGACAGTGAATTTCCAGAGTGGAGGACAAACCCCCATTTGTCGACTGCCTCCTAATTTTCCCTGCTATCTATCCCCACCTTCTTCCCTGGGTCTCTGACTGAGTGCGACTCCGTCTGCAATTGGCCTAGTATCAGGGGGAGGGTTTTTCATCTCCAACCTGTGGGCGTGGGGTAGTTGGGGTTAGCTGAAAGGGCGAGAAGAGCGTGGGCCACGGAGTCTGTATTTGTATTAACAACTGACCTGCCGGATATCAGTGGCATCGCATTATGGTTCTGTGTGCGTGTGTGCGCTCCATACGGACCTGACTAATAATCAATGCAAAAACAACAGTTGATGGACAGAATGCAGAACAATGTCATACATTCACCCCAGTACAGAGATCTGGGCCTAAATCCATCGTTTTTTTGCTCACCATGCCATTCCAGTTTGAACCCAGCCATATGCAAATCAGTCTTGACCCTGTGCCTCATGGGAACAGTCCAGACCGAACTGCCAAGCCAGGTCCTCCCTGGACTGGAAACAAGCATCCTAGGACCGGTTTCGGGGTTTCACCCTTCTTCAGCCAGGATAGCTTGATTCCAGTGGCATGGAGAGCACGGGACCCACGTCTGGGCATACCCGTCCCACTCGGGGTGACAAATGCAAAAACAACAGTTGATGGACAGAATGCAGAACAATGTCATACATTCACCCCAGTACAGAGATCTGGGCCTAAATCCATCGTTTTTGCTCACCATGCCATTCCAGTTTGAACCCAGCCATATGCAAATCAGTCTTGACCCTGTGCCTCATGGGAACAGTCCAGACCGAACTGCCAAGCCAGGTCCTCCCTGGACTGGAAACAAGCATCCTAGGACCGGTTTCGGGGTTTCACCCCTCTTCAGCCAGGATAGCTTGATTCCAGTGGCATGGAGAGCACGGGACCGACGTCTGGGCATACCCATCCCACTCGGGGTGACAAATGCAAAAACAACAGTTGATGGACAGAATGCAGAACAATGTCATACATTCACCCCAGTACAGAGATCTGGGCCTAAATCCATCGTTTTTTGCTCACCATGCCATTCCAGTTTGAACCCAGCCATATGCAAATCAGTCTTGACCCTGTGCCTCATGGGAACAGTCCAGACCGAACTGCCAAGCCAGGTCCTCCCTGGACTGGAAACAAGCATCCTAGGACCGGTTTCGGGGTTTCACCCCTCTTCAGCCAGAATAGCTTGATTCCAGTGGCATGGAGAGCACGGGACCCACGTCTGGGCATACCCGTCCCACTCGGGGTGACAAATGCAAAAACAACAGTTGATGGACAGAATGCAGAACAATGTCATACATTCACCCCAGTACAGAGATCTGGGCCTAAATCCATCGTTTTTGCTCACCATGCCATTCCAGTTTGAACCCAGCCATATGCAAATCAGTCTTGACCCTGTGCCTCATGGGAATAGTCCAGACCGAACTGCCAAGCCAGGTCCTCCCTGGACTGGAAACAAGCATCCTAGGACCGGTTTCGGGGTTTCACCCCTCTTCAGCCAGGATAGCTTGATTCCAGTGGCATGGAGAGCACGGGACCCACGTCTGGGCATACCCGTCCCACTCGGGGTGACAAATGCAAAAACAACAGTTGATGGACAGAATGCAGAACAATGTCATACTGTTGGAACCGGGGTTACCGAGTCCGACACGGTAGCATGGTGTGAAGCGGGAAAGGCACGCGAAGGCAATGTGTAAGGCAGTTGTGCAGCACACTCTCACTTTGACTCACAAATGCGAACGCAATAACATGACACCACACCAGGCTTTTGTATTTAAAATCAAGATCTTTTATAAATAAATTAAGTTGGCATCAGATAAGGCAGGTTAATTCAGATCTACATTCAAACTCATTATATTACTCAACTGGTGCACATTTTAAATAAAGCTGCATAGCTCTTCAACATTGTAGGCCACTAAGAGGCCGCAGGAATTATCTCCTACACGTAGCACTTAATAATGATCTCAAGGTACGTTAATAAAACATAGGCCTAAACATACAGTTCACTTTAGCATATTCAATTATTTAAAAGTAGGCTTTTCACGTTACATTTAAATAGGCCTGCATTAATCTAGGCGCACCCACATTCAGTACAGTGGGCGTCGCAACTCCAGTACACCTGTAACATAAAATACTTCAACTCTTGGCGGTGTACACTTCAGCTCAACTCCATTAAACACTTTCCCCTTGTGGTAAAGACTTAACAGTTAAAACCATGGCCTAGGCAGTAATTATAATAGGCATCGGCATAAATTATTAAATACTGTGGGCATCATCATTACCTGAATGAACTATGTGGGGCATCCCTCAACATGTCCTGTATTCTGGGGCTTCTAGGTCCCTCAGGGGTTAACTCAGGCCAGGCCCACTCCTCTCTGGGGCCTCGCCTCGTAGGACTAAATTCTGAAGGGTTAATAGTGGCCCCCGGCCCCCAGTGGCATCTTATGGGCCCTAGGGGCCTCCAGGGCTCACCTGCGGTGTGGTCGTTGGTCGCGCTTCAGGGCGACTGGCGATCTTCCGGGCCGGCCCGTGTTCTGTCGGGCGGGGCCCGGTCGGGAGTGCCTCGGCCTTCTGGCCGGTGTTGCTGGTCGTTGCGGGGGCCGGTATTGCCTTCCTCCGGCCCCGGGATTAGGGAGTAAGTATGCGGCTCGTTGCGGGGGCCGGGATCACCCTCCTCCGGCCCCGGGCTCAGGGTAAGTGCAGGTGGGGGCTCAGGGTTGCTGGGGAAGGGAGCGGGAGCCGGCAGTCCTCTCCGGCCGGCTCCCCATCTCCCTCTGCACTGCCGGGGCTCTTCCCGGGCTTCCTTCGGCGCTGGGCGTGACTGGGGGCCGGCGCCCAATCGGTGCGCGGCCTTTCCGGGTCACGCCGAGCGACCCCTGGTTGCTCGGCAACGGCGTGTGCGGGGCCTGGAGGCCTCGCTGAAGATCGCGCTAGCGATTTCTTGGGCCGCTTTGGCGGCGGTGGCAATTCTTTGGCCGCGACGGCGGCGGGTGCAATTCTTGGGCCGCGACGGCGGCGGAGACGATTCTTCGGCCGCGACGGCGGCGAGGGCAATTCTTTGGCCGCTTCGGCGGCGGCGATGATTCTTTGGCCGCGACGGCGGCGATGAGGGCCCAGGGCCCAGTCTCTGGAGGCTCCGGTGAGGGCGCGGACGGCGCTCCTCACCTCACACACCTGAGGGGCTTCCTTTACCTCAGCGCTTCCCCCGATGAGGGCGCGACGGCGCACCTCACCACACGGTGCCTCTTCTCAGGCGGCGGCGGCCGCGGCGGTGATCTCCTTCATAAGGTCAGTGACCTGAGGGGCAACAGAAAGCAGGGTGCACCAGCAGCCTGTGGGCAGGGCTGACTGGCAAAGTACTTGGGGGCAGCCCAGCAACAGGCAAAAGTGAATAGGGGTGAAGGTTTAGCGCTTCAGGGTACGGCGCTTTACCTGGTGATCCCCAGTTGGGCAGTTCTAGGCTTTAGGCCTTGTTGGACGGTCAGGCCTCCTCAAGTTAAGGGGTCTTGCGACTGCTTCAGCTTGGTTGCTTCTTAGGCGCTTCTAGTTGTAAGTTTCTTGTCAGAAGTTCCTTGTTATAAGTTCCTTGTCAAAGTTTCCTGTCAGAAGTTTCTTCTTATGAGGGGGGGGGGGATGAGTTGGTGGTCTGGGAGTGCTTGATGTTCCTCCCCGCACACTGAAGGGGGTTCCCTGGGTCCCCTCACACTGGGCAAGGTCAGTGGGTGGTGGGCGTTCCTCAGCTATCTTACTACAGCAGGGCCTCAGCCCTGTCAGCAGCAGTAGTGTAGGTCTCCCCCTAGGCCCTAAAGCCTATACTCCGGCGGAGGTTCTCCCAGGTTCAGTGGTGCCTCATCAACTGACTAGAAAGTTTTCCCTCCAAGCCTTTTATACTCCTCGGTCAGGTGACTCTCCCAAAGGCGGCAAAACATAACTCCTCCCACAGCCCGGAAGGTTCTGGAACCTTCTACATGCCTGGCTATGTGGCCCAGAGGCGGGGATGGAATGGATTCTGTATCCCTATACCCCAGCCTGACCCTGGCTACTAGTGTGTATGCGTGTCAGGCCCCTCTGCAGTAGCAGGGGCCTGTGGCAGCCATCTTGAGTGAGAGAGAGCACCTGCACCTCAGCACTGGCTAGCAGTGGCAAGGTGCCCAGAGACCTAGGTCCAGTAAAAATATGGTGGCAAAAAGGAGGCGAAAAGGAAAAAAAATAGGGAAAGACCACCCTAGGGCTGACAGGTCTAACACGCGTCCCCCCAGCCGAAAGAGGGGAGAGCTTCCCAACCTCTAGGGAGTTCTCTTCGCTAAGGCGGAAAAACCGGGAGAGACCGTCAGCGTTGGCGTGGTCTACACCGGGTCGATGTTCCACCCGAAAGTCCATCCCCTGGAGGAAATGGACCACCTCAATAATTTGGGGTTTTCGCCTCTCATCTGCATGAGCCAGCGAAGGGGTCTGTGGTCGGTCTGGGGGTGGTAAGGAATGGAGAACCGGTAGGTCACTCCACACTCCTTCCACATGGCCTGCATGTAGGCCGACATGAAATTCGTGCCCCTATCTGACACCACGACCTTGGGGAATCCCACTCGGGTAAAAATCCCCATCAGGGCCCGCGCCACCACCGGTGCAGTGATGGTCCTCAGAGGGATTGCCTCTGGGTACCGGGTGGCGTGGTCTACCAGCACCAAAATGAACCTATGTCCTGCAGAAGTCGGCGGGTCCAATGGCCCGACAATGTCAATCCCTACCCGCTCAAAAGGGGTATCGACAACTGGGAGAGGTTCTAGAGGGACCTTCACTTTAGTCCCTGTCTTGCCGCTCGCTTGGCAAGTGGTGCAAGTCTTGCAAAAGTGTCAGAAGTGACGCGCATCCTGGGCCAGTAAAAATGTGGGACTAGACGCGCAAACGTCTTGTCTTGGCCCAGGTGTCCTGCTAGTGGTATCTCGTGTGCCATCTCTAGCAGAAAGGCTCGGTAGCATTGGGGGACCACCACGGCTCGGGCGGACCCATGCACCGGAGCCTTAGGCTCACTGTAGAGGAGACCATCCTCCCAGTAGACATGGTAGTTACCAGTCTCTGTTCCAGCTGCTTGGGCTTTGGCCTGTTGCCGCATGCCTTCAAGCGTAGGGCACTCTTTCTGCGCCCGGCAAAATTCCTCCCGGGTAGGCCCTCCTTCCACCTGCCACTCTGCAGGGGTCGGCAGGTCCCCACGGGAACACCAACCACCTCAGCGGACTCCGGGGTCACCTCCACGGGCTCCCCATCCATCTCACCGGTTGTCTCCTCCTGGACATCTCCTCGTCCAGCAGTGGGCTGGGCCATTATTCCAGGCTCCAACCCCAGCTGAGTTCCTTGTCGGGCAGCCATGGACCGCGTGACAACGCAAGTCCATCCTGGTAATCCCAACATCTCAGCATGGGCATTGAACTCTACCTCCCTCCAGGCAGTATGTTCCAAGTCGTTGCCCAGCAGACAGTCAACTGGCATGGCAGGGCTCACCGCAACCTTCAACAGACCTGATACTCCTCCCCACTCAAAGGGAACTTGGGCCACGGGGTAATGACCAAGGCTATTATCAGCCATAACAACCGGGTGGAATTCCTCAGGAATCACCTGCTCTGGGGACACCAGCTGACGTCTCACCATCGTCATGCTGGCACCTGTGTCCCTCAGAGCCTCCACCTCCTCCCCGTTCACCAGGACCCTCTGCTGATACTTGGCAGTGTTCGCGGGTACCTGAACCCATGGGATGATCTCTCTATCCCCCAGGGAAACTAAGGTCAAGCCTGTCCACTCACCTCCCCTACCTAGGGACAACTCCTCCCCTAGCGCTACACTGGCCACCCCGGGGCTCTTACCTCCCGTGGGGGCTGGGGTTCTCTTGCGACACTTGGGATCCCCCTTATAATGTCCAACCTCCCCTCACTCGTAGCACCGGACAGTTCTGGGCTGCTGACTCCTGTCAGGATAAGTGGGTTTCTGGAATCCAGATTGGGATGGGGAACCTACCCCTCTCCCAGGCGGTTTATTTTGGGGACCTTTAAAGAACTCCCTCTTTTTATCTCCCCCTCTTTCTTCTGGGGAGCCCCTGTCCACCTTTCGGGGGTCCGCCCGGCTCCCTTGTGGGACACCCGAGTGCTGACCCACGTGTCTGCCTCCTCCGCAAGCTCCCTAGGATTGGTCAGCTTGCGGTCCACCAAGTACTGGCGCAGCTCCGGAAAACATTTCTCTAGGAGGTGCTCTCTCAAGAATAGGTCGTACAGCCCTTTGTAATTGTCAACGTTGCTGCCACGCACCCAACCCTCCAATGCCTTCCGGGCATAGTCAAAAAAATCTACCCAGTTTTGTGTGTGAAGCTTTTGGCTGTTGCGGAACTTTTGGCGGTACTTCTCTGGGGTGAGGCCAAACTTCTTGAGCAGGGCCTCCTTCATGATAGGGTAGTTAGTCTGCTCCCCCTTATCCAAAGTTAAAAGTGTGTCCCTTACTAGTGGAGGTATGTACCTATAAAGACCTCCCCCAGTAGCTCTCAGGAACTCTATGGGCCACCAGAGCCACCTCGTAGGCCGCCAACCACTTGTCGATGTCATCACCTACACTAAAACTGGCCATCACCTCTCTGGGTAAATAGAATTTGGGCTCCTGTGGAACCCCAGCAGGTACGCTGCCACCATTCATTTTGCCCTGCATCTCCACCTGCAAGGTCCAGAGCTCTAGCTCCTTCAGGCTAAGCTCATGTACAAGCTTCCTTTCCTCCATGGCTCTTTCCATCCTAGCAAGTTCTAATGTTAATTGCCTCTGCTCCCTTCTGTCCTCCAATTCCTCTTGTGACAAACTTCCCCCTGACGCACTACTGCCTGCCCTGGAACGTCTTCCTGGCAACACATTCTCGCTAACATCAATGTGCAGTAGGTCCAGTCCTTCTGGGTTGTCTGTCTCCCCCTGCTCCTCGTCCCCTCTTCCCTCCGGGTGGGCCATTACCCATGCCCTCAAAGCTTTCTGAAGCACCTCCTTCCTGGCGCCTCGCTTGACGGCCACCCCCTCTCTAGGCAGAACTCCTTGAGCTGTGTCACCGTATACCTTTCTAGGTTGGCTAACTCAAACTCCATCCTCCTAGGTGGGGTCCCAGACAATTTAAGGAAGGGGTTCTAAACTGTAGGTAACAGGTCTACCGCAGGAGTGTACACAGTCGGCAATTACCATAGAATTCCTAGCACTCTCATTACAATAGGTGTCTAATTGCGGCGCACATTGAGTCACTGTAGGGTGCTGCACAAGCACCAGTCCTTATCCAACCGCTGAACACCAAATGTTGGAACCGGGGTTACCGAGTCCGACACGGTAGCATGGCGTGAAGCGGGAAAGGCACGCGAAGGCAATGTGTAAGGCAGTTGTGCAGCACACTCTCACTTTGACTCACAAATGCGAGCGCAATAACATGACACCACACCAGGCTTTTGTATTTAAAATCAAGATCTTTTATAAATAAATTAAGTTGGCATCAGATAAGGCAGGTTAATTCAGATCTACATTCAAACTCATTATATTACTCAACTGGTGCACATTTTAAATAAAGCTGCATAGCTCTTCAACATTGTAGGCCACTAAGAGGCCGCAGGAATTATACGCCTACACGTAGCACTTAATAATGATCTCAAGGTACGTTAATAAAACATAGGCCTAAACATACAGTTCACTTTAGCATATTCAATTATTTAAAAGTAGGCTTTTCACGTTACATTTAAATAGGCCTGCATTAATCTAGGCGCACCCACATTCAGTACAGTGGGCGTCGCAACTCCAGTACACCTGTAACATAAAATACTTCAACTCTTGGCGGTGTACACTTCAGCTCAACTCCATTAAACACTTTCCCCTTGTGGTAAAGACTTAACAGTTAAAACCATGGCCTAGGCAGTAATTATAATAGGCATCGGCATAAATTATTAAATACTGTGGGCATCATCATTACCTGAATGAACTATGTGGGGAATGCCTCAACATGTCCTGTATTCTGGGGCTTCTAGGTCCCTCAGGGGTTAACTCAGGCCAGGCCCACTCCTCTCTGGGGCCTCGCCTCGTAGGACTAAATTCTGAAGGGTTAATAGTGGCCCCCGGCCCCCAGTGGCGTCTTATGGGCCCTAGGGGCCTCCAGGGCTCACCTGCGGTGTGGTCGTTGGTCGCGCTTCAGGGCGACTGGCGATCTTCCGGGCCGGCCCGTGTTCTGTCGGGCGGGGCCCGGTCGGGGGTGCCTCGGCCTTCTGGCCGGTGTTGCTGGTCGTTGCGGGGGCCGGTATTGCCTTCCTCCGGCTCCCGGGATTAGGGAGTAAGTATGCGGCTCGTTGCGGGGCCGGGATCACCCTCCTCCGGCCCCCGGGCTCAGGGTAAGTGCAGGTGGGGGCTCAGGGTTGCTGGGGAAGGGAGCGGGAGCCGGCAGTCCTCTCCGGCCGGCTCCCCGTCTCCCTCTGCACTGCCGGGGCTCTTCCCGGGCTTCCTTCGGCGCTGGGCGTGACTGGGGGCCGGCGCCCAATCGGTGCGCGGCCTTCCCGGGTCACGCCGAGCGACCCCTGATTGCTCGGCAACGGCGTCTGCGGGGCCTGGAGGCCTCGCTGAAGATCGCGCTAGCGATTTCTTGGGCCGCTTCGGCGGCGGTGGCAATTCTTTGGGCGCGACGGCGGCGGGTGCAATTCTTGGGCCGCGACGGCGGCGGGTGCAATTCTTGGGCCGCTTCGGCGGCGGCGATGATTCTTCGGCCGCTTTGGCGGCGGGGGGCAATTCTTGGGCCGCGACGGCGGCGGAGACGATTCTTCGGCCGCGACGGCGGCGAGGGCAATTCTTTGGCCGCTTCGGCGGCGGCGATGATTCTTTGGCCGCGACGGCGGCAATGAGGGCCCAGGGCCCAGTCTCTGGAGGCTCCGGTGAGGGCGCGGACGGCGCTCCTCACCTCACACACCTGAGAGGCTTCCTTTACCTCAGCGCTTCCCCCGATGAGGGCGCGACGGCGCACCTCACCACACGGTGCCTCTTCACAGGCGGCGGCGGCCGCGGCGGTGATCTCCTTCATAAGGTCAGTGACCTGAGGGGCAACAGAAAGCAGGGTGCACCAGCAGCCTGTGGGCAGGAGCTGACTGGCAAAGTACTTGGGGGCAGCCCAGCAACAGGCAAAAGTGAATAGGGGGTGAAGGTTTAGCGCTTCAGGGTACGGCGCTTTACCTGGTGATCCCCAGTTGGGCAGTTCTAGGCTTTAGGCCTTGCTGGACGGTCAGGCCTCCTCAAGTTAAGGGGTCTTGCGACTGCTTCAGCTTGGTTGCTTCTTAGGCGCTTCTAGTTGTAAGTTTCTTGTCAGAAGTTACTTGTTATAAGTTCCTTGTCAAAGTTTCCTGTCAGAAGTTTCTTCTTATGAGGGGGGGGGGGATGAGTTGGTGGTCTGGGAGTGCTTGATGTCCCTCCCCGCACGCTGAAGGTGGTTCCCTGGGTCCCCTCACACTGGGCAAGGTCAGTGGGTGGTGGGCGTTCCTCAGCTATCTTACTACAGCAGGGCCTCAGCCCTGTCAGCAGCAGTAGTGTAGGTCTCCCCCTAGGCCCTAAAGCCTATACTCCGGCGGAGGTTCTCCCAGGTTCAGTGGTGCCTCATCAACTGACTAGAAAGTTTTCCCTCCAAGCCTTTTATACTCCTCGGTCAGGTGACTCTCCCAAAGGCGGCAAAACATAACTCCTCCCACAGCCCGGAAGGTTCTGGAACCTTCTACATGCCTGGCTATGTGGCCCAGAGGCGGGGATGGAATGGATACTGTATCCCTATACCCCAGCCTGACCCTGGCTACTAGTGTGTATGCGTGTCAGGCCCCTCTGCAGTAGCAGGGGCCTGTGGCAGCCATCTTGAGTGAGAGAGAGCACCTGCACCTCAGTACTGGCTAGCAGTGGCAAGGTGCCCAGAGACCTAGGTCCAGTAAAAATATGGTGGCAAAAAGGAGGCGAAAAAGGAAAAAAAAATAGGGAAAGACCACCCTAGGGCTGACAGGTCTAACACATACATTCACCCCAGTACAGAGATCTGGGCCTAAATCCATCGTTTTTTTGCTCACCATGCCATTCCAGTTTGAACCCAGCCATATGCAAATCAGTCTTGACCCTGTGCCTCATGGGAACAGTCCAGACCGAACTGCCAAGCCAGGTCCTCCCTGGACTGGAAACAAGCATCCTAGGACCGGTTTCGGGGTTTCACCCCTCTTCAGCCAGGATAGCTTGATTCCAGTGGTATGGAGAGCACGGGACCCAGGTATGGGCATACCCGTCCCACTCGGGGTGACAAATGCAAAAACAACAGTTGATGGACAGAATGCAGAACAATGTCATACATTCACCCCAGTACAGAGATCTGGGCCTAAATCCATCGTTTTTTGCTCACCATGCCATTCCAGTTTGAACCCAGCCATATGCAAATCAGTCTTGAGCCTGTGCCTCATGGGAACAGTCCAGACCGAACTGCCAAGCCAGGTCCTCCCTGGACTGGAAACAAGCATCCTAGGACCGGTTTCGGGGTTTCACCCCTCTTCAGCCAGGATAGCTTGATTCCAGTGGCATGGAGAGCACGGGACCCACGTCTGGGCATACCCGTCCCACTCGGGGTGACAAATGCAAAAACAACAGTTGATGGACAGAATGCAGAACAATGTCATACATTCACCCCAGTACAGAGATCTGGGCCTAAATCCATCGTTTTTTGCTCACCATGCCATTCCAGTTTGAACCCAGCCATATGCAAATCAGTCCTGACCCTGTGCCTCATGGGAACAGTCCAGACCGAACTGCCAAGCCAGGTCCTCCCTGGACTGGAAACAAGCATCCTAGGACCGGTTTCGGGGTTTCACCCTCTTCAGCCAGGATAGCTTGATTCCAGTGGCTTTCTCGCCCTAAGTGCGCCAGGTATGCCCAGACGTGGGTCCTGGGCTCACTGTGCCACTGGAATCAAGCTATCCTGGCTGAAGAGGGTGAAACCCCGAAACCGGTCCTAGGATGCTTGTTTCCGGTCCAGGGAGGACCTGGCTTGGCAGTTCGGGCTGGACTGTTCCCATGAGGCACAGGGTCAAGACTGATTTGCATATGGCCAGGTCTAAACTGGGGTGGCATGGTGAGCAAAAGAATGATGGATTTAACCCAGATCTCTTGACTGGGGGTGAATGTTTTGATTTGTTCTGCATTCCGTCCATCAATTGTGTGTCTTTTGCTTTCTCGCCCTAAGTGCGCCAGGTATGCCCAGACGTGGGTCCTGGGCTCACTGTGCCACTGGAATCAAGCTATCCTGGCTGAAGAGGGTGAAACCCGAAACCGGTCCTAGGATGCTTGTTTCCGGTCCAGGGAGGACCTGGCTTGGCAGTTCGGGCTGGACTGTTCCCATGAGGCACAGGGTCAAGACTGATTTGCATATGGCCAGGTCTAAACTGGGGTGGCATGGTGAGCAAAAGAATGATGGATTTAACCCAGATCTCTTGACTGGGGGTGAATGTTTTGATTTGTTCTGCATTCCGTCCATCAATTGTGTGTCTTTTGCTTTCTCGCCCGAAGTGCGCCAGGTATGCCCAGACGTGGGTCCTGGGCTCACTGTGCCACTGGAATCAAGCTATCCTGGCTGAAGAGGGTGAAACCCGAAGCCGGTCCTAGGATGCTTGTTTCCGGTCCAGGAGGACCTGGCTTGGCAGTTCGGGCTGGACTGTTCCCATGAGGACCAGGGTCAAGACTGATTTGCATATGGCCAGGTCTAAACTGGGGTGGCATGGTGAGCAAAAGAATGATGGATTTAACCCAGATCTCTTGACTGGGGGTGAATGTTTTGATTTGTTCTGCATTCCGTCCATCAATTGTGTGTCTTTTGCTTTCTCGCCCTAAGTGCGCCAGGTATGCCCAGACGTGGGACCTGGGCTCACTGTGCCACTGGAATCAAGCTATCCTGGCTGAAGAGGGTGAAACCCCGAAGCCGGTCCTAGGATGCTTGTTTCCGGTCCAGGGAGGACCTGGCTTGGCAGTTCGGGCTGGACTGTTCCCATGAGGCACAGGGTCAAGACTGATTTGCATATGGCCATGTCTAAACTGGGGTGGCATGGTGAGCAAAAGAATGATGGATTTAACCCAGATTTCTTGACTGGGGGTGAATGTTTTGATTTGTTCTGCATTCCGTCCATCAATTGTGTGTCTTTTGCTTTCTCGCCCTAAGTGCGCCAGGTATGCCCAGACGTGGGTCCTGGGCTCACTGTGCCACTGGAATCAAGCTATCCTGGCTGAAGAGGGTGAAACCCCGAAACCGGTCCTAGGTTGCTTGTTTCCGGTCCAGGGAGGACCTGGCTTGGCAGTTCGGGCTGGACTGTTCCCATGAGGCACAGGGTCAAGACTGATTTGCTTATGGCCAGGTCTAAACTGGGGTGGCATGGTGAGCAAAAGAATGATGGATTTAACCCAGATCTCTTGACTGGGGGTGAATGTTTTGATTTGTTCTGCATTCCGTCCATCTATTGTGTGTCTTTTGCTTTCTCGCCCTAAGTGCGCCAGGTATGCCCAGACGTGGGTCCTGGGCTCACTGTGCCACTGGAATCAAGCTATCCTGGCTGAAGAGGGTGAAACCCCGAAACCGGTCCTAGGATGCTTGTTTCCGGTCCAGGGAGGACCTGGCTTGGCAGTTCGGGCTGGACTGTTCCCATGAGGCACAGGGTCAAGACTGATTTGCATATGGCCAGGTCTAAACTGGGGTGGCATGGTGAGCAAAAGAATGATGGATTTAACCCAGATCTCTTGATTGGGGGTGAATGTTTTGATTTGTTCTGCATTCCGTCCATCAATTGTGTGTCTTTTGCTTTCTCGCCCTAAGTGCACCAGGTATGCCCAGACGTGGGTCCTGGGCTCACTGTGCCACTGGAATCAAGCTATCCTGGCTGAAGAGGGGTGAAACCCGAAACCGGTCCTAGGATGCTTGTTTCCGGTCCAGGGAGGACCTGGCTTGGCAGTTCGGGCTGGACTGTTCCTATGAGGCACAGGGTCAAGACTGATTTGCATATGGCCAGGTCTAAACTGGGGTGGCATGGTGAGCAAAAGAATGATGGATTTAACCCAGATCTCTTGACTGGGGGTGAATGTTTTGATTTGTTCTGCATTCCGTCCATCAATTGTGTGTCTTTTGCTTTCTCGCCCTAAGTGCACCAGGTATGCCCAGACATGGGTCCTGGGCTCACTGTGCCACTGGAATCAAGCTATCCTGGCTGAAGAGGGGTGAAACCCCGAAACCGGTCCTAGGATGCTTGTTTCCGGTCCAGGGAGGACCTGGCTTGGCAGTTCGGGCTGGACTGTTCCCATGAGGCACAGGGTCAAGACTGATTTGCATATGGCCAGGTCTAAACTGGGGTGGCATGGTGAGCAAAAGAATGATGGATTTAACCCAGATCTCTTGACTGGGGGTGAATGTTTTGATTTGTTCTGCATTCCGTCCATCAATTGTGTGTCTTTTGCTTTCTCGCCCTAAGTGCGCCAGGTATGACCAGACGTGGGTCCTGGGCTCACTGTGCCACTGGAATCAAGCTATCCTGGCTGAAGAGGGTGAAACCCCGAGAACCGGTCCTAGGATGCTTGTTTCCGGTCCAGGGAGGACCTGGCTTGGCAGTTCGGGCTGGACTGTTCCCATGAGGCACAGGGTCAAGACTGATTTGCATATGGCCAGGTCTAAACTGGGGTAGCATGGTGAGCAAAAGAATGATGGATTTAACCCAGATCTCTTGACTGGGGGTGAATGTTTTGATTTGTTCTGCATTCCGTCCATCAATTGTGTGTCTTTTGCTTTCTCGCCCTAAGTGCGCCAGGTATGACCAGACGTGGGTCCTGGGCTCACTGTGCCACTGGAATCAAGCTATCCTGGCTGAAGAGGGTGAAACCCCGAAACCGGTCCTAGGATGCTTGTTTCCGGTCCAGGGAGGACCTGGCTTGGCAGTTCGGGCTGGACTGTTCCCATGAGGCACAGGGTCAAGACTGATTTGCATATGGCCAGGTCTAAACTGGGGTGGCATGGTGAGCAAAAGAATGATGGATTTAACCCAGATCTCTTGACTGGGGGTGAATGTTTTGATTTGTTCTGCATTCCGTCCATCAATTGTGTGTCTTTTGCTTTCTCGCCCTAAGTGCGCCAGGTATGCCCAGACTTGGGTCCTGGGCTCACTGTGCCACTGGAATCAAGCTATCCTGGCTGAAGAGGGATGAAACCCCGAAACCGGTCCTAGGATGCTTGTTTCCGGTCCAGGGAGGACCTGGCTTGGCAGTTCGGGCTGGACTGTTCCCATGAGGCACAGGGTCAAGACTGATTTGTATATGGCCAGGTCTAAACTGGGGTGGCATGGTGAGCAAAAGAATGATGGATTTAACGAGGATCTCTTGACTGGGGGTGAATGTTTTGATTTGTTCTGCATTCCGTCCATCAATTGTGTGTCTTTTGCTTTCTCGCCCTAAGTGCGCCAGGTAAGACGTGGGTCCTGGGCTCACTGTGCCACTGGAATCAAGCTATCCTGGCTGAAGAGGGGTGAAACCCCGAAACCGGTCCTAGGATGCTTGTTTCCGGTCCAGGGAGGACCTGGCTTGGCAGTTCGGGCTGGACTGTTCCCATGAGGCACAGGGTCAAGACTGATTTGCATATGGCCAGGTCTAAACTGGGGTGGCATGGTGAGCAAAAGAATGATGGATTTAACCCAGATCTCTTGACTGGGGGTGAATGTTTTGATTTGTTCTGCATTCCGTCCATCAATTGTGTGTCTTTTGCTGACTAATAATCAAGGCACCGCGTATTGGTGCTGAGTGAGTGTGTGGGAGTGACCCAATGAGGACTGCCTGTTATTAATTACACCGCACGGCGGTGTTCCTTTACTCGTTGGTTCCTCGCCAAAAGAATACTACGTTTGGCATTGGTTTTACCTGTGCGGCTTTGGCCCACGGTGCTGTTTAAAGAGTTGTAATTATCTGTGTGTACACATTTCTGAAATCGTTGTGATCTGGGGTGCAACCTATAACTGTGTGGAATTGAATTGTGATAATTGCCAGGGTGGGCCTAGTTCTGACAATGTTTCACACCGCATAAGGGTGCTGGGGGGTAAAGTAGGATCTTTACAAAGTGTGCATACTACTGATGTCATTTTACCATGGTTGGTCTTAACACTGCTAGTAATATTTCCAAATGTGATTTATGACCAGAAATGCATGCTGTTCATGTTGTGTTAAATAATATGTGTTGATAACAAACTTTATTTACATACACCAAGTGTGAAGTCTCTTTTGTGATGCTCAGTGTATTTACTGTGTGAGTGTGCTGTGCCAATGCTTTACACATTGCCTCTCTGGTAACCCTGACTGCTCTGTGCTAAGCTACCCAAGGGTCAGCGCAGGTTATACAGTGAGTGCAATCACCCACTCCTGACTGGAGTGGTAGGTTCTTCCTGGCTCGGTCACTGCCTCAGCCAACCAGAAAGTGCTAGTTCTAACATTAGAATGCGCCAAAATCCATGGGTGGTTGTGTGGGAACAGCCACGCTCCACCCATGGAACGCCTTCCCAGGGCGGAGTATCGCAACGCAGTGATGTGCGCTCCCTTGCGTTACTCCAAATGTATCAAGCCACTCAGGGCCATGCAAGGTGGCCTTGCGTCGCTTTATAAATCTCACTTAGGTTGTGTGTCACCCTTGCGTGGCGAAAGGGCGACGGAAAACCTTGATAAATCTGGCCCTCAGGTTTTACGTTTGTTCCCGGGTTGTTTTCAGGAGTGTGTATTCTGCTTTCAAAGTCTTTACATTATGTAGAACTGGCCCCTCTTGCATCGGTGCTGCCAGGCATATGCTTTCCAAAGGAAGCTGTGAGCCATAGCTGCATAAACTGAACTGTCATCCTGGGTAGATTGCTGTGGAAACCAGGAGAATGTTAAAATCACGGTTCTTCCATGATTGGACGAGGATTATAAAAATATCAATTCCAATGCAGAAATCATACATGTCTTGGAATAACAGCCGGAACAAGTAGTGCCCTATGACACTAGGGAACACCTTCAGCATGCATCTAGTGAGCTTAGCATGTTTTATTCCTAAACTATCAGCTTTAATTATATTTATGTAGTGACGCTGTTTTTAAATATAAGGTTGGTAGTTTCTAAACATGCACACACTTTATGTTCAAACTCCAGCTACTTTCGACTAAATAAACTAAATTCTTCAAATAAGTTATCATTTTATGGGGAAAAAAATATTTTTATTGTAAAGCACTACTTTTCATTTTAAAAAGACACAATCGGCCTCCAGACATCATCATATTCTTGCATATAATGTTTTCATAAACACCGAGAGTCTCTGTTCTATCATTCCATGCCAGTGGTGCCTACCATGGTATGCCCTGGAGTGCCACCATTATGCCAGTGATGGTCATTGTTAGGTCAAGAATGGCCACAGTATTTCTGACACAGACACTATTATGTGAAGGCCCCAATCTATCATGCATGGGTTCATTCGTTCCACTGAGACCTAGAATATGTCCTGGAGGGTCAGCCTTATTCCAAGTAGGGTATGATCCTACCAAGGATACCCAAACTATGCCGAAAAAGACCACCATTATGCCAAAGCCAGCCATGTGCCAGTGGTGGGCAAATTATGCTGAGGATGATCACAATATGCATCACAATATGCTGGGACTAGCCACTGTTATGCTAAGGGGGGAGGGGGTGACACTGTGCTAGATATGCCCCTATATGTAGAGGAGGAACCCAACTGCATGGTTGGTGTAAAAAGCCTCGGTTCTGGCTGCTGCACTGAAGTCACTGCCAGGCACACCCAAGCAGGCATGATCTCACACAGACACACTCCCACACACAATCATATAGCAGAACACCACCCATCTCCCCACATCCAGCAGGAATCAAGGTACATTTGACTTACCCTTCTTACCCTCTATACTTCCCACAGTTAGGGTGACCAGATGTCCCGTTTTTCCCCGGACTGTACCGGTTTTTGGAGCAGTGTCCCGACACTTTGCTCCAAATTAAAGAAATGTCCCGGTTTTTGCGCAGTGCCCGGGTTAAACAAATAAATGTCCCGGCTTTTAAATAGTGTCTCGGTGCGCCTGCTGTACTTCTGAAGTCAGTGTGAGCAGTCAGTGTGAGCCAGGCGCAGCCAGAAGGTGCAGCCGCCCAGGAGGCGTCACAATGGGGAGTGGAAAGCCAGCCAGTCGAGCAGCTCAGTGCGTTAATGCACCGACCGCGGGGATCTGCATCAAACCTGAAGGCCAGCTGTTCACAGGCCAGCACCAGCAGGATGGGGTTACTTCTGGGACCGGGCAAGTGCGACGGGTCTCTATTGGGCTCTCCATGTTTGCCCTCACGGTGACAAAATAAATCTTACTGCTGCAGCAGTACCACGCTTCAGTGCCTTCAAAGAGACCCGTTATAGTTCTTTCACAGCCTCATCATTCCAGAACTGAAGCATTTTCAATGTTATGTACAGCAAAGCCAAAGTTGTTGCTTATTTATCTTATGCAACTAACAACAATTGACAAGGCTAGTAGTCCTGGCTTGTTGTACGTGTAATGTTACTCGTTGTATTATTTATCTGGATACAATGACAGAAGCAGCACATTTTTCTGGCGGGACGCTATGCTAGGCACAGATTTTTTTAGCTTATGTGTTTTAAGCCCCGTCCTTAATTACATCGGCCACGCCCCTTGAGAGACCCCTCCCACCCCGTTTTTTCATCACACTTAAAGTCCTGGGTACTTCTGTCAGTCCTACTTCTATGTCTATGACCTGTCCCGGTTTTTTGTTTTGAGAATCTGGTCACCCTACCCGCAGTGCATCCTCTCTGGTACCCCCTCCATGCATCTCTGCTGCAGTTGGATCCTGAACTCTTCATTAACAGCACTCACATATGATTGGCAGAATGGTGCCCACAACATGCCCAACACGCAATGAATGCACGGTGATTGGCAGTGTTGCAGACTCCATACTTTGAGTCCAGCTGTGAGTGTGCGAGCAGGTCCATGCCATTCATTTGCTGAAATCTGGGGCACATGTGCACATGGTTCTTCTGGAGAGGGCTTCATGTTTAATTCCACCTCTGCTGAAGAGCGCTGTTACTCCTGCCCCCATCCCCCACAAGAGCAGAAACTGTGCATGCTGAGGGGCTGCCCATCCCGCTACACATGATCTATGCTGGCTGGAGGATCAGCCTGGCCAAAGGGAGCCTTGTTCCTCTGGCGCAGTCATGATTGGGCCAGGGTGTTGTTGGAAAGTGTGGTCTCACGCAGACCCCGGTTCGGTAGTAGCAGCATTGCCACCAGACCTGCAGGAGAGAAACCATGTGTGGAACAGGGCTTTGCTGATGGGCACACTGGTTCCCATTTTGTATGTCATAGAGGCATTGTTGGCATCATAGTCATAGATACAAGGACAGGTGGGCCTCACGCTCACTGCCGCTTTAAGGCTGTGGGGCCATTGCTGATTTAAGAAAAGCAGCGGCCATTTTGAAACCGGTCTGTACTATCAAAGGGCCACCCCACCAGAGGCACACAAACTGACTACAATCTAAGTGCAAAGGTTCTGCTCATGGTGACCCAGAACATGCAGCGGGGGGGGGGGTGCTTGGCTCCCACATTTCACATGTGACCTTGTGGGATTTGATGATCTTGCGAGGACGGTCTGTAATCTGAGACTTCCACCTTCGGCTAACCCAGTGGTAATGGGCCGCCCTAGAGTTTGTATTGCCATGTTTTTTAGAAGGCAACAGCAGCGTAGTTTTAAAGGAGCAAGCCGGCCTTGATTTCGTGCTGTCAAGTCTTTATCTGACATGCACAGATACATGAACATGTGTTCAGATACAGCAAACTCCTGTTCCAACATGCAATGCACATGGCCCCCGCAGATCTAGGAACACTGCAGCCATCACTGACGCTGGGCCAGCAGCGTCATATGATGCGATGGGGGTAACCTGTTCAGCATTCAGGTGACAGAACATAACATGTATTTGTAAAGCTCACGTTCACCCAGAAAGGCATCTTGGCGCTGAATAACAGATGTTATTGTTATCCAACTCAATGGTACTCATTTTTATTGACCTCAGAAGGATTAAAGGCTGAGTGGACCCACCGGTACTTGAACATGAGACCATGAAGTTAAACACATGCTCCTACAGTGGGCTAATTAATCCACCAGGCCACCAGACCAAGCATCACACCTGCATGAATGTGTGGGCCTGGTTGATATCTGGCTGTCTGATCTCATCAGTCTTTGTGTGAACATCATACGCAGGTACCAGCACACCCACAACCAATAGTAGGGCTCCGTACGTAAGCCAACACTTTGATGCAGATGTGGTTTTGAGGAGAGACTTCAGTATTGCTCAAGATCTCATCTCCAAGGGTGAGGCACAGTGTTTGGCATAATGTTTTGCAGAAATGTGATGTAGTTCAATTGCTTTCGGGTGACTTTTCCATCTCATCTCCATATGTTCCCCCATTCCTGCCAGGGTCAGCCTTGAATCCGTCAGTTCATCCAGACTTCAGGTTGGCATCAGAACCTGGGGGGCTCCATTGGTTCCGTGCTGCACCCGCACAGAAGATCCAGTTCATCTGTCCAGTTTGTGACACCTACCGACCCTTCCACCCCTCATAGACTCTTGTGTAGTCCAGTCGAACCCTCAACTCCCACAATAAAGCATCCCACACTGGACCTTACACAACCACACACTGGACCAGAGCCAGCTTCATCTGTCCAGTTTGTGACACCCACCGACCCTTCCATTTACTCAGTCACCCCTCATAGACTCTTGTGTAGTCCAGTCGAACCCTCAACCCCCCCCATAAAGCATCCTCTACTGGACCTTACACAACCACACACTCGACCAGAGCCAGCTTCATCTGTCCAGTTTGTGACACCCACCGACCTTCCATTTACTCAGTCACCCCTCATAGACTCTTGTGTAGTCCAGTCGAACCCTCAACCCCCCCATAAAGCATCCTCTACTGGACCTTACACAACCACACACTGGACCAGAGCCAGCCTCACCTGTCTTCAGAGGCCCTCTGGCAATCCTCAGACAAGCCTGGCTTCCTCTGTCAACCTCTCCAGTTCACCTTGACAGTCTCTGTGACTCACTCGTTCCCTGGCTGAGGGAGTGTGCTAGGTGTGCACCCTGCCCCCGCCAGTGTTTGTGTCTTCTTGTTCCTGTATTTGTGTCTTCCTCTTTCCATGCCCATCACTCTCTGTCTCCCTGTCCACAGCCATGTCTTTCTGTGCCAGTATTGGAGCCTCCACCTCCTGTTTCAGAGTCTATGTCTCCCTGTGACTATATCAACCTATCCTAATGTCCACATGTGGTGATGCCTGCCTGTCACTGTGTTCCTATTTACCTGTTCTTCTGTCTGACTTTGCCTGCACCACTCTTTGCGTCTTCTTGTGACGGTGTCTCCTGTGTCTCCCTGCCCTAGTACTGTGTCTCCTTACACGGATGGCCTTACCACCCACAACACCTCCACTTCTAGCGTGAGCCTGAGACAACTTGTGGTGCATGCACATTGTGTAGGGCAATCACACACCTCGTCTGGTTGGAAAACATCTACTGTGGATGGTGCGCTCTTCACAGCTCTGACAGTTGTCCTCCAGATGAGCACAGTAAACAGGATGGGGTGGCCTGAGGACATGTAGACCTGGCACACAAGCGCCTTGAAATCCCGTGTGGGTAGCTGTTGCGCTATCTATGCTTTATTCATAATACTAGCAGCAGGGAAGCGCCACTCGAGTTTATTGCCTGGACAGGATGCACAGACGGAATCCTGTCCATGGAGAGGTCGCCCACAGCGGTGGAGCATGGATCCTTCACCGGGGCTCAGCTGGAACCGGTGCAGCCTCCAGGGAGTGTGGGCAAAGAGAGCCCTCTTGGAGCTCCCTAAGGGTTTTGTAGTGCGTGGTCTGGAGGCCTCCAGGCTGCTGTGAATGTCCCCCTGCGGTGCTGCGCATTTGTCTTCATAATTGAACTTCTGAGGAGCAGCTGAGCCTGGAAGGCGAGATGCAAATAAGAATTATCATCAATTGGCTTCTAGTTAAGATGTTGAATATACTAATGGAAGGCTACTGAAGATGCACAAATGAAAGATATTTGCGGTGTGCTTCTGCTTTTTGATTGCATCCATTAGCAGAGACCTAGTGACGTGTATCCGCTAATGCTAACAGGCTTGCTTTTCTTTCCATCACACCTCCTCATTCTCACCATAATGCAGGACAGTTTGACTCAAATCCCAAAAATGTGAAATTGCCTGACTTCCTGAGGAGATCACGGTAGCTTACGAGCTGCAATGCCTCCTCAGGATCGGCTAGCGCCTCATAATTCATAGGTTGCAAAAACACAGGGAGAGAAGCAATGTTCCTTCTCTCAAAAAGATGAACATGCGTTTGTCGCAGAAACATTCATCTGCATTGCATGGACCACCGACTGCATGAGGTAATGGCAGCAGTCAAAAATGGGCGCATCAATCCTTCATCAGCATGGTGGTAGGCTCCTAGTGGAAGACTTCCCCTTGAACGCGTGCTCGAGGTGCTACTCTGCTGGCGGAAACCTGCATACATGTTACAGGAACTGTGGTCTGAGCTGTGCTGGCAGAAAGCTACATACATGTTACAGGAACTGTGGTCTGAAGTTATGAGTGTCTTCTGTCCTATGTCATCAAACAATGAGTTTGTCTAGCACCTAGAGTCATCCTTAAACTCAACTCAACAATTAGCTACAGTTCCACAGCCTGGCAGTGGTTTGTCTCAATGCCTTAGGCTTTTGCATCAACTCACAGCTAGCATTCAAGGTGCACATAGACAGAAGGGACAATCTAAGAGTGCCATGGTGAGAAGAGACAATCTAAGAGTGCAGTAGACAGAAGAGACGATCTAAGAGTGCCACAGATAGAACAGACAATCTAAGAGTGCCATAGAGAGAAGAGACAATCTAAGAGTGCCATGGTGAGAAGAGACAATCTAAAGGTGTCATTAACAGAAGAGAGAATCTAAAGGTGTCATTAACAGAAGAGCAAATCTAAGAGTGCCATTGAGAGAAGAGATGATCTAAGAGTGCCACAGATAAAAGAGACAATCTAAGAGTGCCATTGAGAGAAGAGACGATCTAAGAGTGCCACAGATAGAAGAGACAATCTAAGAGTGCAGTAGACAGAAGAGACAATCTAAGAGTGCCATGGTGAGAAGAGACAATCTAAAGGTGTCATTAACAGAAGAGAGAATCTAAAGGTGTCATTAACAGAAGAGCAAATCTAAGAGTGCCATTGAGAGAAGAGATGATCTAAGAGTGCCACAGATAAAAGAGACA
Source organism: Calotriton arnoldi (assembly GCA_963921515.1). NCBI lineage: Eukaryota > Metazoa > Chordata > Amphibia > Caudata > Salamandridae > Calotriton > Calotriton arnoldi. The sequence continues at coordinate 47,062 of CAWUFW010007278.1, read as the reverse complement.
ATCTAAGAGTGCCATGGTGAGAAGAGAGAATCTAAAGGTGTCATTAACAGAAGAGAAAATCTAAGAGTGCCATTGAGAGAAGAGATGATCTAAGAGTGCCACAGATAAAAGAGACAATCTAAGAGTGCCATAGACAGAAGAGACAATCTAAGAGTGCCACAGATAGAAGAGACAATCTAAGAGTGCAGTAGACAGAAGAGACGATCTAAGAGTGCCACAGATAGAACAGACAATATAAGAGTGCCATAGAGAGAAGAGACAATCTAAGAGTGCCACACATAGAAGAGACAATCTAAGAGTGCCACAGATAGAAGAGACAATCTAAGAGTGCCACACATGGAAGCGACAATCTAAGAGTGCCACAGATAGAAGAGACAATCTAAAAGTGCCATAGAGAGAAGAGACGATCTAAATGTGTCATTAACAGAAGAGACAATCTAAAGGTGTCATTAACAGAAGAGACAATCTAAGAGCGCCATAGTTAGAAGAGACAATCTAAGAGTGCCATAGACAGTAAAGACAATCTAAGAGTGCCACAGACAGGAGAGACAATCTAAGAGTGCCACAGATAGAAGAGACAATCTAAGAGTGCCACAGATACAAGAGACAATCTAAAAGTGACATAGGCAGAAGAGACAATATAAGAGTGCCATAGACAGAAGAGACAATCTAAGAGTGCCATAGACAGAAGAGACAATACAAGAGTGCCATAGACAGAAGAGGCAATCGAGTGCCATAGACAGAGAGACAATCTAAGAGTGCCATAGACGGAAGAGACAATCTAAGAGTGCCATAGAGAGAAGAGACGATCTAAGAATTCCATAGACAGTTGAGACAATCTAAGAGTGCCATAGACAGAAGAGACACTCTAAGAGTTCCGTAGATGAAAGAGACAATCTAAGAGTGCCAAAGGGAGAAAAGACAACCTAAGAGTGCCATAGACGGAAGAGACAATCTAAGAGTGCCATAGACAGAGAGACAATCTAAGAGTGCCACAGACAGAGAGACATTCTAAGAGTGCCATAGAGAAGAGACAATATAAGAGTGCCATAGACAGTAGAGACAATTTAAGAGTGCCATAGGCAGAAGAGACAATCTAAGAGTGCCATAGATGGAAGAGACAATCTAAGAGTGCCATAGACGAAAGAGACAATCTAAGAGTGCCATAGACAGAGAGGCAGTCTAAGAGGGCCATAGAGAGAAGAGACAATTTAAGAGTGCCACAGTCAGAAGAGACAATCTAAGAGTGCCATAGACAGAAGACACAATCTAAGAGTGCCATAGACAGAAGAGACAATCTAAGAGTGTCTGCTGCCAAATAAAGTTTCAATGAAATAATTAAATTCTACTTAAAGACAGCACCTACTTACAAACCAACTACACCAAACAAGTGAAACAAGACATTTCAACGCTGCTCTTCACCAGAACAAAAAAGCGAGAACATCATTTCCAAAGAAATGCAGCAAGTTTGAAAGGGTACAACACAAATAAAATAATTAATACTTCATAATCTGCCTTGTAAACTCTATTTTTTCCAAGTGCGTTGGAGTTTGGGGAGGATGAGCTATCTTGGGGAGGATGAGCTTAAAGATAGCTTCAGTACTCAAATTGGCATGGTTTCATATCATTTTTTTAAAGTGTGCAGCACTTTTTGTCACTTCCACCTACCACTAAGCCTGGGCGGAGTTCCGCGTACCAAAAAACTCTGCGAGCAGCGGAGTGCACTTGGTCATGCCTGTTCGTGTTGATTTTCATTTTAAAAAAATCAACGCAAACGGCATCATGCGCAGAGCAAGAGGGCGCTGTTATATTCCATATAGGTGCCCCAATATAGGCTCAGGTAACATCGTAACCTTTCACCTATACCCTCCCCTACATTACACACATAACGGTTCTTGGGGACTGACCTTTTACCTAGATACGACACTGCAAACAGAACACAGGATTTTCCCTGGTAAAAGCCTCATACATTATGCATGAGGATTCTTGGAAACTCAGCAGGACTACCATCTCCTGTATAATAACTATGTATAAAGTTCATTCCCGACGTCATCCTAAGTCCGACAAGTGGCACAGCAAGGTAGAACTCCCGGGGAGACCTTTGGGTATATAAACATCACATCTTGCTGAGACAGACAGAGGAGATCAGGAATTCCCTGCCGACACACTGACGCGAGACGCTGTGGTTCCTGCCTGCAGACACTCTAGCTCGCAGTTGTCTAACATCCCTTGCGGGGTGTCCAACTCGAGACCAAGACGGGGTCCCACAGTCTCTCACTTCAGGTAATGGGCTTGACTTTATCCTAGAGGGATTCTTGGCTTAACACCTCCATACATGCTAGATACACTTAGGTACATCTAGTTAGGGTTGCATCGTAGGAGTACGCATTTTATTGTCATGTATTTTATATACTTGCTTGTATTCATGGTTACAGCAAAATGGTAGAACTCTACCATCCTTTTACTTTCTTAGTGCTTCTAATCATTTATATCTGTTACTGTCTAATGGTTGTTTCAGCACACCTATTTTACACTACAATAACGACTGTTCAATAAATACTTATTGAAAAACGTCCATACCGTTTATTCTGTGTATCTCTCTGAGACTAAGTGAGCACGAGTGACTGAGCGAAAAGTAGTACACGGTTTCCACGGTCCTGAGGGATCAGGGTTGTCATGTTCGATAGTTGCCAAGAACTATTCTCTCCTTGGTAAGAGGAGTTTCTAGTGGCACTGTGAGCTAGCTGGTATACAGGCTAACATACCCGATAGGGGTGTCCAGAATCAGTCTGACACCAATCCTACAGTGTATGTTGTCTAAACGCGCAGATCGAATATAGGTTTTATAGGAACTACACGACATGGCTCCCAACGTTGGTTGGGTACTTATTTAACAGTCAAATCTGAGTAGTTCAGTTGTGCTATTCTCAGAGACCCCTACTCACATTTCCCCAGAGACGTCTGGAGTGGGAGGGTACAAAGATTCGCTGCAGCTGAGTAGGCAAAATCCTATTTATTGGCTGTTGGTTAATCAAGCTTGAAGGACACATTGTTCCTATTTGTGCATAACACCTTATCTTGGTTCCCTTGGAGAACTCTTCTTACTAAAAACAATGACTGAGCAAGCGGATAAAGCTGTACATGAACTAAATCTCTCAGCCGAAGAGAAGATGCAGATTCAATACAAATTACAGAAAATGTTAGAAATGCCATCACCCTAAAACTAGCTTCATATGGTTTAACAGCTAGGGGTGGCCCAGTAACCTCCGTGATTGAGGCACACGAATCATTTAGAACAGAGGTATTCTATTCATGAGTTAGATTCCCACAGGCAAATGCACGAACAAAAACATTTCATTACTATACAGAAGATGACATACCGAACGAATATTGTCCGTACTAGGACATTGAAGTTCCGCTCACTTACCAGGAGCATTTATACTGGTTTAAAGGCGCCCTCTCCCATACAAGAAGTGAAGTAAGGCTCGGTCCGCTCGGAAGAGACGGAGTAACATGGCCAGTACTAGCGGCCTATATACCACATCCTGACATTGAAACAATGCCAGTAGGAGACTTATGTACACTTCATAAAGAACTAATAAGACTTTACAGAAACATGACGCAGTTCGTGATGAGAACACTCACACTTCAGCCAGTGACGGCTACACCAACAGGTCCGATTCAAACATCAACAACTAAAATCACACCACAAACATTACACGCAGTCATGGGCAAGATGCCCACAAAACGTGAACAAATACCATTCTGGGTAGCTCAAAAAATAACACCGCTAGAGACGGTATTTCCAAACACCAACCCACAAGAAAAACACAGAATGTCAATAATCTGCTTGCCCATGGGGATAACCCCCCAGATAGAGGATTGTACCTTTTGGGGTACAGTTTTCGCTGCCATATATACCAGGGCTCATGGTATTCCGTCATTAGCAGTAATACCAGATTTATTAAGACAAATACAGAACGAGTACGGAGCAGAACCCGCTCTGAGCTTAGGGATGAAATTACTAGGTAATTTTGCCCAGGTATCAGCTATAATATTAACAAATATTAAAGGAGAGGCAGCAGTGGTGGCAATACGCCAACGCTTGAGGGAATTCACTCCTCTACAACAGGAACATGAATTACCTAAAATAATTGAAACTGCTTATGCAGAATTAGGTAGAGATAGTTTGGGAGCTAGAGCAATAAAACCTCAACTGATGGGTAGTCCCGAAAAGGATACCTTTAAGCAAGCACCTGCTTCTTCAAAGAAGAAATGGGATAATAACAAACAACAAAAGAATAAAGAGAATAGATCTCAATCCAGAGGTAGGTCTCCTGAACAGGAGCCCTCCGAAAGGAGGTATAACCTTAGGAATAGGGACAACATTAGAAAACCTGACAGGTATCAGGACACTGATACACGTTCCTCTCGTTCCTTTCAGGGTTCATCGAAAAACTCAGAGAGGGAAGGATGGTCAGAACACAGACAAGAAGAGCGTACAAAGTCTAGAGACACGCAACGCGCTCCAGAATACTCTTCAAAGAAAGAAGAAAAACCAAAATCAAAACCTCAATTAAAAAAGAAGAAAGTAGCAGGTATTAAGATCAGACATGCCCAGAATTCTGAGGTCTCAACTACTGAACGGGGAAAGGGCTCTGACGATGCTAGACAGTGCAGCAGATGTAACAATAGCTCGCCAGAACCTGATGGAATTTCTGGTGACAGCGGAGCTGAGTGAACATACCACGGTGGAAACGCCTGATACTAGGGTAAGTGTCCCACATAGGTTACATTAAATAACACTCCAAATGGAGGGGGACAAGCCCAGAAAAATTAAAGGTCTCTTTTGGGAGAACCTGACTTTTGGCTATGACATTCTTTTAGCTGAAAGAGATTGGCCGCCTGCTATTGTTATGGATTGCCCAAAGGGAGAAAGGGTCATCTTTACAGCCTTTTCAGACCTCGTTCCTAACCACTTAAAACACACATACGCGCTGGAGTGGGCGCTAGCCCTTGCCCCTGCACTATATCGCAACCATGTTGGGTGGGATGAAGATTCAACCCACCATGTAATACCATCTACTCCAACTCCACAGAGACAGTATCCAATTAAGCAAGAAGCTAAAAAACAGGTCAGGGAGATCTTAGATCAACTTGAATATCAAGGGGTGATTGAAACTTGCACCTCTTCAATGAATAATCCTTTGTTTACCGTAATGAAACCCGACAACTCATATTGTCTAGTTTTAAACTATAGACATCTAAACTCATGCACAAAAACGTTTGCAGTACAAAATGCACACAGTGCTCCATTAATGAATAACACTGTGCAGAAAAAATACACAACACTAGATATCTCAAATGGATTTTTCTGCCAAAATATAGTGCCTGAGAGCAGATATTTGACAGCATTCTCAGCGCTGGGGTCCCAGCGTCAATTTTGCTGACTCCCCCAGGGGTATAAAAACAGCCCAGGGTTGTTCTCAGCTAGAGTAACTGAGTTACTTCAGAATCTGGATGAGGAGGCATTGTCCTATGTAGATGATATTTATCTGACGGATGATGACCTAGAGGAACACTTGACCAGGGTGAGCACCATAATTTTGGGATTCGCCTCTGAGGGCTACAAATTTAACTTTAAAATATCAAAAATAGCCCACCTCAATGTCCTATTTTTGGGATATGAGCTCTCAAGTGAAGGAAAAAGCTTGGCAGCTAACTTTTTAGAAAAGTGTGCCCTGCTCCAACCTCCAAAAACATTGAAAAATTTACAATCCATACTGGGATTCCTGAATTCTGGTAGAACATACATTTTGGATTACGCAGAAAGGGTTAAACATTTCTACGACCTCATTAGACCTGATTTTTCAGTTAGGCAATGGACACAGGAACACACAGATATCCTTCATTCCCTACAAGCTGACATGATAGCGTCTAAACACTTACAGACATGCGTAAATGTCCGCAACCTAGTGATCCGTATAGTTGCGGGTCAATCTGGGTACACCTACTTAACATACAATGAAGGCGAAACAGTACCCATAGCATACAAATCACACTTATATACGAACGCTGAGATGCGTTTTGCATCCACAGAAACAATTCTGACAGCAGTACAGACTGCTGTAGTGAAAGAAAGAGCACTGGCTCAGGGGAAATGAATAATTGTTGTGACTCCAGTACCGGCCTTAGAGGCTGCTACAAAGGCTAGCGTTCCAAATGCTAAAGCTCTACATCCAAGATGGATACAATGGGCGAACTCTCTCACTGCATCAGACGTGGAATACAGATACAACTCAAGTGTAAAAACACAAGCATCTTTGCAATATGAACAAGAATATCCTCTCCCGAATGAAATAATGCCTCTAGATCAGTATGAATATATTATTTACACTGACGGATGTGCTCAGCCGACCGTGGGAAGTAAACAGCAATACAGCGCCGCTTGTGCGATTGTAAAAGGTCGTATGCAGGAAGGCAAGTTCTATCCCAGCGATACGAAGACACAGTCTCTAGGAGACTGCACGGCTCAGCTGGCAGAACTAAAAGCTCTACTACTGGCACTAATAAATACGGTTTGGGAATTCCCCACACTTATAGAGTGCGATTCTTTTTACTGTGTCCAGTCATACAACGAATATCTTCACCACTGGGGACAAAATGGGTTTAAAGACTCAAAAGGTGGCACATTTAAGCATAAAATGCTATGGGAACAGGTAGTGGAGTTAAAAAACGAACTTCCAAGGGCTCACGTGATACACATGCTGAGTCATCAACGTGATGGCGTTCACGTTGAAGGGAATTCATTGGCTGATGAAGCTGCAAAGGGGGCAGTACGAACTGCATCCATAGCTGCAATCACTCTTCAAAAATGAGAATAGACGGTCAGATAATGGAAGCTGTCATTGCTTCACGCAAAGACAATAAGGCATTGCCGAAAGGTTTTCCACTCAAGTACTCCTACAAGTTAGATGCAAACAACGTTCCATTTGCTCAGATTCCCGGAGTGGGGGATAGAGTAATACCAAACATGGATCGCAGATTGGGCTTAATATTAGCTGCACAAGAGGGTTTGGGTTCTGCACACGCAGGAGTTATGGCGACTATTTCTTTACTGAAACAGCGCTATTGGTGGCCAGGGTTAACAAAGCAGACCAAAGATTATGTCTTAAAATGCGACATCTGTTAACAGATGAAGGGCTGCACCATAACAGGTCCAGCGCAGACACCATTGCTAATATCAGACAGACCACTCACGTGTGTCTATTTGTACCACTGCGGCTCCTTACAATCTGATGAGGCTTACAAGTACATCATGGTTGCAGTGGATTTCTGCTCGAGATTCCTATGGGTATGGCCTCAGCGCTCTTTATAGGGACATATGCAGTTGGCACGTTACATTCTGACCGTGGCCCCACGTTTAGCTCTAGGGCTTACAAGGAAGCCATGGGAAGTTTGGGTACTCCTCTCTGTACCATTCCGAGGGAAATTCGGTTGTGGAGAGGAAAAACCGGGACCTAAAGCAATCATTAACAGCTAGAGTATTAGGCGCGGGTGGCAGTTGGGTCAATCATTTATATGGGGTACAGCGGGCCTTGAATAACATGCCAAGAAGTTCTCTAGGGGGTGTCACTCCTTATGAGGTCCTTTTTGGGATGAGAATGTGGGTACCTGATCTCGATTGTGAAGGCACAGTGGTGGATGAAAAAACTTTTGACATCAATAAAGTTTGGCTGTTTTACAGGATCTCAATGAATCCAGGGCACTACAGAGTAATGTGCAAGTAAAGCGGACCACCACTGGGGAAGTCAAGTCAGTCACGGCAAGACCTATCTGGATTCCTAAAGTTGGGGATCTGGTCAGGGAAAAAATAGTGGACAAAAAAGAATTTGGGCCTTCGTATAGAAAGCCTGTACCTGTCCTGGCCGTCGAAGGAACAAGAACTGTACTTCTGCCACCTCTTTCCGGAAAAAAGGAGAAGAGATTCATCTCCATTGATCTGATCAAACCACACTATGTGGCCGATACTGAATAGTAGGCCTAGTTGGCTCCTGAGTAGCCGACGCCCTCCTCTCGCTACTATACAGGAAGTTCAGACAGAAAGGCTCATCACGTTTGAAGAGTCTCCTATACGGAATGATGGACTATGCAACAATGCCATGGAACTCGTTCCTCTTGAAACAGAGATTCAAAATCAAAATGAAACACAAATTTCAATTCAACCTAACACTGATGTCTACATAAATATGCCTCAACAAGAGCCCTCAACAAGTTCAACAAAACCTGCTGAGCTACCTAAAATAGATCGAAGTGCATCTGGCTATTTCATCGGCTTTGATACCTTTTCGTTGGATCCAAGTGAACCTGAAACAACGCCAGCCCCAATATCCCGTCTACAACAAATCAAGGACTTCTTCATTTTTCTTAAAAAGATATGCCTGGTGTCACCTTGGAACTTTGGATAATCACCGGTATACTGTTCTTTCTTTTCGGGATAGGCTTAGTAACTGTTTTCTGCTTACTTATTAATGGAACTTATCTGCGCCAAAGCTCTGCAGCATCGAAAGTGAATTTGATCCTGAAACCTCATGTTTCATCACATTGTGAACAAAGAGACTTGTCATCAGTGAACATTACAGCAGTTCCTACACCTGATGGTATAGTGTGGGACAAGGTTGATTATGATATATTTGGTCCGACCGAACTTTTAAAAATACCTCATTTATTTAAAATTTCCTTTAATGATATCATTACCTCCAGTACATTTTCCGATGATTGGGATTTTGAAACTGTAAACAATATGTTGTCTGATTTAGAACAATCTGCTGCATTTTCCAATAATGAAATGTTAGAAGTCACATCAGATTTTAACACCATGTATTGTTACCAACATTATGGTCATCATTTTCTACATAAATCTAGTACCCCGAGGAATGTTTTCACATATCACCAATGGGAACATTGTCTTACACCACCAAAAAGTAGTTAAAAAACCTTTGCACAGAAATTTTCATATTTTTCAGGGTTTAACATTTCTGACCCGACCTCATATTACTATAAGGTTGCACCAACATCCGTACAGAAAAATATGCTGAATAACACCAAATAGATTTACTCAGCTTCCTTTATTACCCAACTGTCTGAACAGGATTTCGACTTATAGAAGGACACTATAAACTTAAAATCAGTCTGGGGTTCTAGAGACTGGCAAGTCCAGGGAACAGAAGCGCTATTTAGAGCATGCCTCATTCCTCAGCAGATGATATTTCTAAACTATACTGTGCAACAGACTTCCTGTCTTGGAATAGCCAAAAATAAGGATTTGAACACACCTCGGATTCCAACACCATCACATACCGAGGGTAATTTTACATCACAAGAAGGGATTACAATAGATGACATTTTACAATACAATGGATCAGACCCCAATTGGAAGGGATGGTTGGTCCACAGACACAAACAGATGTCAGGGAAGATTCAGGGGTACCACCGAAGGGTTTAGTATCCACAGGCCAGACCCACGCTATGTACAAAGAGAACATCCATGGGTGGTGACATCATACAGTGTTGAGAAGTTGTGCCTCGATTAGCTAAAAACCTCAACACTACCACAGGTGAAACAACACTTATCCTTACTTACAGAAGATGTGGGCCTACGGGATTTTTTATTAAGTCCCAGAAAGCAACGCCAAAAACGTTTCTATTATGTTGTCTATAGCAAAATTTGAAAAATCTCCCAACAGGAAGCAGCAGAGAGACTACGAGAAATAGACAGGATCAATTTAGAAAAGGCGTTAGCCGTAGTTGACAATGGTATGACTACGTTAACATCCAGGATTTATTCACTGGGCAACATTGTATCTTCTGCTATTGATGTACTAGAACAAGATTTGTCCATACTACAGCACGGGCAATCACAATTACGTTCTATTATGTTATTGAGCTGGACGCTGCAATCAATGCGCGCAGGTTATGTGCCTTGGCGTTTTATCAACAGTACGTCACTGTTTTCTGCATACAATCTAACGGAAAAACAGATGAAAATGGCACAAAGGGGAGCAGAACATACAATGCTGCGTATTGAAAAACTGGACAGATTACCTTTTACTGTGGCAGAATCACCGTCCACAGAATGGTTGATCCATGTGCATATAACATTACCGGTCACAACTTTCCAGTTTCAGTATTGCCTAGAACAACAACAGGCAGGCAGATATAAAGAAATGGGTAGGGAATTCATCAAGGAATCTTGGGAATTACCGTACAGATTTCGATGCAGGAGTGGGGATCTAGAAGTGTTTCTAAGCGGTACAAACTGTGAGAACGCTTTGAGTGGATCCCTCATATGCCAGGATATTATGCTGCACGGGGCATGTAATGGTTCGGTAGCAAACCTGTCCTGTCACTTGAGGGGTACCCCAGCAGCCGTGATTACCCCGGTATTCAAGCTACTTTCAAATGGGAGTTGCTTGATGCTGAACGGGCAAGGTTGTTGTGGGATGCATCCGGGCACCGCATATCTTGTCACCGTGAGCTCCAGGGTTACTTGATGTATGCAAGTATTGTTTACACCGACACACACAGTCAGGGAGGTGCCGCTATGGCCTTAATTGAATGTTTCCTTTATACGGTTTGATACTCTGAGCAGAATGAAAGCCATGCTTCAATAGAAAACCGTGCCCTTAACCTCCGCCCGGGAGACTTTTGATCTCCAAATAGCAAGGTCCTCGGCAGAGATACAGGCACTCATACGTACGAACTGCCCCTTCCATTTCACAGAAATGATAAATCGTATCTTTTACATGTCTGATATGACGGGTATTGTCCACCTATTTAAGACCATAGGTTCGGGACTGTTAAGCACCTTCCACCTTTCTACTCGAGCAGCAACTTTCTCAACGTGAATAGAAGGTTTCTCAACGCGAGCGGTCGCGACCATCCGCGACTGCCCGCATTGAGAAATCCGACTGCACGTGTTGAGAAATCTGTCCGGGAGGTGGATTTTTCACGCTTGCTAACTTGATATTGGCGAGCATGGAAAAATCTCACCGGGTGGTGGATTTTTCTCGCTTGCCAAATTGGCGTTTGGGAGCGTGAGCAAGGAAAACAAGCATTGGCATAGCCAATAGGTCTCGCCTTTGGGGCCTTATAAGTGTTTAGCCAGAGCTATTGACTTTGCCAATGTCTTCAAGCTGTGCTGTAGAGAAGTGTGGCTGCTGTGCAGCATGCTGAAAAGTTATAATAAAAAGTGTCAGAAGCATTTTTGTTACTTTATATATGACCAAGAAGGCATTATGTAAAACTGAACGACCATATTAAAAAAGTATTTACAATAAAAAATGTCCTCAGTTTTCTTTTGTTCTTGCAATGCTGGCAACTTGTTTCTGCCTATTGCAATGGTTGTTTGTTAAAGCTTTTTTTTTGAGGGGGCATAAACAATCGGAGGGTGAAGGTTGGGAACTAGTACCTGTATTATAACACTAGCAGCGGCCAGACGCTAGGGGAGAATCAACAGATGCCAGATTACGAGAGCAGGCTGAGGTGGTGCTGAGTGATGCTGAGGTGGTAGTGGTGGTGGTGGGGACTGTTGCGGAGACGATGCTGAGGTGATGCTGAATGATACTCAGGTCTTGCTGAGTGATACTGCTGTGGTACTGAGTGATACTGCTGTGGTACTGAGTGATACTGCTGTGGTGCTGAGTGATGCTGTGGTAGTGCTGAGTGATATTGTCTTGGCGCTGAGTGATGCTGTGGTGGTGCTGAGTGATAGTGTCTTGGCGCTGAGTGATGCTGTGGTGGCGCTGAGTGATGCTGTGGTGGCGCTGAGTGATGCTGTGGTGGCGCTGAGTGATGCTGTGGTGGCGCTGAGTGATGCTGTGGTGGCCCTGAGTGATGCTGTGGTGACCCTGAGTGATGCTGTAGTGGCCCTGAGTGATGCTGTGGTGGCCCTGAGTGATGCTGTGGTGGTGCTGAATGATTCTGTGGTGGTGCTGAGCGATGCTGTGGTGGTGCTGAGCGATGCTGTGGTGGTGCTGAGCGATGCTGTGGTGGTGCTGAGCGATGCTGTGGCGGCGCTGAGCGATGCTGTGGCGACGCTGAGTGATGCTGTGGCGACGCTGAGTGATGCTGTGGCAGCGCTGAGTGATGCTGTGGCAGCGCTGAGTGATGCTGTGGCGGCGCTGAGTGATGCTGTGGTGGCGCTGAGTGATGCTGTGGTCGTGCAGAGTGATGCTGTGGTGGTGCTGAGTGATATTGTTGTGGCACTGAGTGATGCTGTGGTGATGCTGTGGTAGTTCTGAGTGATGCTGTGGTTGCGCTGAGTGATGCTGTGGTGGCGCAGAGTGATGCTGTGGTGGCGCTGAGTGATGCTGTGGTGGCGCTGAGTGATGCTGTGGTGGTGCCGAGTGAGAGATAGAGTGAAGATATAATGCCCAATTAGAGAGGGTGGTGAGAGAGAAAGAGAGAGAAAGGGTGTACATAGAATAAAGAGTGGAGCGGGATAGAGAGAGAGAAAGAAGGGGAGAGAGTGAATGAAGGAGTTTTAAAGAGAAACAGATAAAGGGGTGAGAGAGAATGAAAGGCTAAAAAAGATAGAGAGGGAGAGTTAATTAAGTAGAGAGAGAATTAGAGAGGGAGAGAGAGAGAGAAGGAGAGAGACAATAAGAGTGGAGGGTGTGGAGTTTAAATAGAGTGAAGAAGTGACGCGGAAAAAGTAACCTTAAATATAGCTTTGTGCTTTGCGCGAATAAATATAAAAAAAAAACAGAGTGAGACAAAAATACTGGTAATTAGGCTGTGACTCCCAATATAAAACAAATAGCGATATAAGGTGAAATCAACCCACCGAAGCAATATTTCTAACTAGACAAAAAAAAGCTTGCATTTCAATGCTAATCGCTGTTGTTTTTCATGTGACTGTAGTCCAGGGCCGTCAGTTGGTAATGTGAGCTGCTGCTGCGATTGAAACATCAGAGTCCAGAGAGTTAATGAGCCATGACGAGGAAATGAGGAAGAGATAGGAAACCCAGATGGCAGCTCAGCTGCGCGCGTGCACGCCATCGTGAACGCAAGCTGGTCGCCAGCCGACAGCCAGTGGGTTTGCACTTCCAAAACCCGCTTACTAAAACTCTCGGCCAGACCAGCGCAAGCGCTGGTGCAGGACGAGACCTAAAAATGTCAGGTACCATATTTTATTTAAATTACAATTTGAAGAACTTCAAGAAAGGGCTCTACATTTAAATGGTTTATGTGATCCACAATCAAATATAAACTACGGTAATTAATAAATGCATTCCTCATGAAAAGGGACATTTCACCATCAGTGTGTAAAATGTTTTTTATTCTGCCAAAGTTCTTCCACATCTTGGCGACTGTGCTATGGTAGACGCTGCACACTTGTTTGTGCAGATGTAAAGCTTACTTATAGAATATATATACTGGACTCCAATGTGCCTTCATAATCGCACCATAAACTTCGAAACGTTCCAAGGTGACAAAACTGTTTCCACGCACATGGTGGGGTGAATGTCACAGCAACAATATTAGAAGCAGTTGTATTCTAAAAAGTCAAACACAGTTTTTTTTGCATGCTTGAAAGAAGTGAAAACATAGAAATTGAAAAGGCCCAGTCGCCCTTTTCGTCTTTAACCTTGCTCAGGGCATGGAATTGGAATGGAGCTAGTCTCAGCCATGACAATAAAATCCTTAAAACTAAATATATGTCCTATTACAATACACTATCAAGATGTCTCGGTTTGCAGAATACAAGATGCTTTGTAAATTGTATTAAAAAAAAGTTCAAATGAAGGTTTACTGGGCCAGCTTTAATGACAGCGCAGAGAAGAGAACGCGGCGCTAGAGTGCAAAAAGTGTGGTATCCCCATGCAGTCTTCGAGCTCCAACCCATTCCTCCCACATCTCGCATGCAAACCAACACTTCCCCGAGCACCTGACCGAGCAATGCAGTCAAAGATAAATGACTCCGGTTTTTCGTGCACATTTCCGAAATTGAGCTCACCCTTATTTCGTGACTCTCCTAAAACTGCTCTCCTTTTAAAACTGATGAAAGCACGTAGAGCAGCCGGCCTGGCACTGTAGCAATAAATAGCCCGTGTCAGTATTTTGTTCTAGACTCTCTTATAGCTCTGCTACTTTGAGATTTAAAGAAAAAAGCGGTGCCAACTCAAGGAGATTGTGTGAAGATGTTTCCCTAAGAAATGCACTAAATCGGTGTTTCTGAATATAGTGGGGAAGTGTGCTGTCTCGCTGTATTAACAGGCTTCGACACGTTGAAGCCACTTTGCATTATGTTCCAAGTGATTGCTTGTGCAGCAAAATAAGTGTCGCTTTTATACAGCAGAGCGTGTGCGCGCATTCCGCCGCAGAGGCCGTCGCTCTTTTCAAGCGCAGACACAGAACTACGCAGATAAAAAAAACTCTACTTGTGGGGATATTGAAGGGGAATGTACACAGGGATTTTGATACACAATTGCAGGAAGACACCCCCAGCAACAGCTGCAGCCATGTCGTAGACCCTGGGGCGCAGACCTAGGTTCTAACCCCGCCATTCCCACTTGTTAAAGCTGGTGTTCGAGTGCCTTCCTCAGTTTTACAGTTTCCAGATGTCGCCCATTTGGGAGCCCTTAAAATACGCTCAACGTCAGCTTCAACTGCTAAATTTACAGTAAAGTGCTTTAACGGCAATTAGGCACAGCACTTAGAAACGTTAAGCCTGTATGTAACATTAGGCGCTATGGAAAAAAAAAAATCAAGATTTTTTGTTAACATGACTGAAGAGATCATGTGGTAACTAGAATAGTGACCTCCCACATATTGAGCATAAGCTCGCCATGGAGGCCTACCCTTCCTCTCTCCAATCCCCAACTTTCCCCGCACCCCCAAAAAACAAGTACAGTTCATAACAGCTTAGGAGCAGTGTCAAACTGCTGTTATGGGGGGAGGGTGTAAATGCACAGCTACCCTCTTCCTACCCGATGCTGGGACTCCGCCGCACCACGCTGCAGTCGCGGTTTCCGGCACGGGGGGAGGGCAACAGGTTTCGAAGGCGGGAGTCTGGATCTGGAGCCCTAGAATGCGGCAGGGAGGCCATGGCACCGGTACACCGTGGGGATAGAAACAGACAGACGGGCGGGACAATCAGGCCGTTGTAAACACTGCCCTCTTACAAAGCAGTAAGCACTTCTCTTTGGTTCGTAACACGCGGGGAGTGAGAGCCTTACTTTGGCGTGGCAGGCTGCCGGCAGCAGGGCTCAGCAGGGGGGAGGAGGTGGCCTGCGTGATTCACTTGCGGGAGCGATAATTGCTACCATATCGTGGCGCTCGCTCCCGCAAGTGAATCGCCAAACGTGCACGCGTTGCCATTGAAGGCAATGGAACGCGTGTACGTTTTTGGCTGAAAAGCCATGGTGATAGCAAAAGGTCTTTTTGCCTAAGCAGCGCATGCGCGCTGCGTAGGCGAGACCTAAAAACTACGCTCCGCTTTGCTGAGTTTTTCAGAACTCCGTGTGATCCGCGGAGTGCGGAAAACTCTGCTAACTCCGTGAACATAGTTCACCACCTGGGGTTACTCCTCTTCAGATTACATTCTCAGTCATAAAATATGACTGAAAACATTGGGGAGGGGTAGCATGGAAAAATTAAAGGTTACACAGATCTCATAATATGAGGCCTTAGGCAGAAGAGCCACCCAACAAATTACACAAATTGTTACAAGTAAGACATCAGATCGCATGCTCAAGTTACAGAGATTGTACAGGTTTTTCTAATGTCACAAAAACAATATAAAGACATATATAAGAGGCATCGTCCCTCTATTATCACTTCAATATATTTTCAAAAATTCTCATATTTTGCTCGAAAATGTCAGCTTGTCATTTTCAGTTTTTCTCCCATAGATCAGCATGTCACCTTCGGAAAATACATTAATCGAATCCTAGTTTTCAGCTTACTCTGTCATCAAACTCCAGCTTGTATGTGTACTCAAATACATTCATTTTACTTACAGATTTCAAAATTTTGTTTTTAATAAATAAACTCATGAACTCACCAGTGCAAGCTTGTCTTTTCCGGAAACACACTTAATTTTCCCTTTATTTTGTCTCTGAATAATTAACATTTATACGCCAGTCACTGGCATCATTTGCTCAGGTGTTCCTGTCGTATACAAGTCATTGCTGTCAGCTGAGTGTCTTCAGGTACCCAAATACACAGTACCTCACAGTGCTCAAGATGGTGAGAAGCTAATAATAACTTTTAATAATCAGATGCAAAAAATAAAGTGTAACATGTACAATAAAACGTTTGACTAATCTTCCATTTGTAATCTTAATATAATATACAGTACAACCATAGATTTAAACATTTAAATCTTCAGAAGAATGAGAGCCTTTAATGAAGACAGCACATTGTCTAGTGTTGTAGCCAACACAAGTTTCTCGGATACAATATTTTGCTTCTTAGGGCCTGACAATTTTAAAAATGCGAGCCCGCTCAAAGTTTCCTTCCATGTATATTTAGTCTAATACAATGCTTCTTAGTTACGTTGCGAAATACCACAAGAACACCCGCCATAAGCAAGAGAAGTTCACCTGAACATAGTAATATTTAGACATTGCACCCATTTTTAATCGCAATGAAAATTGCAGCACTGATCCCATTTTGTAATAGGGATGCTTCATTTGAGCTGTGCAAAACATTGACTTATTTCACCAAACTTTATTGCAAGATCTCTGTTGCAAATTAGGTGTAATTTCTAATTCAATTTAGTAATGTTTTTGGTCCCCTAATCCTCCAGTTAGGCAACGCAGGATACTTAAGCCAGTGAGAGCCTTTGAAGTCAGATACGTCATCATTGACCTGCCGCTACTTACTTTGGTTCTGGTGCCGAAAGCTCGGATCCGAACCAAGATGGATTTCGGAACCATCAAGTTAAATACAACACTACAGTCATTTTGCTGCCTCCCCTTCATACTTAGGGCTTGATTACGATCTTGGCGGATGGGATACTCCGTTACACACCTGACGGATATTCCGTCCGCCGTATTACAAGTTTTTATAGTATATAATGGAACGTTTGTGACGGAGTACCCCTGTCTGCCAAGATCATAAACAGGCCCTTATTCACTTTTTGGGGGACTGAAAACCCTCCACTTGTGCAGGACTGAAGGCTGTAGCTGGTCTAAGGAGGCCTGGACACTCCAAGACTGGATACTTTTCCTGCGAGGAAAAAAACTGAAAAGTCTTGCCCATCAAGAGTGCACCCTCCCTGCGTCCCAGACTCCAGAGATTGAAAATTTCTTGATGCTGGGAAGGTCACTCATGATTTAAGCTACAGCCCGAGAACCTAAGGGCGGGCTTCTAAGGCCTCGGTCTCCATCCATGGCTCTGGTCTGCTGGGTCTTCCACAGAGAAGGAGGATGTTCTTCTTTTTGTGTCCCTTTAGCAGAAACCAATGTAACAACTTGCGTTGTTAAGACCGCAATGTAAGATACCGCGTTGTGATGGTACGCGTTGTATCATCATACATTCACAACTGGCACTACGAGCAATGAGTACGGAAAAACGAGTACGTAAAACAAGATAGAGAAAGGTCAATCATTTGATGTAAGCCTTGTATATAGAAGGAAGAGAAGAGTTTTGAACCAAAAGCTCATTACAAAAAGAAGAAAGTGGCTGTTTTAACAAAGAAATGTTTCTCGGAGACTGCAAGTTCTTCTGTAGAATGGGCCATGGGCAGTAGCGCTTCTGGACAGCACAGCGGAAGTAACTTTAGTTTGTTTGACTCTCAAAGAGCATCTGGCCATGACGACACCTGAAGAATATATTCAGAAACACCTAAAGTCTTCCAATAGAGTTTACAGTATAGAAATACAGATAGAGGGGGATATATTGCACACACTATAATCCATATTCTGGTCACCTCCATAGGATACCTATGGTACCATCCTAGCTGATGGTGATCGGCCTCCACCCTTCGTAAGGGATGCACCTCATAGAGAGGAGGTCATACTTAAAGTGTTTCCCCCTCAATGCTTGGGGATCTCGTTGACTCAGAATGGTTATGCAAGAATCCCGCAGCAGTAGAAGGATAGCACTGGCCACTTTGCAGAGAGAATAATGTCATTCTTACCAGTAGACCCAGATGTGTTTTTGGTGATATTTACATCAGAGCTGCTGCTTTAAATTAACACCTATAGAGAGTGAACAGAATAGAGAATATCCTAGCTTGACACGGATATAAAATACATTTCTGGAAATTGAAAACTATGTTCCTTTGAATTATCCAGTGAAGGCAAAGGATTGGCACCAGATTTCCTATAGAAATGTGCCACCCTGCAGACTCATTACATTGAAACCCCCTATAAGATTCTTGAGGTTTGGATGAGTTTACTTGCCTCATTATGCTAAAAGCGATTGAAACCTATATATGATTTAATGACACCCACTTTTTCTGAAAAGAATTGGATAGACACACATACTATTTTTAAGACTGCAAGCAGACATGTTAGAGACAAAATATCTCGAGACATGGGACACCAAGAAAACCTTAGTGTAACAAGATCAGATTTCATGAGACCAGTCAGCGTAAAGGGAAATTGCATATATTAAGGACTCCACCATATATT
Source organism: Calotriton arnoldi (assembly GCA_963921515.1). Lineage (NCBI taxonomy): Eukaryota > Metazoa > Chordata > Amphibia > Caudata > Salamandridae > Calotriton > Calotriton arnoldi. Next base: position 28,415 of record CAWUFW010007278.1, on the reverse strand, counting down.
CTCTTAATCAGTTGCTTCTTTTCTCAGCAAAAATTAATTAATTGATGTCAACAGTGTCATGAATTCATTCCCAGCACATCTGCTTGCATGAATTCCTCCTCCCATCTCCCTCAGAACCAGCGTCTTGAGAGATCGAGCCGCTTCCCCTCAAAGGAAAAGAGAACTCTGTTGTATCTATCTATTAACAACAGAGTTAATCTATTCCACCACCAACCTCTATGTGGAAAAGATGCTACTGGGATTGCGGCTCTAACCCAACCTTGGGCTCCCAGTCAATGCTCTCTGTGTTTGTTCCTCTGTGACCCGCATCGCCATTTTAGTGCCACGAGCTGCACCAAGTCCAAGCAATAGCTTGTACATTCCCTGGACCATGGCGGTGGAGGATGCAACTTCTCTCGCCCTCGGGCAGCAGTGTTCATTAATGTGGTTAGTGTCTGGGTCCTCTGCTCTCAGGTCTTCCCACCTCTTCCTCTCCTTCCTCCTGGGAGTGCTTGACACTGCTTACCCAATTTCCTGCCCCTCCTCTCCCTCTTTACTCTGTGGTCTTGCTAGTCCATCTCCTTCCACCAACCCCACTCACTCTGATGCCTGCGCTGGAATGGCTTTGGCAACTCTCCCCGCCCCATGATATCACATCTTGAAAGCTTCACTGGTTTCCCATTCACAAGCGCAGCCAATTAGACTTCTCATGACCTACAAAGCCCCTCACAGCACAGGACCAGAATACCTGAACAGCTGCATATGCTTCCACCAACCCACCAGGCACCTACGCTCTGCCTCACTCTCACTCGCACACACTCCACACATCTGCAAAAGCAAAGCTGAAGGATGTTCATTCTCCTACATCGCACCCAAGACATGGAACTACCTCCCTCACCGCATCAGAGCCTCCTCCTTACTTCTTGAGTTCTGCAAGAAGCTGAAGACCTGTCTCTTCGTATAAGGGCCTTGGGGACCACAAACCTACACACCTGCCCAAGCACCAGGTACCCTCTAGGGTGATTAGTGTGCTACGCAAATCAAGATAGCACAACATTTTCTTCTTCCCTCGAACTCCAACACATCGCTTTCTCTCCTGACTCCTTTTTATTACTTGACCCAGAAATCCTCTCCTCAGTAAGTCCTGGTTCCATCTACTGTTCCTCCACTTGACTGCTCCCCTCTCTCCTCTCTGGCATCGCTTAGTGACAATCTTAGTCATGTTGAGAACAGGTCTAGTTTCCCTCTCACTGTCATGCATATAATTAGGGTTGTGACTAGCACAACAGGTTACACATATGTCTGTAAGCTGCAATGAAGGGCAGATCACCCCGTAGCTTACAAATCACATTTAAATTCCATTGCAGAGGAGCAGGTTTCTCCGACAGAGAAAATTGTCACTGCTGTTCTCTGGTAGAGGAAAAGAGATTATCACAGGTTCCACTATAACTACATTCGAAGCAGCTCCTAAATAAAGCAGCTGTCCTCAAAGCATGTGCACTACACCCAATGGGCCTCAACACCAAATTCTTATAACATACAAGTTGAATATGATCCCACACTTAGAGCACAGGCGTTTTTACAATCAATGAACAACCCCGCAGACTCCACATATATCACCCATACATGAGTAAAAGAGCGTGTTCTATACGGATGGCTCATAAAGACGGGTTCAGCATTCTCTGCACAAGGTTACACTGTGGAGCTGCTACAGTGGGGTCTGAACGGATTCAGAGATTCAAAAGGTAAATCAATAATGGATAACCAGCTTTGCGGAAATGAGGCCGTCCTAAAGGATCGGCTAGGCTTGGTTCAGGTACAACATACGATGACCCATAAAACTGAAGGAATTCACAGTAAACGTAACTGTGTGACTCACTTAGGTGCAAAACAGCGGTGCAAACCTTCATGCTTGCTGCTGTGATCTCAAATGGATATTGATGCAGAAGCAGTGGTGGTAAAACAGGCAACATTAAAAGGGGAAAGCCCCTGGTGGCTTCTGTCATACAGCAGCACACCTGTGTACAAAGTAGCACACACGTAGAAGGTGATGGAAGGTTAGTGGCATGAAGGGAGAACATTCTGGCACAGGTGGTCAGATAAAACACATTTTAGACATAAAACTGGTTTACATCCTTAATAAAAAGTCAAATTGTTTGAAATATTGACATACAGAACCTTGTATCTAGATCTAGGAATTAAAAACCTGAAATTGAACAAATATGTTTAGTTTTGTCACTGGAACTAAAACGAATCAATGGTCTAACTTCAACATCACAAAGCATGTGGGGCCTAATGCATGATCTTGTTTTGCAAACCAGGAATGTGCAAATTGCTCACCAACTGGTTTGTGAATGGGGATGGAATTTGCAAAGCGAACTATGCATCAATCGGTCATATCACAAAATGGTAATTTCCAGAGGGCCCCAAAATTACCTACCTGCCTAGTCAGTATGAATTAGGCTGGTCGCATTTTGAGATCTGCAAATACAGAGCAGGAGGCTGGCTAGTGGCAGCAGACCTCTGTCCCTGCATTTGCATTCTCAAACAGGACGCATTCATTTTTAACAGCAGCTCTTGTTCATCAAAGAGACAGTTGTCGCTTTGCCATCTCCGAAGACATTGGGGGAGCAGACAGTGGCCCTAGGACCACTGCCTGCTTCCCCACTGAGGCTATCTGATATGGTTCCTAATTCATTATGTATAAGCCACCCAAACTCAGGGGTCGGTAATTAATCAATGCTTTGCAACCACAACTGTTGTCACAAACCATTGATACATACCTTCCCAAATCATAAATACAAGGTGGACATATGTTACACACCCTCTCCCTTTTGTGATGTGAAAAGGGTCGATTTACCTTTTGCTTTACTGATGTAAAGTGCTCTGATACCCAAAAGAGTCACGTTCGCGCTATATAAAACTCAATAAAAAAAGAAAGACTTTTGTGACTTATAAAAGGCCTTTTGCACATTTAAAACAGGCTTTTGTGATCTTAAACGGAGGGTTTGAAACCACAAAAGGTCTTTGCAGAGCAGACCCATGTTGACGTATTGATTTGGAATGCTTTCATCTGAAGGTGGTGATAGTAACTATAAGTGTTTGATTTTAGTTTTGTCAGTGAACATACACAGACCTTTGGACTAGTTCCCATCATGGAAAAGGCTTTACATTTTCTACTGACGAGGGCGGAAATAAATCCCATTTTAGGGAGGGATGGGGAACAGTCGGAACACCGCGGTCTGACCCACGCATGTTCTGACTACGCAAGCTCTACCATGCTTACCTTAACCACGCATATGTGTGGTTGAGGCAGTGCGTGGTGCAGCTGCTGGAAGACGGAAGGAGAAATACGCTGTGGTGAGTTAAGTGGGGGTGTTTTTTTTTTTTAGGACTGGGAGGGGGTCGGGGTAGGTTTTAGGGCAGTGGAAGGAGTTGGGGTAGTTTAAGGGACAGCGCGGGGGAGCAAGGGGTTGGGGTAGTGTACGTTAGAGCGCAGGGTTTTTGGCCTTAGCGTAGTGGGAGGGGAATAGGTAATTGGGTTAGTTTTTAGGGCGGGGGTAGGGGTAGGTTTTAGGGCAGTGGAAGGGGGTGTGGTAGTTTAAGGGACAGCGGGTGTGGGGGCAGGGTAGTGTAGGGTTTTAGGCCTTAGGGTAGTGGGAGGATAATGGAGAGTTGGGATAGATTTTAGGGCTGGGAGGGGGTCGGGGTAGGTTTTAGGGCAATGGAAGGGGTTGGGGTAGTTTAAAGGATGGTGCAGGGGGAGCGAGGGGGTCGGGGTAGTGTAAGTTAGGGTACAGGGTTTTAGGCCTTAGGGCAGTGGGAGGGGAATAAGTAGTTGGGTTAGTTTTTAGGGCGGGTAGATTTTAAGGCAGTGGAAGGGGTTGGGGTAGTTTAAGGGACGGCACGGGGTGGGGTAGTGTAGGGTTATAGGCCTTAGGCCAGTGGGATGGGTATGGGTAGTTGGGGTAGTTTTTAGGGTTGGGGAGGGTTGGGGTAGGTTTTAGGGCAGTGGACGGAGTTGGTGTAGTTTAAGGGACAGAGAAGGCGGGATGGGGAGTTGGGGTAGTGTAAGTTAGGGTGCAGGGTTTTAGGCCTTTGGGCAGTGGGAGGGGAATGGGTATTTGGGTTTGTTTTTAGGGTGGGGGATTTGGGTACGTTTTAAGGCAGTGGAAGGGGTGGGGTAAGTTTAAGGGCCAGCATGCGGGTGGAGTAGTGTAGGGTTGTAGGCCTTAGGGTAGTGGGAGGAACGGGTAGATGGGGTAGTTTTTAGGGCTGGGAGGGTCCGGGTAGGTTTTAGGGCAGTGAAGGGGTTGGGGTAGTTTAAAGGACAGCTCAGGTATTAGTGTAAGTTAGGGTGCAGGGTTTTAGGCCTTTGGGCAGTGGGAGGGGAATGGGTAGTTGGGTTCATTTTTAGGGCGGGGTCGGGGTAGATTTTAGGGCAGTGGAAGGGGTTGGGGTAGTTTAAGGGACAGCACGGGCAAGGTAGTGTAGGGTTTTAGGCCTTAGGGCAGTGGGAGGGGAATGGGTAGTTGGGGTAGTTTTTTGGGCTGGGGTGTCGGGGTAGGTTTTAGGGCAGTAGAAGTGGTTGGTGCAGTTAAAGGGACAGTGCAGGGGGGGTACAGGGCGTAGAGGTACTGTAAGTTAGGGTGCAGGATTTTAGGCCATAGAGCAGTGAGAGGGGAATGGGTAGTTTGTTTAGTTTTTAGGGCAAGGGGTCGGGTAGGTTTTAGGGCAGTGGAAGGTGTTGGTGTAGTTTAAGGGGCGGCATGGGGCGGGGTAGTGTAGGGTTTTAGGCCTTAGGGTAGTGGGAGGAGAATGGGTAGTTGGGGTAGTTTTTAGGGCTAGGGGGTCGGGTATGTTTTAGGGCAGTGGAAGGGGTAGTTTAAGGGACAGCGCAGGAGGTGTGGGGGGTCGGGTAGTGTAAGTTAGGGTGCAGGGTTTTAGGCCTTAGGGCAGTGGGAGGGGAATGGGTAGTTGGGTTAGTTTTTAGGACAGGAGGGTCGGGGTAGGTTTTAGGGCAGTGCAAAGGGTTAGGGTAGTTTAAGGGACAGGATGGGGGCGGGGTAGTGTTGGGTTTTAGGCCTTTGGGCAGTGGGAGAAGAATGGGTAGTTGGGGTAGTTTTTAGTGTTGGGGGGTCGGGGTAGATTTTAGGCAGTGGCTGCTCCCCCGCTATTGCAGAGGAACGTGGCCCCACTGCTTTTAGGCAGTGCAAAGTACGAAACATAAATTTACTTTGAGTTATTATCATTTTATGCTTTGTGCTGCTTTGCGGGCGGGCGGGTGGGCGGGGCTGCTCTGCTCTCGGAGCAGGAAAGGGGAGGAGTGTTTTGCCCACTCCTAAGTGCGCAATGACTGTTTGGTTGGCTCTCTCGGCCGCCTAAACCAGTCATGCGCACTTTCCCTGGTCTGCATGCAGGCTGCATGGAAAACATGCCCACCCCTCCAGCCCCTGGCTGAGTACTGTGTCACGGCGCTCAGACCAATCACAACTTGTGATTGGTCTGGGGAGCCTGGGTGCTTACCAATCCAACGCTGTATGGCAGCATTGTGATTGGTCAGTGGGGCCTGTCTGTGCTTCCTGTTCTAAGACGAGGAAAGCAGGAGCAGAGACTTGTGACCCGGCAGCAAGGTAAGTTTAATTTTTTTTTATATTGCGCATCCCAACCCCTTCCCGTGCGAGTCCCCTCCCCGGCGACACCCCCCCTGCCCCGCTACCCACCAGCCATAGCGGCCATCACTGGTTTTAGGGCAGTGGAAGGAGTTAGGGCAGTTTATGGGACAGCGCGGGAGGGGCAGGGGTGGGTGGTTGGGGGGAGGCGGGGTAGTGGCGCCCTTAGCCACACATACCCCTTTACCATTCATGCCTATACCACGAAATTTCGTGGTAAAGGCATGTGTGGTAAAGGCATGCGAGGTTAAGACTTATTCGTGGTTGGGTTGCGTGGTAGATCCACGTGTGGTAAAATCATTTGTGCTTCTATCATGCAGCTGGGACGGAGATATGAACCCCCCCATATTTAATAAGGTCTTGGTAAAGAGGTGTCAACTTGGTCTGCAGATTTTCTCTTAGGCACGTGAAGAATTGCTGATAAAAAAAATTGAATTAAAATACCATATTTAGGAAGGTGCCTGGAATAGGCCTGGGAGAAATTGTAATTAGGCTGGAATAATTGGTGTAATTTCAGTAATTGCGCGTTACTCTTGTGACGCCAAATTACCGTAATTATGCAATTACTTCAAATAGAGTAATTTAGAGTAAATTTTGGCACAAGTCCTAGCACAGAAGCACAGGAACAATGAACTAAGGGAGCGAGTGGCTTCTGGCTACTGCTGTTCATGTTCTGGCGCATTTAGTGCTGTTTTCAGGCCCATTCTGGAAGTGAGGGTGCATTTTGCACTAAGAAAATAGCGCTAAATGCTGGGTTACGATTCTCACATAACTACGCATAATTACAAGTAATTTTGAGGTAAATATGCCAGAGAGGGGCATATTCTCAAGAACTTATCGCCTATTTATCGGCACTTTAGCGCCGCAAAAGTGGCGATAGATTTATCGCCCTATTCTCAAGCTGGTGCAAACTGCCGATATCGCCAGTTTTCCAGTGATAGCTGCAGCAAAAAACATCGCCACGGATGACAGCGACAACTAACACTAATGATATGCAGAGTAGGCGTTCCCGTGCAAAAACACACGAAAACACCACTTCGCGATATTCTCAACGACCAGCCAGATCTGCGATGCGATCCAAAAAAAGGCGATAAGGCGTGTTAGCAGCAGGGATTTACACCTGCCTTTTACTGGTGTTAAGCAGGACGACAACCTGTAGTATGAAAGGGAGCCCAGCCCAGAGCCACATCTGAAGACCAACACATGTCATGGAGCTACTGACCATGCAGCTCGGAGACCCAAGAGGTCCACAACACCCACCGCCCCCAGGCTCCCCTCCCCGCCCCCCCCCGGACTACCACCGAGGCAGCGCAGAACAAGACAGCTGACCTTCCGAAAACGGCATGGCCCCTCAGCCACACAATTGCAGAATGTGGGGAGAGGTGGGAACCAAGTATGTGTGAAGGAGGCAAGTCATCCATGAATAAGAATGTACACAATGCCAATTGTGGCAGTGATGTGCTGGACAGACTTCAGTATGCAGAGCACAGACATGTCCATGTGGACATATACTGCTGGTGTTTGTAGTGTTGTGGACAGTGGACGCAACCATGTCACCTCAGGCAGTGGGGAAGACCTCGGTCATGTAGCTGTGTCCCCCCCCCCTGTAAGCGTAAGCGGAGTGGGCTTGTCCGGCGTACGCCAGTCCAGCGTAGGAGTGTGATTAAATCGGCCGGGGCTCTGGGCGTGGTTCACTTCCAGGATGGCCAACGCGTCTGCCAGGGTGGCGCCCCTCACCCTGCCACGAGTCCGTTGCCGTGACCGCCAGCCTCCTCAGCCGATCGCTGGCTTCCGCGACACAGGCCCCCAGCACACCCAGCGGCACAGCACCGCGGAGTCATGTGTGTGCTGACTACTGCCTTCGGCCTACACTGCGGTCAGCAGGTCCCCCAATTCAAATTGAGTCTTGATTTATTTATGGCGCAGTCCAGTAGGCAACAGACATTGCTTCCAGTGCGGCCCGCCCGGACGACGCATCATCGCAGGCTGCACACCCGCTGAGCGCTTCAGGTGCCACTAACTCAGTGCACCATAAGTCATCGCCACGTGGCTGTGGGCCCTTGCTGTCCGCTGCCTCCGGCCTACACTGCGGTCAGCAGGGCTCACACATATCAAATCCAATCCTGACCTGCAAGGACACGCCATCATCGCTGGCTGCACACCCGCTGAGCGCTTCAGGTGCCACTAACTCAGTGAACCACAAGTCATCGCCTCGTGGCTGTGGGCCCTTGCTGACCGCTGCCTCCAGCCTACACTGCGGTCAGCAGGGCTCACACATATCAAATCCAATCCTGGAGAAAGATGGGAGATTGTGCCTTCTTTATTTGCGTTTTTTTTATGCAGAATAAATTCCAATGGTTCTTTGGTGCTATTAAAGTACATTTGCATTTATTAGTATTTCCATACATGAAATAGAAACAGGAGTGGTGAAGAGACAGCCGACACGTGTTTCGCCCATATGGCCCATCGGCCGAGGGCTTTTTCAAGGCAAGAATCTGATAGTGGGATCGTATTCCTTATGAATCTCCTCTGTATACTGACAAAGTCTCTGTGGTCCCGGGAACAATCAAATCCAATCCTGACCTGCAAGGACATGCCATCATTGCAGGCTGCGCACCCGCTGAGCGCTTCAGGTGCCACTAACTCTGTGCATCTCAAGTCAACGCCATGTGGCTGTGGGCCCTTGCTGACCGCTGCCTCCGGCCTACACTGTGGTCAGCAGGTCCCCCAATTCAAATTGAGTCTTGATTTATTTATGGCGCAGTCCAGTAGGCAACAGACATTGCTTCCAGTGCGGCCCGCCAGGACGACGCATCATCGCAGGCTGCACACCCGCTGAGCGCTTCAGGTGCCACTAACTCAGTGCACCACAAGTCATGGACCCTTTATGATTGAATCTGTGTGTGTGATCCGATGATCACTGTTCTAGTTGTTGCCAGCACCAACCACTCCCTGAGGGCTGGCTTACACTCACCCCACACCCATCCAGCACAGGCGTCACTGGACATGTGACCCTGGTAATAAAAAGGGGCCGGGCGCACGTGCCCGTAGCCAGTTCCACTATCTATCTAAGTGTGTCCGTGTGGTCATTATGTATGCATGATGGCCCCGTGCCCTACCACATTACATTGTGCTGTGGGCAGCGGACGCAACCATGTCACCTCAGGCAGTGGGTAAGACCTTGGACACGTAGCTTTGTCGTCGTCCCCTGTAAGCGTAAGCGGAGTGGGCAGGGCCGGCGTATGCCAGTCCAGCGTAGGGGTGTGAAGAATTTGCCCAGGGCTCTGGGCGTGGTTCAGTTCTGGCCTGGACAAGGAAGTAACTAATGCGTGTGTCACTGTTGTAGTGTCGGCGCCACCCAGCACGCAATCGACAATGTTGTAATGTAGCATGCACCCGGAGGGCGGGCTCGCACGAACGGAGAAATGAAGGAGCGCAAGACCGCTGGGGGTCTTGGCTCATACATGCCAAGTGTTGTGTGTATCTGTATTGCCGCAGCATGAGCCAAATGCCTAGCCTTAATCGCAGCGCGAGTTCAGCCAGACATGAACTCTACATCTGTGTCTGCCCTATCCTTACCATAGGCCTACACTCACGTGGCCGCCCACCTTCAACGGCCAACATCACAGTGTCGTTGTCAGGCTTGTGGACATGCGCAGACAGGCATGACAATGGTGTGCCATAGGAGTGCAAGTGATGCAACCGCGCAGCGCACACACGTAAATAGGCTCGGGGGGAGGTAGGAGCAGCTTTGAGGCAACCTAACACACAGTGATGCCGCTCATTTGCCACATGCAAGACATGTCAAACATGAATCCCAAAGTCGCACACATCCCACCCCACCCCCAACAAGCCACATCACATTTCCTGAATGCAAGCAGATGACAAACTAACATTAGGGATGAAAGCTCCTTTGTCTGAACTATCAGGCGGAAGCACATCTGCACCTCCGACCTCGGAATTGCATGTGCCCGGCACCCCCTGACAGATACTATAGCAGCTTACGACGACTCCCACACTACGCACAGCCCGACGACAGACCAACGTATACACACCCCACACACAGAAGTCCTTGCTCGAAGTTATCTTGCATGGAATGGCCTTCACACTTACTCCCACACCATCCCAGGCGTACAACCGTTGCACACTAAAACAACTCATTGATCCGAGCTGTGGCATTTCATCCACAGAACTGGGGCAGGTCAGAACAGTGCCGCTTCAACCAGAGCCACTAACGCAATGGCAGAACATCCCAGACACATGCACAACCCCAGTCAGGTGGAACTGTACCATGCACGTATGCTGCGTTTACTGGGGGCACTGCCATTGGCAGTGCTGCGGATCTTTTTCCGGCTAAGCTTCCGCCTTGCCAACGTCACCTGCGTTCAGCCTGTGTTGCATTGTCGATCGTGCATATTCGAGTGGTCCATGGATGTCTGCCTATCCAACAGGATGGTAGCTGAACTGGAGTTTGACATGTGTGTGCGCCCCCTGTTGGCCCACGACCTGGAGTGTCACTGTGATACCCGTTTATGGGATGCCTTGATACTTGGCATACATGCTGGCAGCTGGACCTGGGAGATTGCACAACTCCTCATGTGCAGTGACCACATTGAACCGCTCCCCTATTGGGCTGTAGTGCTAATTTGTGAAAGGGGGTGGACGCAGCACATCTGTCCGGACCTGCTAATGGATTGCCTCGCCATCCTGTTTGATGAAGTCGACAACGACCTCATGTTGGAAATGATAGCCTACGAAGCTGCAATCGCTTTCATAGACGAGTAACTACGTACCTGCAGCCACAACAGATTGGAACCCATTGCACATGTCCCAACACCTTGTTGCATCTTGGAGATCTGGTCACATGTCCCACGACAACAGTGGACATGGCTGCATTCGCCTGGACTCCGCATACATGAACGGACAACAACCCGGGTTAACACACACCTGTGAAAGGTGAGGCACTCCCTCGGAGTGGACAGCGGCGCTTGGCAACGTTCCTCATCTGACATAATTCTGCATTGGTCTGCATGTTGTGACACTTATCTTGCCCGTACTGACACGCATATGCTAATAAAGTCTACGCACCTTCACTTGTATTCAACTGTGATGAGTTTTGATTTGAATGACAATGTGTGTCTCACCGCCTATCTGGGTCACGGCCATACATGCGCATTGATAGCATTACCCAGGGAGTACCTTTTTGTGGAATCACTGTCCCTACATTCATCCATACTTTCATACTTGATTGCTCAGAGCCACGACACATCTGTGTGAATTAGAATGTTTTATTCGCATTCAGTGGAGTGTTGCAGCTGGAGCAGTACAGGGCCATGTAAACCCCACTTTACATTGTTGCCCCGTGGAGGGCCAGCCAGAGTCCTTTAGGGATTGACAAGTTCATCGGAAGAGGGAGACTTCAGTCTGCAGTGTGATTGCTGTGTCATTGGTAACCAATCAAAATATGTCAGTCCATGTCGAGGTCCAAGGTGAGTGTCGCTGAGTGTATCGGGGGACAGTGGAAGGTGTTATTCCAGGGCATGATGCAGAGGGCAGAACCAAGCTGAAACAGGCCATATGGCGGAGATAAATGCTACCACTTCATTCTTACCACAAAGCCAGATTCATCATCATCTTCATCCTCTGATGTGTCAGGTGCCTCACATGTGGGTGGTGGTGTTTAGTCTGCATCACTGTGTGACACTGACACTTCAGGGGGCGGAGATGTGGATGGAGTAGTAGCAGCAGCATTCATCCGCGCCAGGCCTTGTGGCGGCAATGCCATGATGAGGATCTGCAGGGCATGGAAGATCACAGCTACATCTCGCTGGTGTGCAGCCGTGGCAAACATTCTTTCCGCCTGCATCCGCTCCATGTTCTCCATGATCCTCCGCATGTGTCCCAACTCCCGGCTGACATCGCTGGAGCCACTCTGACTAGACAGTTGTTCTTGGCTCAGAGTCATGACTCCAGCGATGTCAGCCATGGATTTTTGGAGAGCATGGAGCGGACAGTGGGTGTCCGTTAGGGACTGTAAGTCGTCCCTGATGGGACTTAGACACCCACGTATGGCATCTAGTTTGGCTGCCATGAGGTCGAACCCCACCCGCAGCTGATCAGCCATCTTCTACTGGCACCCTAACACACGGTGTTGGAATGCCATGTTTTGGTCGTGGGGGTCCTGGGAGACAGCCGTGGTGGTGGGTGCTTCCTGCTGTGTGGTCTGTGCAGGGAGTGGGGTTTCCTCGATGCAGCTGGGCTGCCCTGCTCCTGGAGGTGGGTGCCGAAGCTGTCCATGGGCTGTTGGAGGGCGTCGGTGTCGATGTTGGGGAGGTCCTCTTCATCATCAGTGCTGAGTTGTTGGGTCTGCTCTGCAGGAGGTGTTGATTCTCCCTCTGCAATGTGAAGGGGAGATGCAGATTGACATTGTGTTCACATGTATGTTGACGCATTGTACAAGTTTACTTACAGACTGCATGACAATGTACATTGTGACTGTTTGTGAGGAGATGCCTATGTGATGCGGGACAGTTGACATTTCTACACCATCAGGGATGTGAGGTTGTACTTGTACATTGTCATCTCACAGTTTCCTGCTATGCCAAATGCGAATGGCCATTTTCTACACACAAGCGGCAGCAGTTGTGTCCTCTGTTCTGTTGTGAAAGTGTTGCAGTTTGTACCACATTGTTGTCAATGTTGAGGTGCTCTGATTCTTATGTGTGTGTGCTGCTTTGTGGGTGTGTTGCCCCTTCAGCTCTGATTTTGTTGGCCCTTATCCCTTTCAGGCGGTGTGCCTTTCACTTCTGTGCTTATGCAGTGTTGAGATGTTGCAGACTTGGGTAAATTGGGCTCTTGGTCGGAGTTGTGACTCTTGGGCATGGTTTGTCCGCAGATGTGCTATACTTAATTGTGCATGTGTGCCATTGTGCCCATCTCCCCCGTCCCCCCAGTCCCTGGTCCTTACTCACCCTGTTGCGGTTGGCTCAGGTCATGTTGTGCAGTGTCCGGTCCCCCAACACCTGCCACCGTCTCCCCAATGATGACTCGGGTCACCATTTCCTCCATCTCATCCAGCTCCTGGTGTGTCGCTGGACTCCCACCTCCAGTCTGCATTGCTGCTTTCAGGTTGGCTGCGAGTTTCAGCTTGGTTTTGCGCTTCACATCAGTCCAGCGCTTCCTGCAGTCGTCCACTTCCCTTCTCTTCACTCCGACTGCATTCACCTTGGCCAAGATGGACTGCCATATTGTATTTTTAGTTGCCAATGACACAGTGGAGGTGATGAACAGGTGGTGGTGGTGTTCTATCACCTCCGTAATGAGGATCTGGTTTTCCTGCGTACTGAAACGCGGGTTCCTCTTCTTCTTCTCCTTGCCCTTCCCTGACCCCGAGGTCCCAGGCTTGTCCTCCGCGGGGCTTGTGGGGTTCTGGTTGTCCTCTGTACTCGCGCCGGCTACCTCCATGGTGCTTCGCAGTTGTTTGTGTTTTGTTTGTGTTTTTTGTTGCCGCTTTTATAGTGGTTTTTCCCGCCTCACTTGTGGGACTTGCAGGCCTGGCGCTGCTTATCGCTGGATTTTTTATCGCAGTTCGGCCCATCGCAACGTTTTTCACATTAGGCTTTAGATTTTTATCGCCGTCCCGGTAATTTTATCGCGGACATTTAACGCGTTATCGGGACACTATCGCATGTTACCGCCGTGTTGAGAATAAGACGTTAACACGGAGTTATTTTCCCGCGATGGACGGCGATATGAAAAATTGCGTTAACCTATTTTGGCGATGATTATCGCACGTTCTTGAGAATATCCCCCAGAGAATTTTGCCAGTCACGCCCGCCCCTAGCCTAGAAGAGGGCCGTTGTCGCAGGGTCAAGGCATACTTCTGGAAAAGTTTGTGAAAGTCTGCACCCATGCAAGATCGTAGACCTGAGGGGGGAAGAAATTGACACATTTCTTTACCAATCAGATCCTTACTATTTTAAGGAAATATGAAAGCTGATCGCCTCTCCAAAAGAAATGGCTTTGTTAGCGATGAGTGATCTCACCGCATATTCGCGCGAGTGATGGCGCGCGCACAGACAGGGGAGGGACTCCACTCTTTGAAAGACTTGTGAAGGCAGCTGGAGAGCCATTAAGAAATGATCAAAAGGCTTCTTCAAGGCTCAGTTTAATGCCAAGGAAGAAAGGGAGCCGGGACTTTGTTGCAAAGGTCTGTATTCCAAGTCATTCTCAGCATCCCCTGCCTAACCTTTCACTCAATCAATAGCCCAGCTGCAAAACAAACCGCGCTAACGAGGAGCGCGCCTAATTGAAGGCTGAAATGAATCACTCCGCGTCTTTCCAGCTTAGTACTTTCACCGAGAAGATTCAGAGACATGATCAAAGCCCTCAATCATTTGCAGCAATTGGCCACTTGAGTGACATCAGGGTCACGAAGGCACTCAGTTGTCATTTAGTTAGTCCCTGGTGGTTGGTACTGGCGCTACTATTTCAAGTTGATCTCACAGGAGCGCAAGAGATGGAGTCAGGGTGAGGAGAGCCCTTGTATACGTATGTTCACTTCATCCTTACACAGGGCCGTGGCTTAGTCTGTGAGATTCAGGGGGTGTGAATCTCACATTTCCCAACTAAACAAGTGGGAAAAATCAACACAGGCGTAGCAGACCCGGTTCTGGGTCCCCACCCAACTACCAAGCCTAGGAAAGATTTATTTTTGGGGTGGGGGGGTCACACCACAAACACCTCCCTGAAGCTACACCCCTGTCCTTACAGTACTGATGTGGTCTACGTTTCTGCACAGAAGGTGAGGGTGAGAATCACGTGACCAGGGGGGGGACCAGTGAGCAGGATACCTTCCAACCCCTCCTCCAAGCACATAGCTCAGCAGCGACATCAAGGAACAATAAATACAATTCTTATAGTATGTTATTGCGTGCTATAGGATCGTATGTCATGGACTACTGTGGATCTCATTAAATGTTGCACAATACATTGGAATGTCAACTACTAGAAAGTCATACTATGCTGTGAATTGTCACAACATGGTGTGGAATGTCATGCTATGATATGTGACGTGATGGAATGTCACGCTATGGAAGGTCATGCTATGCTGCGGATCGTCAAGACATGGTGTGGAATATCAAGATATGGAATGTCACGCTATGGAATGTCATGCTATGGAAAGTCATGCTATGCTGCGGATTATCAAGACATGGTGTGGAATGTCAAGCTATGGAATGTCATGCTATGGAAAGTCATGCTATGCTGCGGATTATCAAGACATGGTGTGGAATGGCACGCTATGGAATGTCATGCTATGGGATGTCACTCTATAGAAAGTCATGCTATGCTGCGGATCGTCAAGACATGGTGTGGAATGTCACGCTATGGAATGTCACTCTATTTAAAGCCATGCTATGCTGTAGATTGTGTCATGATGTGGAATGTTAAGCTACCGAAAGTCAAGTCAAGGAATGTTGTACAATGACGTGGAATGTCATGAGGTATGGTGTCACATGGTCCAATATAGTGTTATCCATTGATGAATAATAGCAAAAATAACCAGCATGAAGGTCAACCAACAGCACTCCGTCTGGAACCATTGATCATGGAATGTTAAGCTATTGAATGTGCTGCTGGTCCAAATACATTGCAGTGATCTGATTCAGAAGAAGTGCCTCTTGTCTTGATTCTAGTGGTGGCAGGGTGTGCACTTGGTGGCATATTTTCATACTTTCATGCAGCAGCAACCTTGCTGCGCTGCGCTGCATGAAAGGGAAAAGGCAGGAATGCATTGTATTTAACATCATATTGTGCATTCCTGTCCTTACCTTGCTCTGGTGCACTTTTTGCTGCCTAGCGCCAATGCAGACACCCTTACACCATGGTGCAAGGGTGCCTGCATTGTGAGCAGGATTGTTTTGGCGCAGGAAGGCACACCTTCCTGCACAAAAACAAACATAAGAGGCATTTTCCTCTTTCTATTTCAGAATGCAGCAGCCATAGAAAGAGGAAAAAATGAGGAGAAATAAACATATTTCTCCTCGTTACGCCTCACCTGGGGAGGCGCAGCATTTTGATGCATTCCCAGGTCTACCACTAATGGTAAATCTGGTAATGCGCCACAATCCTTGGGTGGATGCGGTGGAATATCCACCCTCCACCCATGGAACGCCTCCCTGGGGCAGAGTAACGCAAGGCAACGATTTGTGCTGCGTTGCATTACTCTAGATTGATCAAGTCATGCAGGGCCACGCAAGTTGTCCTTGCATGGCTTGATAAATCTCACTTTGCTGTGGCGTGGCCTTGCTTCCCCTTGCGAGGCGCAAGGGTGACACAACACTATGATAAATATGGGCCTTGGTTTCAACCCTCCTCATGATGCATTAACAGGTGTTTAAATCCGTCCTGTACTTGTAATTATGTGGCAAAGGACAGGTGCGTACAGTGAGTGCCGCATCTGTAACCACCGTCACAATTCCTATCTTTTGATATACGGTGCAAGTTTTAGGGTCTGCCAGCTTCGAAATTATGGGAACCAGAAAACAAGTGTGCAAGAGCGAGAGTGTTACACAAATGCAGTACGCACCGTGGCAGCCAGCAAGCCATCCAAGAACACAGTCCTGCATGTGTGCACCAAGTGCTCCCTCTTTTACTCAATGGATAACTTGCCTATTGCACTGCACTGCACATCAGGCACACTGTACAGGGGCATGGGTTGTACCTCAGAGGCGGGCAAAGGGCTGCTGTGGATTACACAGGCTCTAACAGTGTAGCAGCAGCAGCCAGGCTGAGCAGCAACACCCGCACACACCTGGAATGGCAAGGAAGTCAGCAACACCAACAGTGTACCTGGACAGCAAACTCACCATGAAACGATAGATCATCACAGTTTCCTCTGCCTGCTTCCACACTCTATGCATGCTCTGAAGAATCTTCAAATGGCTCCCCATAAGTTTGAGAAAAAACAGTCATGCAAGCCCTAATCACCAGCCATCTGGACTACAGCAACCACCACCGAACTTATGAGAAGGCTCCAGACGATACAGAATTCAGAGGCCAGACCGATCCTCAAGATGCCCAAACGGACCCACATCACTCAACACCTGAGGAACCTCCACTGGCTCCCCATTCAGAAAAATGCCAATTCAAACAGCTGACATGCCTACAAAGCCCTCCATGACCAAGGACCAACATACATGAACCACCGACTGAGCTTCCACCAACCATCCAGACACCTTCCCTCAGGGGCGGCTCCTCCACGTGGGCGGAGGAGCGTCGCCCCACTGCTTTCTCGCAGTGTGAGAAGCAGAAACATAAAATGGTATTATGAATACCATTTTATGTTTCTGCTTCTCGCACTGCGAGAAAGCAGAAGGGTTTGGTTGGGGGCGGGCGGGTGGGGCGGTCCTGCTCCAGGCGCTGACTGTTTGATCGGCCCCAGGGCCAACCAAACCAGTCATTCACACTCTCAGCCTGCATGGAGAAAATGGCCTTCCCATAGACGCCTCTGTGGTTGGCGACCCAGCCAATCACAACGCTGCCATTGCACAATTGTGATTGGCTTAGGGGAGGAGAGGGAGGCTGCCTGCTTCCTGTGAGGAGCAGAGAGAGGAGACGCGAAGCGGGACCGGACGCGAAGGTGAGTTCAATTTTTTTTAATTAACCCCCCCTCCCCGCGCGACCCCCCGCTCTCCCACCCACGAGTCATACCGGCCGCGACTGCCTTCACTCCACCTCTCTCACCCTTGCACTGATGCCGCACATCCACCATAGCCATAGCGGAGTCCGCTCCTTCTCCCACCTCGCCACCTAGTCCTGGAACACCCTCCACCTCCGGATATCACCCTCACTGACGGACTTCAGGAAGAGACTCAAGGCCTGGCTTTTTGACTAAACTCAGCAGTCCAGTGCCTGCATCCTCTCACGGGTGATAAGCCACGCTATACAAGTACTGAGTGATTGATTGATTGATTGATTGATTGATTAGGGATGTTGGCCCACCGGCGTATGATTGAAATCCCCTTTGGGAACCAAGCCGGTTGGAAGTGCCACTCGAGAAGGTTTAGAGCATTATTTTAAAGAAAATTATGAGATTACAACCTCTTTCGCAACTCGTTGGGATGCAGCCAAGGCTGTGACACAAGAGGAACTCATTTCTAACTCATTTGGGTTTTTCAAACAAAACAAAGTTAGGAAATTAGAATTAGAAACAAAAATACTTGACTTAAAAAGGGCACTTGCAAAGTCAGAATCATGAAAAACCTATTGAGCTCTAGAAAAAGCAAGGGGAGAAGAAGAACATGTACTGTTGGGTGAAACCCACTGGCATATGTTATATGCTAAACAAACGTATTATGACAAAAGAAGTAAGGCGGACAGACTGCCAGCCTATAAAATTAAACTTATCCAAAATAGAAATAGGATTCACTCATATCTCTCTAAATCCGGTACTAAGCGTATGCAAGATCATACAAACATTTTCCGATTAATATAACACACTCTATGCTGCTGAAGTAACAAATGAAACTCAACAAGACAACTATTTACGAAGGGTAGATTTCCCATCTCTTCGAGATGATCTGGAGGAATTGAGTTCTCCCCAAGAAGTGGGTGTAAAAAAGATCTGGAATATTGTGAATCATACAGACCAATAGCAATATCGAATACAGATTCTAAGATCTTTCCCAAAGTCTTATGCAACCGCATTGGGAAAATCTGGCCTCTTATTATTCAACCCACGCAATCGGGATTCATCTATGGTAGACAGACGGGGCAATGTTCGACTGACCCTGAATATATGTTAAATAGCTAGTGACTTTAACACCCAAATGCTTCTTCTTTCCCTAGACGGCGAGAAGGCATTCAACAGGTTGGAGTAGCAATACATGCTTAAAAAGTGTTAGATAAAATGGCCCTGGGTCCCAAGATCAAGCGTTTTATTAAAACCAATTTTGTCTGTCCCTCGACTAGGATTAAGGTCAATAATTGGATTGGTACCAGGTTTGGTCTTATAAGAGTTACTAGTCAAGGAGGTCAGCTTTCCTCCAATATTTTTGATCTGGGTCTAGAGCCCTTAGTACATAGAATAAACCACAATCCGTTGATCACAGGTATAGAGGCTGGACATCATAAGTATAAAATCATACTGTTTGCAGATGATATATTATGTATTATTTACAACCCCAAGAGCTCAATACCGGCTTTAATCCAAGAATTAGACTCCTTTTCAAGAGTCTCTGAATTCAAAATGAACTACTCTAAATCAGTAGCCTTGGAACCACCATCAACAACGGAGGAGGAAATATCACTCATGGCAGCCTCCGAAATTAGCAGTCATCTGATTCCATATATTACTTAAGAGTCATGCTCACAGTGCACAGAGAAGATCTATATTCAGCCAATGTAACAACTTTGTTATACGTTCTCTTCAAATTTTGTATAAGTGGGGAAACTGGAAATATCATGGGTTGGTAGCGTAGTTTGTATTAACATAAATGTTTTGCCCAAGTTACACTATGTAGCGCAATCACTACCCTTATTGGTACCCAAAAATACCAATAAGACCATGCAAAGTAAGTTCCTTTCTATTCCCTGGGGAGAGAAACTGTAAAGACTCAAAGGAAGCAGCGTGCTTTGTAGAAGGTAAGTCTTTATTGAAGTAAATGCCCTGACACCAATTCAGCGTATCGTCTGATCAAGGAGTCTGCCTCAACTGTCTTCCCAACCGTTGCCTATGCCCAAGGTTCTACTCCAGAATGTATGGACGTCATAGAACCCTGGGCATATGCACATGGCAAGGAAGAAAGTGCGAGGCATACAGTAAACACAGCACATCTCCTTTTTATCAAACAATAAAGTGCATTGTAATCCGTGGAACGTGGAGAGCAATGCAAAGAAATAAACTAGGTAACAATGAGTGGCTGGAGGGGAGGAGACACTAAATGGAAGAAGGGGCCGGGGGATGTATATGAGAGAGAATAAAAACAAGATCAGAGCAAGGACAGAAAAATGAGTGCCTGTAGATTAATGCAACAATTTCCTGTAAAAGAGGAGACAAAAGATGGATTGAATTATTCACACACAAAGTCCCGCAATTTGGCGGGTAATTTGACCTCCCTTCCTCGTCTGCTCACGTGGGTTCCCTCCTAGTACCTTTCTCCTTATGAGAGTCATCGTGATAAGTACAGTCTTGTTCAACAGTCTCATCATCCTTGTGAGAAGTTGGCCTGGCATATGCTGTCCACTAATTATAGTGGGCACCTTGCACCAGTCCAAATCGACTCTTATGGTAGGTAGGTTAAAGACAACCTTATTGAAAGCTATCCTAGTGGTAGCTATGGAGAGCAGCCTTCAGGCTAAGTCTTGAAGGAATGTAAAGCAGCTTGTTTTACCAGTCTATAATCTCTTGAGTGACCAAATGAAAGAGCACCACACCAGGTATATATTCAAAATATATGTATTTATTACTAAACACACCCCTCTAGTCTCTTTATGAGGCTAGAGTTCGAAGTACATAGGTTATAAGATCTTAAATCACAGTAATAGCACAAATACACGTTTGGGCCCTAGGGGCGTACCAAACCATATACCAATAAAGTGGTATGCGAACCACGACTGAACTAGACACTAGGCCTAGAGCCTCTAGAAGTGCTTGGACCACAAGGAACCACCCAAGGTAGTGACACAGGGGACCCACGGGAGACGCGTGCAGTGTAAACACACAACCGCGATACGCCGTTAACTTCTATGGAGAAAGTCGGGATCGGGAAAATAGAGGAAAGGGACACTTAAAATAGGACTAGGACAAAACCCTTTGAGATCTAGGACTTTGAAGAGTCTCTACCCACGGGAGCACCGGAGTACTCGTGTTACCTCACCCAGGGAAGCCGGGTGCATAGGTGCCTTTCGGGGTCGGGTTTCGTCGTCGTTTCGTATGGCGATCTGCTGCAAAGTGCTGCTGGCGACCAGGAGAAAAGTGTCCGGGTGGATCCAAGAGTGGATCGGAGTTCTGAAGAACCTGAAAGCAGAGGGGACAGAGTCTGGGTCACTAGCCAGTGACCAGGAAGGCGATGGACAGATGCCCACCGATGTCGAGTGCTTCAGGTGCGGTGACGGTCGTCTTGACTCTTCAGCCACGAGGTCCGGGAGGTGTTGTCGGCAACCAGGAGCAGGATTCGGGCTGGTGCTCGATGTCTGTCGAGTGCTGAGGTGTCGGCGACCGGATTGGACCCAACAAGCCTTGGCAACGGCAAGTCTTGAGTAAGATGTAGATCATCGATGATGCAGACCAGCAAGGTCTGGGGAACTCACCCAGCGAAGGTAAGTGAGGGCAGGCCTGGAGCAACTAGGATGCCAAGTAAAGAAAAGATTGGCCTTCGTCAAGGGCTACTAGCCAACGGGCTAGCGACCGCGAAGGAGCCTCGTGACGCTGCACGTGGAGCTGGCTTACAGGACACTCGTGGAGTGAGGGCCAGTGATCTTCGGTGCAGGTGGTGCTGGAGGCTAGGGCTACTCGGAGCCCAAAGCACGACTTCTTGGGAGACCCAGAAGATGGTGCACTTGCAAGTGTGCTCGGTGTCCAGGGGTCACAGTCTCAAGTCACCCACGATAGCCACGGGCCTCAGCTTTGCTGGGGACTCAGGGTAGCCTCGGGGAAGTCTGAGAATCCACCTCTGGTGATGCGATGACTTCGGCGTCCGACGGGAGCTTCAGTGATGCGAACCGGACAGATGCTTCTTTGGTGCCTGCCAAGCAGGGGAGTCACTCCTTGACCCCAAGGGAGATTCTTCAGTCCTCTAATCTTGTCGTAGAGCGTCGAAGGTCCAGGATTCAGTGTCAGAGTTTCGTCCAGGTATAATCTAATCTTGCTGTGGCAAGGGTTCCCCATTTTAACCAGTAAAACAGGGAGGGACTAACTCTATGACCCCACCTATGGGAGGGTCAAGGGAGGGGGTGGCTACACCCACTTCCCTTTGTCCAGTTTCGCGCCAGAGCAGGGGCAGGTAGCCCCTGAGCTGGTTTGAACTGGCATATGCACAGAGGAGCCTTTTGCTCCCCCAGTGCAGGACTTCAAAGCACTCTAAGAGTGCACCCACCCAGCCCCAATACACATTATCCTGTCTGGGGAGGTGGTCACACCTCCCTGCAACAGGAAACCTATTGTCCAGGCCTCCCCTGCCGGAGTTTCGTCCAGCAGCAGGAGGCCAGACTTGTGTCTGTGGCAGCAGCATCCATTTTGTGATGCCAGGGCTTCAGAAAGAAGTTACCGGGTAAGCCAGAGTTAACATGTCTTTCCCTCTAGAAGGGTGGAATGCTACCCCCGCCGCCAGGATTGGCGGGGGGTAGTATTCCAAGATGTTTGACACCAAACACGACATGTTTAGGTGCAGCCATTCCAAAGTTAGCATTTTACCGCGAGGATATAATGCGCTTAAGAGTATATGGTCAGGCTGCACTACAAACAGCATCAGAGATGGTCTCCGAACGCTGCAGAGGGGCCCTGCTCATGCAGGGGCACCCTCTCACATAGGAACCATGCACTCTGCCTTTAGGATTGATAAGGCCTGCCTTAGGAGTGACTTATAGGTTTATATGTGTGTATGTATTTAGTGATATAGGTAACCTATATCACAGTAAGGGGTGCATGCACCACCTTACCCAGGCTGCAGTAGCAGACCTGTGGTGTCAGTTTGGATGGCCTTCCAGGGGTGGCATAATACATGCTGCAGCCCCTGGCAGGCCTCTGAGGTACCTATGCCCTTGGTACATAGTATACCATATACTAGGGACTTATAAGGGCACTCCAGATTCCAATCAGAGATGTGCCTAAGGCACATGGAAACCTTTTACAGAGAAAGCAGATAGACTGGGGCCCTGAATAGCAGGATCCCAGTCCAACTAAGTCATAAACCAGCAAAACACCATAAAAAAAGTGGGGGCAACCATATAGTCAGATTCCACCTTCCTACATAACCCCCCCAAACGAAAGGAGATAAGGCTAACCTTGGCCAGTTGAGCCTATATTGACTAAGTGGCCATATAAGGAAGCACCTGCACTAGCATGGTTGCCCCCTATGTTATGGTCCACTAAGCAATCCCTCACCCTAAGGGTATGAGAGGGTCTCCACCATGGGGAATCACTACCTCTGGTGTGCTTAGGTAAAGTACAAGGCTGGTGATGTGTCTGAGTAGGGAAGTGAGGCCCTAGGAATGTTGGCCTCAGCTTCCTCAGATCACTGGTCACCATGTATGCCTGTCTTTCCATGACTGAGTTGCACTTTGCTCTAAGGGTCAACCTTTGGCTGCCTACAGCTGTGGGTTGGGTCCCTTTGGATGGACTACTGGAGGGACATGGCAGGTTTGGAACCTTCTGGTCCCAGGTTTGCCCTTGCCTACCAGAGTCCTTCTGGGGGAGGTCCCTACATAAAGGTATGGGGGATCCCTCAGTGTGTAGAGGAATTTTCACCTGGCTAGGGCTACTAGACTGGGTGCCCCTAATCTGCTGATGGGGGCTTCCTCTGGACAGGGGGCCCTGGGGGTCCACTGACCTCCCTGACCTCTGCAGCCCTGGGCTGACTGAGGCAGGGTAGAGAGGGGCAGGTTACCTGCTCCAGACGGGGTACCACCTTGGAAGGGTCCTCTGCCATCAGGGGTGTGGCCAGGCCAGGCCTGACTACCTCTGTGGCAGTTCCTTCACTAGGGGTAGGGTCAGTTCCCTGAGGAGGCTGACCCTTACCTACTGTCTGGGGGGAAGAAGACTTTTCTTCAACCCTTGTGCTCTCTTTTGGGGGAGAGTGGGCCATTCTTTCAGGCTCCATCTCTCCAAATTCTTGGGCTGGGGCTGTGGCCATCACAGCCCCACTAACCTTTACAGGGACGCCCAACATCCTAAGATGGGTTTGGTGTTCCACTTCAGCCCAGGCTGAAATTTCCAGATCATTGCCCATCAGGCAATCTACAGGTAGGGTTGGGGACACTGCCACTCTTTTGGGCCTGTGACCCCCTCCCAGCTGAGATTGACTATGGCCATGGGGTGATCTGTTCTGACACCATCAATGTTGGTCACCTGGTATTTAAACTCAGGTAAAAGCTGGTGAGGGGGACTAGTTTCCCTGCCACCATGGTGACACTAGCCCCTGTGTCCCTAAATGCCACAGCTTTCTGACCATTAATTATTGGCTCCAATCTGTACCTGCCCAATGCTATGGGACCCATGGTAAAGGTGGCAAATCCTATACCACCATCAGAGTCAGAGGAGTCTGTTGAGGGGTCCCTGTCTAAACTAGGGCCCACCTCTGTTCCTCTTGCAAAAGCACCTAACTTTTTGGGTGCACTACTCCCAACTGGAGGATTACTACTGGTAGTACCAGGAGGGGTGGTAGTAGTTGTGGGAGGAACATTTTCTTTATTGCCAATCCTGGGGCAACTGGGATCAGTTTTCCAGTGCCCAGGCTTTTTACAGACATGGCAATAGGGTTTCTTTTCAGGAGAGGAAGGAGTTTGGGACCCACCCCCAGAAGAGGAATTTTGGGGCCCTGTAGGGGACTTATCCTTAGATTTATCCCCACCTTTCTCTTGGGACTTAGTAGAATCTTTCTTCTGGTCACCACCCTGATTTCTAGTTTTTACTCTGGTTCTGACCCATTTGTCTGCCTTCTTTCCCAATTCTTGGGGAGAGGTCAGATCAGAGTCCACCAGATACTGGTGCAAAAGCTGGTTTTGACAATTATTAAGGATCTGCTCCCTCATAATCAAATTGTACAATCCTAAAAAGTCATGCACTTTGTTGCCATGTATCCAACCTTCCAGAGCCTTTGTAGCACAATCTACAAAATCCACCCAGTCTTGAGTCTGAGCTTTTTGGGTGTCTCTGAACTTCAACCTATACTGTTCAGTGGTTAGGCCAAACCCATCTATCAGAGCACTCTTCAAGACTGTGTAATTGTCAACATCCTCTTCTCTTACAGTGAGGAGCTTGTCTCTACCTTTGTCTGCAAAGGAGAGCCACAAGATTGCTGCCCACTGCCTCTGGGGGACCTTCTGAACTTTACAGGCCCTCTCCAGTGCAGTTATCCATTTGTGGATGTCATCCCCACTCTGGTAGGGAGGGACAATCTTGTTTAGGTTTCTATGGTCATAAGACCTGTCCCTATCTCTAGGGATATTGTTGCCACCATGGGACTCTAGTCCCAACTTTCTTCTCTCTCTAAGGAGATCTAGGGATTCTCTATCTAAAGCTAATTGCTTTTTCTGAGTTCCAGCTGAGTTTCCTCATACTGGACTAGCCTCTTTCTTCTCTCATGAGAGGATTCTCTCCTATGAGATGAGACAGAGCTCCCTATAGAGGTGCCAGAGTGGTTAGACTCCTGAGAAGGAGACCTAGACCTTCTGGGCACACTCTTAATCCTTCCTGGGGGACAAAGAGGGCATCATTCTGATCATCCTCATCATCTTCCACAGGAGGGATTGGGTTATCCAGGTCAGGGTCATTGTCACCCTCCTGGCCAGTCTCAGAGGGGGCTGGGGGTATTGGTACCCCTGGCCTCCTCCTCTTCTTCTGCCCCACCCTCAGCTCCTACCCCTTCAGTCCCTACAGGCTTACTAAGGTCATAAGCCACCAACAACTCCTTGAGGTGTTGGGTGGTGGGGCTTTGGCCTGTCCTTATTTTTCTCAAGTTGCATAAAGCTCTCAATTCCAAGAATGGGAGTGTATCATACTTGGAGGGTGGAAGCTCAATGGCTTCCTGCAAGGATTCTTTGGATCCTCCCCTTAAAGACATTACTAGTGTGGTGTGGTGTATGCACTACCTACTCTAGTGTGGCCTACTAAACTCTCTTGAGTTGTAGAAAGGGTTGTGCTATCCCTTAACACACAACTCTAAGTTCAGTAGAACTTACTGTTATTCTAAGCTTAAATTATATGTACCTTAGGTACCTTTAGTGGTTTTCAGTTGATCAATTCAATTGAGATTATCTGGTAAAACAATAGCAAGCTGGAATCCCACACGCTGCACACCAATGTGAGAAGTTGGCCTGGCATATGCTGTCCACTAATTATAGTGGGCACCTTGCACCAGTCCAAATCGACTCTTATGGTAGGTAGGTTAAAGACAACCTTATTGAAAGCTATCCTAGTGGTAGCTATGGAGAGCAGCCTTCAGGCTAAGTCTTGAAGGAATGTAAAGCAGCTTGTTTTACCAGTCTATAATCTCTTGAGTGACCAAATGAAAGAGCACCACACCAGGTATATATTCAAAATATATGTATTTATTACTAAACACACCCCTCTAGTCTCTTTATGAGGCTAGAGTTCAAGTACATAGGTTATAAGATCTTAAATCACAGTAATAGCACAAATACACGTTTGGGCCCTAGGGGCGTACTCAAACCATATACCAATAAAGTGGTATGCGAACCACGACTGAACTAGACACTAGGCCTAGAGCCTCTAGAAGTGCTTGGACCACAAGGAACCACCCAAGGTAGTGACACAGGGGACCCACGGGAGACGCGTGCAGTGTAAACACACAACCGCGATACGCCGTTAACTTCTATGGAGAAAGTCGGGATCGGGAAAATAGAGGAAAGGGACACTTAAAATAGGACTAGGACAAAACCCTTTGAGATCTAGGACTTTGAAGAGTCTCTACCCACGGGAGCACCGGAGTACTCGTGTTACCTCACCCAGGGAAGCCGGGTGCATAGGTGCCTTTCGGGGTCGGGTTTCGTCGTCGTTTCGTATGGCGATCTGCTGCAAAGTGCTGCTGGCGACCAGGAGAAAAGTGTCCGGGTGGATCCAAGAGTGGATCGGAGTTCTGAAGAACCTGAAAGCAGAGGGGACAGAGTCTGGGTCACTAGCCAGTGACCAGGAAGGCGATGGACAGATGCCCACCGATGTCGAGTGCTTCAGGTGCGGTGACGGTCGTCTTGACTCTTCAGCCACGAGGTCCGGGAGGTGTTGTCGGCAACCAGGAGCAGGATTCGGGCTGGTGCTCGATGTCTGTCGAGTGCTGAGGTGTCGGCGACCGGATTGGACCCAACAAGCCTTGGCAACGGCAAGTCTTGAGTAAGATGTAGATCATCGATGATGCAGACCAGCAAGGTCTGGGGAACTCACCCAGCGAAGGTAAGTGAGGGCAGACCTGGAGCAACCAGGATGCCAAGTAAAGAAAAGATTGGCCTTCGTCAAGGGCTACTAGCCAACGGGCTAGCGACCACGAAGGAGCCTCGTGACGCCGCACGTGGAGCTGGCTTACAGGACACTCGTGGAGTGAGGGCCAGTGATCTTCGGTGCAGGTGGTGCTGGAGGCTAGGGCTACTCGGAGCCCAAAGCACGACTTCTTGGGAGACCCAGAAGATGGTGCACTTGCAAGTGTGCTCGGTGTCCAGGGGTCACGGTCTCAAGTCACCCACGATAGCCACGGGCCTCAGCTTTGCTGGGGACTCAGGGTAGCCTCGGGGAAGTCTGAGAATCCACCTCTGGTGATGCGATGACTTCGGCGTCCGACGGGAGCTTCAGTGATGCGAACCGGACAGATGCTTCTTTGGTGCCTGCCAAGCAGGGGAGTCACTCCTTGACCCCAAGGGAGATTCTTCAGTCCTCTAATCTTGTCGTAGAGCGTCGAAGGTCCAGGATTCAGTGTCAGAGTTTCGTCCAGGTATAATCTAATCTTGCTGTGGCAAGGGTTCCCCATTTTAACCAGTAAAACAGGGAGGGACTAACTCTATGACCCCACCTATGGGAGGGTCAAGGGAGGGGGTGGCTACACCCACTTCCCTTTGTCCAGTTTCGCGCCAGAGCAGGGGCAGGTAGCCCCTGAGCTGGTTTGAACTGGCATATGCACAGAGGAGCCTTTGCTCCCCCAGTGCAGGACTTCAAAGCACTCTAAGAGTGCACCCACCCAGCCCCAATACACATTATCCTGTCTGGGGAGGTGGTCACACCTCCCTGCAACAGGAAACCTATTGTCCAGGCCTCCCCTGCCGGAGTTTCGTCCAGCAGCAGGAGGCCAGACTTGTGTCTGTGGCAGCAGCATCCATTTTGTGATGCCAGGGCTTCAGAAAGAAGTTACCGGGTAAGCCAGAGTTAACATGTCTTTCCCTCTAGAAGGGTGGAATGCTACCCCCGCCGCCAGGATTGGCGGGGGGTAGTATTCCAAGATGTTTGACACCAAACACGACATGTTTAGGTGCAGCCATTCCAAAGTTAGCATTTTACCGCGAGGATATAATGCGCTTAAGAGTATATGGTCAGGCTGCACTACAAACAGCATCAGAGATGGTCTCCGAACGCTGCAGAGGGGCCCTGCTCATGCAGGGGCACCCTCTCACATAGGAACCATGCACTCTGCCTTTAGGATTGATAAGGCCTGCCTTAGGAGTGACTTATAGGTTTATATGTGTGTATGTATTTAGTGATATAGGTAACCTATATCACAGTAAGGGGTGCATGCACCACCTTACCCAGGCTGCAGTAGCAGACCTGTGGTGTCAGTTTGGATGGCCTTCCAGGGGTGGCATAATACATGCTGCAGCCCCTGGCAGGCCTCTGAGGTACCTATGCCCTTGGTACATAGTATACCATATACTAGGGACTTATAAGGGCACTCCAGATTCCAATCAGAGATGTGCCTAAGGCACATGGAAACCTTTTTACAGAGAAAGCAGATAGACTGGGGCCCTGAATAGCAGGATCCCAGTCCAACTAAGTCATAAACCAGCAAAACACCATAAAAAAAGTGGGGGCAACCATATAGTCAGATT